>LR738713.1:247770464-247832432 GCA_902687465.1 Secale cereale
CCCCCATTCCTAGTCCAACTAGGAACCCTAGGTGGGGGCGCCGGCCGGCCCTATGGGCTGCCTCTCTCTTTCCCTTTAGGCCCACTATGGACCATCCCCTCTCGTAGGGGGTTCCGGTAACCCCTTCCGGCATTCCCGATAAATCCGAAACTTTTCCGGTATACTTCCGGTGCCCGAATATAGCCGTCCAATATATCAATCTTTATGTCTCAGACATTACGAGACTCCTCGTCATGTCCGTGATCTCATCCGGGACTCCGAACTACCTTCGGTACATCAATACTCATAAACTCATAATACCGATCGTCATCAAACGTTAAGCGTGCGGACCCTACGGGTTCGAGAACTATGTAGACATGACCGAGACTCATCTTCGGTCAATAACCAATAGCGGAACCTGGATGTTCATATTGGCTCCTACATATTCTACGAAGATCTTTTATCGGTGAGAACCGCATAACAACATACGTTGTTCCTTTTGTCAAACGGTATGTTACTTGCCTGAGATTCGATCGTCGGTATCTTTATACCTAGTTCAATCTCGTTACCGGCAAGTCTCTTTACTCGTTCCGTAACACATCATCTCGTGACTAACTCATTAGTCTTTTGCTTGCAAGACTTATTATGATGTGTGTTACCGAGAGGGCCCAGAGATACCTCTCCGACACTCGGAGTGATAAATCCTACTCTTGATCTATGCCAACACCACGAATACTTTCGGAGACACCTGTAGAGCATCTTTATGATCACCCAGTTACGTTGTGACGTTTGATAGCACACAAGGTGTTCCTACGGTATTCGGGAGTTGCATAATCTCATAGTCATAGGAACATGTATAAGTTATGAAGAAAGCAATAGCAGTTAAACTAAACGATCATAGTGCTATGCTAACGGATGGGTCTTGTCCATCACATCATTCTCCTAATGATGTGATCCTGTTGATCAAATGACAACTCATGTCTATGGCTAGGAAACATAACCATCTTTGATCAATGAGCTAGTCTAGTAGAGGCATACTAGGGACATACTGTTTTGTCTATGTATCCACACATGTACTAAGTTTCCGGTTAATACAATTCTAGCATGAATAAAAGACATTTATCATGATATAAGGAAATACAAATAACATCTTTATTATTGCCTCTAGGGCATATTTCCATCAACATTATCAAAGGGGGTAGTGGAGTTTATAGCAGAATGCCAGCTTTGACCTTGGCTAACCTATACTACAACTCTCAACGGATTGCAAGATGTTATTACGAACACGAGTCCTCTAATCACCACATCAATACACTACCGAGGATCCTCTTCCGTCATCATACGGAAGGGCCATCCACGGCACTCACACTTATCTTGAGGCTTTTAGTAGTGTCCGTCAACTTGTCTATGAACTGTAAGAGTAACCAAGTAGTTCGTACCGCGAACAACGGCTATTCGAATAGTTTGATAACCCTGCAGGGGTGTACCTCTTCACACACGCTTTCACCACTTATCGCCGTTTACTCGGCGTGTACTCGGCAACCTTCAAGCGGAAGCCCAGCGGGGGTGTCGGCCACGACCTGACTAACTACTCAAGTCTCTCGTCCAGGTTTATCGCCTATTTGGGTTCCATCCGTGGGGAGATCCGGCCGGGGTGTCACTCACGGCCCCAAACGATGTGTACAGGGTTCCCGAGTCACCAAACGGGCAACCGGTACACCGTGCCACGTACCTGTCGCATCACAACCCACCCCGAGGGTCAGCGTTGTGCACGACCTCCAGTAAGCTATAAACACCAGAAACTAGTTGCAACTCCTGGACAGAGATCAAGGGTAATTAATAAGCCGTGAGGGTCAATTAAGGATCCCAATGCGTGGTAGTAGCTGTAACTTGAACCACACATACAGATCTCGGGTCCTATGGACGATTCCAATGAAACAACCCACCATGTACTCCTACATGGCCTTTCATCGATACCTTTACCAAGCGTATTCCACACTTCCTTCTCTTATCGGTAAGATCATTTCACTCTGATCCATCACCCAGATGAATCAGACCAGACACAACTCTAAGCATAGCAGGCAACATAAACAAATAGCATGGTGGATCACACATCACATGGCTCAATCAACTCCTACACATGCTAGTGGGTTTCAACTATTTACTGTGGCAATGACAGGTCATGCAAGGGAATAGGGTTCAACTACCGCAGCAAGTAGCAGTTCACGCGCTGTTGCCTTAATGCAGTAAAAGAGAGCAGGAGCGAGAAGATTGAGTTTGTATCGGAATGATCAATGATTGCTTGCCTGACAAGGTAGTTGTCGGGTACTGCTCTACAACTGGATACGCAGCAGTATCCTCGGGAGCAGGACCTAACACAGGGAATACCGGTGATACAATCATTAACAAACAAATGCAACAATATGATGCATGTTTATGACATGGTAAGATGCATGTGTGTTGGCTAATGCAACTAAAACCAGAAGGGTTTGAACCTATTTGAATCAAGGATTCAAATTGAAGTTCAAACTATTATTTGAATAAGTGCATTATCATGTATTTGATATAAACAACAAGTTACCTTGTTCAAACATGCATGAAACCAGTGCCATTAGAAAGATTGGATTTTTCTGATCATTTTTCAGATATAAATCTTTTCCATCTGAGCTATGGTTGATTTTATATTATTTTTAGAAGTTTCGGTTATTTTCTGGAATTTCCTGAATTAATTTAAATCTAAAAATCCCAGAAAAACCTTTACTACATCAGCATGACATCATGCTGACGTCAGGCAGTCAACAGGGCCAGTCCAGGTCAAACCTGACCAGTGGGTCCCTCATGTCAGTGCCACAGCTAATTAACTGAGTTAATTAGAGTTTAACTAAAACTAATTAGCTGTCAGTGGGGCCAAGGCCCATGTGTCAGTGACTAAAGTATTTAACTAATTAAAATTAAATTAACACCTAAACTAGTTTTGACTTGCGGGCAGGGCCCACATGTCATTGACCCAGGGGGTCAAACCCCTGGTCAAAACAGGTCCAACTCGCCGGCGTTTAGCCGCCGGCGAGGCCAAACGCGGCGGCGGGCTTCGGAAAACGCCTACGGTGCACGGTTCGAGCTGCGGCTGGGTGCGTTGGATAGCCCTTGCTGTCGCGCGTCGGATGGAGGTGGTCGCCGGACCTGGGGTGGCCGGAGACGTCGGCAACGAGCTCGACGGCGGCGACCGGCGTCGGGCGTGTGTGGAGAAACGGCTGCAGGGGCCTAGGCGATGCATGCGTAGCACCATTCGCATCTACGTGCTGTGGTGAGTACGTTGGACGGGTGCGAGTGACCAAATGGTCACCGGAGCATCACCGGCGGCGAGCACGGCGGCGATGCGTGCGGACGAGCTTCGTGCAGTGTGTTACAGGGCAAAAGGAAGCCAACGGAGAGGGGGAGGAGGTAG
Organism: Secale cereale; assembly: GCA_902687465.1. Lineage (NCBI taxonomy): Eukaryota > Viridiplantae > Streptophyta > Magnoliopsida > Poales > Poaceae > Secale > Secale cereale. Next base: position 247,773,889 of record LR738713.1, read on the forward strand.
CTAGGCTCACAGGGGTTGCAGCAAGCACCGGAGCGAGCTCGGGGGTGGTCGGAGCTGAGCAGGACGGCGAGGGGGATCTCCGCGGCCGGAGTTGGGGAAGAAGAGGTCGGGGGCGTCTCCAGGGCGGGCGAGCGCTCGGGGCTCGGCCTGTTCGAAGCAGTCGAGGACGGCGGAGACGAAGGACACCAAGGCGGAGCTCAGGGACGACGGTGGACGCGGCTTCTACGACGGTGCGATCACGGCGGCGTCGGCCATGGCGCGGGGAGAGCGGAGGAGAGGAACTGGGGGGAGGTGGAGGTGTCTGCGGGGTCGAGGAGGACGTGGAGGGTCGAACCATCCCTCCAGGACGGCGAGGGGACGAAGCAGGGCGGCGGGCAGCTGCGTGGCGCGCCGTGCGGTCGCCGTCGAGCACCTGCCTGCCTGCCTGGCCGAGCCAAGCAGCTCGCTGGAGCGGCAGCTGGGCTGGGCCGGCAGGTGGGCGGGTGGGCGCCAGGTAAGTATTCTCTCTCCTCTTTTTTCCTATTTTCTTTTCTGTTTCATTTCTTTTGCAACTTTGTTTAATTAAATAAAATGCCTAAACATTTTTATAACTCATAACACTTGTCATACCTATTGTATATATTATGAACAGTAGGAAACATTATAGTTTATGATTATTTGAGCATTTAAAATATTTTGTAGCATTTAAATGCCCAAATTCAAATACCATATGATTTAATCCAAAGCCCTAGATTGTCCTAGAAAAATGTGCACCATTTTTGGCAGAGGTTTAGGACCAAGGCAGAAATGATGAACATTTTGAAGGGCATTTTGGGTACATTGGAAAATATTTTAGCAAACCCTAGTTGTTAGGGGAAGGGTGTTGGGGTTTCTGTTAATCCCATTTCAAGTTTCTTTGAAAGTAAACATGATGCACACTCAAGTTAGGTCCTAATGCAAGTGCTAGCTAGGGATGTGACAACTCACCCCCACTTAAAAGAATCGCGTCCCAAGATTCAGGTTCCTCCGGAAAAAGGGTGGGGTACTCAAGTCGAAGACAATCCTCCCTTTCCCAAGTAGCTTCACTCTCGGAATGATGTGACCATTGAACCTTGAGAAACTTGATATTGTGGCGTCGAGTGGTGCGCTTAGTTTGATCAAGAATACGAACGGGGTATTCTCGATATGTGAGATTGTCTTGTAGATCAAGCGTTTCGTGGTCCACTCCACGGATAGGATCTGAGAAGCAACGTCTGAGTTGGGAAACGTGGAAAACATCATGAACTCTGGAGAGGTGCGGAGGTAGTTCAAATTGGTAGGCAACTTCTCCTCGTTTGGCAAGAATGCGAAAAGGACCGATGTAACGAGGGGCCAATTTGCCTTTGATACCGAAGCGATGGGTTCCCTTAAGAGGAGTAACCCGAAGGTAAGCCTTATCGCCGACTTCAAAAGTCACAGCCTTATGATGACTATCATATTGGCTCTTTTGGCGAGACTGGTGTCGGGACCCCGATCCTAAGTCACACCGATCTAGCATGTAACACACCATATCACTTTGCGGCCTCACGCACGGTATCCCCACGGGTGCCACCTTACCTGGCCCGGGACCGTTTGCGCATTTTGGCTCACGTATATGATAGTGTCGCTAGCATCCATATGACAGAGAACCCGGGCCGACATGACCAGTTATAAACCAAAACTGGCACTAAATTACAGAGACAGGCATTCATGACCCAGCAACGTACGTGTCGGTCATCAACGTATGAACCCAAGTCGTAGCAAGCTACAAGGACTTAAAGGAACAACACGTGACATTTCCCCTAAGGGACAGACACAGGAACGAAGACGGACATATGCCGGTCAGCCTAAGTGATCCGGAGCAGTAGCAAGCTACCAAGGCTCAGTGGAAGCACTAGGAGACATTTCCTTGTAAGATAGGCTACCAAGGGTAAACAACTAGGTGTCGGATCCCACACATACCAAGCATTTCAATAACATACACACAATATGCTCAATATGTGCAAATACAACATGGCATCACAACAAGACTCTAATAAACAAAGTATTTATTCATTAGGCTCCGAGGAGCCAAGTATTACAAACATGGGTCTCACGACCCAACATTCAGAGCATACAAGCAACAAGCGGAAGCACTACATGTCTGAGTACAGACATCTACAAATGAAAAAGGCTGAAGAGCCTGACTATCTACAACACTCGTCCAAGATCGTAGCTGAGGTATCAAGCTACTTGTCGAAGTCCAAGCGGAACTACTAGTGAGACATCAATCCTATCTGCAAAACATAAATTAAGCAAACATGAGTACAAAGGTACTCAGCAAGGCTTACATCAGATCCTATCATACATGCACTTGTATCAAGAAGGCAAAGTGGGGTTTAGTTGCAGCAAGCCAGCTTTGACTCAGTGGCTATCCTGTACTACGATTGCTGGTAACTTTGAGGTGGCGCACACGAGTCCACTAAGCACCACACAATACACCACTATGGATTCATTCCCGTCTCCCTACGAGAAGGCCATCCATAGCACTCACACTTGTCTTGAGTATTTTAGTGTATCCAATTCAAGTTATCTATGTACCACGTAAGCATCCAAGAAGTCCATAACCGTGGACCCGGCTATTCGAATAGATCATGTTAACCCTGCAGGGGTGTACTGCTTCACACACGCTCTCGCCACTTACCGCCAGGTACATCTCGTGTATCTCGGCAACCTTCAAGCGGAAGCCTGGCGAGGGTGTCGGCCACGACCTGACTAACCACACAAGTCTCTCGTCCAGGTTTATCGCCTATTCGGGTTTTATCCGTGGGGAGATCCGGCCGGGGTGTCGCTCACGGCCCCAAATGATGTCCGCAGGGTTCCCAAGCCCACCTCGCCGAGTGGATCTACGCTTGGTACACCGTGCCACGGTGCCTAGTCTGTCCCAAGCCCACTGGCCGAGTGCCACTTGGTAGACTACTAACACTAACTACAAACGCCAGAAACTAGTTGCAACTCCTGGACAGAGATCATGTTGATTAATAAGTCGAGAGGGGTCGAGTTACCGGAACCCAATGTGTGGTAGTAACTAGTCATTGGAAAACATACACAGAAATCAGTTCTTAGGGACGGTTCCAGTGAGACAACCCACCATGTACTCCTACATGGCCTCTCACCACTACCTTTAACAAATCGTGTTCACACACTTAACCCTCAGCACCAGAACATATCATTTCACTCCAATTCATTCCCGATGAATCAGACCTGACACACTCTAAGCAATAGCAAGCAAGGCATGGTAAGATCACATCATGGCTTCAATCAACTCCTACACATGCTAGTGGGTTTCAACTATTTACTGTGGAAAGACAGGTCATGTAGAGGAATGGGTTCAACTACCGCAGCATAAAGTAGCAGTTGAAGTCGTTGTTGTCCTAATGCAATAACAGGGAGCAGGAGCGAGAGAGGGATTGTATCGGAATGAACAAGGGGGTTTGCTTGCCTGGTAAAACAACGTGCAGAGCACTGCTCCTCTGACAGGTACTCTGGATCGGTCTCCGGAGCTGGACCTATCGAGAAGAACGGTGCCGACAATCAAACACAAGCATATGCAACAATATGATGCATGAATATGGCATGAAGTTATGATGTTGTTTGAGCTAATGCAACTAGCATTTTAATTGGTTGAACCCCACTTGAACCAAGGTTCAAATGCAACTCTTTAATAAGTATTATAAATTGCCATATATGTGTTTTCATATAAACAGTAGGTTTAACTTCATTTGTCATGCATGAAAATGGTACAGATGGATAGATTGAATTTTTCTGATAATTTTTCATATATAAATTATTTCATTCTGAGCTACGGTTGAATTTCTGTGAATTTTTGAAGTTTAAGCCAATTTCTGAATTAAATAAATCATTTAAGATTTATTTAAAAACCAGAACTGAATTACTGCGTCAGCATGACACAGGCATGACATCAGCAGGTCAAAGGGGCTGTTCCAGAGTCAAACCTGACAGTGGGGTCCACTGGTCAGTGACTCAGTTAATTAACTCTAAATTAATTCTAACAGAAATATTAGCAGAGCTGGGCCCACATGTCAGTGTCTAAACTAATTAACAAAACTTAATTAATTTCAATAATTAGTCAACTAACTAAAAGGGTGGGGCCCACCTGTCATTGACCCAGGGGGTCAAATCCTGGTCAAACTACGGCTAGCACGCCGGCGTTTAGCCGCCGGCGGCAGCAAACGCGGCGGAGGGCTTCGGGAATCCTGCTCCGGGGGTCTTTTGAGCAGCTGAGACCACGGGCGAGCTGCTGGAGCTCGTCCGCGTCCATTCCCGCAAGCAGCAGCAGCTGGGACGGCCGGAGCTCGCCGGAAACAAGCTCGCGGCGGCGCCGGAGTTCGGCCCTCGTCGGGTCCGGGGCTACAGGGCACGGGGAGAGCTACAGAGGGGCGCTACGGGCTCCTGGTGAGACGGCGGACGCGGTGGCGTGCTCCGCTTGGAGTGTGGGTGGCTGTGGCCACGGCGGCGGTGAGGTCGGGCAACTGCGGTGGTAGGGGCTAGAGGCCGCAGACGACGGCGAGGATAGGGGGGAAAGAACCGGGGGCTCACCGCGGTTCTGCTGGGGAGGTTAGCGGGCTCGGGAGGCGCTGAAGGCGGCGAATCGTCGGCGGCGATCGTCGGCGCAGAGGAAGAAGACGACGGCGTTTTCGGTGTTCCAGGGCACCCGGCGTCTTGTGGCTCGACGGAGAGGACGAGGGTGAAGTGGCGGAGCTCTCGGGCTACTCGGAGGGGCGAGGGGTGGCCTGTGGCCACGACAGCGGTGATCGACGGCGACGGCGGCGCTCGGGAGCTGCGAGAGAGGGAGATAGAGGAGAGGGGAGGGATCCAGAAGAGTGAGGGAGGTTCGGGGGAATCGCGTGGCGCCTCCAGAACGACCAGGCGGCGAGGGGAGGGCAGGCAGGCAGCTCGCGTGGCGCGCCCGCCGTGCGCGCGCGCCGGCCACACGCTCGGCTCCTGTCGTAGGGGAAGACGACAGGGGAAAGCTCGGTGGGCTGGGCTGCCAGCTGGGCCGGCCCAGTGCCAGGCCAGCAAGTGGCCCAGGTAAGGCTCTATCCTTTTTATTTCCTTTTATGTTTTCTATTTTTTCTGACATTTGTTTTGATTTAATATCTAAATTAAATCAATTATTTTCTTCTGACTTATTTATTTTGCAGGGACCTAGAAATTAACCCAAGCCCCTAAAAATAAACAACCAGAATTTTGGACATATATATAATATATAATATATATATATATATATCCAATGCAAATAACTATTGCATTAATTCCAAATGCCCAAAATAAATACTTATGAGCTCCTAATAATATTGGCTTGATTATTATCTCTGACCAATATTAGAGGGCCACATGAACATTTTCTTGGACCTTTTTGGAGCAACTTTTATTTGGGTCATTTTCAATAGGGTTTCTGAGGGTTTCACAAGACCTCATTTCAATTTCATTTGAAAATTAACCATGATGCAAACAACAAGGCTAACCTAGTGCATACCAGAACTAGGGTTGTGACAACTCGCCTCCACTCGAAAGAATCTCGTCCAGAGATTCAGGAGTAGGCGGAAAGAAGGTGGGGTACTCCAGTCGGAGACGATCTTCTCGCTCCCAAGTAGCTTCTCTCTCGGAATGATGAGACCATTGAACTTTGAGAAACTTGATGTTATGACATCGAGTGACACGCTCTGCTTCATCCAGAATGCGAACGGGATACTCTCGATATGTGAGGTTATTTTGGAGATCAAGCGTTTCGTGGTCCACTCCGCGGATGGGATCCGAGAAGCAACGCCTGAGTTGAGAGACGTGGAAGACATCATGAACTCGAGAAAGATGTGGGGGTAGTTCCAATTGGTAGGCAACTCTCCTCGTTTAGCGAGAATGCGAAAAGGACCAATGTAACGAGGAGCCAACTTGCCCTTGATACCGAAACGATGGGTACCCTTCAAAGGAGTAACCCGAAGATAAGCTTTGTCACCAACTTCATAAGCCACTTCCTTATGATGACGATCATATTGGCTCTTCTGACGAGATTGGGCTGTTTTCAAATTCTCACGAATGATGCGAACTTGCTCTTCTACTTCCTGGATCATATCCGGTCCAAAGAATTGTCTTTCACCGGTTTCTGACCAGTTCAAAGGTGTTCGACATCTTCGTCCATAAAGAATCTCAAAAGGAGCTTGCTTGAGACTGGATTCATAGCTATTGTTATAAGCAAATTCGGCGAAAGGGAGACATTTCTCCCAATCCATACCGAATGAGATAACACAAGCTGTAAGCATGTCTTCGAGAATTTGATTAACCCGTTCCACCTGACCACTTGACTGAGGGTGGAAAGCGGTACTGAAAGAAAGATGGGTGCCCATGGCAGTCTGGAAACTCTCCCAGAAATGAGAAGTGAAAAGACTACCACGGTCTGAATTGATCTCTAGTGGGACACCATGAAGTGACACTATTCGAGAAATATACAAGTCAGCAAGCTGACTAGCAGTGATACTCTCTCGAACAGGTAGGAAGTGAGCCACTTTGGAGAGACGATCAATGACTACCAAGATAGCATTATTCCCTCTCTTGGTCCTGGGAAAGCCGGTGATGAAGTCCATACCAACTTTATCCCATTTCCACTCAGGAATAGCTAGAGGCTGAAGGGTGCCAGCAGGTCTTTGATGTTCTGCCTTAACGCGACGACAAACGTCACATTTAGCAATGAACTCAGCAATTTCTCTCTTCATCCTAGTCCACCAGAACCTCTGGGGTAGGTCCTGATACATCTTAGTACTATCGGGATGAATCGTGAGAGGGGATTCATGAGCCTCTTTAAGAATCAATTGTCGAAGATGTTGTTTCTTGGGAACCACCAGCCGGTTTTGGAAGAGAACAACACCTCGATCATCCATAGAGAAACTACCAGCAATACCCTTGGCAATGTTTCTCTTTATCCGGGTAATTCCGGTATCATGCTTCTGGGCTTCTATGATATGATCCAAAAGAGTAGGTTTTGCCACCAAGGTAGAAAGGAATCCGTGAGGAGCAATGTGAAGGTTAAGCTTACATAACTCCTCATGGAGAAGTTGTTGGCCCTGCTGCAACATGAGATTTTTGCAATAGGATTTACGACTTAGCGCATCAGCCATGACATTTCCCTTGCCCGGGGTGTAGGTAATCCCTAAGTCGTAATCTGAGATCAACTCCAACCAACGTCTTTGCCTAAGGCTCAAATCTGGTTGGGTGAAAATATACTTGAGACTCTGGTGATCGGTGTAGATCTCGCAACGATTACCAAGGAGGTAATGCCGCCAGGTCTTAAGTGCATAGACTACGGCTGCAAGCTCTAGATCATGTGTAGGATAATTCTCCTCATGTGGATGCAACTGTCGAGATGCATAGGCAATCACACGACGATCCTGCATAAGGATGCAACCTAGTCCCTGTCGTGAGGCATCACAGTAGATAACAAAGTCCTTAGTGAAATCCGGTGGCACAAGTATGGGAGCAGAAGTCAGGCGTCTTTTCAGCTCCTGAAAACTGTGCTCACACTGTGGGGACCACTCAAACTTTTTATCTTTCTTAAGAAGTTCCGTGAGAGGTTTGGCCACTTTGGAGAAGTTCTCAACAAAGCGGCGACAATAACTGGCTAGACCAAGGAAACTCCTAACTTGTTTAACTGTTTCAGGCGGAGTCCAATCAAGAACGGCCTGAACTCTCTCGGGGTTGACAGCAATGCCCTTACCAGAGATTACATGACCGAGATAGGTCACTTCTGGTAACCAAAATTCGCACTTGGAGAACATGGCATAAAGGCGGTGCTCTCTGAGTTTTTCTAGAGCAAGTCTAAGATGTTCGGCATGCTCTTTCTCGTTTTTCGAGTAAATAAGAATATCATCGAGGTAAACCACGACGAACTTATCTAAGTACTCCATGAAGATCGACTTCATCAAGCGGTAGAAGGTGGCTGGAGCATTTGTTAAACCGAAGGACATGACGGTGTACTCGTACTGACCATAACGAGTGACGAAAGCCGTCTTGGGTATGTCCCCATTTCTAATCTTGATTTGATGGTATCCTAACCTCAAATCCATCTTGGAGAAGACTGAGGATCCAGCGAGCTGATCATACAGGTCGTTGATCCTGGGAAGCGAATACTTGTTCTTTACCGTGACAAAATTAACGGGACGATAATCTACAACCATCCGATCCGTACCATCCTTCTTCTTAACGAAGAGGACGGGGCAAGCCCAAGGAGAAGAACTAGGACGGATGAAACCCTTTTGCAAGGACTCATCAAGTTGTTTCTTAAGCTCAGCTAGTTCTAGGGGTGCCATTTTGTAGGGTCTCCTAGAGATTGGAGCTGTTCCTGGAATCACATCTATATCAAACTCTACATCTCGGTCGGGTGGAACACCTGGCAGTTCCTCTGGAAAGACATCCGGAAAGTCACGGACTACTGGAACATCTTCAAGATCTGGAAGAGGGCTGGCATTAAGAGAATAGAGTTGACGCTTTGCAACTCTAGTGGTGACGGTGACTGTCTTGCCAGATGGGTGTGTAAGCTGAACAGACCTAGTGAAGCAATCAATCTTGGCATGATGAGCTGTCATCCAGTCCATACCCAAGATGATATTAATATCTGAAGACTTGAGGGCTACAAGTGATGCAAGGAACACAAGTCTGTCGACAAGGATTTCATTACCATGGCTTACACTAGAAGTTTGCCATTTGGATCCAGGAGTTTGAATAAGTAGCGGGGAGGGCATATCACAAAATGACATGTCGTGCAAACGGGCATAACTTTTGGAAATGAAAGAATGAGATGCTCCAGTATCGAATAGAACCGATGCCGGATGACAATTGACAAGGAGTGTACCAAGAACGACATCTGGATCATCATGAGCGTCATTGGCTGAGACGTGATGCACACGTCCATGTTCGATGGGAGCTGACTTAACACTGATCATCTTGCGTGATGATTTATCACGTCTAACAGATTTCTCGGACTGGGATGGAGCAACACGGGTCTGGGTGCAAACACGAGCAATGTGGCCCGGCTCTCTGCACTTGTAACAAATCCTGGGATTAGGACGTGGACCCGTATTGACAAACGGTCCATCAATAGACCTGGGTGGAGCAAACTGCTGAACTGGAAGAGGTACCACACGAGATGGCCTCGAAAGATAGATGGGTGGAAGAACAGAGTTCGGAACCCAAATCCGGCGCTTCTGGGAACTAGAACCGGAAGAAGTTCCCAATTCAAGGGTGTGCTTACGAGACTCATCGTAAGTGAGCTGAGCTGTCTCTGCGTTGATGACCTTGTTCACAAGAGCCTGGAAGGTGTTGCAATGATGCAAGTGGAGATCACGACGCAGTTTGGGGTTGAGACCCTTCCGGAACCTAGCCTGCTTCTTGGCGTCCGTGGACACTTCTTCTGTAGCATAGCGGGCGAGGTTCTCAAACTCTCGACTATAAGCATCAACAGCCATCTTAGCCTGTGTAAGATTACAGAACTCTTCTCTCTTACGATCGATAAGGGCTTGAGGGATATGATGCTCACGAAAAGCCTCGGTGAAATCTCTCCAGGTAGGAATCTGGTCAGCTGGAATCATGGCCTCATAGTTCTGCCACCAAAGACTAGCAGGACCTTCCAGGTGATAAGTGGCATAGATGACCTTGTCATCTTCAGCTACGTTCGCAGAACGCAGCTTGTGAGTGATACTACGGAGCCAGTCATCTGCATCGAGTGGCTCAAAGGAATGATGAAAGGTGGGTGGCTTCAGACGAATGAAGTCATGGATGGTTGTTGATTCCTTGCACTGTTGTGCGGTGTTCTCCTCAATACGTGCCAACAGGCGGTTAGACTCACGCTTGTTTCTCTCCATCTCTATCATTAACTCTGCCAACGAAGGCTGGTCGGGAGGATCCTCCTCATCCCTACCATCTCCGTGGTTCTGTCTACGAGCAGCTGAGCTTCGCTTAACTGAAGACATCCTGAGAGGCGAAACCGAAGACGGAAACATCAACAACTATAGAATGCATAAGGTAGAACATGAAATTAGTATCTCTCGAACTACTAGGATAATTCCGGCAGCATAACGGCAGTAAAATGCTCAGAATGAGACATCCTGCTAACAAAGGATAGTTCAACATCTCAACATCATCACTCAAGGTACTGTGATAGTACTAATACAACTTCATCGGAAGAGCTCGAAACAAGATTAGGACTCTGATCAACCAATCTTAAGGAACTACGGAGTAGTAACTCGTGATCCTGATAGACGGAAGAGAAAGCCTAGTTCCTTAACCCCGTAGGAAAGGTAAGATGACTCAGATCAGAAGACATGAGGTATAAGGAGTAAAAAGAGCCTTACGTTCCCTTCCACAATCAATTCCCTTATATAACTAAGGAATTTCTAGACTCAACTTCGACCAGTTTGGCTTGGTAATCCTACAGGCAGCAAGGCTCTGATACCAACGCTGTCGGGACCCCGATCCTAAGTCACACCGATCTAGCATGTAACACACCATATCACTTAGCGGCCTCACGCACGGTATCCCCACGGGTGCCACCTTACCTGGCCCGGGACCGTTTGCGCATTTTGGCTCACGTATATGATAGTGTCGCTAGCATCCATATGACAGAGAACCCGGGCCGACATGACCAGTTATAAACCAAAAGTGGCACTAAATTACAGAGACAGGCATTCATGACCCAGCAACGAACGTGTCGGTCATCAACGTATGAACCCAAGTCGTAGCAAGCTACAAGGACTTAAAGGAACAACGCGTGACATTTCCCCTAAGGGACAGACACAGGAACGAAGAAGGACATATGCCGGTCAGCCTAAGTGATCCGGAGCAGTAGCAAGCTACCAAGGCTCAGTGGAAGCACTAGGAGACATTTCCTTGTAAGATAGGCTACCAAGGGTAAACAACTAGGTGTCGGATCCCACACATACCAAGCATTTCAATAACATACACACAATATGCTCAATATGTGCAAATACAACATGGCATCACAACAAGACTCTAATAAACAAAGTATTTATTCATTAGGCTTTGAGGAGCCAAGTATTACAAACATGGGTCTCACGACCCAACATTCAGAGCATACAAGCAACAAGCGGAAGCATTACATGTCTGAGTACAGACATCTACAAATGAAAAAGGATGAAGAGCCTGACTATCTACAACACTCGTCCAAGATCGTAGCTGAGGTATCAAGCTACTTGTCGAAGTCCAAGCGGAACTACTAGTGAGACATCAATCCTATCTGCAAAACATAAATTAAGCAAACATGAGTACAAAGGTACTCAGCAAGACTTACATCAGATCCTATCATACATGCACTTGTATCAAGAAGGCAAAGTGGGGTTTAGTTGCAGCAAGCCAGCTTTGACTCAGTGGCTATCCTGTACTACGATTGCTGGTAACTTTGAGGTGGCGCACACGAGTCCACTAAGCACCACACAATACATCACTATGGATTCATTCCCGTCTCCCTACAAGAAGGCCATCCATAGCACTCACACTTGTCTTGAGTATTTTAGTGTATCCACTTCAAGTTATCTATGTACCACGTAAGCATCCAAGAAGTCCATAACCGTGGACCCGGCTATTCGAATAGATCATGTTAACCCTGCAGGGGTGTACTGCTTCACACACGCTCTCGCCACTTACCGCCAGGTACATCTCGTGTATCTCGGCAACCTTCAAGCGGAAGCCTGGCGAGGGTGTCGGCCACGACCTGACTAACCACACAAGTCTCTCGTCCAGGTTTATCGCCTATTCGGGTTCCATCCGTGGGGAGATCCGGCCGGGGTGTCGCCCACGGCCCCAAATGATGTGCGCAGGGTTCCCAAGCCCACCTCGCCGAGTGGATCTACGCTTGGTACACCGTGCCACGGTGCCTAGTCTGTCCCAAGCCCACTGGCCGAGTGCCACTTGGTAGACTACTAACACTAACTACAAACACCAGAAACTAGTTGCACCTCCTGGACAGAGATCATGTTGATTAATAAGTCGAGAGGGGTCGAGTTACCGGAACCCAATGTGTGGTAGTAACTAGTCATTGGACAACATACACAGAACTCAGTTCTTAGGGACGGTTCCAGTGAGACAACCCACCATGTACTCCTACATGGCCTCTCACCACTACCTTTACCAAATCGTGTTCACACACTTAACCCTCAGCACCAGAACATATCATTTCACTCCAATTAATTCCCGATGAATCAGACCCGACACACTCTAAGCAATAGCAAGCAAGGCATGGTAAGATCACGTCGTGGCTTCAATCAACTCCTACACATGCTAGTGGGTTTCAACTATTTACTGTGGAAAGACAGGTCATGCAGAGGAATGGGTTCAACTACCGCAGCATAAAGTAGCAGTTGAAGTCGTTGTTGTCCTAATGCAATAACAGGGAGTAGGAGCGAGAGAGGGATTGTATCGGAATGAACAAGGGGGTTTGCTTGCCTGGTAAAACAACGTGCAGAGCACTGCTCCTCTGACAGGTACTCTGGATCGGTCTCCGGAGCTGGACCTATCGAGAAGAACGGTGCCGACAATCAAACACAAGCATATGCAACAATATGATGCATGAATATGGCATGAAGTTATGATGTTGTTTGAGCTAATGCAACTAGCATTTTAATTGGTTGAACTCCACTTGAACCAAGGTTCAAATGCAACTCTTTAATAAGTATTATAAATTGCCATATATCTGTTTTCATATAAACAGTAGGTTTAACTTCATTTGTCATGCATGAAAATGGTACAGATGGATAGATTGAATTTTTCTGATAATTTTTCATATATATAAATTATTTCATTCTGAGCTACGGTTGAATTTCTGTGATTTTTTGAAGTTTAAGCCAATTTCTGAATTAAATAAATCATTTAAGATTTATTTAAAAACCAGAACTGAATTACTGCGTCAGCATGACACAGGCATGACATCAGCAGGTCAAAGGGGCTGTTCCAGAGTCAAACTTGATAGTGGGGTCCACTGGTCAGTGACTCAGTTAATTAACTCTAAATTAATTCTAACAGAAATATTAGCAGAGCTGGGCCCACATGTCAGTGTCTAAACTAATTAACAAAACTTAATTAATTTAACTAATTAGTCAACTAACTAAAAGGGTGGGGCCCACCTGTCATTGACCCAGGGGGTCAAATCCTGGTCAAACTACGGCTAGCACGCCGGCGTTTAGCCGCCGGCGGCAGCAAACGCGGCGGAGGGCTTCGGGAATCCTGCTCCGGGGGTCTTTTGAGCAGCTGAGACCACGGGCGAGCTGCTGGAGCTCGTCCGCGTCCATTCCCGCAAGCAGCAGCAGCTGGGACGACCGGAGCTCGCCGGAAACAAGCTCGCAGCGGCGCCGGAGTTCGGCCCTCGTCGGGTCTGGGGCTACAGGGCACGGGGAGAGCTACGGAGGGGCGCTACGGGCTCCTGGTGAGACGGCGGACGCGGTGGCGTGCTCCGCTTGGAGTGTGGGTGGCTGTGGCCACGGCGACGGCATCGCCGGCGGCGGTGAGGTCGGGCAACTGCGGTGGTAGGGGCTAGAGGCCGCAGACGACGGCGAGGATAGGGGGGAAAGAACCGGGGGCTCACCGCGGTTCTGCTGGGGAGGTTAGCGGGCTCGGGGAGGCGCTGAAGGCGGCGAATCGTCAGCGGCGATCGTCGGGGCAGAGGAAGAAGACAACGGCGTTTTCGGTGTTCCAGGGCACCCGACGTCTTGTGGCTCGACGGATAGGACGAGGGTGAAGTGGCGGAGCTCTCGGGCTACTCGGAGGGGCGAGGGGTGGCCTGTGGCCACGGCAGCGGTGATCGACGGCGACGGCGGCGCTCGGGAGCTGCGAGAGAGGGAGATAGAGGAGAGGGGAGGGATCCAGAAGAGTGAGGGATGTTCGGGGGAATCGCGTGGCGCCTCCAGAACGACCAGGCGGCGAGGGGAGGGCAGGCAAGCAGCTCGCATGGCGCCCCCGCCGTGCGCGCGCGCCGGCCACATGCTCGGCCTCCTGTCGTCGGGGAAGACGACAGGGGAAAGCTCGGTGGGCTGGGCTGCCAGCTGGGCCGGCCCAATGCCAGGCCAGCAAGTGGCCGAGGTAAGGCTCTATCCTTTTTATTTCCTTTTCTGTTTTCTATTTTTTTCTGACATTTGTTTTGATTTAATATCTAAATTAAATCAATTATTTTCTTCTGACTTATTTATTTTGTAGGGACCTAGAAATTAACCCAAGCCCCTAAAAATAAACAACCAGAATTTTGGACATATATATAATATATAATATATATATATCCAATGCAAATAACTATTGCATTAATTCCAAATGCCCAAAATAAATACTTATGAGCTCCTAATAATATTGGCTTGATTATTATCTCTGACCAATATTTTTAGAGGGCCACATGAACATTTTCTTGGACCTTTTTGGAGCAACTTTTATTTGGGTCATTTTCAATAGGGTTTCTGAGGGTTTCACAAGTCCTCATTTCAATTTCATTTGAAAATTAACCATGATGCAAACAACAAGGCTAACCTAGTGCATACCAGAACTAGGGTTGTGACAACTGGGCCGTTTTCAATCTCTCACGAACAATGCGAACTTGTTCCTCTGCTTCCTGGATCATATCCGGGCCAAAGAATTGTCTTTCCTCGGTCTCTGACCAGTTAAGAGGTGTTCGACACCTTCGTCCATATAGAACTTCGAAGGGAGCTTTACCCAAGCTGGCTTGATAACTATTGTTATAAGTGAATTCGGCAAATGGAAGACACTTTTCCCATTCCATACCGCAAGAAATGACAGAGGCTCGAAGCATGTCTTCCAGAATTTGATTGACTCGTTCCACTTGACCACTTGACTGCGGATGGAAGGCAGTACTGAAAGAGAGATGAGTTCCCATAGCATTCTGGAGACTTTCCCAAAATCGGGAAGTGAAAAGACTTCCACGGTCTGAGTTAATCTCCAACGGTACACCATGTAGTGATACTATTCGAGAGATATATAAGTCTGCTAGCTGGCTAGCGGTAATACTCTCCCGAACAGGCAGGAAATGAGATACTTTAGAAAGACGGTCGATAACGACGAAGATAGCATTGTTCCCTTTCCTGGACCTGGGAAACCCGGTGATGAAGTCCATACCGACTTTATCTCATTTCCATTCAGGAATAGCTAAAGGTTGAAGGGTGCCGGCAGGCCGTTGATGCTCTGCTTTGACTCGACGACAAACGTCGCAGTTAGCAATGAACTGAGCGATTTCTCTCTTCATCCTAGTCCACCAGAATCTTTGACGTAGGTCTTGATACATTTTGGTACTACCGGGATGAATCGTGAGAGGAGATTCATGAGCCTCCTTAAGAATCATCTGTCGTAGTTGTGGTTTCTTGGGTACCACCAAGCGGTTCTCGAAGTACAGAACACCTCGATCATCCACAGAGAAGCTTCTAGCAACTCCGCTAGCAATATTCTCCTTGATCCGAGATATGCCTTTATCATACCGCTGGGCAACTATGATTTGATCCATAAGGGTAGGTTTCGCCACCAAGGTGGAAAGGAATCCTCGAGGAACAATGTGAAGGTTAATCTTACGAAATTCCTCGTGGAGAAGTGGTTGACTTTGTTGTAACATTAAATTGTTACAATATGACTTACGACTTAGTGCATCAGCCATGACATTGGCCTTTCCAGGAGTGTAAGTGATTCCTAAGTCGTAGTCGGTGAGCAACTCAACCCAACGTCTTTGCCTGAGATTTAGATCCGGTTGAGTGAAAATATACTTCAAACTTTGGTGATCAGTGAAGATTTCACAGCGATTACCAAGGAGGTAATGTCGCCATGTTTTGAGTGCATGGACTACAGCTGCAAGCTCTAGATCATGAGTAGGATAGTTATCCTCGTGTGGACGCAACTGTCGAGATGCGTATGCAATCACTTGACGATCTTGCATGAGAATGCAACCTAGTCCCTGTCGCGAGGCGTCGCAATAGATTATAAAATCCTTGGAAAAGTCTGGTGGTACCAGTACAGGTGCAGATGTCAGGCGTCTTTTCAGTTCCTGAAAACTGGACTCATACTGTGGGGTCCACTCAAACTTTTTATCTTTCTTGAGGAGTTCGGTTAGAGGTTTAGCAACCTTGGATAAATTCTCGACGAAACGTCGGCAATAGCTCGCTAAGCCAAGAAAACTCCTAACTTGCTTGACCGATTCAGGGGGAGTCCAATCAAGTACGGCTTGAACTCGCTCGGGATTGACAGCAATACCCTTGCCAGAGATCACATGACCTAGATAGGTTACTTCTGGCAACCAAAATTCACATTTAGAGAATTTGGCATAAAGGCGGTGCTCTCGAAGTTTCGTCAATACCAGCCTTAAATGCTCGGCATGATCTTCCTTGTTCTTGGAGAAAATGAGTATATCATCGAGGTATACCACGACGAATTTATCCAAATACTCCATGAATATAGAATTCACTAACCGAGAAAAGGTAGCTGGGGCATTGGTTAATCCGAAGGACATGACGGTGTACTCATATTGGCCATAACGAGTAACGAAAGCCGTTTTAGGTATGTCCCCGTTCTTGATTTTGATTTGATGGTAGCCCAACCTCAAATCCATCTTAGAGAAGACTGAGGATCCAGCGAGCTGATCATACAGGTCGTTGATCCTGGGGAGCGGATACTTATTCTTTATGGTGACCAGATTGACAGGTCGATAATCTACAACCATCCGCTCCGTTCCATCCTTCTTCTTGACGAAGAGGACGGGGCAAGCCCAAGGGGAAGAGCTAGGACGGATGAAACCTTTTTGCAAAGACTCATCGAGTTGTTTCTTTAGCTCAGCTAATTCTAGTGGTTCCATCTTATAGGGTCTCCTAGAGATTGGAACAGTTCCAGGAATAAGATCTATCACAAACTCGACATCTCTGCCAGGTGGAACTCCTGGCAGTTCTTCTGGAAAAACATCCGGGAAGTCACGGACTACCGGGATATCTTCGAGTTCTGGTAGAGGGCTGGCATTAAGAGAATAGAGCTGACGTTCAGCCATTCGGGTCAAGACATTGACTATCTTGCCGGATGGATGTGTAAGTTGAATGGTCCTAGTAAAGCAATCAATTTTGGCGTAATGGGTTGTCATCCAATCCATACCCAAAATGATATTTATGTCCGAGGACTTGAGAGCGATTAGAGATGCAAGGAAAACAAGTCTATCGACAAGGATTTCATTTCCATGGCTTACCCTAGAGGTTTGCCACTTCGAACCAGGAGTTTGAATAACCATGGAAGTAGGCATGTCACAAAAAGTCATGTTGTGCAATCGAGCATAGCTCTCAGATATGAACGAATGGGATGCTCCAGTATCGAAAAGAACAGATGCCGGATGGCAGTTTACGAGAAGCGTACCAAGGACGACGTTAGGATCCTCATAAGCTTCTTCGGCAGAAACATAGTTGACATGACCACGTGAAGTGGGGATTGGCTTGACATAGTTCACCTTGCCGGTTGGCTTACCACGGCCAACGGGTTTTCCTGGCTGATTCTGGGGACAATCACGCATGTAGTGTCCCGATTCTCCACACTTGAAACATGTCACAGTGGTGGTGCGTGGAGCGAAGTTGGAGGGTGGACCTCCATAGGTCTTAGCAGGTGCAAACTGTTGAGTTGGGCGAGGCGCCTCATAGGATGGCCTCGGTGTATACTTGGGTGGCAGAGCGGTGTTAGGAACCCACACACGGCGCTTGTGAGAGCCAGTGCCGGATGAGGAACCAAAGTCTCTAGTATGCTTGCGGGTGGCCTCGAAGTCGGTCTGGCCTGTCTCAGCACTGATAGCCTTGTTAACCAACTTCTGGAAGGAAGTGCACTCGTGCAGACGCAGATCTCGACGAAGTTCAGGGCTGAGTCCCTTGCGGAACCTCGCCTGTTTCTTGGCATCGGTGGATACTTCCTCAGGTGCATAGCGTGCCAGATTACCAAACTCACGACTATAGCCATCCACAGTTAAACGGCCCTGGGTGAAATTGCAGAATTCCTCCCGCCTGCGATCCATGAGACCTTCCGGAATGTGGTGTTCACAGAATGCCTCACTGAACTCAACCCAGGTAGTGACTTGGCCAGCAGGACGCATAGCTTCAAAGTTTTGCCACCAAAGACTGGCAGGGCCCTCAAGATGATAGGCGGCGTAGATAACCTTGTCAGCTTCGGCCACACGGGCAGAGTGTAGCTTGTGGGTGATACTACGTAGCCAGTCATCAGCATCCAGAGGTTCAGTGGAGTGATGGAACTTTGGTGGGCACATCTTGATAAAATCGTGGATTGACACCACGTCATTCCTCTGACGGAACCCAGTGTTCTGCTCTATGCGTTCCAGCAGACGGTTGGTCTCTCTCTTGTTCCATTCTACTTCAAGCATAACTTCCGCCAAAGAGGGTGGCTGGGGCAGATTCCCATCTCTAGCCCCACTAGCCTCACCCTGCTCCTGAGCAGCAGGAGTGTTGCGAGTGTTGACCATCCTAGGAAAACAAAACAACGGTTTAGACAAGGATGGCAGAAATTTGACATAGAAGTGCAGAATGTAATGGATGACACAGAATGCAGAGATGTTCATCCATACGACATGGTAATATAGGAACTGCTATATATACACCAGTGGTCATACACAGCATACAAAGTTTAGTACAAGCCAAGGCTAAAGTACAACTGCGGTGAAAGACGAAACATCCCATCAGAGACATTCCAAGCTCCTATACATTATTTAACTACACCTCCGGAACTCAGTACACACTAAGTCATATTCCACAAGACGCGCAGGACTGTGGAAATACAACTACTACAATACTACTACTACCACGGACTAGCTCAGACATTCGCGTAGTAATCCTCGTAAAGATTACCACCGTAGCCTGGAAGTGGTACAGACGGATCTTGGAACTCGCGAGCACTCGAAGGCTGTGGACCATAGGGGCATGGGTGTGGTCTCGGTCCCGATGCTCGTGGTAACCGACGCCCACGTGGAGGTGTAATACCCCCAACGTCACGCCAATCCATGCGATCAGGCAGACGAGTCCGCACAGGATACAAATCCCGCATGTCCAGATATCCGGCATGCACAGCAGGTGCAAGCCGTGTCAAAGTAGTCCAGTGAGCGGCTCGAGTGTTATACAGCTCCATTCAGAGGGCACGGACCTCACGGTCCCTATCCTCCAACATCTCATCAGTAGTCTGAAGCAGTGGCTCTTCATGAGCAGCATCAGTATACAGACCAGTGTAGTAGCCTTCCTCTCCGAGGAGTGAGGCTGGCATGTAACAGAACTCAGTGTTCAGCAACAGGGCATGCCTAGCACGGAGAATGGTCATCATCGAATAAGCGGCATCCTGCACTGCCATCTCGATGGTAATCCCGAGTCCATAAGACCAATGGATGGGATCATTAGCTCCGGGATATGAGGGGTATATCCGGACTGTGCATAAATACTGACTTTGATTGAAATCCCGGTACTGTTCCTCCACAGTGTATTCAGATACCAGCGATAACCGGTCTCAGTCATCACACGAACTAGCATGGCCGTGTGACCGGGCACATTAATGCACCGAGTCAAATGAACCACTTGGTGAGGGATGCGGCCAGACATCTGAAACACGAAATAATGCAAAGGCATTAGTGTTTCTGGAAGAAATCGGGCAGCATAACAACCGTAAATGCTCAAACAAAGATTTGAGACATCATACAAATGATAGCATAGCCACTCAACAATTCCATTTCAAGGTTCCGGTTCAACAATCATCATACTAAAAGGATAGAAACTGAACTGAGGCTTGAAACCAACAATCCTAAGAGTCTACGGATTAGTAACACGTGAACCTAGTAAGGATAAGAGACCTAATCCTAAATCCCCGTAGAAAGAATAGACAGACTCAGATCAGAAGGGCATAAGGTAAAGGAGTAAAAAGAGCCTTACGTTCCCTTCCACAAACAATTCCCCTACATATAACTAAGAATTTTTCTAGACTCAACATCGACCAGTTTGGCTTGAGAAACCTACAGGCAGTCCAGCTCTGATGCCAACGCTGTCAGGACCCCGATCCTAAGTCACACCGTTCTAGCTGTAACACGTCATATCACTTTGCGGCCTCACGCATGGTAACCCCACGGGTGCCACCTTACCTGGCCCGGGACCGTTTGTGCATTTTGGCACACATATATGACAATGTCGCTAGCATCCATATGACAGTGAACCCGGGATGACATGGCTAGTTATAAACCAAAAGTGGCACTAAATTACAGAGACAGGCATCCATGACCCAGCAACGAACGTGTCGGTCATCAACGTATGAACCCAAGTCGTAGCAAGCTACATGGACTTAAAGGAACAACGCGTGACATTTCCCCTAAGGGACAGACACAGGAACGAAGAAGGACACATGCCGGCCAGCCTACGTGTTCCGAGCAGTAGCAAGCTACCAAGGCTCATTGGAATCACTAGGAGGCATTTCCCTGTAAGATAGGCTACCAAAGGAAAACAACTAGGTGTCGGATCCCACACATACCAAGCATTTCAATCATACACGCAATATGCTCAATATGTGCAAATGCAACATTGCATCACAACAGAACTCTATGACTCAAAGTACTTTATTTAAAAGGCTCCAAGAGCCATACATAACATATTCATACAGGTAGGGGTCACATGACCCAACACTCAAGTCATACAGTCATACAAGCACAAGCGGAAGCTACATGTATGAGTACAGACAACTTAGAAAATAAAACAGGCTTGGTGTAGCCTGGCTATCTACAAGGCCCTTCACAAGCTCCAGATCACCGTCTGGGTGTCAAGCTACTCATCGACGTCAACGTCTATGTAGAACCCATCAGCAGGGGCAGGGTTCTCCTCTGCAACAGTTATTAAGCAAACATGAGTACAAAGGTACTCAGCAAGTCTTACCACAGAACCTATCATACATGCAACATTATCAAAGGGGGTAGTGGAGTTTATAGCAGAATGCCAGCTTTGACCTTGGCTAACCTATACTACAACTCTCAACGGATTGCAAGATCTTATTACGAACACGAGTCCTCTAATCACCACATCAATACACTACCGAGGATCCTCTTCCGTCATCCTACGGAAGGGCCATCCACGGCACTCACACTTATCTTGAGGCTTTTAGTAGTGTCCATCAACTTTTCTATGAACTGTAAGAGTAACCAAGTAGTTCGTACCGCGAACAACGGCTATTCGAATAGTTTGATAACCCTGCAGGGGTGTACCTCTTCACACACGCTTTCACCACTTATCGCCGTTTACTCGGCGTGTACTCGGCAACCTTCAAGCGGAAGCCCAGCGGGGGTGTCGGCCACGACCTGACTAACTACTCAAGTCTCTCGTCCAGGTTTATCGCCTATTTGGGTTCCATCCGTGGGGAGATCCGGCCGGGGTGTCACTCACGGCCCCAAACGATGTGTACAGGGTTCCCGAGTCACCAAACGGGCAACCGGTACACCGTGCCACGTACCTGTCGCATCACAACCCACCCCAAGGGTCAGCGTTGTGCACGACCTCCAGTAAGCTATAAACACCAGAAACTAGTTGCAACTCCTGGACAGAGATCAAGGGTAATTAATAAGCCGTGAGGGTCAATTAAGGATCCCAATGCGTGGTAGTAGCTGTAACTTGAACCACACATACAAATCTCGGGTCCTATGGACGATTCCAATGAAACAACCCACCATGTACTCCTACATGGCCTTTCATCAATACCTTTACCAAGCGTATTCCACACTTCCTTCTCTTATCGGTAAGATCATTTCACTCTGATCCATCACCCAGATGAATCAGACCAGACACAACTCTAAGCATAGCAGGCAACATAAACAAATAGCATGGTGGATCACACATCACATGGCTCAATCAACTCCTACACATGCTAGTGGGTTTCAACTATTTACTGTGGCAATGACAGGTCATGCAAGGGAATAGGGTTCAACTACCGCAACAAGTAGCAGTTCACGCGCTGTTGCCTTAATGCAGTAAAAGAGAGCAGGAGCGAGAAGATTGGGTTTGTATCGGAATGATCAATGATTTCTTGCCTGACAAGGTAGTTGTCGGGTACTGCTCTTCAACTGGATACGCAGCAGTATCCTCGGGAGCAGGACCTAACACAGGGAATACCGGCGATACAATCATTAACAAACAAATGCAACAATATGATGCATGTTTATGACATGGTAAGATGCATGTGTGTTGGCTAATGCAACTAAAACCAGAAGGGTTTGAACCTATTTGAATCAAGGATTTAAATTGAAGTTCAAACTATTATTTGAATAAGTGCATTATCATGTTTTTGATATAAACAGCAAGTTAACTTGTTCAAACATGCATGAAACCAGTGCCATTAGAAAGATTGGATTTTTATGATCATTTTTCATATATAAATCTTTTCCATCTGAGCTATGGTTGATTTTATATGATTTTTAGAAGTTTCGGTTATTTTCTGGAATTTCCTGAATTAATTTAAATCTAAAAATCCCAGAAAAACATTTACTGCGTCAGCATGACATCATGCTGACGTCAGGCAGTCAACAGGGCCAGTCCAGGTCAAACCTGACCAGTGGGTCCCTCATGTCAGTGCCGCAGCTAATTAACTGAGTTAATTAGAGTTTAACTAAAACTAATTAGCTGTCAGTGGGGCCAGGGCCCACGTGTCAGTGACTAAAGTATTTAACTAATTAAAATTAAATTAACACCTAAACTAGTTTTGACTTGCGGGCAGGGCCCACATGTCATTGACCCAGGGGGTCAAACCCGTGGTCAAAACAGGTCCAACTCGCCGGCGTTTAGCCGCCGGCGAGGCCAAACGCGGCGGCGGGCTTCGGAAAACACCTACGGTGCACGGTTCGAGCTGCGGCTGGGTGCATTGGATAGCCCTTGCTATCGCGCGTCGGATGGAGGTGGTCGCCGGACCTGGGGTGGCCGGAGACGTCGGCAACGAGCTCGACGGCGGCGACCGGCGTCGGGCGTGTGTGGAGAAACGGCTGCAGGGGCCTAGGCGATGCATGCGTAGCACCATTCGCATCTACGTGCTGTGGTGAGTACGTTGGACGGGTGCCAGTGACCAAATGGTCACCAGAGCATCACCGGCGGCGAGCACGGCGGCGGTGCGTGCGGACGAGCTTCGTTCAGTGTGTTACAGGGCAAAAGGAAGCCAACGGAGAGGGGGAGGAGGTAGCTAGGCTCACAGGGGTTGCAGCAAGCACCGAAGCGAGCTCGGGGGTGGTCGGAGCTGAGCAGGACGGCGAGGGGGATCTCCGCGGCCGGAGTTGGGGAAGAAGAGGTCGGGGGCGTCTCCAGGGTGGGCGAGCGCTCGGGGCTCGGCCTGTTCGAAGCAGTCGAGGACGGCGGAGACGAAGGACACCAAGGCGGAGCTCAGGGACGACGGTGGACGCGGCTTCTATGACGGTGCGATCACGGCGGCGTCAGCCATGGAGCGGGGAGAGCGGAGGAGAGGAACTGGGGGGAGGTGGAGGTGTCTGCGGGGTCGAGGAGGACGTGGAGGGTCGAACCATCCCTCCAGGACGGCGAGGGGACGAAGCAGGGCGGCGGGCAGCTGCGTGGCGCGCCGTGCGGTCGCCATCGAGCACCTGCCTGCCTGCCTGGCCGAGCCAAGCAGCTCGCTGGAGCGGCAGCTAGGCTGGGCCGGTAGGTGGGCCGGGTGGGCGCCATGTAAGTATTCTCTCTCCTCTTTTTTCCTATTTTCTTTTCTGTTTCATTTCTTTTGCAACTTTGTTTAATTAAGTAAAATGCCTAAACATTTTTATAACTCATAACACTTGTCATACCTACTGTATATATTATGAACAGTAGGAAACATTATAGTTTATGATTATTTGAGCATTTAAAATATTTTGTAGCATTTAAATGCCCAAATTCAAATACCATATGATTTAATCCAAAGCCCTAGATTGTCCTAGAAAAATGTGCACCATTTTTGGCAGAGGTTTAGGACCAAGGCAGAAATGATGAACATTTTGAAGGGCATTTTGGGTACATTGGAAAATATTTTAGCAAACCCTAGTTGTTAGGGGAAGGGTGCTGGGGTTTCTGTTAATCCAATTTCAAGTTTCTTTGAAAGTAAACATGATGCACACTCAAGATAGTTCCTAATGCAAGTGCTAGCTAGGGATGTGACACTTTCTTGGGTCATGCCCGGCCTCGGAAGATCAACACGTTGCAGCCCTACCGAAGCACGGCAGAGAGGTCAGCACACCGGTGTAATTCCTAAGCGCACAGGGGTCTGGGCCCATCGCCCAATGCACACCTGCACATTGCGAGGACGGCCGGTAAGCAGACCTAGCCTCTCCTAATACTAGAGTAGGCGTTCCAGTCCGATTCGGCGCACGCGCTAAGTCGCTGACGTCAAGAAGGCTTCGGCTGATACCACGACGTTGAGTGCCCATAATAATTCCCACGTAGCTGGTTAGTGCGTATAGGCCAACGGCCAGACTCAGATCAAATATCCAAACTTGTTAAGCGTGTTATTATGAAATAACCGCGAACAACGACCAGGGCCAGGCCCACCTATCTCCTAGGTGTCTCAACCTGCCCTGTCGCTCCGCAACAAAGATCCACACATAGGGCCGTCAGGAAAGTATGTACTTTTAGCCCCCAATCTGTGAATCAATCGCGGGTACTTAACGAGCCGACCCGACTTTAGTCACAACATGTATCATGTATAATATGTATGTAGTATATACCCGTGATCACACCCCAAAGTGATCACATCCCGATAGAATAGCAGGTAGGCAGACAAGGTTGTAGGTCCACTGATGGAATACTAGCATCCTATACTAAGCATTTAGGATTGCAGGTAAAGGTATCAACATTTGTAGCAACAATGACAGGCTATGCAGCAGAGTAGGATTTATCGAATGTAGTAACATGCTACACTACTCTAATGCAAGCAGTAGAGAGAAGAATAGGCGATATCAGCTTGGTCAAGGGGGGGGGGCTTGCGTGGAAGCCCGGTAGCGAAGGAGGGGTCATCAACACCGTAGTCGATCGGGGCATCAGCAGCGTCGGTCTCGTAGTCTATCGGTGAGAAGAGGGGGAAGAAACAATGAATACAATGCAAACAGATGCATGATGATGCATGACATGACATGTAACGGTGTTAGCTGCGCCCTAACGCAGTATCGGGTGATACTGGCGAAGGGGGAAAACATTCGGGAAAGTATTCCTGGTGTTTTGTGTTTTCGGGCAGATGAAATGGAGGGGGAAAGTTGCATGTTCGCTATGCTAGGGTCGTGCGGTTGACGAACGGTCTACGTATTCGGATTCTTCTCGAAATTCTGAGCAACTTTCATGTACAAAGTATTTTCATCCGAGTGACGGATTATTTTATATCAATTTTTGAAGTTTTAAATCATTTTCTAATTTATGAATTATTAAATAAATTCGAAAATTGTATTATTGCATCAGCATGACGTCAGCAGTCAACAGAGGCGTTGATTGGGTCAACTGACGTGTGGGTTCCGCATGTCATTGACTGCCTAGTTAATTAATAGTTTAATTAGGTTAATTAGTGATTAAGTTAATCTAATGATGATTAATTAATTCATTAATATTTTAGTTATTATTATTATTTATTTATTTTTAAAAAATCGTTCTGGGGCCGTGGGCCCCTTTGTCATAGGGCCAGCGGCCTATCGGGTGGGGCGAGACGGGGCGGGTGCCAGGGCGTCGGGCACAGGCGCTCACCCACAGGGAGTGGCAGAACGAGGCCGTTTGCCACGGCGCCGCCCAAGCGACCAGAGCGGCGGTCGGCAGGCAGCTGGAGGGGGGGCGAAGCGGCGCGCAGGGAAGGGTGGCTCGCCGGGGCGTGTGCTGACCGGCAGGCGCAGCCGCCACGGGGCCGCGGCGGCAGAAGGAGGCGTGCCCTGCAAGCAGCGAGGTTGGCCGGCGCAGGAATGGAGGGGAGGCGAGCGAGGCGAGGACAGGGGCAGGCCGGAGCGTGGGCGGAGCAGGACAGGGCGGCCCGCACGCAGCAGTGGCGCGGCCGCACGACGACGACGAGCGTGGAAAAGGGGGCGAGGAGTAGGGGCGCGGCCATGGGCGGCGTGGTGGGCCCGGACGGAGGGGGCTGTGGGGCAAGCTGGCGCACGGGGCGAGGCCATAAGGCGAAGGGCGGCGCCGACGCGGCCAGCAGCGCACAGGCGAGCGTGGTGGCGTGGCCACGGAGAGGAGCAAGACGGTGTGGCCGGCGGACAGCGATGGCAACGCGTCCAGTGGTCGGACGGGGCAGGCGCGGGCAGAGGCGTCGGGAGGCAGCGGGCCATGCATGGGCGGAGCGGACGGATGATGCCGGCGACAGAGAAAATAAAGGGGAAGGAGGGGGCTTTTCTCACCCTTTTTGCAGGGAATCTGGGACGGCGAGGCTCGGTGGAACCGACGGGGAGGAGACGAGGACGGCAGTGGAGTCCGGTGAGCTCCGGCGAGGTGTCCAGGAACGGCGGGGCGCGAGAGCCCCGATCCGATCTGGATCGAGGGGGAGAGGAGAGACGTGGGGAGGAAGTGGGACTACGGGGTGGTTAGGGTTTTGGTCGAGGGGGGTTATGGGCTGGAGTGGGGTTCGCTAGGCCTTGGCCGAGTTGGGTAGGCCAGCTGGGCCAGAGTTGGCCCAGTGGGGAGGGGCTTTCCTTTTGTCTTTTCTTTTATTTAATTTTCATTTTCTATTTTACTTAGTTTAAAGTACTTAGATTTTTTTCTAAAAATGTGTATACTCCACCATAATTACTTATGCAATTTTTGGCACTGACCGAACATTTTTGTTTTAACTTTTGAAAACTTTGGGTGTTTGGCATGAATTCAAATTTGAACTAGAGCATTTTGAACTAATATGCGAATATCAACAGTAAACGGGATGACGTGGCATCATTAGCAAAGTTTTACTGTAGCCTAATTATCCGGGCATTACAAGTGTGGTGTGGTGGATTGCCTTATAGGCTGAGGAACAACTAGTACATGGGAAGAACAACCTCTTGAGGAGAGGAGTTCTTGTGCATGGATGCGCTTGCGGGTGTGTGTTGGGTCTCGGTGATCCGATCCTTCCCTATGGTGGTGGAGCCCTATTTATAGTGGCCCGGGTCATCTTCCCAAATATTGAGCGGGAAGGGATCCCACAACGACCAAGTTTAAAGGGGGAGAGCTAGTACAAGCTATCCTGACAAAAGGTGGTATTCGCATGCCAAAGGCTCTGGTGGTGACGCCGCCGTGGGCTCCGTGATGACCTCCGCCCTACCATCCTGCTAGTCATGGTCTTGTTGCACCGATATGGAATCCTTTGCCTGACGCCTCGGGACTCCTCGCCTGCGCCTGCCCCTTTAGCACCAAAGAGGAAACAGGCATCCTGCGCCCGCTGGCACCTGCCTGTCCTTGGTCGTCATGGCTCATGTCACGAGGACCTAGTGAGGTGCCCCAACCCTTGATATCTCCGCTCCTCGGGAGCTAGCCTAGTGAGGCCGCCCCAGGGGAGGTCTTGTGTCGTCCGCCTCGCGAGGCTCGGCCCCTCGCGAGGCTCGGCCCCTCGCGAGGGTTTTAAGTGGTTGCTGATGAGGTTGGGCCGTACCAGGCCGCTAGACGAGCCACGCTCCGGGGCGGAGGCAGGCAGGTCTGGGTACCCCCTTTCCTAGAACGCCAACAGTAGCCCCTGGCCCCAAGGCGCACCCGGACTTGGCTTCGCATCGAAGCCAAGGGTCAAGTGCGGAGCGCTGCGGGCCCCAAAAGCATGCGGCCTTGATTGACGCGTGGCGATTGATAGGACGTGGGCGTCTCCACTTCCCCACGCATGCTCGATTTTCACTCGGCTTGACGACCATTGTTTCTTACAGAACTCCTCCTCCTTCGTCGGTAACGCGCCCGGTGGCTTCTTCATCTTCTTGGTCCTCCCCCCTAGTCTGATTCAACACCAACTCCCCTCACCCCCATGGTCTCCAACCGCAAGAAGGAAGGGAGGAAGGAGTCTCGTACCTCGGCCCCCTCGCCGTCGGCCTCCGGTCCTGCCACCGAGCGGTCGGTGGTGATCAACAACGAAATAATGAGAAGGTGAGCCCGGCGCTCGCCGAAGATTCCAATGAGCGGGGGCGACGGTGGCTTAGCCTGCTTCCCGCCCCTAAATTGACAGGATGCCACTGAGGTCACCCTCAATCTTCACGCCCTCTGGGCAGGCTTGATTCCTCCATTTTCCGATTTCTTCATCATTGTGCTCTCGCATTACCGGATCAGCGCGCTTCACCTTGATCCTCAATCTATCGTCCTCCTTTCTGTTTTCGCCTTCGTCTGCGAAACCATGGTGCACATTGCCCCTTCCGTGGCCTAGCTCCGCCACTTCTTCTCGCTGCATCTGGCAGATGCACTCCAGTTTTCTGGGTGTGTACCCTTCCAGGCCATTGCGGCAATAGCCGGCTTGGGGATCAATTTCGACCTTTCGACGGTCATTGGCGGCTTCAAGAAGCGGTGGGTGTTCGTCGATGTCGGTGTGCGCAGCCCCCCGCT
The DNA here is from genome assembly GCA_902687465.1 of Secale cereale. Taxonomy (NCBI): domain Eukaryota; kingdom Viridiplantae; phylum Streptophyta; class Magnoliopsida; order Poales; family Poaceae; genus Secale; species Secale cereale. The sequence continues at coordinate 247,802,463 of LR738713.1, forward strand.
ACTCCTTCCATGGATTCCGGCTGCCCCGAGCTCCGGCTGGAAGCATGAGAAGCATGTCGACCAGAAACTAGCTCCCATTTGGGGCCGGTTGGACATGATGCAGAAGCTTGGGGAGACGGCGCCCATGGTGGTGAAGGAGTACATCCAGTGCCGCATTGCCCCACTCCAGCGCCACTCTAGGCAGATGTGGACCTTCTCAGGCTACGGGGACCGCATGAGGCTCCAAGCCCCTGCCCTTCCTCGCGAGGAACGTCGCACGGTGCTTGAGCTTCTGACAGGAGACCCAGCACCAGACCGCTTGTCGGAGGAACGATGTGTCCTGTACTACTGCTCAAACAAGGTGGAGTTCGTGAGGCAGATGCCCTCCTTTGACGAATGGGGGCTTCGCCCGTCCGGCATTGTCGGGTCTCGTGAGAACCCCGTCTGCGCGGCTCCCTTGTCCGCCGCTATTGCGGCGATCGCCCCAGAAGAGGGCACGGGGGAGCGATCGCTCCTGAGCGCTGGTGGCGCGGCTGCTTGGATGTCGACGTCTCCTGGAGTTCCTTAGGCGCCGTCTCCTACGGCTCGGGAGAGCCACCCTGAGGGGATGGCTGAGGAGGAGGTGCTCCCTAGTGCTCCTGAGGCCAAAGCTCCCGAGGTCCCCTCGCGTTGCTCTGAGATGGGAAAAGGGGCCCCCACACGTCCTAGTGCTTCTAGGGGCGTTTCACCCAGAGCTGCCCAGGTCACGCATGGCGATGCTGACCGCATTCAGGGCTTCAACCGGCTTCTGCTGAACTTTGAAGCTCTCTGCAAGAGGAAGGGATCTCCAAGTTGCAGTGGTGATGGCTTCAGGCCATTGAACCAGAGGAAGTACATTGCCATAGAAGAGTGAGTAACTTATCTTTGTAACTCCTTGAGTGATGCCTTCCCTCTTGACTGTGATTCCTCAGGCCCCCTCCTGCTGAGGTGACGGAATCTCCTAGGAAGCAGCCCCCTGCTGCCTCGAGCTCTCCACCAATCTTGGGTGCCCTCAGCCAATGCGCCGCCCTAGCGCGAGGCCATCCACGAGGACGGACGCGTTGGCCTGGCGCCTTGACCCTACGTTCTTGCTATTCCTCCTTCGTGGCCCTTCCTGGGGAGCGGGAGGCGCGCCGAGGGCTCCCGCCATGGTCGTCGACTACAGTTGGGCCACTTCGGCCCTGGTGTCTTCTTCGAGCGGTGAGTCCCAGCCCCTCAGGCCCTAGCCGAGGCCTGAAAGACAACTGGGGTGGAGGAGACCTCGGGCCTGCCACTAGGAGGGGATGAGCCTCCTCGAGCTTCTTCAATAGCTCTCGGTCACGCGTTCTAGTTTGTGTGTAGGCGGGCCGCCGCCCGTCGTGAGCTTCCCCAGGAGGCAATGAGTGTATTGAATCGACTCGAGGGAGAGCTTGAGGAGGTTGATGCCTGTCCTGGAGATCAGGGCCACCAGCTGATGGATGAGTGGCATCATCTCAAGGTGGCCATTAACCTCGGGTGCCTCTAGCGCGAGTGTGCCAATGCGGAGGCCGAGGCATCCCTTGCAGCCTCAAGAGAGGCATGCGCGCGAGCCCTGGAGGAGGGTAGGGAGCCTGACCGCCATTGTGAGGTTACAGAGAAGCGTAGGCTGGAGCTTCAGGCCCTGAACGCCCGCGTGGAACAACGAGCCGAAGCGCGCAGGTCCGCCTTGGCGTTGATAAAGGGGACGCCTTTCGGTGTACAAAAAGAGGGGTACACTTTTTGTACTCCTATGACTGTGCACGGGCAGTCTGAGCCACGAGCACCACCACACCAAGCACGGCAAGGGAGGTGAGCCAGGGTAAGACTGAAGCTCGATGGAACTGAAGCCCAAGAGAACAAGACCACAAAGAGCAAAGGGACGAAGCGTCTTCCCCCGGCAAGATCCTTGCGGGGAGCCAGTTTTAGCAGCCCTGGCAAGATCCTTGCCGGGGCCGGCTCTTGCAGCCCGGCAAGACCCTTGCCGCGGCAGCTTGCCCCATGCCTACGGAGCGGATCACCCTTGAGTCTACTGCCCCCATGGGGCAAGGATTCAGGAGATATGCCCGTAGTGGCATGCAGATCTTTGTGAAGACATTCAAGATCAGATACACACACTAAGAAGACGACGACCTTTGGCGGGATCCCAGCCAAGGAGGACCAAAAGACCCCCGGCAAGCACCTTGCCGGGGATGACAACGAGCGCTGCGACAAGACCTTTGCCGGGGCCCCGGCAAGGCCCTTGCCGAGGACGTCCACAGGTCCACCATCGGGCCCACGCCAACTAAGCTTCCACCGCCCTATGCAGCTGCCGATCCAACCAGCTGGACAGGCACCTGCGTGGCGACATGCAGATCTTCGTGGAAGACCCACCGTTGCGCCACCTCAGCTGCCTGCCTGCCTACATGGCATCTCAGGCATCGCTAGCCAGGGCGCGTGTCAACGCAAGAAGGAGCGGCGACAGACAAGACGGATGTCTCCCCCGTCCCCGATAAAGCAAGGACACCTAAGCAAGACGCATTAAATGCGCCTTGTCATGTAATACGAGGGATAACCTCGCATCACTGTACCTTTTCCACCTCCTATGTGCCACTGTGGCGACCCCTTTTTCCCTATAAAAGGAGGCCCGAGGCGACCAGGAGGGGGATTCGGCTTTTTGGAGCTCCTCACGCCCCGTAGCTAGCTGAAGAACACAAACATATAATCCACCAAAGAAGGAGTAGGGTTTTACGCGTCCTCGCGGCCCGAACCTGGGTAAAGGAACCGTGTACTAACTGTTTGATCCGCTCTTCTCTCAACCCCGCGCCCCGCAACCGTAGTAGGGATTCTTGTGATCCCATAGGTGTCGTTCCCAATACACCGACATCTTTGGCGCGCCAGGTAGGGGGCGCAGTTGTGATAATCGGCTTTAGCAGTCTATTCGACGCTTCTTCATCATCATGGTGCCCAGGAAGAAGACGACGGCGGCGGTTGGCCAGTCGGAAGCCGGACAGCCCGTCCCGACGCGGGCGAGCAGCGGGCTGGTCGCGGAAAGGTCACGAGGCGCTGCTCGCGAACACCAACATCGTCCCAGCAGCTGGAGTTTGGGATGTGGCGATGTTTGTGCGCCTGGTAACGGGCCACACACCGCCATGTCCAAGGACGGAGCCAGGCCCTCCGGGAGTGGCGCGGGGCCTTCCAAGGTCGCTGCCGCATCACCCGAAGGCGACGCAAGGGCTTCCAGGACTCCCACGCCGGCGCCCGCAGCACGCTCCTCCCAAGTAGCGCGCGACGAGCGGCGTCATCACGCCGAAATCCCGGGCGTCGCCATGGGAAGAGCCCCGAGCGCCACTCCTGGGACGTAGAAGACCTGCACACCCGCCAGAGCATTGGTGGAAACGGCATGCGACCGCGGGATCGTGACGGAGCTCCTCCTGACACGGTTAGGGGTCGCAGCGCGTCGTGGTCCGTACAGGTTTCGCTACCGCTAACACTAGCCGAAGCCCTGGCGCGCGCGCAGTTGCTCCTCAACTTTACTCCCGTTACGGGGAAACTCAACGAGTGGAGAGCCACCATCCGAAGCCTTGTCGTAGTCGCCAACAAGGATGAACCAAGTCCAGCGGAACTCCCAGGTCGACGCCCCGATGGGGTCACACGCACTGGTGGAGGGAGGACCGGCAGCGCCATGGCCATAGTGCATTCGCCTCCTCCTCGCCTGATACCGCGTGTGTCGACTCGTCGGCACGTCGCGGGTGACACCATCTCCATAGCGTCGTCCGACCCACGACCAGCGTCAAGTTCTTCAGGAGCGAGCTCATGAAGACGCTCGAACCACCATCAAGCGCCGGCGCGGAGCCCGCCACTAGTCAGACAGGCGAGTGGGGCCTGCTGTGGATCGCCCAACACCGGAGAGCCCTGGAGGTCTACCTTACGAGGTAGGCTATCCGACTTTTACCCGTGAGCTGCGGCAGTTCGAGTGGCCCATTCACCGCACCTTCAAGCTTGACGTTGGCCAGAAGTACAACGGCAAGAACCACCCGTCGGAGTTCCTCAGCATCTATACCATCGCGATGCAAGCTGCCGGAGCCCGCGACGATAAGGTGCTTGCGAATTACTTTCCGTTGGCTCTTAAACCTAACGACATGTCGTGGTTGATGCACTTGCCGGTAGACTCTATTTCCTCCTGGTCGGACTTGTGCCATGAGTTTGTTGGCGCCTTTACTGGAGGTCACCAAGCCCATGGCCAAGCGAGTGACCTGCACGTCATACCCCAGAAGGAAGGCGAGAGTCTGCGCAAGTATATACAGAGGTTCAGCCGGGTGCAGTACAACATCCCTGATGTTCACCCTGCCGCCATCATCAGCGCATTCCATCAGAACGTGCGTAACCGCAAGATGCGTGAAGAACTGGCGATGACCAAGGTGAAAGATGTGGCGGAATACTATGTTCTTGCTGATAAATGTGCCCGGGCTGAAGAGGGAAGGAAATACCCCGGCGAAGACGCCGGTGCGGAAACCGACTCTTCAGATGAGGATACTGCCGCCCCGGCGAAGAAGGACCAGCACCGCAACAGGAAGCGCAAAGGTAAAGCCGTGCTTGCCGTCGAGGGATCTGATGACGCCGACTCCGCCAAGAAAACCAGGGCGGGTGACCCCGGCAAGGAAATTGCCGGGTGTGTCCCCATTCGGGCCTTGGCAGCTGTCGAGAAGCCAGGAAACTCCGGCAAGTGATACTGCAAGATCGATCGCAACAAGGGCCATGATCTCCAGGACTGTCGACAGGTTGAGCTCCTTGCTGAGAAGCAGAGGGCTGAATATGAGAGGCGGGACAAGGAGAATGGCCAGGATTGCGCTGGAGGGTCCGGCAAGAAGCGCGATGGCCAAGCAGGCCGTCGCGGCAAGGATAAACAGCATGAGAGGCCCGCCCGGGGCAGTGACAGAAGGCCCGAAGACGACGATCACGAAGAGGACGACGAGTCCGGCGACCAAGAATTTAAGAAGGCTACGGAGGGCATGTGCGTCGATGGCGGCGCCTCGCTGCATACTTCTCACCGCCAACTTAAACAGTGGGCCAGTGAGATTACACCGGCAGAGCCATCGTCTGGTGCCCAAAAGCAGTTGAAATGGTCCAGCACACCTATCATTTTTTACGCTGAGGATCACCCTGATCGCACTACCGCGGTCGGGTGCTTGCCATTGTTGGTTTCACCGACAATACGCAACCTCAAGGTGACAAAGATGCTAGTCGATGGCGGGGCCGGTCTGAACCTACTCTCGCCCACCGTGATCGAGAAGCTGCAAGTTCCTGATGGAGACCTTGAAGAGACGGGCACGTTTCAGGGGGTCAACCCGGGGAGAAGTCAACCAAAGGGGAAAGTCACGCTGCCCGTGACTTTTGGAAGTGATCTGAACTACAGGACGGAGATGATTGTGTTCGATGTTGCCAAGATCCCCTTACCTTACAACGGGATCCTTGGCCGCCCAGCGCTGGCCAAATTCATGGCAGCGTCATACTACGCCTACAACACCCTAAAGATGCCAGGACCTGTGACGATCATCACCATCCCCTCCGATAAGAAAGATGCGCTGATTTGCGCTGACCAACTATACCAGCAAGCAGTTGCAGCAGCTGCCGCCACGAGGTCACTTGCTCCTGCCACTGAAGCCTCGGGAGGGAAGAAGAAGAAGACCGGTGAGACCTCGGGCACCCAATCCGGCAAGTGAACCTCTTCGGAGTGTTGTGCTCCCGTCGAGGACGTGCCAGAGAGCTCCACCGACAAGAAAAAGACCGGTGAGACCTCGGACACCCACTCCGGCAAGCGCACCTCTTCGGAGTGTCGCGCTCCCATCGAGGACGTGCCAGAGAGCTCCACTGGCAGAAACAAGAGGTCCAGGGCCACACCGCCGGGAACCAAGAAGGTTTTCGTCAAGGAGGACGGCACAGGAGGGGCTTTTACCATAAGCTCCACCCTTGACCACAAATAAGAAGACGCGCTCGTCACCTTCCTGCAGGCGAATGTCGACGTGTTTGCATGGCAAGCATCCGACATCCCCGGCGTTCCCAGGGAGGTGAATAAGCACCACCTTGTTGTCTGTCCTCATGCGCGGCCCGTCAAGCAGAAGGTCAGGAAGCAAGCTTTGGAACGACAATAGTTCATCAGAGGAGATCCGGAAACTGGAAGCAGCGGGTTTGTTAAGATGAGTGCTCCATCCAGCGTGGTTGGCCAATCCAGCGGTAGTGCGCAAGGTAAATGGGAAGTGGAGGCTGTGTATTGATCACACAGATATCAATAAAGCTTGTACAAAGGACCCCTTCCCGTTGTCGGGCATCGACCAGATTGTTGACTCCACGGCTGGGTGTGACCTGTTGTCATTGCTTGATGCCTACTCCAGCTACCATCAGATCTTCATGCCAAGAGAAGACGAAGAGAAGACAACATTCATCACCCCATGTGGTACGTACTGTTTCGTACGAATGCCTTTTGGGTTGAAAAGTGCTGGCTCGACGTTTGCAAGGGCAGTCCAGATTGGTTTTGAACCCCAGCTCCATAGAAATATGGAGGCTTATATGGATGATATAGTGGTCAAAACCAAGAATAGGGCAACCCTTATACCGGATTTACAAGAAACATTTGTGAATCTACGCAAGATCAACCTCAAGCTGAACCCTGAGAAGTGCGTCTTCGGCATCCCGTCCGGCAAGCTTCTCAGGTTCTTTGTGTCGCAGCGTGGGATAGAGGCCAATCTGGACAAGATCAAATCTATAGAGCAGATTGAAGCGCCCAAACGGGTGAAGGATGTGCGTCGGCTTGCTGGCTGCGTTGCCACCATGAGCAGATTCATTTCCAAGTCCGCCGAGCGCGCCCTTCCCTTCTTCAAGATTTTGAAAAAGGCGGGCCCAATGGAATGGATTCCAAAAGCTGAAGCAGCATTACAAGACTTGAAGAGGTATCTTTCCTCCACGCCAGTACTAGTTGCGGCTAGGCCACAAGAACCGTTGCTGCTATACTTAGCGGCAACAAACCAGGTGGTCAGCACCGCACTAGTGGCACAGAGAGAAATTGATGAAGAGGTGATAGCGGCGACAGAGCCTGATGCCATTGGTGCAGAGACGACACGGCCTGTTGGAGTGCAGCCAAGGAAGAAAATGATGCACCACCCGGTCTACTTTGTTAGCTCCCTCTTGCAGGGGGCTAGATCAAGGTACTCAAATGTGCAGAAATTGCTCTTCGGCCTTCTTATGGCCTCGAGGAAGTTGCGTCACTACTTCCAGGCGCATGAGATCTCTGTCGTCACTCGCCTCCCTCTACAACGGATATTTCACAATCTAGATGCAACGGGAAGGATTGTAGAGTGCGCACTGGAGCTGTCCAGCTTTGGCCTCAAGTTCGGAAGTACCTCGACGATTCAAAGCCGAGTCCTGACAGAGTTCGTTGCAGAATGGACCGCGACGCCCGATGAAGAAGTCCAGGAAACTGCTCTCCCCGGAAAAGAGGCGAGTTGCAACTGGATCATGTACTTTGATGGAGCTTTCTCCTTACAAGACGCCGGGGCTGGCGTACTACTGGTCACGCCCACTGGAGAGCACCTCAAGTACGTGGTCCAGATGCACTTCCCCAGGGAGGTAACAACGAACAATACTGCTGAGTATGAGGGGCTGCTTGCTGGCCTTGGGATCACGATAGACCTCGGAATCAGGAAACTCATTGTCAGGGGCGATTCGCAGCTTGTCGTCAAGCAAGTCAACAAAGATTACCAGAGCCCGTTGATGAAGGCCTACGTCGATGAAGTGAGAAAGCTGGAGGAGCGCTTTGATGGTATACAGGCGGAGCACATTTCCCGAGCAGAGACCGACATCGCCGATTACCTGTCAAAGCGCGCTGCCCTCAAGCTACCTGTGGAACCAGGTACCTTTGTGCTTCAGCTTTCTCAGCCATCCGTTGATCCATCAACAGAGCAAAACTAGAGAAGGAAATTAGGGCCCGGCAGGTACTTTCCCGCCGAGCTCCCCGGAGCTGCCGGCAAGGATGTTGCCGGGGACACTGAGCCTGCCACGAGACAGCTGGCTCTGCCGTAGCGTCAAGCTCTTGCCGTCGAGACAGCTGCTCCCATGGCGGAGGAAATGCCTTTAGTCCTCGCCATCGAGCCCCAGGCTCCAGCGTGGGCACAGCGTACCGTCTGATTCCTCCAGACTGAAGAACTTCCTGAGGAGTAGGAAGAAGCGGAAAAAGTAGCCCGTCGGTCTGCTATGTGCCAGTTCATCGATGACGTCCTGTACAGAAAGAGACCGAACGACGTGAAATTGAAGTGTATCCCTCGAGACGAAGGACTGGGGCTGTTGGCAAGGATACATGGAGGCATATGTGGATCCCACATAGGGTCAAGAGCCCTTGCCGGCAAGGCATTTCGGCAAGGCTTCTTCTGGCCCACTGCCCTCCAGGATGCGACGGCACTGGTCACCAGGTGTGAAGCGTGCTAGTTTCATTCAAAGAAACTTCATCAACCAGCTAAAGCCCTTCAAAACATTCCTCTCTCCTGGCCCTTCTCGGTCTGGGGGCTCGACATACTGGGCCCTTTCCCCCGCGCCGTCGGGGGCTTTGAGTACTTGTACGTTGCAATCGACAAGTTCACAAAGTGGCCGGAGGTGGAGGCAGTGAGGAAGGTCACAACTCTGTCAGCCGTCAAGTTCTTCAAGGCACTAGTGTGCCGTTTTGGTGTACCCAACAGGGTCATTACCGACAACAGCACGCAGTTCACAAGCCGCACCTTCATGCAATATACCCAAGACCTCGGCAGCAAAGTCTGTTTCGCTTCCGTTGCTCACCCCCGAAGCAATGGTCAAGCTGAGAGGGAAAACGTTGAAGTGCTGCGAGGCCTAAGGACAAAGACCTTTGATAGACTGCACAAGAGTGGAAGGCGCTGGATTGAGGAGTTGCCGGCGGTTCTTTGGTCGATCAGAACGACGCCAAATCGAGCCACCGGCGAGACACCCTTTGCCCTAATATACGGGGCAGAAGCAGTTCTCCCCACTGAACTCATATACCGGTCACCTCGAGTGCTCGCTTATGATGAGCTTGAGCAAGAGCAACTGCGGCAAGATGACGTAATGCTCCTTGAGGAAGATCGTCTTCGGGTGGCTATGAGAGCAGCACGCTACCAGCAAGCCTTGCGCCGCTACCATAGCCGCAAGGTCTATGCCCGAAGCTTTGAGGAAGGCGACCTTGTTCTTCGGCGCGTTCAATTGCCGAGAATACAAACAAGTTGACGCCAAAGTGGGAAGGCCCTTATCGGGTAATACGAGTCACCAGGCCTGGCGCAGTCCGCCTAGAGACCGAAAATGCCATTCTGGTGAGCAATTCCTGGAACATTGAGCATCTTCGCAAGTTTTACCCACAAGGCGCGGCTTGCCGGGCCCCCCGGCAAGCCATCCTTTTGTACAAGCCTTGCCGGCAAGGCATGTAACCCTTTGTACAAAGCCAGGCGCAGACCCTGAGCATAAATAAATGAAGCGTTGGCGCCCTAAGTTATAGCATGCATGCTGTGTCGAGTCTCGTCCTTGGTTAGGGTTGATAGTGCTTAGCGGCGGCTAAACCCTAGCTTAGAGGTCGAGTTTGCATCTCTTTGTCTTTCCTCTATCTCCTTTGGTTCACAGGACACACAGATATCCTTGTCGAAGCCACTTGGAGAGAAGAAAGAGGAACAGACTAGCACCTAGGCCCCGGGAAGCCAGTGTTGTCGGGGGCTACAAGAGCAAAGATTCACCCACGACGAACTAGGGTTGCCGGGGCTGCAGCTTCAGATAAGTTCTTCGTCCCTTATCATGCATTCCATTATGGACTGAGGTATGTGAAACCTCGTTCTTTCCTTAAGCTACCGTGCTCCCATAACTCTGGGCCCTGGGGCTCGTTCCTGGGACTAAGTTTGGTCGTAGTCGCGGCGGCGAAAGGATGAAACGAGGAGCCTAAGCCCACTTCATCCCTGCCTCCGCCAAAGGCGTGAGAAAGGTCGAGCGAGAAAATGTTTATCTTAAAGATATCAAGGATTTATTCCTTGTCGTGGTTTTCAACCACAAACAAATGACCCGGCAGACATCCCTTTTTCATTAAAAACATTCCATTCAGGTACAGTCCGTAGGGAACGAAAAACATGAACAAGGGGATTACAAGTTCTAAATTTTACAGATACCCGAATGCTTACAAACTAAAAAGAGATAAGATGCCCGTAATGCCTTTCTTGTGCCTCTCCTCAGGAGGTAGGTCAAGGAGGCGACAAGGGCAAAAGGAGCGCCTAGGCGAGCTACGGGTGGCAGAAGACACCAAGAGGACATCTTGGTGGCCGCCGAAGGGCCGGATGGTGATGGCGGCGCCGGAAGCAGAGCTCGAAGACGAGGCGGCAGGACGTCAGTACGCGTCGAAGGCGTCGGTGCCCGCGTACTCCGACATGACGACCTTGCCACCCGCCCTCTTCCTCTTCCTCTTCCGCAGCCACCCTACGCCAGCCACCAAGGGGATAGCCCCAAGAAGTTCAAGGAGCCGGCGACGCGGATGATGGGGTCACCGGTGCCACCAGGAGCGGTGCCCGACACCTAGTCGGACCCGTCATCCTGCCGCCTACCGCCCTTGTCGTTGCTGCCGCTGTCCTCCTCGTCACCCTCGTTTTAGGAGGAGTCTTCGTCATCGGAGGAGCTCTCAATGCAGCACTTTGCACGAGTCCCAAAGTGCCCGAAGACCTTGACGGAGAGAAGGCCACCCTCCATCAACATAAAATGGAGAGTGAGCCCATCCGTCAGGCTGTGGATACGATCAAACGTCTTCCATCCCTGACGGAGATACATCAGATGTGGAGCAGGGAAGTCGACGCGAACCCGCGTGCCGCTGATCCCGCAGACCCTCATGTGCAGCCGCAGCGACTCCGGCGGATCCAACTGCATCTCCCGCGCAAATGGGGTCGGGAGATGAAGGCGATGGCGCGGCGGCCGCCGCAACCTGACAAAGAACTCGCAAGGGTCATCCCCAGCATGGCCCTCCACTGGATGAGGAGCTGCTGGCGGGAGCGAGGCCGACGGGCCATCCCGTCCTCCTCTTCCCCCAGCGCCCCGGCCTCGCCCACAGCCTCGACCCCTCCCCCTTCCCCTCGCGGCCGGCTCTGCCACTGCGGGTGCAGGAGAAGGAGGGACACGTTGTCGAGCGGCGACCCTCGCCGCCACCGTTGAAGGGCAGGGATTTCCTCTCTCCATGGCGAACGGAAGAGAGGAGCAGAAGCAGAAGGAGAAAGAAGATGGAAGAGTGCAGGGCGCCGTCCCTCCCCTCCCGCTCTTTATAAAGGGGTGTTGCTGGGGCTCGACCGCCCCGCTTGACCAATCAAGACGCAGAAGGCGCAGGGAGCCGGGGACCGACCCGCCGCCCCAACCAGCGACGGCCCGGTTTCCCGCCTCCACCGTTTGCCACCCCAAGCGCATGGGAGGCACGTGGCAGACATGCAGAACCGAGGGGATGGGTGAGGCGACCTCTCCCCACCACGTTATCGTGGGGAGTGGACGCCTTGAGGACCTCGCCTCGGCCCCATTCAGTAAATGGGCCGCATCTCCACGCCTCCCCCCGGTTATGGGGAAGGCGCGAGGCCACCTCTTTACTGCGACGTGACGCATGCCTGCGGAAACCGCCCCGCGCATGCCGCCCACGTCACGCACGCCACTCCATCCCGCGCCATGCGCGCGGGTCGTGGGAGGCGCAGTGCGCAGAAAATCTTACTACGGTGAAAACCGCCCCGCCTGCCTGCGCACCGTTCTGGGCTTAGCCCAACAACGCATCACGCTTATGTGTGGCCCAGGCCCGGGGGCTCCTGTCGGTGTACAAAAAGAGGGGTACACTTTTTGTACCCCTATGACTGTGCACGGGCAGTCTGAGCCACGAGCACCACCACACCAAGCATGGCAAGGGAGGTGAGCCAGGGTAAGACCGAAGCTCGATGGAATTGAAGCCCAAGAGAACAAGACCACAAAGAGCAAAGGGACGAAGCGGCTTCCCCCGGCATGATCCTTGCCGGGAGCCAGTTTCAGCAGCCCTGGCAAGATCCTTGCCGGGGCCGGCTCTAGCAACCCCGGCAAGACCCTTGCCGCGGTAGCTTGCCCCACGCCTACGGAGCGGATCACCCTTGCTTCCACTGTACCCATGGGGCAAGGATTCGGGAGATATCCCCGTAGTGGCATGCAGATCTTTGTGAAGACATTCAAGATCAGATACACACACTAAGAAGACGACGACCCTTGGCGGGATCTCAGCCAAGGAGGACCACAAGACCCCCAGCAAGCACCTTGCCGGGGATGACAGCGGGCGCTGCGACAAGACCCTTGCCGGGGCCCCGGCAAGGCCCTTGCCGAGGACGTCCGCAGGGCCACCATCGGGCCCACGCCAACTAAGCTTCCACCGCCCTATGCAGCTGCCAACCCAACCAGCTGGGCAGGCACCTGTGTGGCGACATGCAGATCTTTGTGGAAGACCCACCGTTGCACCACCTCAGCTGCCTGCCTGCCTACATAGCATCTCAGGCATCGCTGGTCAGGGTGCGTGTCAACGCAAGGAGTGGCGACGGACAAGACGGATGTCTCCCCCGTCCCCGATAAAGCAAGGACACCTAAGCAAGACGCATTAAATGTGCCTTGTCATGTAATACGAGGGATAACCTCGCATCACTGTACCCTTTCCACCTCCTGTGTGCCACTGTGGCGACCCCTTTTTCCCTATAAAAGGAGGCCTGAGGCGACCAGGAGGGGGATTCGGCTTTTTGGAGCTCCTCACGCCCCGTAGCTAGCTGAAGAACACAAACATGTAATCCACCAAAGCAGGAGTAGGGTTTTACGCGTCCTTGCGGCCCGAACCTGGGTAAAGGAACCGTGTACTAACTGTTTGATTCGCTCTTCTCTCAACCCCGCGCCCCGCAACCGTAGTAGGGATTCTTGTGATCCCATAGGTGTCGTTCCCAATACACCGACAACGCCTTCCGAAGAGGCGGAGATCTTGCGGCATGATGAGGCGTTCATGTTGGAAGCCACGGAGCGCAACCTTGAGCTTGAGCGGCTGGAGGTGAGGGAGCACCACGTGACCATGGCCGAGGATGTTGTCTCCGCTCGCGAGGCCAGAGTTCATGAGGAAATCGACCAGAGGGTGGCGAAGGCCAATGCAGACCTTGCCAAGGAGTATGGCCTGAAGTTGGTGCTCCAGCAGGCGGAAGCTGATGGGAGAACTACTGCCCTAAAGACGAAGCTGGAGGACGTAGAGCAGTGTGAGAGGGTCACCACGACAGCCTAGTCTTCTGCTCAGGCCAAGCTGGACTCCGCGCAGGCCGACCTGGCCTTGCTCCAGCGACAGGTTGATGGTGCCGCGGATCTCGTGCAGCGGAGCGAGGACGAGGCTGGCCGTCGGCTGGTGCTGCAGCACGAGCACGCCCCCATGCTCCAATCTCTCCGGGTGAGAGCCAATCGGGCGTTAGGGGCGATCTGTGAGGGAAACGTCCCTCATCCCTATGTGGAGGATTACGCGGGCCATCTCGTCTTCTTCACCGAGGTCGTGACGCGCCTAGAGAGCTGGGCCACGAGGGCCTGCCAACTTGTTGAGGAATAGAGCCGAAGCCTCATTAGGCGCGAGTTCTCCCGAGTCTTCAGCCACCTCCAAAACATTGGCCCCCACTTTGATTTCGACGCCGCCATCGCCCCAGTGCCCGGGGCCATCCGAGACAACCTGGCGCACTAGGTGGACGATAACGTGGATGCTCTGGTCAGGGCCTTTGTCACTGATGATGACGAGGCCGTGGTCGCGGTAGACGAAGGCGGCGCGGTTGACGATGGTGAAGACGAGGCCAGCGACAGCGCCAGTAGCGTGTATGAGAGCGACTCGGACGACGCAGCGAGCGATGTGTCCGGTTGAGCTTGTACTCCTTCGCCTCAACCATACATGCAAGGACTTGCACACGGCCCCATAGGGCATGAGAGCATTTTGATGGGGGAGCCCCCTATGTGTGTAGACTGATATTCCACTATCTTTTTTTGCTAGTTAAATCCAAACCTAGGACGTGTGTCCTCGAGTTTTCTGAGGTGGGTTTTCATTGTAACTCACGTAGGTCTCACCTGGACTCGTGCGGGTTACGAGGCCATTTACACTCCTCTCTTCTGGGGTAGATCGCTCAGATCCATGTCCATGAGTTTCCTGAACAACACGTGGCCCTTCTCCGGGGAGCGGGGCCAGAGGTGTCCTGATTGCCGCGGCAGGATGCCTACGCGGCAACTGTGCGGTGCGTAGGCTATTGCCCCGAGGGGGTCCTGCCGAGGTTACAGAGGTCCGCCAAGTGGAATTGGCCTTCCGGTTCTCGAGCCGGAGAGCTCGAGGTACGATCTTCAAAAACGGCCAAAAGGTGAGAAAATCCAGCAAAAATCAACAGAAAATTCCCCCCATTTTTGGTAACGAGCAAGACTTCAAATTCGATTCAAAAAAGCGCTCAATCCAGCTACAAATAAAGGGAGAGGAAAGCAAATAGCCGCGTCCGGCACCCATCTAGTCTTCAGGTCTTCCACCAGCGCGGAGCTAAGTGCTACCACTTGGACGTTGGAGGGAGCCCCCGAGGCCCGAGGGCGGGACTCCGGAGACTCCTGGGTGTGTACCGCCCCACTCATTATTACGTGAGGGTGTCACTGGCGGACACCTTCACAGGCGTGAGCCTTACTTCATATCGCCAGACGAGGGCCCCGCCTTGCGCCGCCCCCGACCACCGTTGGGGCGTCCGGAAACTAGGACGAGACCAAGGGGCAAGGGGGACGCCGGCGACACCCTTGGCGACCACGGGCCCTCTGCCGGGGGGAAAGCTTGTCGACGCTCCCCCGGCGGAGGACCTACCTCCGTATGCTGCTTTGCTCCACGCAGTGCGGGGGAGGCCACAGCTCCAGGCCCTCCACGCGCAGCCCACAACGCTCAGCTCCGGTCGAGGGCGGAACCGTCGCTCTCGGGTCTCCAACCATTGTTGTGGTCTGGTTCACCTGCAGCCCATTGTTAGTGCACGCCTGCTGTTGGGATACCTGTTGTGCCCAATCATCGTCCCTGAAGGGGTAGATGGAGCCCCTAGGCGACTTGTGGTAGTCTCCTGCTTCGAGCGTCCCGTCGTTTCATCTTGGCCCGAGGAAAGCATTGGGGCCTTCCCCGAATGCGTACAGCAGGTACACCATGCGGGGCATGTAGGCTTCGTTGGTTGCCCCACCGAGGACACCGCCCAAGTGCCCCACGCCATGAACCTCTGGTTGCGGCTGTCGGTGTTTTGGGAACGGGGGTACCCAGACTTGCCTGCCTACAACCCAGGGCGTGGCTCACCAGGCGGCCTGGTATGGCCCAGCATCTTCATCGACCAATCAAGACCCTCGCGAGGGGCCAAGCCTCGCGAGGCGGATGACACATGGCATCCCCTAGGGCGGCCTCACTAGGCCGGCTCGTGAGGATCGGAGATATTGAGGAGAGGGACTCCTCGCGAGGTCCTTGTGATGTGAGCAGTGACGACCAAGGCCAGGCGGGCGCCAGCGGGTGCAGAGTGCCAGTTTCCCCTTTGGTGCTTAAGGAGTAGGTGCAGACGAAGAGTCCTGAGGCATCGGGCAAAGGTTTCCATATCGGTGCAACGAGATCAAGACCAGCAGGACGGTAGGACAGAGGTCATCGCGCAGCCCACAGCGGTGTCACCACCAGAGCCTGTGGCTGGCGAAGACCACCTTTTGTCAGGATAGCTTGTACTAGCTGTCCCCCTTCAAATTTGGCCGTTGTGGGATTCCTTCCCGCTCAATATTTTGGAAGAGGACCCGGGCCACTATAAATAGAACTAGCAACCACCTTAGGAAGGGGGGATCCTCGAGACCTCTTACACACCACAAGCTCACCCGAGCTCAAGAACACCTCTCCTCAGGAGGCAGTTCATCCATGTACTAGTTCTTTCTCAGCCTGCAAGGCAATCCACCACACCACACTGGATTATGGTATTACACCACCACGGTGGCCCGAAGCAGTATAAATCTTGTGTCCCTTTTTCTTCGGATCTGACAAGCTAGGCCTAGGGTTGTTGAGTAGACGAGCTAGGGCGGAAGGAGAGATTTTCGTGCGCACCCCAGAGTTCGAACCTTATGGTTTTTGCCAGAACCCTAGATCCGACATTTGGCATGCCAGGTAGGGGTGTGCCGAAACTTCCTTCCGTCGATCAGTGCTCCGTCGTTCCAGCAGTTCCATGGCTGACACTTGTAGAGCCCGTGCTGAGCGGCGGGCTGCCCACGCCGCCCGCGTCGCTTAGACTGCTCCTACCAGCGGACAACCCCATCATTCTCCATCGCCTGCTGCCAACGCCACCACAGGTCTGGCGCGGCATGAATAGCAGGCATCGTCCCTGCACCTCTCCATGCGTTGTGATGGATGCGCCGCTACCCCGTCGCTGACTCCGGCAGTCTCTTCGTGCCATGCTCGATGCAGAGCCGCGGACATACAGGCTGCGTTGCTCATGGTGCGCGAGCTCCTGCGCTACCGCCCCTTCGACGACTTCTACGACTAGTGGCTCGACCGCAAAACCGAGCTCGTTAGCGCCGCTGGGGGCTCTCCAGCGCCGTCCCTCTCCCTGCCTCGTCCTCCTCCCCATGAGGACAATGAGGCCCAAGAAGCTCCACTGCTACCCCCGCGTCAAGTTGTCGTCCAAGAACCAAGGCACGTGGCCCCGCGGCGTGACGGCCCACGCGCGGCGCCCGTGCACGAAGAAGGAAGCTGCCAAGAGATCCAGTGGCCCCGCGGAGGAGCACCCGCACTCCCTCCACCGCTGCGTCGAGACCGCGCGCCCCCTGCCGTGGCAGCACGTGAGGACCAAGACCAAGTTCGACCTCCCCAACAAGCTCCGGTGTCGACAGCAGGATGCAAGGCCCTCGCCCACGAGTTGCGCAACGTCAACTGGCCTGGGAAGTTCAAGCCCGACCTGCCTTCATGCTACGACGGCAACCCCGACCCTGTGGAGTTCCTGCAGCTCTACGAGCTGAGCATCGAAGCGTCCGGTGGCAATGATAAGATCATGGCGAACTGGTTCCCCATGGCCCTCAAGGATAACACGCGCTCATGGCTCTTCAACCTGCCCGCAAGATTGATCTCCACCTGGAGTGAGATGTGCGAGCGGTTCATCGCCAACTTCCAGGGCACTCAAAACCGTCCCCCGGCCGCGGGTGACCGGCGGCGTATCAAGCAACAACCAGAAGAAACCCTGCAGAAGTTCATCCAATGCTTCCATAGTGTCCGCGTCAAGATCCCCGGGACAAGGCCATCATTTTGGCATTCTCAGATGGCGTCCGCGACGTCAAGATGAAAGAAGAGCTCTCCATCCACAAAGATTTGTGTACGTCCTTGGAGCTGTTCAACCTCGCGACCAAGTGCGCCAGGGCCGAGGAGGGGCCAAGAAGGCCAAAAGTAAGGACGTAAAGCGCAAGGGAGCGGCAGTGCTTGCAGCCGAACCAGAAATGAAGCATGGTCGCGACTACCCTAAGACGCCCAAGAACGGCCGAGCATTTTGCGCCTTCCACAATATGCACAGCCATAACACTCATGACTGTCAAGAGCTCAGGGCCCTCCACGAAGTACGCTTCATCCAACGCCCCGAGCGCGGCAACCGTGGCTACAGCCGCGGGGGAGGTTGGACTGGGGGACGCTGGGACGACCGCAGCCCCCGGTAGGAGTGGCGTGATCAGCCTCGGGAGGACCGTTGGCGCGGCCAGCCCCGCAAGGACGCCTAGAGGGACCCGCCCCAAGAGGACCGTCCTCAGGGTAGGGCCGCCCTACCACCTCTGCCACCGCCAAGGAGAAACGACAACCCGGACGAGGAGGCTGGGGGCTTCCAGGAGCCGCCTGCCATCGCTTGCATCTTAGGCGGAGCACAGGCCCCAGCTTCTCAGCGCCTCTTCAAGAAGTTTGCCCGTGAAGTAAACGCGGCTCTCCCCAAGCTCGAGGCTACTTGCCAACTTAGGTGGTCCAGGTGCCCGATCACCTTCAGCTCAGCAGACCAGCTCAAGTGCGCAGCTACGGCTGGTGCCCTCTCGATGCTTTGTTATCCCGTCATCAACAACGTCCAAGTTACCAAGACCCTCATCGATGGTGGTGCAGGACCCAACGTCCTGTCCATCGAGACATTCGACAGCCTCCATGTACCCTACGATCAACTGCTGCCTAACAACCCCTTCTCCGGAGTGACTGACAGCTCCACCACCCACTTGTGGCAAGTCCGCCTACCTGTTACCTTTGGGAGGCGTGACAACTACCACACTAAGCTCATCGACTTCGATGTCGCCCACATCCATTTCCCTTACAACACCATCCTCGGGTACCTAGCCCTGGCCAAGTTCATGGCAGTGACTCACCACAGCTACAATGTTCTCAACATGCCGGGAAGCGGCGACATCATCACCATCACCTGCGAGGAGGAGGACGCAGTGTGCGCACTCGAGCGCGCTTACCAGGCGACGGCAGTCGAGGATCCGGACAACGACAGCATCATCTACCCACCTGAGGTCGTCCACAAGAAGAAGAAGCAGCTATTGCCCCTGGAGCCTCATGAGGACGCAGCACAGGGCGGCAGCACCTCGGGACCTGCACCTAGGGAGGCGCCTCCTCCCTTTCTCGCATAGGAAGGCGCGCCCGGCGGCCCCCTTAGGCTGGGCTCGGGGGCTCTCCTCTGGAGGGCCTCTAACCTAGCCAATGTCACGAGGGAGGCGCTCGAGCACTATGTGGAGGAGTGCTTTGCTGCACACTTCCCTCCAGAGGCCTCAAGGTGTGAGGCACCAAGCGCTCAGGAGTTCATCAGCCAGACCAATGAAGACCAACAGGAGCCGAGAGCCATCCGGGGCGAGAGTCACCCGCCTCCTCTAAGGGCAGCTGTCGGTCCAGGCTCAGGACACGGGATGCGTGTCTGCGTCAACATCCATGCTCTCAATAGGATCGCGTCTCAGGAGCTCCACTGGCCTTCCCAGGTGGGGCGGTGCCTGGGTCCCCCTCACAGCTACCAGCGCAAGCCCTTCAGCCTACCGAACCAGGCCGCCTTGCACCAGCGCCACATGCGGGAAGTCCTGACGACTCGCGAGGCCAGGCACAAGGAGATCCATGAGGAGTTGGACTTGGCCCTCTACGAGATCTGGGGAGCCCCGGAACCTTGCGAGGGGCCAGAGCCAGGCGGCACGTAAGGAACAGCGTGTTCGTCGAGCATCTTCAGCTACACCAACAATACTTCAACAACTATGCCAGGTGACATCTTCCAATTTTTGTTCAACCGGGAGCGCCCCTCGGGCTGCATCATTCCCAGGTCGCACGGGCCTGTCCCTACGATGCGTATACTTTTGCATCTAGATCACCTTGTTGGGACCACCCCTCGGGCTGCATTATCCCCAGGCCGCGTATGTTCGTCCTAGTGGCATGTATCTCCCTTGCATTTTACCTAAGCTAGTGTTGACGTCTCGGTCATGTTGCATTCGAATCACATGTTTGACCATCACTCTTATGGCATGAACATCATGCGCCCCCGCAAGCTTGCTTACATCTGCCTTATGGCCGGGGGCTGGCACGGCGTCGGTGCTCGGGTCCGTCCCTACAGCATCGCCAAATCCAAGCGGCTGAGCTCTGGCTCGCGGGCCAGTCCCGTGTACGTCACCTCCTTTGGCCCTTGGTGCCTTGCTCACGCTCGGGTCAGATGCTAGCAGTGGAGTCGAGTCGCATGGCACCATGTCCCGTCAATGCGGGAGCCGCGCGCTGGATGACTTCCCTTAGGACGTCCGCGTGAGAAGACTATGCGCGGCATCTGTGCTCGGGTCCGTCCCTGCACCATCGATAAATCCAGCGGCTGAGCTCTGGCTGATGGGCCTGTCCCATTCATGTCATCTCCTGGGGTCGTTGGTGCCCTGCCTTCTCATAGGGCGACCTCGAGGGATTCACCTAACGCAGGTTGCCTAATCACCTTGCAGGATCTCCTCTAGCGCTTCCATCCAAGACCAGGTGCAACCCACCTTGAGGTAGGGCCTCGTGAGTCCCGTAGTGGCTTACGGGTGCCCAAATACACCTCGTCTAGCCCCACCCTGCCAGTCATGTGTCCAGGAAGGGCCGTATACGCCCGGGGGCTCTCCACAGTAGGGAGTCCCCTCCCACGGTCCAGTGGAAGCACCATGCTCCACGTTGGCTGACGACACGGTCGAGGAGCGGCTATGCCCGCGCAAGAGCGGTAGCACTATGCTCCGCGCTGGTGATAAACAACTGGTGGTGGTTTCACGACTGCATTAACCTGAGGGAGCCTCTCGGCTCAGTGGCCAGACCCACCGCACTATGCTCCCCTTGGGAGGGTAGCGCGAGGGGTCTGTGCACTAGGGCTGCGTCTAGGTCACGCCTGGCGCACGCCCCACCAGGCCCCTCGGGCCTGGTCGACACGCAACCCTCCCGAGCGCAAGCCCGGCGAGGACAGGTATGGGGTCTGTTCGTACGTCAAGGGGGACCGTTGGGTATCGTGACCCAAGGGCCTAACTAGTCCCATAGCCCCTCACTACCTGGTCTTGTCCTGGTTTCCGGTCAAGGATAACGGCGACTGAGGTACGCGTGGGGCCGGGCCCTATCGATGCAGAACGTCAATGCCTAAGTCCAGCACTCCCTTCCCTCAGGGCTATTCTCACGTCAAGGGGGATCCTTGGGCATGGCGACCCAAGGGTCTAACTGGTCCCATAGACCCTCACGCCCTGGTCTTGTCCTGGTTCCGGTCAAGGCCAGCGGCGGCTGAGGTACGCGCGGGGCCGGGCACTGCCGGCGCAGAATGCCAAAGCCTGCCTAGCGCTTCCTACCTAGGGATCGTTTGCACGTTAAGGGGGACTCCTGAGCATCGCAACTCTGGAGCCTAACTGACCACGTAGCCCCTCACTCCCTGGTCTTGACCCAGTGACCTGGGCTAGCCAACTGGCAGCAGAGGTATGCGCGGGGTCGGGCCCTGCCGATGTAGAACGATATATAAGGAAGGAAGCGCGTATATCTAAGCAATTATTACAAGCCAAGTTGTCCTTCGAAACATCAAACAGAAGTTTTAACGCCTCCACGAGGCTCATTCATGTCGCGGGGGGATGAAGATAAAGGTGAGCGCTGTCACCCACCAGCAGGCCCTTTCTTCAGCCCTGGGCGCCGCTGCTTGAAGGGACCTCTTCCCCAGCGGCACCACCGTACCCTGGGGAAACAGTCTCGGCTACAGTATCGGTGGCGCCATTGGCTGGAGGAGAAGGATGGACGATGAGGAACTCCTTCAAAAAATCCTCCACAAGGTCCTTCAAAGCTTCAGCGGTGGCCTCTTAACGCTCCGCCTCCACAGGCTCGAGCAGTGCCCCGAGATCGGCGTTGGGGTCACAAAGGTGCAGGTGGCTGAGGATGTGCGTCAAGGCAGAAGAAGAAAGCACACGAGCTTCCTCCTCCGCCAGGGGGTTGATCTCGCGGATGGCATGTTCGAGCACCAGGACAAGATAGGGAAGTAGCTGGGCAGGGCCTCTATCATCTGTCACCAGCGGCTTGTTTAAGCCCTTCTCGTAGAGTACCCACAGCACGTTGCGGGACCTCTCCTCGAGGGACTTGAGGGCCACGCGTTCCTCGGTCAGGACCTTCATCTTGGCCTCCAGCTAGGCCTCCTTCGCTTCCATCGCCCGCTTCAGCTCCTCCAGCCGGCTGCACTCCGCGGACAGCTCCCTTGCCAGCTGCTCCAGCTCAGCATCGCGGCTGGCCACGACATCTTCTTGAGCCTTCATCCTCTCCTTGCCCGCCTCACATTTCCCACGCAGGTCCCTCAATTCGGTCTCCACCAACTGACAGGCTCCTGGCCGATCCAAGCGTCCCGCAGCGCCACCTCGCGAACAGCTGCGGCCTGGTCAGCGGCCCTCTTATCCTCCTTGGAGGCCGTCATGGCTTGGCTCAGCTCGTCCCGGATAGACGTGTTGGAACTCAGCCAGCCGGAGACCAGATCCAGACGCCCAGCCACCAGACCATGAACGGCACCCTGAAGATCATCCTAGAGTTGCTTCAGTGCTGAGAAGGCCTCCTCCAAGGCACTAGGTGAAGCCGGAGGGCCGCGAGCTGGCGGCATGGTCGCAGTAGAGGACTGTAGCGGCCAAGACCTCCTAAGGCTTAGCAACTCTATCTGTGGAGACAAGGGTCCCTGAAACCTGCTCGGCGGAGTCCGTGACCCCCGCCTGAAGTAGGTCCCCTGGGCCTTGCGACGACACCCGTATAGCAGAAGAAGAAGCTCCTCCACCACCCATATGCACCAGAGGGGACGGGGCCAAGCCAGGCCGCAGGACCTCTGGTACGGGCGCCTCTCCCTTCGTCTTCTTTGTCGACATCACTCACCTATCACCACGGGGCAAGATATTGAGAACCAACAACGAAATCAAGAAAGAAGACAAAAATTAGGCCAAAGTACTCACCGATCCACTGCGACAACACCCCGAGACCTCTTCCGGACCATGGGGCCCAAGGACCCTGTGACCTCGGTCACGGGAACACGGGGCCCGAAGACAGGCAGCACGACAACGGTGCTTGGCGATGTTGTGGCTGGGGCGCTGCATCGGGTGATCAGCGCCGACCGGCTCTTCGTCGGGACCCCGGCTGGTGTCTTCTTCAAGGGGGTGTGCTCTGACCTTGTGACAGCTCCGGCAGGGGGCGGCACCTCTTCCGTCGGGTGGCCGTCATCATCGTCATCGTCAAGCTGGGTGTGTAGGAGGTCGGCCTTGCGAGGAGGGGAGGACTCTCCGGCCCCTTCCACGGTTGCCTCGCTGGAGTCACCTGAAGAAACCTCCACCGGCGTGGCTGCCACTTTAGCTTCAGGGGCCGCCGGAGGCACAAGCCCGCGTGCATAAAAGGTAGGCATGGAGGCCGCCACCGCTGCCCCGTCCTGGTAGCGATACAAGGGAATATAGGAAGCAAGCGGATATCCCAGGTCAGCCTCTACCAGAAGACGGAGGGCTGCCTCAAGCTGATCGGCAGATAGGGCGTCACGGCGCAACCGGAGGTTGTCGGACTCGTCCCCAAGCGTCCATAGGGGGCGCGAGCGGGCCTGAAGTGGAGCCATGCGGCGTGTCAAGAATTCCTTGACGACTATAGCCCCATCAGCTTCGCCGCCTCGGGATCATCCGGCTACAAGTCCGCGGCCATCATCTCCAACATCTTCGCGTTGAGCAACCTATCGCTCTACTCGGGCGGAGCCACCGGTAGTGCCAACCGAGGGTGAGAGCATTTGGCGTCCATGAAGACCCACTTGTTCCTGAAGTTCTCGGCCTTCTTCCCAGCCCTCGAAATTGCATTGGTTCCGTTGGCCGTGAGAAGATGGGCGATGTCGGCGTCCTGGGAACCAGGGTACCCAGACTTGCCTGTCTGCGGGCCGCGACGCGCTCCTACAAGCGGGCTGGTACGGCCCAGCTGATCGACCAGCTGTCCAAGACTCTCGCGAGGGGACTAAGCCTTACGAGGAGAACAACGCCAAGACCTCCTCAGGAGCGGCCTCAGCAAGGTGCTCCGAAGGGGCGGAGAATCCAAGGCCAAGCGTGCCTCTGGAGGAGGCAGTGATGTCAACAGTTACACACTGCGCCAGCGAGTGCCAGCATCCGCCAGCGGCGCAGTTGCCATTTCGGTGCAAAGGGGACAACGGAGCCGCGGGTTCCCAAGGAGCGGGGAAAAGGTTTCCCCTTTGGTGCAACAAGACCGAAGACCGCAAGGACGACAAGGAGGATGTCACTGTCGAGCCCACCACCGCGTCACCGCCTGATCCTTTTGCAGGCGAAGACCGCTTTTGTCAGGATAGGAACGTCCTTGTGTTCTCGCTCAAAAATGGCCGTTGTGGGATCCCTTCCCGCCTAAAAATTCCGGGGGAAGAGGACCGTGGCCGCCTATATAAGTAGATAGAACCCCCACTAGTAAGGGAGGAGAAAAAACAAGTAGAATCATGTCTAGCCAAGTAGAGCAGACCCATAAGCTCTGCCACCACGCAAAGGAGCGAGAACACTTGCCTCGTCACCCTCCTGAGCTAGCCTCCCGAGCTCAGGAACCACTGTACTGGCTAATATCCCAGCCCTCCTGAGGCTAATCCACCAAAGCAGGAAGTAGGGTCTTACACCACATGGTGGCCCGAACCTGGGTAAAATCTTGTGTGTTCTATTTGTTGTTTACTTGAATCCTTCCATCGAGACGAGATGAGACGCTAGGTAGACGTGAGTGGGAGAGATCTTCGTTCATGCTCCTGTGTTCAAACTTCTTGGGTTTTGCGGAGCCCTAAATCCGACATTTGGCGTGCCAGGTCGGGGGCGTGTCGAAATCTCGCCTCTCCGACGACCTCGTCGCGTTCTCATCGTCGACTCTGCTCCACAGCCATGATAGACACACGCCGAGCTCGGGCCGCCCGCCGCGCCACGAACGTCGCTCAGAGGGTGCCTGCGGGCAATGGTGCACCGCTTCGCCCCAACTCGCCGGTCGCCAACGCCGCCACCAACCCGGCCGTCCACGAGCAGCAGGACTCGTCGCTGCCACTGTCCGTGCGGCAAGATGGCCGCACGGCAACGCCTTAACCCTTGCCAGCCGCGGCGTCGTCCTCACTGGTCCGCCGCGGGCCGGTCTACCAGGAGCCTGCACTGCTGAGGGCGCGAGAGCTCTTGTGCTACCGCCTGGCAGATGACCTCTATGACGAATGGCTCCACCCGCATCACCGAGCTCGTCAGCGCCGCTGGAGAAGCACCTCCACCAACGCACTCCTCACGTCCTCCGTCTCCCCCGGCAGGGAACGAAGGCCACGGGGTCCCGGCTACGCCTCCACTCCACCACGCCGGCCAGGAGGTCCGGCGCGAGGCTCCTCGACGCGAGCAACCCTGCAGAGCACATGCGCGCGACGAGGAGAGCTGTCAGGTGATTCCGCTTCCCCATGCAGGGGCTCGTGGGCCCCCTGGCCCGCAGCGCCCAGACCGCGCACCACCGAAGGTGGTGGCACCAGCACCCCATGAACCAGCACCGCAGGCGTAGGGGGCGCCTGCGATCATGAGCGTGGCTGGGTGTCGCGCCCTAGCTCCTGAGCTACGGCGCCTCGTCTGGCCCGACAAGTTCAAGCCGGACCTGGTTTTGCGCTAGGACGGCACCACCAACCCCACGGCGTTCCTCCAACTCTACGAGCTGAGCATCGAGGCATCCAACGGCACCGAGCAGGCCATGGCGAACTGGTTCCCCATGGCTCTCAAAGCTGGCACACGCTCCTGGCTCCTGAACCTCCCCGTGGGATCCATCTTTTCCTGGGAAGAGCTCCGCGAGCGTTTCATCACCAACTTCCAAGGCACCCGCGACCGAGCCCCGGCAGCTGCTGATCTACGCCGCGTGAGGCAGCAGCCGGGAAAGAGCGTCCAAACGTACATCCAACGCTTCAACACCATGCGCCTCCGGATCCCTAGGGTCTCGGACAAGGCCATCATCTCTGCCTTCTCCGACAGTTTCCGTGACGTCAGGATGAGGGAGAGCTCGCCATTCACGAGGACCTGTGCACAGCCCTCGAGATGTTCAAGCTCGCGGCAAAGTGCGCCAGGGCGGAGGAAGGACGCCTCTCCCTCCAGGAGGTGCCTGAGGCGGAGGCGGACGACAAGAATACCAAGGCCAAAGAATCAAAGCGCAAGGGACCCGCCGTGCTGGCTGCGGAGCCAGAAGTGAAGCTGGCTGCGGCTACGATGACCTCCCTAGAGACAACCGACCATAATGCGTCTTCCACAACGTCCATAGCCACAACACTAACGAAAGCTAGGACCTCAGGGCGATGCGTTGCGGGCGCGTCGGGCAGCGCCCTGAGCGCGACAACCGTGGCTACGGCCGTGGAGGAGGCCGGGGAGGAGGACGTTGGGATGGCAGGAACTCGCGCCAGGGGTGGCGCTAGCAGCCTCGTGAGAACCACTGGCAGGTGCAGCCTTGTGACGCCCCCTGGCGCGACCAGCCTCATGAGGGTCGCCCTCAGGGCAATGGAGGCCCGCTTCTGTTGCCACCACCGCCAAGAAGGAAAGACGACGACCGCCAGCGAGACGGGGCAGGGGGCTTCTAGGAGCCGCATGCAGTTGCATGCATCTTGGGGGAGCCCATGTCCCGGCTTCCCATCGCATCTTCAAGCAGTTTGCTCGTGAGGTGAACGCGGTGCTTCCCAGGCCTAACGCCGCGCGCAACCTCAGGTGGACCTAGCAAGTCATCACCCTCGACCCCAAGGACCAGCTCAAGTGCACTGCGGCCCCAGGCGCCCTCCAAATGCTCTACACCCCGACCATCAGCAACGTCCCCGTGACCAAGACCCTCATCGACGTCGGAGCAGGACTCAACATCCTCTCCGTCCAGTCCTTCAAGACGCTCCCGGTTCCCTATGATCAGCTCTACCCGACCAAGCCATTCTACAGAGTCATGGATGGCTCCACACTCCCGATGGGGCAGGTCTGCCTCCCTGTCGCCTTTGGTTATCGCGACAACTACCACACCGAGCTCATCAACTTTGATGTCACCAACATCCACCTCCCGTACAAGGCCATCCTTGCGTATCCTGCCCTTGCCAAGTTCATGGCGGCGATCCATCACGGCTACAACGTCCTCAAGATGCTTGGGAGCGGCAGAGTCATCACGATCGCCTCCGACGAGAAGGAAGCGGTGCGTTCCCTGGAGCGCGCCTACCAGACCGCGGCGGTTGAATGCTCCGATGAAGATGGAGCCGTCCTCGCCCTGCAGACCGCCCCCAAGAAGAAGAAGAACCTACCCGTCAACGGACCTCAGGACGCAGGAGCTCCTGACGGTGTGGCCTCGGGTCTCGCGCCTGCTGACGAGGCACCCTCCACCCTCGTAAGGGGGGTGCGCCCGACGCCCCTCTCGTCCTCGGCTCGGGGGCTCTCCTCTGGAGTGTCTCCGGACTGACCGGTGTCTTGAGGGAGGTGTTCGGGCACCACTTGCAAGTGTGTCTTGGCGCACGTTTTTGTGAGCCCAGCGTGAACTGTTCAGCGCTGGGGGCTCAGGACTTCATCAACCAAGTTACCGAGGAACTTCAGTACGCAAGACTCATCCATGGTGGGCATAACCACACAACCCCAAGTTCACCTGCTCGCAGCCCGAGCGACCACTTCCCCCGTCCGTGTCGACATCGCGGGTCTCAACCGAGCCGCCTCTCAGGAGCCCTTCTGGCCGACGGCGGTCGGCCGGATGAAGGCCCTCCCCTACAGCTACGTCCGCACACTCTTCGGCTTCTGCAACGCAGCTACCACGTTCTAGCCTCTCGCGCAACAGGCCTTGGGGGCTCAGGAGGCTCAGTGGCAGGCGGTCCGGATGGAGCGAGAACCGGACCCGCGCGACCACTAAGAGCCTTCAGAGCCCCTGGTCCTCAGGAGCCCGACGATCCTCAGGAGCGACCTACATAGCTCGCGTCTTCAGCTACACCAACTCTTCTTCGACAAGTATCAGGTGACACTTCAGGTATCCAATCGAGGGCGCCTCTTGGGCTGCATCATCCTCGGACTGCTGGGGGCTGTTCCCCTACAATTGTCTCCCTTCTTGCATGATCAAGACTAGTTGTTTCTTTCCATTCGCATTACCCACATGATTGGCGTCCTCACCACCACTAAGTTCATGAGCCCTTGTGAGCCCACTCGCGACCGCCCCATGATTAAGGACTGGCACGGCGTCTATGCTCGGGTCCGTCCCTGCAGCTTCGCTAAACCCAAGGGCCGAGCTCTGTCTCGCGAGCCATTCTCGTGACGTCACCTCCCAGGGTGCTTGGTGCCTTGTTTTCTCATGGGCCAAACCTGGATGGGTAAGTAGGGGACCATGGCAGGTGCCTCGCTCACGCGGCAACCGCGCACCGGTTGTTTTTTCTTTTGGATCGTTGCATGAGAAGACTGGGCACGACGTCTGTGCTCGGGTCCGTCCCTGCAGCGTCGACAAATCCAATGGCTGAGCTTTGTCTCGCGAGCCATTCCCGTGAAGTCACCACCTGGGGTCGCTGGTGCTGCGGCCTTCTCATGCAATATCCTCTAGAGATGCACTCGGCACATGTCGACACAACACCTCTCTTTTCACATTTTGCAGAAGAAGACTCAGGCGCAACCTGCCTTAGGGTAGGGTCTCATGAGTGATGCGTAAGCACACGAGAACTTCCTTAGAGTCGTTCAGCTCTTCCTGAGGAGGACCCATATACACCTTGGCTGTCCTACTGTGCAAGCCACGTGACAGGACGGGGCTGTACACGCCCAGGAGTCTCTCCTGGTGGGAGGCTCCCTCCCACGGTCCAGTGGAAGTACCAAGCTCCGCGCTGGCAGATCCAACCGAGGAGCGGTTATGCCCACGAACCAGTGGAAGCACCAAGCTTCGCGTTGGCCGCTACGACCAATGCGCGGTTATGACCACACTCCGCACAAGTGTGGTAGCTCTATGCTCCACGCTAGTTATAACCAACTGAGGGCGGCTCCAAGTGGTCGCACCAACCTCAGGGAGCTTTTCAGCTCACGACGCTCACAGCTTCTCCTTAGATGGGTGTCGCGAGGGGGGCCTGCATGGGGGCTATGCTCAGGTCACGCCTGGCAGACGCCACCCTACCAGGTGCCCAGACACCTGGCCTTATCGCGCCCCCATCCTAGGCGAAGGCTCGTCGGCAAGGTATGGTGCTTGTTCTCCTTCATGAGATCCGTTCGTACGTCAAAGGGGACCCCTGGGCATCACGACCTAGGGGCCTAACTGGCCACGTAGCCCGTCATCCCTTGAGTCTAGTTATGAGGATAACCCCGGTCACCCGAAGGGCTCAATGGCGATCGAGGTATGTGCGGGGTTGGGCCCTGCCGACGCATAATGCAAACGGGGTTGCTTGAACGTCAAGGGCGACCCCTGGGCATCGCGACCCATGGGCCTCACTAGCCACGTAGCCCCTCATCCCTTGAGTCTAGTTACTACGGTAACCCCGGTCATCCGGAGGGCTCAATGGCGATCGAGGTATGCGCAGGGTCGGGCCCTGCCGACGCAGAGCACCTAAGCAAGCATGAAAGGAAGCAAGCATGGAAATCATCTAGCTATTACAATGATGCCAAGTTTTTCAAATTCAAACAAAGTTTTTACGCCTCCCCGAGGCACTCGCACTTCTCTCTCTGAACAGGAACGGATCAGGCATTGCCAAGCGCATCACCACCGGTCTTCTCCTCTTCGGCTGCGATAGCAGCGGCCCGGAGAAACGTCTCCACCAGCTCCGTGACCCTTGCCCCTACGGCCTCGGGAGCGACCATCATCACCTCTTCGTGAAGACATCTGGACAGAGAGCCTCGCCTCGAAGGAAGGGTAATAGAAAATCAAGTACCACCACCACCTGACCACAGAGATTGCTAACATAAGTTTTCAATGCTGCATCCACTCGCGTACCCACACTTCCACCCACTATAATCACGAATTCGCTGGGGCATGAAAACCCTTCCCGATGGACTGGTGGGCGGTTGCCTGGACGCCAAGAGGGACCTCCTGAGCATCGCGCCTTGGGGGCTCCTACTGGACCCTGGATCACTCACCTCCTGGCCTTGACGACGGCATCACGACCTGGCATACCAGCGCAGGCCGAGGCTTGTCTGGGGAGTGGGTCTCGTAGGAGTAGGACCCTAAACTACCGCGGGGATGGAAGGAGAGGAAATTCATGCTTTAACAAGGGTCTCATGAAGGACATAAGTTGAGAATGCTAGGCAATAGCAAATGTATTACAAGAATTTACATGACCTCATGGAACCATCCATGATGTCCCACAGGAACTAAGCTAGGAAGGTCACTCTCGAGGAACGCGGCTTGAACTCCTTCAACAACGACGACGCCGGGAGGACACCGTTTCCCTGCGGCGATAGGGGCGGCGACTTGGCGGCTCGTAGCTCTCATCGGAGCTTGATGCCGTCTCAGGGGTACCATAACTGCTACCAGGAGAGTCGGAGGCATAGCCAATG
>LR738713.1:247837148-247854344 GCA_902687465.1 Secale cereale
GGCCCCACCACTGCCCCCCCCCACAACCAAAGTCCCCACCCGAGCCCCTTCGTTCGCACCTGCACACTCCAGCGAGCTCTGAAAAATCGACTGACCCAATTTTGAAATTTAGTCTACTTTGATTTAACTAGTGTGGAATATAAAAGGGTAAAACCATAAGCATTGGGAGTATAGTGTTGAGCATGCCATGCCGGATCTGAAGGTGCAAACCGCGCAAAGGAACTTCACAACCAATGTTTGCTCTCAACTAGCAAGTAAGTGATGGACAAGAAATCAGAGTAAAGAAGTTGCGATCTATTTTCTTGATGCGATAAATAAGTTGAGCAGATACGAAAGAGTACCGGCTCTGGTGCAGCATCGTGTATGCATCTGTTGATAATTTGACGGTGTTGTGGTAGCGATGGCTGTCGGTGGCGTGAGAGCAGATCTAGGAGGGTAGATGGTGGCGGCGGGGCACGGTGGACGAGACGGTCATAGGAGCGGCGCCGGCAAGGTGGACGACGGCGGGGATGAAGCGAGAGGATGGGATGCAGGTATCCCGATCCGAAGCTGTGGATGAGAGAGGTCGATCTCTTGTAATGGATGGCAGCATCGGGGTATCAGCTCGGGCATGGTGGAGGAGGACGACGATGGATGGGGTGGCAGACGGAGGAGGCTGGGGTGGAGAGGGTGTTTTGGCGCCCACGGAGTACGAATGGGGAAATGGAGGTGGAGAGGAAGGGGGAACCATGTCTGCAGGGCGCGCTTGTCTCAAATGTAAGGAAATTTACAAACTTAGCCCCCGTTTCAAATTTCCTACATCACAACAATATTAGTCGATTAGGGATAGGACGGTAATCTCGGATACACCGAATATTTGCCGACGAGAGTTTGTTTTTGGCGCCCACCGTGAATGAATCAGGGAGGGAGTCGATTTCGGCCGAGGACACACTATGTTTTGGCGCCCACCGTGTATGAATCTAGGTGAGAGGCGGTTATGTCACGTTTGAGTGAAACTACAAACCTACCCCTATCGAAACCTATAGAAATCGAGCAGATAGGCTTTGCGTGGCAGGGATAGGCACTAGTAATTTCCATCTCACAGATTTTGGTTTCGGGCGCGCTTCGTTCAAATTTTGTAGAGTGCACGTTTACCGTGCCAACTAAATTTGAATCCCGTTTGTATTCTATTTTTTTCCGGGCGGGATCCATTTTCGATTGGAATAAAATTCTATATACAACATCTTTTTATATATACTTTCAAAAGCACAACACCCTTTATACATAAATATGGTTTACAAATGGCATGATCTCAGATTCATAAGGTTGTATCCATCAATTTGGATTTTCAAATATTTGAAACCACTTTATGTTGAAATCCAATGTATGCATTCCTCGCTAACTGTCTCCAATTAATGTATGTTTCATGCGGGGTTCTTTTTACTTCTCAAACATGTATAATGTGTTTCACACATGCAACATATAGTGTAATCCCGTTTAGACATTAATTGCATACACACCATGCATTGTTTCTAATTAAAGAATCTACGGATCACCAATATTGATAAACTATATAACATTACACGTGTCCCCAAATTCAAATGAATATGCATGTTTGATACACCAATTTGCGTTATGATATTATCGATGTCGTGATCTCCAGTTTAAATATTTGAAACCCATTAAATCTAGATATTCATCTCATATAACTATCACTCATGCTTATATAGGACTATCTGTCTAACCTATACGCGTTCATCGTCTCTCGGGTATCTCTCGTGCTACCAGTATGTCGACAATGATCTTTTATCTTCGTAACACACTAATGGTACTCTCTCCCTTGAGCTTCATCACTCTATCTCTATCTAAGTATATCTCGCTCCCAGCTATGTGTCTCTAACTATGATTCTCCAGGCGATGTCGGCGTCCTGGGAACCAGGGTACCCAGACTTGCCTGTCTGCGGGCCGCGACGCGCTCCTACAAGCGGGCTAGTACGGTCCAGCTGATCGACCAGCTGTCCAAGACTCTGGCGAGGGGACTAAGCCTTACGAGGAGAACAACGTCAAGACCTCCTCAGGAGCGGCCTCAGCAAGGTGCTCCGGAGGGGCGGAGAATCCAAGGCCAAGCGTGCCTGAGGAGGAGGCAGTGATGTCAGCAGTGACACACTGCGCCAGCGGGTGCCAGCGTCCGCCAGCGGCGTAGTTGCCATTTCGGTGCAAAGGGGACAATGCAGCCGTGGGTTCCCAAGGAGTGGGACAAAGGTTTCCCCTTTGGTGCAACAAGATCGAAGACCGCAAGGACGACAAGGAGGATGTCACTGTCGAGCCCACCACCGCGTCACCGCCTGATCCTTTTGCAGGCGAAGACCGCTTTTGTCAGGATAGGAACGTCCTTGTGTTCCCGCTCAAAAATGGCCGTTGTGGGATCCCTTCCCGCCTAAACATTCCGGGGGAAGAGGACCGTGGCCGCCTATATAAGTAGATAGAACCCCTACTAGTAAGGGAGGAGAAAAAACAAGTTGAATCATGTCTAGCCAAGTAGAGTAGACCCATAAGCTCTGCCACCACGCAAAGGAGCAAGAACACTTGCCTCGTGACCCTCCTGAGCTAGCCTCCCGAGCTCAGGAACCACTGTATTGGCTAATATCCCAGCCCTCCTGAGGCTAATCCACCAAAGCAGGAAGTAGGGTCTTACACCACACGGTGGCCCGAACCTGGGTAAAATCTTGTGTGTTCTATTTGTTGTTTACTTGAATCCTTCCATCGAGACGAGAGCTAGACGCTAGGTAGACGTGAGTGGGAGAGATCTTCGTTCATGCTCCAGTGTTCAAACTTCTTGGGTTTTGCGGAGCCCTAAATCCGACATTTGGCGTGCCAGGTAGGGGACGTGTCGAAATCTCGCCTCTCCGACGACCTCGTCGCGTTCTCATCGTCGACTCTGCTCCCCAGCCATGGTAGACACACGCCGAGCTCGCGCCGCCCGCCGCGCCACGAACGTCGCCCAGACGGTGCCTGCGGGCAACGGTGCACCGCTCCGCCCCAACTCGCCGGTCGCCAACGCCGCCACCAACCCGGCCGCCCACGAGCAGCAGGACTCGTTTGCTGCTATTGTCCGTGCGGCAAGATGGCCGCACGGCAACGCCTTCACCCTTGCCGGCCGCGGCGTCGTCCTCACTGGTCCGCCGCGGGCCGGTCTACCAGGAGCCTGCACTGCTGATGGCGCGAGAGCTCTTGCGCTACCGCCCGGCAGATGACCTCTATGACGAATGGCTCCACCCGCATCACCGAGCTCGTCAGCGCCGCTGGAGAAGCACCTCCACCAACGCACTCCTCACGTCCTCCATCTCCCCCGACAGGGAACGAAAGCCACGGGGTCCCGGCTCCGCCTCCACTCCACCACACCGGCCAGGAGGTCCGGCGCGAGGCTCCTCGACGCGAGCAACCCTGCAGAGCACATGCGTGCGACGAGGAGAGCTACCAGGTGATTCCGCATCCCCATGCAGGGGCTCGTGGGCCCCCTGGCCCGCAGCGCCCAGACCGCGCACCACAGGAGGTGGTGGCGCAAGCACCCCAAGAACCAGCACCGCAGGCGCAGGGGGCGCCTGCGATCATGAGCGTGGCTGGGTGTCGCGCCCTAGCTCTTGAGCTACGGCGCCTCGTCTGGCTCGGCAAGTACAAGCCGGACCTGGCTATGCGCTACGACGGCACCACCAACCTCACGGCGTTCCTCCAACTCTACGAGCTGAGCATCGAGGCTTCCAATGGCACCGAGCAGGCCATGGCGAACTGGTTCCCCATGGCTCTCAAAGATGGCACACGCTCCTGGCTCCTAAACCTCCCCGTGGGATCCATCTTTTCCTGGGAAGAGCTCCGCGAGCGTTTCGTCACCAACTTCCAAGCACCCGCGACCGAGCCCCGGCAGCTGCTGATCTACACCGCATGTGGCAGCAGCCGGGAAAGAGCGTGCAAAAGTACATCCAACGCTTCAACACCATGCGCCTCCGGATCCCTAGGGTCTCGGACAAGGCCATCATCTCTGCGTTCTTCGACAATTTCCGGGACGTCAGGATGAGGGAGAGCTCGCCATTCACGAGGACCTGTGCATAGCCCTCGAGATGTTCAACCTCGCGGCAAACTGCGCCAGGGCGGAGGAAGGACGCCTCTCCCTCCAGGAGGTTTCTGAGGCGGAGGCGGACGACAAGAATACCAAGGCCAAAGAATCAAAGCGCAAGGGACCCGCCGTGCTCGCTGCGGAGCCAGAAGTGAAGCGTGGCTGTGGCTACGATGACCTCCCCAGAGACAACCGACCATACTGCGTCTTCCATAACGTCCATAGCCACAACACTAACGACTGCTAGGACCTCAGGGCGATGCGTTGCGGGCGCGTCGGGCAGCGCCCTGAGCGCGACAACCGTGGCTATGGCCGTGGAGGAGGCCGGGGAGGAGGACGTTGGGATGGCAGGAACTCGCGCCAGGGGTGGCGCGAGCAGCCTCGTGAGAACCACTGGCAGAAGCAGCCTTGTGACGCCACCTGGCACGACCAGCCTCGTGAGGGTCGCCCTCAGGGCAATGGAGGCCCGCTTATGCTGCCACCACCGCCAAGAAGGAACGACTACGACCGCCAGGGAGACGGGGCAGGGGGCTTCCAGGAGCCGCGTGCAGTTGCATGCATCTTGGGGGGAGCCCATGCCCCGGCTTCCCATCGCATCTTCAAGCAGTTTGCTCATGAGGTGAACGCGGCGCTTCCCAGGCCTAACGTTGCGCGCAACCTCAGGTGGACCTAGCAAGTCATCACCATCGACCCCAAGGACCAGCTCAAGTGCACTGCGGCCCCAGGCGCCCTGCCGATGCTCTACACCCCGACCATCAGCAACGTCCTCGTGACCAAGACCCTCATCGACGTCGGAGCAGGACTCAATGTCCTCTCCGTCCAGACCTTCAAGACGCTCCCGGTTCCCTATGATCAGCTCTACCCGACCAAGCCATTCTACGGAGTCATGGATGGCTCCACACTCCCGATGGGGAAGGTCTGCCTCCCCGTCACCTTTGGTGATCGCGACAACTACCACACCGAGCTCATCAACTTTGATGTCACCAACATCCACCTCCCGTACAAGGCCATCCTTGCGTATCCTGCCCTCGCCAAGTTCATGGCGGCGATCCATCACGGCTACAACGTCCTCAAGATGCCTGGGAGCGGAAGAGTCATCACGATTGCCTCCGACGAGAAGGAAGCGGTGCGTTCCCTGGAGCACGCCTAACAGACCGTGGCGGTTGAATGCTCCGATGAGGATGGAGCCGTCCTCGCCCTGCAGACCGCCCCCAAGAAGAAGAAGAACCTACCCATCAACGGACCTCAGGACGCAGGGGCTCCTGACGGTGTGGCCTCGGGTCTCGCGCCTACTGACGAGGCGCCCTCCACCCTCGCATAGGGGGGCGCGCCCGACGCCCCTCTCGTCCTCGGCTCGAGGGCTCTCCTATGGAGTGTCTCCGGACTGACCGGTGTCTCGAGGGAGGTGTTCGGGCACCACTTGCAACTGTGTCTTGACGCACGTTTTTGTGAGCCCAGCGTGAACTGTTCAGCGCTGGGGGCTCAGGACTTCATCAACCAAGTTACCGAGGAACTTCAGTACGCAAGACTCATCCGCGGTGGGCGTAACCACACAACCCCAAGTTCACCTGCTCGCAGCCCGAGCGACCACTTCCCCGTCCGTGTCGTCATCGCGGGTCTCAACCGAGCCGCCTCTCAGGAGCCCTTCTGGCCGACGGCGGTCGGCCGGAGGAGGGCCCTCCCCTGCAGCTACGTCCGCACACTCTTCGGCTTCCGCAACGCAGCTACCACGTTCCAGCCTCTCGCGCAACAGGCCTTGGGGGCTCAGGAGGCTCAGTGGCAGGCGGTCCGGATGGAGCGAGAACCGGACCCGCGCGACCACTAAGAGCCTTCAGAACCCCTGGTCCTCAGGAGCCCGACGATCCTCAGGAGCGACCTACATAGCTCGCGTCTTCAGCTACACCAACTCTTCTTCGACAAGTATCAGGTGACACTTCAGGTATCCAATCGAGGGCGCCTCTCGGGCTGCATCATCCTCGGACTGCTGGGGACTGTTCCCCTGCAATTGTCTCCCTTTCTGCATGATCAAGACTAGTTGTTTCTTTCCATTCGCATTACCCACATGATTGGCGTCCTCACCACCACTAAGTTCATGAGCCCTTGTGAGCCCACTCACGACCGCCCCATGATTAAGGACTGGCATGGCGTCTATGCTCGGGTCCGTCCCTGCAGCGTCGCTAAACCCAAGGGCTGAGCTCTGTCTCGTGAGCCATTCTCGTGACGTCACCTCCCAGGGTCCTTGGTGCCTTGTTTTCGCATGGTCTAAACATGGATGGGTAAGTAGGGGACCATGGCAGGTGCCTCGCTCACGCGGCAACCGCGCACCGGTTGTTTTTCTTTTGGATAGTTGCATGAGAAGACTGGGCACGACGTCTATCCTCGGGTCCGTCCCTGCAGCGTCGACAAATCCAATGGCTGAGCTTTGTCTCGCGAGCCATTCCCGTGACGTCACCACCTGGGGTCGCTGGTGCTGCGGCCTTCTCATGCGATATCCTCTAGAGATGCACTCGACACAGGTCGACACAACACCTCTCTATTCACATTTTGCAGAAGAAGACTCAGGCGCAACCCGCCTTAGGGTAGGGTCTCATGAGTGATGTGTAAGCTCACGAGAACTTCCTCAGAGTCGTTCAGCTCGTCCTGAGGAGGGCCCATATACACCTTGGCTGTCCTACTGTGCAAGCCACGTGACAGGACGGGGCTGTACACGCCCCGGAGTCTCTCCCGGTGGGAGGCTCCCTCCCACGGTTCAGTGAAAGTACCAAGCTCCGCGCTGGCAGATCCAACCGAGGAGCGGTCATGCCCACAAACCAGTGGAAGCACCAAGCTTCGCGTTGGCCGCTACGACCAATGCGCGGTTATGACCACACTCCGCACAAGTATGGTAGCTCTATGCTCCACGCTAGTTATAACCAACTGAGGGCGGCTCCAAGTGGTCGCACCAACCTCAGGGAGCTTCTCAGCTCACGACGCTCACAGCTTCTCCTTGGATGGGTGTTGCGAGGGGGGCTGGCATGGGGGCTATGCTCAGGTCACGCCTGGCAGACGCCACCCTACCAGGTGCCCAGACACCTGGCCTTATCGCGCCCCCATCCTAGGAGAAGTCTCGTAGGCAAGGTATGGTGCTCGTTCTCCTTCATGAGAGCCGTTGGTACGTCAAAGGGGACCCCTGGGCATCGCGACCTAGGGGCCTAACTGGCCACGTAGCCCGTCATCCATTGAGTCTAGTTATAACGATAACTCCGGTCACCCGAAGGGCTCAATGGCGATCGAGGTATACGCGGGGTTGGGCCCTGCCGACGCATAACGCAAACGGGGTTGCTTGAATGTCAAGGGCGACCCCTGGGCATCGCGACCCAAGGGCCTCACTAGCCACGTAGCCCCTCATCCCTTGAGACTAGTTACTACGGTAACCCCGGTCATCCGGAGGGCTCAATGGCGATCGAGGTATGCGCAGGGTCGGGCCCTGCCGATGCAGAGCACCTAAGCAAGCATGAAAGGAAGCAAGCATGGAAATCATCTAGCTATTACAATGATGCCAAGTTTTTCAAATTCAAACAAAGTTTTTACGCCTCCCCGAGGCACTCGCACTTCTCTCTCTGAACAGGAACGGATCAGGCATTGCCAAGCGCATCACCACCGGTCTTCTCCTCTTCGGCTGCGATAGCAGCGCCCCGGAGAAACGTCTCCACCAGCTCCGTGACCCTTGCCCCTACGGCCTCGGGAGCGACCATCATCACCTCTCCGTGAAGACATCTGGACAGAGAGCCTCGCCTCGAAGGAAGGGTAATAGAAAATCAAGTACCACCACCACCTGACCACAGGGATTGCAAACATAAGTTTTCAATGCTGCATCCACTCGCGTACCTACACGTCCACCCACTATAATCACGAATTCGCTGGGGCATGAAAACCCTTCCCGATGGACTGGTGGGCGGTTGCCTGCACGCCAAGAGGGACCTCCTGAGCATCGCGCCTCGGGGGCTCCTACTGGACCCTGGATCACTCACCTCCTGGCCTTGACGACGGCATCACGACCTGGCATACCAGCACAGGTCGAGGCTTGTCTGGGGAGTGGGTCTCGTAGGCGTAGGACCCTAAACTACCGCGGGGACGGAAGGAGAGGAAATTCATGCTTTAACAAGGGTCTCATGAAGGACATAAGTTGAGAACGCCAGGCAATAGAAAATGTATTACAAGAATTTACATGACCTCATGGAACCCTCCATGATGTCCCACAGGAACTAAGCTAAGAAGGTCACTCTCGAGGAACGCGGCTTGAACTCCTTCAACAACAACGACGCCGGGAGGACACCGTTTCCCTGCGGCGATAGGGGCGGCGACTTGGCGGCTCGTAGCTCTCATCGGAGCTCGATGCCGTCTCAGGGTATCATAACTGCTACCAGGAGAGTCGGAGGCATAGCCAATGGCGAGCACCTCGCTGTCCTGACGACATGGGGAATGGTCGCCGGCGAGCCCATTCCCCGCGCCACACGGCAGTCGGCGGCCGTCCGCCCCGAAGACTTTGAAGGTCATCGTGCCCGTCATATCCAGCGTGAAATGAAGAATGTGCCTCCCGGCGGGGGCGCAGGCGCAGCGCACCAAACCCCAACCCCAGGTCATGAAGACCTGGCCAGAAGAGATCACCTCCACGTCGGCATGCGAAGGAGGAAGCCGACACCCCTCGTGCCTCAGCTCCATCGTCACCCGACAGGTACGGGGGAAGAAGGATCCATGAATGCGGAGGGACCCATGCCCACACGATAAACTCGCAGGCATCATCCTCAGAATGGGACGGCAGCAGGGCGCGAGGAGTCGCCCGCCTTTCCGCGTGACTAATGGTGCCACCCCTGTCGCTGTCCCCGCTCCGTCCGCCTATCGCTGGAGCTTACAAGGGAAGCGGAAATCCTGGCGGTGCCCGCGTGCACCATGTGCGGGCGTCCGACGGTCTCAGGGACGCACTCAGAGAACTATGGCGCCTCTTCTTCGGGGGGAGCCGCTTAGGCTCTACCATCGGGCTCTTCCCCTTTTCCGCGGCTGAGAACCTACGAATCGGAGCCATGGAAGCCCTTGGAGTAATGGAAGCAGCAGGGATCGGCCTACGACAGTCGAGTGAGAGGCGTGGTGCCTCAGCCTCTGTTTATAGACCAAGAAGATCAACCGGCGGCCACTCGCGTGCAGCCATAATGGCCCCGCCGCCCGCGCCTAGGAGTTGTCAAGTCGCATGATTGGCAAGACTGCGTGGGAAGCGGAGTCGCCCACGTCCCAACAAACCGTCACGCGCCGGCCTAGCCCACAGCCTTTTTGGGGCCGCGACGCTTCGTCCTCAGCTAAGCCTTCGCCCCGAAGTCAACTCTGCGTGCGCCTTGGGCCCGGGGGCTACTGTCGGCGTCCTGGGAACCAGGGTACCCAGACTTGCCTATCTGCGGGCCGCAACGCGCTCCTACAAGCGGCCTTGTACGGCCCAGCTGATCGACCAGCTGTCCAAGACCCTCGCAAGGAGAACGACGTCAAGACCTCCTCAGGAGCGGCCTCAGCAAGGTGCTCCGGAGGGGCGTAGAATCCAAGGCCAAGCCTGCCTCAGGATGAGGCAGCGATGTCAGCAGTGACGTACCGCGCCAGCGGGTGCCAGAGTCCGCCAGCGGCGCAGTTGCCATTTCGGTGCAAAGGGGACAGCGCAGCCGCGGGTTCCCAAGG
This sequence comes from Secale cereale, assembly GCA_902687465.1. Taxonomy (NCBI): domain Eukaryota; kingdom Viridiplantae; phylum Streptophyta; class Magnoliopsida; order Poales; family Poaceae; genus Secale; species Secale cereale. The sequence continues at coordinate 247,846,936 of LR738713.1, forward strand.
AGCAGGGCAAAGGTTCTGAAGACCGCAAGGACTACAAGGAGGATGTCACCGTCGAGCCCACCACCGCGTCACCACCTGATCCTTTTGCAAGCGAAGATTGCTTTTGTCAGGATAGGAACGTCGTTGTGTTCCCGCTCAAAAATGGCCGTTGTGGGATCCCTTCCCGCCTAAACATTTCGGGGGAAGAGGACCGTGGCCGCCTATATAAGTAGCTAGAACCCCCACTAGTAAGGGAGGAGAAAAAAAGTCGAATCAAGTCTAGCCAAGTAGAGGAGACCCATAAGCTCTGCCACCACGCAAAGGAGCAAGAACACTTGCCTCCTGACCCTCCTGAGCTCGCCTCCCGAGCTCAGGAACCACTGTACTAGCTAATATCCCAGCCCTCCTGAGGCTAATCCACCAAAGCAGGAAGTATGGTCTTACACCACACGGTGGCCCGAACCTGTGTAAACTCTTGTGTGTTCTATCTGTTGTTTGCTTGAATCCCTCCACCGAGACGAGAGCGAGACGCTAGGTAGACGTGAGTGGGAGAGATCTTCGTTCACGCCCCTGTGTTCAAAATTCTTGGGTTTTGCGGAGCCCTAAATCCGACAGGCGCACCCTGAGCAATGGCCCTCCTTGATTCGGAGGTAAAATAAGTGGCGAAGTAGCGCCACAGACGGCATCACCCCCACGAATGCCTCACAGTAGAAGGCGAAGATGGACATAAGAAGGACGGAGTTGGGACGAAGATGAAGGGCATGAAGCTTGTAGTGACTAAGGACGGAGAAAAAGAAATCGGAGAAAGGAGGCATGAGCCCCGCAACAATACTCTTGGGATAGAAGGTACTCTTGGGATCCTCCGGCATGGCAGAGGCAGCTCGGATTGCGGTCTTCCCCTTCTCATTGGTGCCCTGCGCCGTCATCATGAGCAAGGTGGTGTTGTTTGCCTCCGAGAAGGTTGACGCCTTGAAAGACGGCTCATACCATGCAGGCGAAGCGGCGGCCTTCGGCTTGCCGGACGCCATCGGTGCAAGCTTGGAAGGGAGGCGGCGAGGATCTGGAACTTCACGGAGGAGAGGAGCAAGAAAGGGGATCTGGAGCAAGGCAAGGGCTAACAATGAAGGCACAGCGGCACGAACTTAACTTTTGTAAGTTGTGCAGTTACCGAGGCGGCGTGGGAGCGCACACACCCATGTCAAGTCAACCGCCACGCGTCAGACAAGGCCGCGGGCTTTGAGGGACTGCGTCGCTCCATGCTTAGCCCTGGGCTTCACCGCGAAGCCAAGACAGAGGGCACCTTGGGCCCGGGGGCTACTGTCAGCGTTTGAGGAACGGGGGTACCCAGACTTGCCTGCCTGCGGCCCCGGGCGTGGCTCACCGGGCGGCCCGGTACGGCCAAGCATCTTCATTGACCACTCAAGACCATCGCGAGGGGCCATGCCTCGCGAGGCGGACGACACAGGGCATCCCCAGGGGCGGCCTCACCAGGCCGGCTCCTGAGGATTAGAGATTGTCACACCCTGCATTTTGTAACATGTTATTTGTATCTTTGAAGCATGAAAAATTTGGACCAGAAAATGTTTTTAGCATCATTTGGCTTTTATTTGGAATTGAGTTTTCTTCATGTGCTTTTTCATGTGCTCATTAAAGTCAACTATGATCTCTTGTAGATTTCATCTCCATACCCAAAACTTCTGCCCAATGATCATGCCAAGTGTTATACAACAGTATAGTATTTTCTTACAAAATTAATTTGGCCAAAAAGTATTTTTATAAATTAAGTTTTTCAAAAACCCCTGAATTGAGATTTGCACTGCAAGTACTTTATTTAGGGTGAGAAAATTATTTCAAAAAGTTTATTTGAGACCTAGTAGTCATAGGACTCCTAGAAACCACAAAGGTATAATTTTAAAAGTTATTTTCCTATTTTATTTAAAAGCTTTTTCTTAAGGCCAGAAATGGTCTTTAATAGGGGAAAATTATTTAAGTATTTCAAAAATATTTGCCAAAATTCAGAGAGACTCAGAGGACATATATTGTCCATATATAAGAGTTTCAACACTTGGTCATGTTCAAAATAATGGGCTAAACCCTCTAAAACCCTTTCTGGATATTTCAAGCTTTTGAAATATTTACAACGGAAACTTTCTCCAAAAATTCCACGGAAATTCTATCATGTCATATATGACATATTTGATGATCTTGCCAAGTCCCATGCCTTGGGAAGCAAGAAAACATCCTCAAACCCCTTCATAACCATTCTGTCCATATTTGAAGTTTGAGAAAATTTACATTGCCAAACTTTTCCAAATGCTCTCAAATTTGGTGCACATGCTAGAATGACCTAATAAGGCATCTAGACCAAATGGCACAAGAATTTGAATAGAGCAACTTGATCTGATCACCTCAAAACCCTTTCTGTTCAAATGCAAATTTGAACAACTTTACATTACCAACTTTTTATCTGGAGCTTCAAACTTTGTGGGCATGATCAATACCCCAAATGATGATGCTACACCAAGTGGTGCATCAAGGGGAGATGATTAGCTTGACTCAATCAAGATGAAACTGTTTCTGTTGATTTCTAGGGTTCACCAAAGTTACATTGGCTAGTTTCTTTAAATGAGCCCAAATTTGGTGAAGCACCCTATTTCCTCATGACTTTCAACCCTGTTAAGTGCCATGTCAAGTGGAGGTCATTTACTTGACCAAACACTGATCAAACACCTTCTGCAGAATTGTTAAAACCTCAAACTTGATCACTTTTACTTTTCTCCATGGCCTCAACCTCTTACCACATGATCATTGAGTTACCAGCTACCTCCAGTAACTCCCCCAGCACCCCAGCTCCATGATTGAGGGGTGAAAGCCCTGTTTTACCTTGCTGGACAGCAGGTTTTCACCATTTCACCAGCACTCTCCCTCTCTCTCAGCATCTCCAGGGCATCCAAGGCCTCAGGCCCTTTCTTTACTCCTCCCTCAACGTGCTGGACACTGTTGGACACGCTGGTTTGGACCAAAACGGCGAGAGCGCGATGATGCCAGCAGTACGCACGCTCTGGAGCGCGCAACAGTGCACCTCCGCACGATGGCTCCGGCCAATCGTTGACCCCGACAGCCTCGGGCCTCCCCCTCGCGCCAGTCGAGGCCCCTCGACGTCCGCGACCTCCCCGGCGCTGTCCCCCCTCCCCCTGCGCCCTCCAGTGGTCGTCGTCGCACGCGGGCTGGCCGCCCGCGGCGGCCACTCCTCTGCCTCGCACACGCGCACGCTCCTGACGCTCCCCCGCTCCTCCTCTCACCTCTACTGGACATGGAGATCGTCCAGGAACTCCAGGGACTCACTCCCTTGGCCTCCCGTGCGCTGTAGCCTCGAGCCGGAGCTCGCCGGCGCACTGGACCACGGGCCTCCGTCGAACTCCTATTTATAGCCCCTCCCGAGCCTCTCCAACAGCATTAGTAGCTCCACCACACTCCACTGAGTCCCCCAGCATCATCCACTCCTCCCCAGGTCGTCCTAGTTCTCGGGATCGACCGGAGCTCCGCCGCGTCGGGCCTCCGGTGATCCCGCAGTACGGGCCTTCCCCGCTCTTCTTCTTGCCCGATCTAGAACCACCGAGCCACACTGACCATTTCCCCCTTGTTTCCCCTCTCTGTGGCTGTCGGAAACGACCAGAACCACGACCCTCCGACGAGCTTCCGCCGTCCCACCTCGCCGCCGGTGAACCAGACCTCCCCGCCGTGCCGCACCACCACCCCTCCATCCGCGACACGACGCTGGTCACGTTCCTGCCCTCCGTTGCCCTCGCCGTGGCCGGGAACCTCGCCGGTGAGCTCGCCGTCGCCGTGGCCGTGGGGTTAGAGATGACAGGCGGGCCCCGCCTGTCATCCCCTCACCTCTCTCCCCCTCCTCTGTGCCACTCACCCACGGGCCCCGCCCGTCAGGTTTAAAAACCTGACGTGCGCGCGCAGGCTCCCGTGCGGCTGGGCTGGACCGCCTGGGCCGTGCACTGTGGCCTCCTCTGGCCCAGTGCACCGGACCCTTTTTTCTTTTTCTTTTTCTGTAAATGTTTTAAACATTTCTACAGAAAAGAATAATGGTCCAAATTAAATAATTCCAACTCCTAAAATCTTGTAATATTCCAACCTATTTAATGGTACCACTTTCACTTAAATCCATGAAACTTTGCTGTACTGTTCAAATTTAAATTCAAATTTGGGCAGTAATACTCCTGTTCTAAAATCAATATATTCCATTCTGTTACTCTAAAACTCCAACTAAGATTTTTCCCCATCTTAGAAATCCCTCTAGTATTTTACAAAAATGAGTTGACATTTTTCTGAGCACTTTGATTTTTCTGTTTTGTTTGTATTCTTATTTTCCCGTGGTTATTATGTGACGTATAGATCCCGTATTTGACGAAGTTGATGTGGAAGAAGAAGGAGAAGGACTTGAAGACTTTGAAGACCAAGCCAATCCAGGCAAGCAGCCCTTTGACCATGATACACTTGTTCCTCGGAACCCGTTTGTTTCCAATGCATGATATTAGGGTTACGATGGTAACCTAGTTTATTCCACCACATGATGCATGCTTGATCTTGATCTTGCTAAGTGCTAGATGACATGCAAATAGATGGTCATGATGCTTATATGATGCATGTGTGATATGAACCCTCGTAGTTGAAATCTTTGCATGAACCCATCGGGTGCCCCTAATGTCCGAGGATGATGATGTGTTAGGTCATCACTTGAGAAAGAAGTGATGTGCCGGTAATATCATGTGCATGGTGGAATGATGGATTAGATTTATGTGTGACTACCGTCCCAACCAAACATGTGCAACCACACTACCCCTTATGGGACGGGGCTTTATTGATTACTTAGGTCGATACTAGCATGGTGCCCGCATTACTAGTGACGGGAAGACTTGAGGTCTTTCCCGGGACGGGGTCGTGCTTGGATAGACGACCATGACTGTTTTCACAGGGCACCGGACACACCGTTGGTCCCTTCGGGTACGCGTGACATTGAAATTAGGGCAAGTCCCGTGATCTATTGTTTGTACCCGAGGGTCGTGTACCAACGAGTGGACTCTATGTCAGTGTCGTCTAAGGAAAGGTAATGACCGGGTGCTTACCCCGGGTACTTGAGGTACCGCGGGTCGTGGAGGACACGGAAGTTCCCCGGATCTTGTGGGTAAAGTGCGCAACCTCTGCAGAGTGTAAAACTATTCGAATAGCCGTGTCCACGGTCATGGACAGTTGGGTGGTGCTACTTAAACTATGTCCAAAATTTTACTTCATCGGTGTTGGAATGTGTGTGATAAGTCAAGGATGGTGACTTGACTCGATGAGTTGAATCATATTCATGTTGATATCGGTAACCTGTCTTCGAGGTTACGCGAGGTTATTGATCCATACACTTGATGATAGCATATTATTCTAGCTTTCTGCTAGATTGTTCATTATTGTTCCATTGCATTGTTACCACATCATGGGTTGCTTGCGAGTACATTAGAAGTACTCATTGGCTTGCCACTGGTTATTTAATTGGCCAGGCATGGAAGAACAGGATTATGAGGAACAGTTCTTTGGAGACGAACATGCGAACTAGGACGCTATCCCAGTCAGAATGCATGTAGGGTTAAGGCAGATGGCATGGGTTCTACCCGTTTATCGAAGACTTCCGCTATTTGAGTTATATTCAGCCCGTGAGGCTCTATCTATGTAAGATTTGGCCATAACGGCCATAATTCGTGTAAGACTATTTGTATGGATGTAAGACTCTTGTTATTTCAGCTTCTGTGTGTTCAGTGAGCATTGATCTCTGGGATCACTGTACACGTGCATTCGGTGATCTCGACTTCTAAGTCGGGGTCCCCACAGAGATATAGAGGCGAGTGACTCCTCGCGAGGTCCTCGTGACATGAGAAGTGACGACCAAGGCCTGGTGGGTGCCAGCGTGCGCAGAGTGTCAGTTTCCCCTCTGGTGCTAAAGGAGTAGGTGCGGACGAAGAGTCCCGAGGCATCAGGCAAAGGTTTCCATATCGGTGCAATGAGACCAAGACCAGCAGGACGACATGACGGAGGTCATCGCGGAGCCCACGGCGGCGTCACCACCAGAGCCTTTGGCTGGCAAAGACCACCTTTTGTCAGGATAGCAGGTACTAGCTGCCCCCCTTCAAATTTGGCCATTGTGGGATTCCTTCCCACTCAATATTTCGGAAGAGGACCCGGGCCACTATAAATAGGACTAGCAACCACCTTAGGAGGGGGGATCATTGAGACCTCTTACACACCACAAGATCACCCGAGCTCAAGAACACCTCTCCTCGGGAGGCAGTTCATCCATGTACTAGTTCTTCCTCAGCCTACAAGGCAATCCACCAAACCACACTGGATTAGGGTATTACACCACGGTGGTGGCCCGAACCAGTATAAATATTGTGTCCCTTGATATTCAGATCTGACGAGCTAGGCCTAGTGTTGTTGAGTAGACAAGTTAGGGCAGAAGGAGAGATCTTTGTGCGCACCCCAGAGTTCGAACCTTAAGGGTTTTGCCGGAACCCTAGATCCGACAGTGGCACCTGGCCTTGGCGGCTGCCTGGTTATAGTCCGGCGCTTCCTCGTGAGGGGCCGCCTGCGCTCACTCCCTCCTGTGACAAAGTTGCTGCGGTCGGGCGGATGGCGCCAGCGCCCATGTTGGTGTCGTAGGGCCCCTCCATTGCCCGAGGGGGCGTGCAAGCTTGTCGGGACCTCGCGTGTGCCTCACCTGCGTCTTGGGCCACAGGTGAGGAGTAGAACGGCGGCGCGCCCCTGCAGGCGCTGTCCACCAGATCGGCAGCGCGTTCCAGCAGCATGTCGCGGCCGCCCTCGGCCAGCCTGCATCGTAATAGCTCTCGCGCCACGATGACCATAGCCCTCATGTTCGCCTGCTCCCATCGGGTGTGCGGTGCTGTTGCTGTGGCGTAGTTCCAAGATCGCGCTGCGGAGCATGCGCTCTGTGACGCCAAGGCGGAGCTTGCAGGTCCGTGCAGCCTGCAGCAGGTGGTGTTAGGTGGCGCAGGGTCGCCTGAAGTGCGGGGTTGAGGCCTTCATGGGCGGATGGCGCCGTCTGCGCGGGCCCGGCTGCCCAGCGGTCAGCGTGAACCCCTTGATCGTCGGCCATCGGGATTGCTGAGTGGTAACGAACCGAACGGCGGAAGAGAAGATCCGGCGCACCCCCTACCTGGCGTGCCAAATGTCGGATCTTGGCTTCCGGCAAAACCCTTGAGGTTCTACGTCTCCAAACCCTTCTTCTTCCTCGTCTCTGATTCTTCCCATACAGAACACCACACTAGCCGCCGGCCGGACCACCGGCCCCCACCGCCTGTGTTCCTCTGCCACCCCCACCCCCACCCCCGCCTTCACCCGCATCGAGTTTTCTTTGT
>LR738713.1:247857857-247941776 GCA_902687465.1 Secale cereale
CACACACACACACACTGAGACTCCATCTCACACACACATGCTCTTGGCGGAGCATTTGTTCCTACCACCCTTCATCCACCCTTACCCGTATGATAAACAATCACCTTAATTTAATTGTATAACCTGGAAAAATTCCACATTACTTTAGTAGTTAGCAAACTTATCATCTGTTCCCTTATAAAAAACCGAGTTGGCGGTGATGGTGTGCCTGCCAACTTGTAATATAGACCGTCTGATCTATATCTGACAGATAGAAAGCTAACTATGATAATTTTATAAAAGATAGCCGCACCTCTCTCCACATCCTTATCTCCCACACCTCATTGCTGAGCAATTAAAAAAGAAAGTCTCCGGTAGAATCTAGCATGGTGGCCGATGCCGCCTGCTGGCACCGTCCATCCCCATGCCTCCGCCCATTCCGACCACCTGTCACCACCACGCTCCACTCCTCCTCGCCTTATCTCTCATCTTTCATTGTTTCGATGACATTCTCGAGATACCAGTTTTGCGATAAAATTATCGAAATATCATTAGTTTTTACACATGGGATTACTCCTGCATGGGTAAATCACAACATGTGTTTTGTAAAAAAAATGCATATTGATGTTCCGTGCAATGCATGAGCATCTTGCTTGTAATTATATAATACAAATCACGAGCAGGAAGTGACATTTTTGTACACAACCACTTTAACATCGCCACGTAAATCAACCGCAGAAAGAAACATGGCCATGTAGATCACTAGCTAAAGTAAATACCATTATACTTATATCCCGATGCAAAAGGTTGAGTACATGTCCGAAGAGTAGAGTTGCACACACGCACTCTGTCTCTCAGAATCTCTCTCACACACACACACACCAGTTACGTGACGCCCACTTAAGCAGCACGTATGTTACAATTTGTGCACCCGCGGGTACACGTGATGCTGCGCATTTATTTAAGCCGGGTGGAGAACCCAAACAGTAGCTGCATTCATTCCCCTCTCGTTGCCTCTTCTCTGGTCGTCGTCGCACGAAAGCCAAGAAATATGGTGATAGCATGGGTTAGCAATGTACTAGTATGACGTAACTACACTGGGCTGCCGTGTTTCGTACTCTTCCAGTCCACTGTGGAGATGATTGGTTGATTTTATATCGCTGAATAATATAAAATATTATGAGTGCAGACGCTCCACCCCGAGGTTCCTTGCTCCTTCTCGGTCATCGAGAATCTATGTTCTTGCACTCTATTTTTTTACGTGAGCTTTGTTCATCCTTTTGCCAACAAGCGACACATCTAGCATCAAGGCGCATGTGTCATGCAAGGATCATTCCATGTATATGAAGAACACGTGGGACTGGAACTACGAGACGGACATGTAACCAGGAGTGGACGTGCGAACCTGTGTAACGTAGCGCAGTAAGTGAAGTAGAAAGGCACACATAGTATGAACATGCTTGGCATATAGGCATTTGTCTCTTACTACCACTAAATGTTGTACGTGCAATGCCCGGTGATGTTATGGAGTACGTGATTAAGTACTCTACTACTACTATAGTAATTGGAGGCACATATTAGGTTTTATATTTGTGTATGTGTATGCCCCGAGAGCTTCCAACCAGACGTGTCTTTCTCTCCGGGTCGCACTTTGTATCGTTCATACCACTAGTATAGTAGTACTACTACATGTGGTCTCTGACCCAGAAGTGGAGACGCTCTACCACGATGTTCATATCCCACTCCTTTCGCTGACGTGTGCGACATCCAGCACGTGCCGTGTGTTTGGCACTCCTTCGTCGTAAGAGTTGAAACACTAGCATTCATTAGAAATAAAAAATAAATATAAATCACCAGTGATACTATACCACGCGGTTTCCTTGCTACTCGATATCGGAAAGAATACTTCCGCTCACCGACATGTGGGACGTCGACCATCCTGGTCCACTTGCCATGCCCGCAGAACTCCAAGGGAGAGTCACCCCGGTCGTCGCACTGCAGTAATTATTAATGAGCTGTCAAATCACAGGCCCAACCTTACCCACTGTGAAGTTGCTCGGACAAAGGAACCATCACGACTTCGTTGAATTCCGCTTCTTGAAGAAAACTACTGTACCAGTAGTACTGCTAGCTGCAGTAGTTACTCTAGCAGAGGCCTCCTTTGGTTCATATAGGATAGGAATTTTATAGGAATATGAAAATCATAGGAAGTGAGTTGACATGCATCTCATACTCAATTCCTATAGAGAAAGAGATGCCATTTGATGCATAGGATAGGAATTTTTCATTTACTCTAGGCTAATATACTGGTAATTTGCTCTAAAAACTATAGTAGTAACTATTAGTATTGTTACACGCTCATAATTAATTAAACTAATGTGCCGGCGACACATACACACACACAAACTACTCGTACTATTACTTCTCACATGCTGGCAAGACGCCGTCGTTCTCCTTCCCAGCTTTGTCGGCGACACCCCACCGTGCTTGGATCTCCGCCGACCTCTCCGCAGCAGTGTGTGCGTCCTCTTCTTTCTTGCCGCGGCGGGCCTTTGTTTTCTTGCGATTTTTCTGACGTTTCCGCTCCCTCTGTGCGGCTTTGGCCGCCTCTTGCTCTACCGCCCATGCGGCCTTGGCGGCTTCAAATTCCGCCCACATAGGTGTGAGGTCGCGAGCGGCGATGAACTCGGCACGGCGGGATGCCACCGCTTGCCTACCATTCAGTGTGCGGTCATGGGCGGCGAGGAACTCGGCGCGGCGGGATGCCATTGCTTCCTTACCGGTTAGTGTGCGGCGCGATGGCATGAACGACGCTTGGTGAAAGCTCTGGGGTGGAGTGGCCGGACAACCGTAAAGTGCATTGGTTTGTCAAGAGCTCAAGGACAGAAGATGAAGGAAATTTGGATTCCCCTTCAATCCTGGTCATTTATTACCGATTAAAATGCATTGGCGGTCATTGAACTTGTCTTGATAGCTCACTTTCGTTATTGTATACGAGATATATTGCTTATACGGTCACTGGCTCAGCGTATAGCTCCGTATTTGTCTGATTGACCAATCAAACAGTCTGCATGCGCCTCATCAGCGTGTTCTTTATCTATCTATCTATGTGGGCCTACCTGTCAGCAGAGAAAGAAATAAAAACAAATATTATGCGTATGTGACATTACTGTTTAGAAGTTTGTTGGAGGCCTCCGCGAACACCGAGCATGTATTAACCTGGCTCAACACCAACGGTCATACTCATGACTCGGCGCCTTGCTCATGTATATCGTCCATCACAACTACAATCTATAAAACAACCTAGCTAGATAGGGTACTATGGTGCGGAGTACTCCATGTACTATCGTGAGCAACCAATCATGGTGCCACTACACACGTGTGTGTCTGATCGATTCGTCCATTATTCGTAAGTTATGTATGGTTGTGTGGTGGTCCTCGAATGCTAGCTGGCGACAAGAGCGGTTGCATGGATGTCTGGTTGTCAATACGTGTCGCATACGCTTCAAAGGCTCGTCACCGATGAGTTCACATTTTCCCACCACGCCAGCGTTTGCCCGCCTTGGCGTACCGAAACCCCTTCCATCATTAGCGCGCGCTTCTTGCCTAAAACGATCACCGTCTATCCAGAACGTCATTGCCGCATTCACCGGCCTTAACAGCAGGTGCAATTGGTGTGTGACTGACATGCAGGCCTTATGCCCGTTGGGCCTACATGTCAGTGAGACAATGCACCTGCGGTTAAGTCACTGAAGCAGCGTTCGCATTCACGCCGGGCGCGACCTCTCACTAGCGCTGACATTGCAGCAGTATGCATGATAGCTTTCTTATCAATTGTTCGCTCCAAATTATCTGATGTGTATGAATGGTTACATTAGTGTAGAATATATCCAATGCCAATGAATTTTTTTAGCCCTACATTGTTCTTGTAAGTACCTGCTGTCCTTTATCAGTGTACTTATATTGACAGGTAGTTGTTCATGTACCATCACTCTGCAGCTTATTTTCCTTTGCCCTCCATTTTCTACACATAAGATCTATATTTACTCTTACCATAAGGTTGGATAACACCGATGGTACCGAAGAAGTTTAGCTCTACATTACTCTTGGCTGTACCTTTTCCCTGTATCACTGTACTTACATTTATAGCTACTTGGTTATGCAGCATCACTATTACGCCCCCGATTTGACCGTACACTAATCATGCACGCAAATGTGTACGACGAAGATCAGGGACTCACTAGAAGATATCACAACACAACTCTAGACACAAATTTAAATAATACAAACTTTATATTACAAGCCATGGGCCTCGAGGGCTCGAATACAAAAGCTCGAATACACAAGAGTCAGCGGAAGCAATAATATCTGAGTACAGACATAAGTTAAACAAGTTTGCCTTAAGAAGGCTACCACAAAAGGTAACAACGATCGAAAAGGCAAGGCCTCCTGCTTGGGACCTCCTAACTACTCCTCGAAGCCAAACTCCACGTAGAAACATCCTTGGGATCTTCTGGTACCTGGACTCCATCAATCTGGTTGCATAAACCGAGAAGAAGGGACAAAAGGGGAATATGGGGAGAAAGGCAACCGTGAGTACTCATCCAAAGTACTCGCAAGCTAGTATCTACACTACATATGCAATGATATCTGTGTAAAGGGATACTATATGTGGGTTAAACTGCAGAATGGCAGAATAAGAGGGGGATAGCTAATCCAATCGAAGACTACGCTTCTGGCCACCTCCATCTTGCAGCAGTAGAAGAGAATATATGGAAGTAACAAGTATCCTCGCGTCTTGCAGCCTCCGCCTTGAAGAAGTAGAAGGGAAATAGATGGTAAGTTCACCAAGTAACATCGTATAGCATAATCCTACTCGGCGATCCTCCCGCACATCACCCTGTGAAAGAGCAACCACCGAGTTGTATCTGGCACTGGTAAGGGTGTGTTTTATTAAGTATCCGGTTCTAGTTGTCATGAGGTCGGAATACAACTCCGGGTCGTCCTTTTACCGAGGGACACGGCTATTCGAATAGATTAACTTCCCTACAGGGGTGCACCACATAACCCAGCACGCTCGATCCCATTTGGCCGGACACACTTTCCAGGGTCATGCTCGGCCTCGGAAGATCAACACGTCGCAGCCCTACCTAAGCACAACAGAGAGGTCAGCACGCCGGTCTAAGTCCTAAGCACACAGGGGTCTGGGCCCATCGCCCAATGCACACCTGCACGTTGCGAGGGCGGCCGGTGAGCAGACCTAGCAACCTCCATTACTAAGGAAGTTACGTTACACGGTCCAACTCGGCGCGCGCCGCTAAGCCGCTGACGTCAAGAAGGCTTCGGCTGATACCACGACGTCGAGTACCCATAACTATTCCCATGTAGCTGGTTAGTGCGTATAGGCCAACGGCCAGACTCAGATCAAATATCCAAACTCGTTAAGAGTGTTATTATGAAAATAACCGCGGACAACGACCAGGGCCAGGCCACCTCTCCACTGGGTGTCTCAACCTGCCCTGTCACTCCGCCACAAAGAACCACTCGGGGGCCGTCAGGAACTCAGGCCCACCACTACCTGGATGGAGCCACGTGTCCTTTCATCCCCCACATCGAATCACTTGCGGGTACTCAAAGAGCCGACCCGACTTTAGTCACATCATGTGTCATGTAAAGTGTATGTAGTATATACCCGTGATCACCACCCGAGTGATCACGGCCCGATGGTATAGCATGGCAGACGGACAAGAATGAAGGGTCACTAATGGAACACTAGCAACCTATACTAAGCATTAGGATGGCAGGTACAGGTATCAACAGTTGTAGCAACAATGACAGGCTATGCAACAGAATAGGAGTAACCGAACAATAACATGCTACACTACTCTAATGCAAGCAGTAGAGAGAAGAATAGGCGATATCTGGTGATCAAAGGGGGGGCTTTCCTGGAAGCCATACAGACGAAAGGAATCTTCGGAAGCGTAGCCGTAGTCGAACACCGAAGCATCAATGGTCTCGGGGTCTATCACAGTATCGGAGTCTACCGAAAATAAGCAACGAAGGGGAAACAAAGAAATAACAGAGCAAACAATAGCATCACAAAGCATAACATGGCAAAAGGCGGTGCTACGTGTGACCTGACGCGGTGCTCGGTGATACAGGCGAAGAGGAATAACATCCGGGAATGTATTCCCGGTGTTAGGCATTTTCGGGCAGATGAAACGGAGGGGAATGTTGCATGTTCGGTATGATAGAGATGTGTGGTTGACGAACGGTCTGCTTATTCGGATGCGTCTCGAAATTCTGAGCAACTTTCATATATAAAGTATTTTCATCCGAGTTACAAATTATTTTATATTATTTTTTAAAATTTTCAAACATTATCTAATTTATTAATTATTAAATAAATTTAAAAATTGAATTATTGTATCAGCATGACGTCAGCAGTCAACATAGGTGTTGACTCGTCAACTGACGTGTGGGTCCCGCATGTCATTGACTGCCTAATTAACTAACATTTTAATTAGGTTAATTAGTGATTTAGTTAAACTAATTATGATTAATTAACTTAATTAATTAATTAATATTTTAATTTTTGTAATTATTTTAATTAATTAATATTTTAATTATTTTAATCAATATTAATTATTTTCATATATTATTATTATTATTATTTATATTTTTTTTTATTAGAAACCGTTCTGGGCTCGGGCCCCTTTGTCATAGGGCCATAGGGGCCTTAGTGGTTTTGGGGCTAACGGGGCGGGCACGTAACGGGTGCTCGGGCACGGGCTATCGAAGCCCCGGGTTAGGCCGTGCTTGGCCGACGGAGGCCGCACGCGGGGGAGGGGCGGGAGCCACAAGAAGCGTCGGACGGAGCGAGAGAGTCCCCGAACAGCAGCCGACGCAGGCGGACGTGGCTGACGGGGCAAAGGGGACGAGCGCCGCGGGAAGCCAGCGCGTAGGGGGCGAGCAGGGAATGCGCGACGGGGCTGCGGGCAGGAGCAGAGCTCCGAAGCGGCGAGAACGGGAGGGACGGCCGGAGCGGCGAGCACGAGGGGAGGTGTTGGCCGGGCGCGCAAGCAATGCGAGGCCCGGGCGGCGCAGCAACAACGGCAACTGCAGCAGTGCGGGGCGTGGTCGGCGCGTGTATGGGTCGGTGTGCGTGTGCGTGCTGTGGACGGCGCCGGCGACAGAGGGGAAGGAAGGGAGGCGGAGGCCGAGGGCCTCACCGGTGAGACGTAGGGCACGAGGCAGTGGTTCTTGAGGTGGGGGACGGGGACGACGCGTCGCAGGGGATGCAGTCCGGCGAGGTGGTGGTACCCCGGTGACGGTGGGGTCCAGCGGCGTCGGAGGCGGTGACGGTGAGTGCCGGCAAGCTTGAGGCGCAGGACGTCGACGGTTGGCTCGGGCGCCGATCCAGATCGGGACAAGGGGGATCCGGAGGAGGGGGCTCGATGCGGCGACCCTAGAGGAGCTGCAGGGCGGAGACGACGGTCCCCAGGCGCGGTGCTGCGCTCGCCGGGGTGGGGCTCCGGCGCGACTAGGTATCGGGCGCGAGGAGCGAGCGCCGTTGGAGGGCGAGAGGGAGGGGATTGTTCGTGCGGGAGAGAGTGGGGGGTCGGGGCTAGGGTTACGGGAGGGAGTGGGGTTAATGGGGGATGGCTGCGCCGGCTAGGCCGGCCTGTTGGCCAGCTGGGCCATTTGACCAGGTGGCGGGGGGTGTTTTCTTTGTTTCCCTTTTCTTTTCTTTTTATTTACTGTTTTGCCTTTTTCTTTTCCTTTTGTTTTCTATTTCTTTTCTGTTTTATTTTCAGTTTCTCTTTATATTAGTTTTAATAATTATGATCTTAGTTCCTAATAATAGTATTACTACTCATTCTAATGCCACTATATCCTAGGCACCCAAAACAAATTAGTTTAATACTTTATATTTTATAAAAGGCATTTAGTTATTTGTTTTGGCTGATGTTCTAGTTAATTTGGAGTATTTAAACATTTCATAATAATGTGGTTTCACCACCATAATCATCTATGATTTATTTTCTATAATTTGAACATTTTTGATTTGTCAATTGAAAACTTTTATTGTTTGCTTGATTTTGAATTTGAATTCGAACCGGTTTCCAACTAACACAAGATTATCAACAGTAATTGTGGTGACGTGTCATCATTAGCCGAGGGTTACTATAGCTTAACTATCCGGGCATCACGATTCTCCTCCACTACAAGAAATCTCGTCCCGAGATTTAAGCGGTGGAGTAAGGGGGGATAGGTGCTGGTAGCGAAAAGCTAACGAGTCTTCTCGGTCTTGGCTGCCCTTTCGAAGAGGTTGTTCCCTTTCGTTGATGTCTTCATTACTCTACTTCAAGTCATCGTGATCAAGTCGTCATCCTTTCTTCGGGATCTCCATCGTCCTACGATCATGAACAGAGGGAAAAACTCCGGAAGAACGCATCTCCACAAGCTAGGCATCTGACGGTGAACCCAATGGGAAATACATGAGGTACCACACGAGTTGTATTTCAGTGAATTCGTTGAGTGCAAAATACGATGATACCAAAGTTTCAAATGGGTAGGCAATCATTAGATGCCTAGACAGAAGCTAGAACAACGAGAATAACAAGGTGTTTGATATCAGGATGAAACATGGTAGAATTTAGCTCGTGACATACGCACGAAGCCAAGTGCAAAAAAAACATAGAATCAGGGTTGTACAAGAGAGTCAGGTTTCGATCCCGTGGACCTGTGGGTTATGGCCCACCATGTGGGCTGAAATAGGAAGGGTGGTGACATCTTGCATAGCCATGACAGGGAGGCATGTGAGTGGATAGCTTGTCAGCTATGTCGGCAACAATGTCGGAACCAAGGACGGGGGACGAAGAGAACCATTTTCTTGCTCGTTGAAACGAGGCGGACCGGTAGGCAAAGTTTTCTTCCATCGGTGGTTACCGGAATGTTATCAACAATAGGAACAGGGTCTTACTGTCAGAGTTGTACACCAAGGTGTTTACATAATCAGAAAATTATTACTGCTTAGATTATATGAAGATCACAGAAAGGTTAAATAAACAAATGGAAAGGAAAATTGTGATTTCACACAATTATTAGGAGTATATCCTTCCCATGGACAAGAAGAACATGGCATAAATGGTAGGAGAGCAAGTACCCAACCATTTAGATAAAGAGGCAAGGATTAATCAAGATGTTACCCATACAACGGTGTCTGGACAACTGACCAAGAAACATTTAGCATTGGGCTTCAAATGCGCTTGTTGAAAATCGGAGTACCACAGACATGCTTCGAGATAGCATTGGCATGGTCTTGAAGTAAAGGTTGGACTTGGATACACAACAGATTCATCAGGAACAACTTATAGAATAAGTCTTACAATTTCCTCCTGGAAGAATGGTTATCCTTGCAAAAGAGATTATAATGTTAGGTCCTCCAGCCAGGGGTGCTAGGCATGACATCATATTACCGGGTCAACAAGGGACCAACATTATAACTACTGGAAAGTTGTCCCAACCATCATATCTGACCGAGATTCAGATCCGATTGGTGTCATGATACCTCAGACTTGGGATGTTGGAGAAGAAAAGGTGCAACACCAATCGACGAAATGACATTGAAAGATTCTCGAGAATGAACTATGGGAGTGGGTTCCCGAAACAAAAGTTCATCCTTAAACCAAAGATAGGATGAGGAGGTGGCTGATGGGCTCAGCGACAATTCATTGAGAAATCCAAACAGATGGATTTCCACAATAATGTGCATAAGAAGATGACACTTGTCAATTCAAATGATATAATGTTGTATGCTCGAGGAAAACATACAACATTAATCATTATTTGAAAGGTGTGCCAGAAATATGACCTTAGGAGGCAAGATGAATGTTAGAGTGACGATTCAATAACCAACAGTCTAAGAACAAACTGTCGAACATTAACTTCAAAGCAATAGGGTTGCTAGAAGTACAAAACTCAAGCAGCATCGTTGGCATATTGGTATCCTGGTTAAAAACAACACGGGGACCAAGGAAGAATGGTGATGGTGAGAAGTATCATCGTGCCGAGAATTTCTGAGAGGTGGAGCAATCCCCACAACATTCTTGATATGAAGGACAATAATACTTCAAGGCAGAACACAACACTAGCTGAAGAGCAAGTTGTATTCTTAATGTGGACAAGCCCGCGATGAAAGGAAGTCAAGGGTGTTGCTGGTGATAATAAAAATCATCAAGGGCAAGGAGAGTATTCCTCATCATCAACATAGTTGACATCTCAGAAGAAGTCAAAGTGTTGAAAGTGATCCGACACATTTGCCGGGAGGTTTCAAGAGGATGCAATCAAACAACAACGGCAACAAGCAAGGGAATGACGAAGTGGCAAGTTAATGGATCAATATAAAAGATGCAAGCTCGGAATCAAAGTTGCCTTACTGAACAAGCAACCAGATGTTGAAAGCTCGACGTAAGTTGTGCTCAACCTCTGAAGAATTCGTGCACCAAAGATGGACGAGGTAGCACAGTCAAAGATAGCTAGACATGGGATGTACCCGATAGTCTAGGAATAAACCAGATTGAGTTTAAAATTTTCCCAGTAACATCTAGTAGGGGTGTTGAATTTTTAGAGCGGATTTGATTTACTAAATGGTGTCCTCTGTTGACGGCAACCTAGAACCCGTAGAGTGATTACGACAAGCAAAGGTATTACTTCATCAAAAGTTCAAAAGGTGTAGTGCAAAAGGCATGATATCCTCGAGATATCAGAGGGTAAAACTCGAAGTTAGAACACGATAGAAGTTGAACCAGGTCATTGACCTATGACAGTAGATACTTCAACCTTGTCAAAAATTGACGAGGCACGGGAATGAATTTCTTCCAGATATATTGAATAAGGATAGCATGGTCGGAACCATAACTGCAAGGGATCAATTTAAAGATACCGAAAGGATTATTCAGACAATAATTCATTTTGCAAGAAGCTTCCGAGACGGTCTACATCGTTTCCATGGGCATGAACATAAGCTCAAGGTCGACTCCCACTTCTTTAATGCATATCATTTCATTCACCTCTCGCTTTGATAAAGTTGTAGTGTTGAAACTTTATCTGGTAAAATACCAGAAAAGTATGACTCGTGAAAACTGTCGGTGGACACGGATTAGGGAAGTGCATAGGTTCAACCCATCGGGTATCTTAGTAACATATACCACAAGTTTCAGAAGTAAATACTCAAGCTCGAAAGCAGAGCATGGTTGGCCAAGCAGAGGATACAATTTACCAAAGGCATTATCTATCAGGGGAAGAACTCACAATGTGAGTGAATATGAAGGACATTGTCGGATAACAATCCAACAATGGATCGGGTGATCCACAACGGAGCTGATGTGAGTATCGGTACTCACTCAGAGGAAGAAGGAATGTGGAGGCATCAGATGCAAGAATCACCTGATTAGTCTGATGCTTAAACAGAAAGAAATTATGGTTTCCAAAACAAAGGATCAGAAGCAAACGCTCTGATCAAGGATGGATAAGTAGAAAACACTTAGTTGGATAATCAATAAAGGTTTGAAATGCTGAGAACCAACTCATGTCCGGAATGACGTCTGAGTCGGAAAGATAATTTTAAAAAGGATAACCTAATGACTATGTGCATACGCACACATTGAATCAATAGGCTCAAAATGGCTAAGACAAGGGATGTTAACGGAGACTACTAGTCATATGGAATTAACCATAATGCAAGCAGGCAAGAATTTCAAGAGTAACCGGCTGCAGAGGATTTTCGAAAGATCAAAAAGTATTCCAAAGAATTTTGTGAGACACATGAACAATTGAGAAGAACGGGTCCTCGATAAATGTGAGGAAATAACCATTAGGGTTTTCATGCGAAATAACACTGCAAAACGGTAAACTCAAAGGATTCTCGGGACAACGGAGAATATTTCGAGGCATCTTGTAATAACAAGAGCGACGAGAAATGATCATGAGAATGGTAAGTGCATGCATATATCCATAGGGATATATCGGTGGCAGTGAATTGCCAGGGCGATGACCACAAGGGTCTCGGGAAAATATCGAGGGATATCCTCAGAATCTTCTGACGAAGCAGGTGATCTTCCGGAATGAGGGCTCTCCGGGAGAAATAGTTACGAGAACCTAGAGTCAGAGTTAGTAAAATCTTTTAACCCGAATAGAAGAGAGATCAGAGTCCCTGAGCATAGACAAGGAATAAAAGATCCTAACACCATCCATTGGTGTTGTGGGCCCGTAAGCCACACAACAAGTTAGTAAATTTGATTTTTCAAAAACCAGACTCAACTTCGGCCAAGGAGTTGGAAAGGGGGATTCCTACAGGCAGTCAGCTCTGATACCAACTTATGACGCCCCCGATTTGACCGTACACTAATCATGCATGTAAATGTGTACGACCAAGATCAGGGACTCACTGGAAGATATCACAACACAACTCTAGACACAAATTTATATAATACAAGCTTTATATTATAAGCCATGGGCCTCGAGGGCTCGAATACAAAAGCTCGAATACACAAGAGTCAATGGAAGCAATAATATCTGAGTACAGACATAAGTTAAACAAGTTTGCCTTAAGAAGGCTACCACAAAAGGTAACAACGATCGAAAAGGCAAGGCCTCCTGCCTGGGACCTCCTAACAACTCCTCGAAGCCGAACTCCACGTAGAAACATCCTTGGGATCTTCTGGTTCCTGGACTCCATCAATCTGGTTGCATAAACCGAGAAGAAGGGACAAAAGGGGAAAATGGGGAGAAAGGCAACCGTGAGTACTCATCCAAAGTACTCGCAAGCAAGGATCTACACTACATATGCAATGATATCTTTGTAAAGGGATAATATATGTGGGTTAAACTACAGAATGCCAGAATAAGAGGGGGATAGCTAATCCAATCGAAGACTACGCTTCTGGCCACCTCCATCTTAAAGCAGTAGAAGAGAATATATGGAAGTAACAAGTATCCTCGCGTCTCGCAGCCTCCGTCTTGAAGCAGTAGAAGGGAAATAGACGGTAAGTTCACCAAGTAACATCGTATAGCATAATCCTACTCGGCGATCCTCCCGCACATCACCATGTGAGAGAGCAACCACCGAGTTGTATCTGGCACTGGTAAGGGTGTGTTTTATTAAGTATCCGGTTCTAGTTGTCATGAGGTCGGAATACAACTCCGGGTCGTCCTTTTACCGAGGGACACGGCTATTCGAATAGATTAACTTCCCTGCAGGGGTGCACCACATAACCCAGCACGCTCGATCCCATTTGGCCGGACACACTTTCTAGGGTCATGCCCGGCCTCGGAAGATCAACACGTCACAGCCCTACCTAAGCACAACAGAGAGGTCAGCACGCCGGTCTAAGTCCTAAGCACACAGGGGTATGGGCCCATCGCCCAATGCACACCTGCACGTTGCGAGGGCGGCCGGTGAGCAGACCTAGCAACCTCCATTACTAAGGAAGTTACGTTACGCGGTCCAACCCGGCGCGCACCGCTAAGCCGCTGACGTCAAGAAGGCTTCGGCTGATACCACGACGTCGAGTACCCATAACTATTCCCACGTAGCTGGTTAGTGTGTATAGGCCAACGGCCAGACTCAGATCAAAAATCCAAACTCGTTAAGCGTGTTATTATGAAAATAACCGCGGGCAACGACCAGGGCCAGGCCACCTCTCCACTGGGTGTCTCAACCTGCCCTGTCGCTCCGCCACAAAGATCCACTCGGGGGTCGTCAGGAACTCAGGCCCACCACTACCTGGATGGAGCCACCTGTCCTTTCATCCCCCACATCGAATCACTTGCGGGTACTCAAAGAGCCGACCCGACTTTAGTCACATCATGTGTCATGTAAAGTGTATGTAGTATATACCCGTGATCACCACCCGAGTGATCACGGCCCGATGGTATAGCTTGGCAGACGGACAAGAATGAAGGGCCACTGATGGAACACTAGCAACCTATACTAAGCATTAGGATGGCAGGTACAGGTATCAAAAGTTGTAGCAACAATGACATGCTATGCAACAGAATAGGAGTAACCGAACAGTAACATGCTACACTACTCTAATGCAAGCAGTAGAGAGAAGAATAGGCGATATCTGGTGAGCAAAGGGGGGGGGCTTGCCTGGAAGCCCTGCAGACGAAAGGAATCTTCGGAAGCGTAGCCGTAGTCGAACACCGAAGCATCAATTGTCTCGGGGTCTATCACAGTATCGGAGTCTACCAAAAATAAGCAACGAAGGGGAAACAAATAAATAACAGAGCAAACAATAGCATCACAAAGCATAACATGGCAAAAGGCGGTGCTACGTGTGACCTAACGCGGTGCTCGGTGATACAGACGAAGAGGAATAACATCCGAGAAAGTATTCCCGGTGTTAGGAATTTTCGGGCAGATGAAACGGAGGGGAATGTTGCATGTTCGTTTTGATAGAGATGTGTGGTTGACGAACGGTCTGCGTATTCGGATGCGTCTCAAAATTCTGAGCAACTTTCATATATAAAGTATTTTCATCCGAGTTACAGATTATTTTATATTAATTTTTTAAAATTTTAAAACATTATCTAATTTATTAATTATTAAATAAATTCAAAAATTGAATTATTGTATCAGCATGACGTCAGCAGTCAACATAGGTGTTGACTGGTCAACTGCCGTGTAGGTCCCGCATGTCATTGACTGCCTAATTAACTAACATTTTAATTAGGTTAATTAGTGATTTAGTTAAACTAATTATGATTAATTAACTTAATTAAATAATATTTTAATTATTGTAATTATTTTAGTTAATTAATATTTTAATTATTTTAATCAATATTAATTATTTTCATATATTATTATTATTATTTATATTTTATTTTTTTATTTTTTTTATTAGAAATCGTTCTGGGCTCGGGCCCCTTTGTCATAGGGCCATAGGGGCCTTAGTGGTTTAGGGGCTAACGGGGCGGGCACATAACGGGTGCCCGGGCACGGGCTATCGAAGCCCCGGGTTAGGCCGTGCTTGGCCGACGAAGGCCGCACGCGGGGGAGGGGCGGGAGCCACGGCAAGCGCCGGACGGCTCGAGAGAGCCCCCGAACAGCAGCCGACACGGGCGGTCGTGGCTGACGGGGCAAAGGGGACGAGCGCCGCGGGAAGCCAGCGCGTAGGGGGCGAGCAGGGAATGCGCGGCGGGGCTGCGGGCAGGAGCAGAGCTCCTGAGCGGCGAGAACGGGAGGGACGGCCGGAGCGGCGAGCACAAGGGGAGGTGTTGGCCGGGCGCGCAAGCAAGGCGAGGCCCGGGCGGCGCAGCAACAGCGGCAACTGCAACAGTGGGGGGGCGCGGCCGGCGCGTGTATGGGTCGGTGTGCGTGTGCGTGCTGTGGACGGCGCCGGCGACAGAGGGGAAGGAAGGGAGGCGGAGGCCGAGGGCCTCACCGGTGAGAGGTAGGGCACGGGGCAGTGGTTCTTGAGGTGGGGGACGGGGACGACGCGTCGCAGGGGATGCAGTCCGGCGAGGTGGCGGTGCCCCGGTGACGGCGTGGTCCAGTGGCGTCGGAGGCGGTGACGGTGAGTGCCGGCGAGCTTGAGGCGCAGGACATCGGCGGTTGGCTCGGGCGCCGATCCAGATCGGGACGAGGGGGATCCGGCGGAGGGGGCTCGATGCGGCGACCCTAGAGGAGCTGCAGGGCGGAGATGACGGTCCCCAGGCGCGGTGCTGCGCTCGCCGGGGTGGCGCTCCGGCGCGACCAGGTATCGGGCGCGAGGAGCGAGCGCCGTTGGATGGCGAGAGGGAGGGGATTGTTCGTGCGGGAGAGAGTGGGGGGTCGGGGCTAGGATTACGGGAGGGAGTGTGGTTAATGGGGGATGGGTGGGCCGGCTAGGCCGGCCTGGTGGCCAGCTGGGCTATTTGGCCTAGTGGCGGGGGGTGTTTTCTTTGTTTCCCTTTTCTTTTCTTTTTATTTACCGTTCTGCCTTTTTCTTTTCCTTTTGTTTGATATTTCTTTTCTGCTTTATGTTCAGTTTCTCTTTATTTTAGTTTTAATAATTATGATCTTAGTTCCTAATAATAGTATTACTACTCATTCTAATGCCACTATATCCTAGGCACCCAAAACAAATTAGTTTAATACTTTATATTTTATAAAAGGCATTTAGTTATTTGTTTTGGCTGATGTTCTAGTTAATTTGGAGTATTTAAACATTTCATAATAATGTGGTTTCACCACCATAATCATCTATGATTTATTTTCTATAATTTGAACATTTTAGATTTGTCAATTGAAAAACTTTTATTGTTTGCTTGATTTTGAATTTGAATTCGAACCGGTTTCCAACTAACACAAGATTATCAACAGTAATTGTGGTGACGTGTCGTCATTAGCCGAGGGTTACTGTAGCTTAACTATCCGGGCGTCACAATCAGTCTTCATCTTATCTTAAATATTCTCCATTTTTTCTTATATTGTCACATCTATATTTACTCTTAACAAAATGTAGAATAAAGGCAATGCTTATGAAGAAGATTATGTGGTAAACTTCTTAAAATTGCCCCCCCCCCCATTAGAATGGACAAGGGCTTTATAGAGCCTGCCTTCACCAATAATGTAAGTTTGTCCTTCTCAAGCCTTCAAACTTTGTTGTGTATATTTGGTTAGGCATGACTGCAATAGCTGTTTATTTCTAGTGTTTGCATCAAATTGCATGTTTAAAGTTTATTATGTACTCCAGTTCATAAACAAAAGTTTGTCCTTCTCAATTTACATTTTTAGTTGTACAACCAAGTTCCTTCTTCATACCATGTAAAGTAAACTATGCAGAGCAAGTGATCTTATTTTGCCAATCTGAAATGGGATAAATTGACAGCACACTAACCATTGATACTTATGAGTTCTTGATCTGTAATCCAGTGGTGTCATGAAGCTGCCAAGTCCTTCACAATGTCATTTCCTGCCATGTCTTGACCTGAACAATACCATATTGTGTTAATGCTATTTTAAATTGTGTCACTTTATTCGTCAGTAAGAAATGTGATGAATTGCCAGCACTGATACTTATATGTGCAAAACCTGTCATATGTCTGCTTGTTTATCTTTCAGAGTGAGGAGGATATAAGTGTCAAACAAGTGCAGTCTCACCAGCTTGCTCAGCTGCTTGTGCTGCAGCTCCCGAGCAGGGCTAACCTTTCTTGAACTCTATTGAAGTGATGTCGTTTTTGTATATTATTTTGTCGGCATGTTTAGTTGCACTGGTGGCGATCTTTGATGCCCAGTGCATGTAATCTGCTGTCTGCTTGTTTATTATCATAGTGGCGAACTTTGATGCCCAGTGGATGTAATATGCCGTAATTTCTTTATTGTATAGTCTAGGTTTTTGTCGGATTACGGGCTCCGCAAACCCAAGAAGTTCGAACACAGGGGTGTGAATGAAGATCTCTCCCACTCACGTCTACCTACCGTCTCGCCCTCGTCTAGTGAAGAGATTCAAGCAAATAACAAGTGAAGCACGCAAGAGTTTACCCAGGTTCAGGCCACCTTGTGATGTAAAACCCTACTTCCTGCTTTGGTGGATTGGCTTCAGGAGGGCTAGAATATGAACTAGTACAGTGGTTCCCGAGCTCAGGAAGGTCGGGAGGCAAGAGTTCTTGCTCCGTTGCGTGAAGGCAGAGTTTATGGATCTGCCCCGTCCCTTCTTTTCTTGTCACCCTTTCATGGTGGGGATCCTAGCTACTTATATAGGCGGCCAGGGTCCTCTTCCCCCGAAATGTTCAGGCGGGAAGGGATCCCATAAAAGCCATTTTGAGCGAGAACACAAGGACGTTCCTATACTAACAAAAGTAGTCTTCGCCTGCAAAAGGATCAGGCGGTGACACGGTAGTAGTGGGATCGGTGGTGACATCCTCCCTGTCGTACTTGTGGTCTTCGGTCTTATTGCACCAATGGAGAAACCTTTGTCCGGCTCCTCGGGGACTTGCTCCTGCGTTGTCCCCATTGCACCAAAACGGTAACTGCGCCGCCAGCACCCGCTGGCGCAGTGCGTCATTGCTTGCATCACTGCCTCCTCCCGAGGCAGGCTTGGCCTTGGATTCTCCGCCCCTGCGGAGCGACCTAGCCGAGGCCGCTCCTGAGGAGGTCTTGACATTGTTCTCCTCGCGAGGTCTAGCCCCCTCGCGAGGGTCTTGAGCAGCTGGTCAGTCAGCTGGGACGTACCATGCCGTGGCAGGAGCGCGCTGTGGCCCGCAGGCAGGCAAGTCTAGGTACCCTGGTTCCCAGGACGCCGACAGTTTTTTCTTATTCACTGCAGTTATTTTACTGTATACATATCATGTCTTCGCAGTAAACCGGCCAAACCATAAAATTACGGTACATGATCATGCCATCATGCAGATCACCATGTATGATCCGCATCATGGGCCCCGTCATCTTGGTCCGTTAAAATGCCTAAATATAAACTAGCCCACTAGTAGATTCGGGCCTCTAATAGGTCAAGTAAACTGTCGGCCCTATTTTCCCAAGAAAATTCAATGGGCCTTTAGGAGGCTGAAAAGTAGGTTGGGCCTGAATCGTGCCGAACAGCTCACAGGCCGGCAGCAGGCCGAATTAGACCCCGGCCCATCAACGTGCCAATCAAATCACGGACTTATAACATGCCAAAATTGTCTCGGTCCTTGTTTGGCCCAATCAGATTATCGGCTGCGAGCAGGCCGGATGCAAACTGGGCCGTAGTTTGGCCCAACTATATGAAGGGCTTTTAACAGGCCGATATTAATATAGGACCAAAATGCTAAACGGGCCCTTAACAGACCAAACTAATATCAGGCTGAATTACTAAATGGGCCTTTAGCAAGTGGGCCCAAAAGCATAACGTCAAGTTGACGGGCCGAATCAGATATGGGCCATCATTTAGCCCAAAGCCTCTTAAAGGTCCGGACCTGATCTGGCGCGTAATTTTGTCAGGACCCCGATCCTAAATCACACCGATCTAGCTTGTAACACGTCATATCACTTTGCGGCCTCACGCACGGTATCCCCACGGGTGCCACCTTACCTGGCCCGGGACCGTTTGCGCATTTTGGCACACGTATATGACAGTGTCGCTAGCATCCATATGACAGAGAACCCAGGCCGACATGGCTAGTTATAAACCAAAAGTGGCACTAAATTACAGAGACATGCATTCATGACCCAGCAATGAACGTGTCGGTCATCAACGTATGAACCCAAGTCGTAGCAAGCTACATGGACTTAAAGGAACAACGCGTGACATTTCCCCTAAGGGACAGACACAAGAACGAAGAAGGACACATGCCGGCCAGCCTACGTGTTCCGAGCAGTAGCAAGCTACCAAGGCTCATTGGAAGCACTAGGAGGCATTTCCCTGTAAGATAGGCTACCAAAGGGAAACAACTAGGTGTCGGATCCCACACATACCAAGCATTTCAATCATATACACAATATGCTCAATATGTGCAAATACAACATTGCATCACAACAGAACTCTATGACTCAAAGTACTATATTTAAGAGGCTCCGAAGAGCCATACATAACATATCCATACAGGTAGGTGTCACATGACCCAACACTCAAGTCATACAATCATACAAGCACAAGCGGAAGCTAACATGTCTGAGTACAGACAACTTGGAAAATAAAACAGGCTTTGTGTAGCCTGACTATCTACAAGGCACTTCACAAGCTCAGGATCTCCGTCTGGGTGGCAAGCTACTCGTTGACGTCAACGTCTATGTAGAACCCATCAGAAGGGTTAGGGTTCTCCTCTGCAACAGTTATTAAGCAAACATGAGTACAAAGGTACTCAGCAAGTCTTAGAACAGAACCTATCATACATGCATCATTATCAACAAGGGTAGTGGAGGTCATAGCAGCAAGCCAGCTTTGACTCTTGGCTAACCTATACTACGACTCTCAGTAGATTGCAAAATAAGACTACGTACACGAGTCCTCTACTCACCACAACAATACACCACCATGGATCCTCTTCCGTCATCCTACGGAAGGGCCATCCACGGCACTCGCACTTGTCTTGAGGCTTTTAGTAGTATCCATCAACTTGTCTATGAACTATAAGAGTAACCAAGTAGTCCGTACCGCGAACAACGGCTATTTGAATAAATTGGTAACCCTGCAGGGGTGTACTTCTTCACACACGGTTCCACCACTATCGCCGTTTACTCGACATGTACTCGGCAACCTTCAAGCGGAAGCCCAACGAGGGTGTCGGCCATGACATGACTAACTACACAAGTCTCTCGTCCATGTTTATCGCCCGTTTGGGTTCCATTCGTGGGGAGATCCGGTCGGGGTGTCGCTCACGGCCCCAAACGATGTGTACAGGGTTCCCGAGTCACCAAACGGGCGACCGGTACACCGTGCCACGTACCTGTCGCATCACAGCCCACCCCGAGGGTCAGCGCTGTGCACGACCACCAGTAAACTACAAACACCAGAAACTAGTTGCAACTCCTGGACAGAGGACAAGGGCAGTTAATAAGCCGAGAGGGTACATTGGTTTCGGGCCCAATGCATGGTAGTAGCTGAAACTTGAACCACACATACAGATCTCGGGTCCTATGGACGGTTCCAATGAAACAACCCATCATGTACTCCTACATGGCCTTTTATCGATACCTTTACCAAACATGTTTCACACTTCCCTCTCTTTACCGAGTATGATCATTTCACTCTGATCCATCACCCAGATGAACCAGACCTGACACAACTCTAAGCATAGCAGGCAACTTAAACAAATAGCATGGTGGATCACACATCACATGGCTCAATCAACTCCTACACATGCTAGTGGGTTTCAACTATTTACTGTGGCAATGACAGGTCATGCAAGGGAATAGGGTTCAACTACCGCAGCAAGTAGCAGTTCACACGTTGTTGCCTTAATGCAGTAAAAGAGAGCAGGAGCGAGAAGATGGGTTTGTATCGGAATGATCAATGGTTTCTTGCTTGACAGAGTGGTTGTTGGGTACTGCTCTTCAGTTGGATACGCAGAAGTATCCTCGGGAGCAGGACCTAACATGAAGAACACTAGCGATACAATCAATAAGCAAACAAATGCAACAATATGATGCATGCTCATGATATGGCAAGATGCATGTGTTTTGGGCTAATGCATCTATAAACAGAAGGGTTTGAGCCCATTTGAATCAAAGATTCAAATTGAAACCCAAACTATTATTTATTTAAGTGCATTATCATGTTTTAATGTGAACAGCAAGGTTAACTTGCTCAAACATGCATGAAACCAGTAAAATTGGATAGATTGGATTTTTCTGATCAATTTTCATATATAAATCTTTTCCATCTGAGCTACTGTTGAATTTATATGATTTTTTGAAGTTTAGAGCATTTTCTACAATTTCCTGAATTGTTTTAAATCAAATAATCCGGGAAAATCATTTACTGCATCAGCATGACATCATGCTGACGTCAGCCAGTCAACAGGGCGTCCAGGTCAAACCTGACTGGTGGGTCCCGTATGTCAGTGTTTCAGGGGCTAATCCCGGTCAAAACTGGAGTTGACTGGGTTTGACTATGCGGTGGGGCCCACTGTCAGCGGCTGTGTTGGTTAAACTAATCACCATTAGTTCCTAACTAGCAGGCCACGTTAGCCCGCCGGAGTTTGGCCGGCGGCGACCAAAACGCGCGGCGGTGACTCGCCGGAGTTGATCGGAACGGCGCTACAAACTGCGGTTTGCAATGGGGTTTGGTCCTACGACGAGCTAGAGCTCTTGCGCATCTAATGGTGGTGGTGGCTGGAGCTAGGGTGGCCAGAGCTCGCCGGAGCAGAGCTCGTGGTGGCGGCCGGAGCTCGGGCATCATTGGGTTAGGCGTTGCGGTGCACGGGCGAGCAAGGGGAAGGGTTCAACGGCATCCTGGTGAGGTCAGGAGCACGATGAAGCTCTCGGGCGTGTCCAAGAACCACTAGAACGACGGCAGTGGTGAGGACACCGGCGGTGAGCTCGGGTGCTTGCGGGACGGTGGCTACGAGACGTAATCCAGCCCGGGGAGAGGGGTGTTCGATGCCTGTGCTCACAGCGGTCACAGAGGGCGTCGACGTGGGCTTGGGGAAGGCCGGACGGCGACGTACGCGCGGCGGCGATCTCCGGTGCCGAAGGTTGAAGACAACGGCGGGGACGGCGTTGCAGGGCTTCTGGCGTCGTGTGCGTCGGTGGGGAGCTTCAGGGCGATGCGGCGGAGCTGATGGGTGCGTCGGGGAGGCGAGGGTGTGGCTTAGGGCGCGGTGGAAGCGAATGGCGGCGACGAGCCCGCTTGATGGAGCTCGGCGGAGAGGGATAGAGGAGGGGGACGACTCGGGGGAGAGTGAGAGAGGCGCCAGGGGGTGCGTGGCGACGCCTAGGGGCGTCGAGGCGCCGGGGGACGCAGGCAGCCAGGCAGGAGGTGGCCGGACGCGTGCGGGCACGCCGCGGCCACGCGCCCCGTCCTCCTGGCGAGAGGAGGGGGACGACTGGCGTGCGCCAGCGGGCTGGGCCGCGTGGGGCCAGCCTGGTAAGCGGCCCAGGTGAGTGGGCTGCCCCCTGTCTCTCTCTTTTCTATTTTCTTTCTATTTTATTTCTTTTGCAACTTTGTGGCTTTTCTAAAAATGCTTAGGCACTTTCAAAAATCACCAAACTGCTCATGCCCACTGTTTAGCATATAACCAACATGGAACATTTTAGTTTAGGATTATTTGGGCACATAAAATATTTTATAGCATTTAAATGCCCAAATGCAATTACCATATGAATTAATCCAGAGACCTTTGGATGTCCTAGAAAATTGTGCACCATTTTTTGCAGAGGTTTAAGACCAAGGCAAAGATGATGAACATTTTTAAGGGCATTTTGGGTACATTGGAAAAGATTTTATTAAACCCTAGTTGTTAGAAGAGGGGTACTGGGGTTTCTGTCATTCCCATTTCAAGTTTCTGTGGAAAGTAAACATGATGCACACTCTAGCTAGTCCTAATGCAAGCACTGACTAGGGATGTGACAACTCACCCCCACTCAAAAGAATCGCGTCCCAAGATTCGGGTTCGTCCGGAAAGAGGGTGGGGTACTCAAGTCGAAGACGATCCTCCCTTTCCCAAGTAGCTTCACTCTCGGAATGATGTGACCATTGAACCTTGAGAAACTTGATATTACGACATCGAGTGGTACGCTCGGTTTGATCAAGAATACGGACGGGGTATTCCCAATATGTGAGATTGTCCTGGAGATCAAGCGTTTCGTGGTCCACTCCGCGGATATGATCCGAGAAGCAATGCCTGAGTTGAGAAACATGGAAGACATCATGAACTCTGGAAAGGTGCGGAGGTAGTTGCAATTGGTAGGCAACTTCTCCCCGTTTGACAAGAATGCGAAAAGGACCGATGTAACGAGGAGCCAATTTGCCTGTGATACCGAAGCGATGGGTTCCCTTAAGAGGAGTAACCCGAAGATAAGCCTTATCGCCGACTTCAAAAGTCACAGCCTTATGATGACTATCATATTGGCTCTTCTGGCGAGATTGGGTTGTTTTCAATTTCTCGATGCGAACTTGCTCTTCTGCTTCCTGGATCATATCCGGACCAAAGAATTGTCATTCCCCGGTTTCTGACCAGTTAAGAGGTGTTCGACACCTTCGTCCATATAGAACTTCAAAGGGAGCCTTGCCCAAGCTGGCTTGATAACTATTGTTATAAGCGAATTCGGAAAATGGAAGACACTTCTCCCAATCCATACCGAAAAAGATGACAGAGGCTCGAAGCATATCTTCCAGAATTTGATTGACTCGTTCCACTTGACCACTTGACTGAGGAGGAAAGGCGGTGCTGAAAGAGATATGAGTCCCCATAGCATTCTGGAAACTTTCCCAAAATCGTGAAGTGAAAAGACTTCCACGGTCTGAGTTAATCTCCAACGGCACACCATGAAGTGATACTATCCGAGAGATATACAAGTCTGCTAGCTGGCTAGCGGTTATACTCTCTCGAACAGGTAGGAAATGGGCTACTTTGGAGAGGCGGTCGATAACGACGAAGATAGCATTATTCCCTTTCCTGTTCCTGGGAAACCCGATAATGAAGTCCATACCGATCTTGTCCCATTTCCATTCAGGAATAGCTAAAGGTTGGAGGGTGCCAGCAGGCCGTTGATGCTCTGCTTTGACTCGACGACAAACGTCGCAATTAGCAACGAACTGAGCGATTTCTCTCTTCATCCTAGTCCACCAGAACCTCTGGCGTAGGTCCTGATACATTTTGGTACTACCAGGATGAATTGTGAGAGGAGATTCATGAGCCTCCTTAAGGATCAACCATCTCAGATTTCGTACCTTAGGAACCACTAAGCAGTTTCTACAGAGCACGACTCCTTGATCATTAATTGAGAAACATCCCGCGACTCCTTTCTTGATGTTCCTCTTGATACGGGAGATTCCCGGATCAACTTTCTGTGCTTTGATGACCTGTTCCGTATGGGTAGGTTTCGCCACCAAGGTGGAAAGAAATCCTCGAGGAACAATGTGAAGGTTAAGCTTACGAAATTCCTCGTGGAGAAGTGGTGGCCCTTGTTGTAACATCAAGTTGTTACAATAAGACTTACGACTTAGTGTGTCAGCCATGACATTGGCCTTCCCAGGGGTGTAAGTGATTCCTAAGTCGTAATCTGTGAGCAATTCAACCCAACGTCTTTGCCTAAGATTCAAATCCGGTTGGGTGAAGATGTATTTCAGGCTTTGGTGATCAGTGAAAATTTCACAGCGATTACCAAGAAGGTAATGTCGCCACGTTTTGAGTGCGTGGACTACAGCTGCAAGCTCTAGATCATGTGTAGGATAGTTATCCTCATGTGGACGCAACTGTCGAGATGCGTAAGCGATCACTTGACGATCTTGCATGGGTATGCAACCTAGTCCCTGTCGCGAGGCGTCGCAGTAGATAATAAAATCCTTGGAAAAGTCTGGTGGTACAAGTACGGGTGCAGATGTCAGGCATCTTTCCAGTTCCGGAAAGCTGGACTCGCACTATGGGGTCCATTCAAAGTTTTTATCTTTCTTGAGGAGTTCAGTTAGAGGTTTAGCAACCTTGGAGAAATTCTCGACAAAGCGTCGGCAATAGCTCGCTAAGCCAAGGAAACTCCTAACTTGCTTCACCGATTCCGGGGGAGTCCAATCAAGGACGGCTTGAACTCGCTCGGGATAGACGGCAATACCCTTACCAGAGATTACATGGCCTAGATAGGTCACTTCTGGTAACCAAAATTCACATTTAGAAAATTTGGCATAAAGGCGGTGCTCTCGAAGTTTCGTCAATACCAGCCTTAGATGCTCGGCATGATCTTCCTTGTTCTTGGAGTAAATGAGTATATCATCGAGGTATACCATGACGAATTTATCCAAATACTCCATGAATATATAATTCATTAGCCGGGAGAAAGTGGCTGGAGCATTGGTTAACCCGAAGGACATGACGGTGTACTCGTATTGGCCATAACGAGTAACAAAAGCCATCTTGGGAATGTCCCCGTTCTTGATTTTGATTTGATGGTAACCCAACCTCAAATCCATTTTTGAAAAGACCGAGGATCCAGCAAGCTGATCATACAGGTCGTTGATCCTGGGGAGCGGATACTTGTTCTTTATGGTGACCAGATTGATAGGTCGATAATCTACAACCATCGTTCCGTTCCATCCTTCTTCTTGACGAAGAGGACGGGACAAGCCCAAGGGGAAGAACTAGGACGGATGAAACCCTTTTTCAAGGACTCATCGAGTTGTTTCTTAAGCTCAGCTAATTCTAGGGGTGCCATCTTATAGGGTCTCCTAGAGATTGGGACAGTTCCTGGAATAAGATCTATCACGAACTCGACATCTTTGTCCGGTGGAAAACCTGGCAGTTCTTCCGGAAAGACATCCGGAAAGTCACGGACTACCAGGATATCTTCGAGTTCTGGTAGAGGGCTGGCATTTAGAGAGTAGAGCTGACGCTCAGCTATTCGGGTCAAGACATTGACTGTCTTGCTGGATGGGTGTGTAAGTTGAACGGTCCTAGTGTAGCAATCAATCTTGGCGTAATGAGCTGTCATCCAGTCCATACCCAAGATGATGTTTATGTCCGAGGACTTGAGAGCGATTAGTGATGCAAGGAAAACAAGTGTATCGACAAGAATTTCATTTCCATGGCTTACCCTAGAGGTTTGCCACTTTGACCCAGGAGTTTGAATAACCATGGAAGTGGGCATGTCACAAAAAGTCATGTTGTGCATTCGAGCATAGCTCTCAGATATGAACGAATGAGATGCTCCAGTATCGAAAAGAACAGATGCCGGATGGCAGTTAACGAGAAGCGTACCAAGGACGACGTTAGGATCCTCATAAGCTTCCTCTGCAGAGACATAGTTGACATGACCACGTGCAGTGGGGATTGGCTTGACATAGTTCACCTTGTCGGTTGGCTTACCACGGCCAACGGGTTTTCCTGGCTGGTTCTGAGGACACTCATGCATGTAGTGCCCTGGTTCTCCACACTTGAAGCATGTCACCGTGCCATAGCGTGGAGCAAAGTTGGTAGGTGGTCCTCCATAAGTCTTGGCAGGCGCATACTATTGGGTTGGACGAGGCACCTCATAGGATGGCCTCGGTGTGTACTTGGGTGGCAGAGCAGTGTTAGGAACCCACACACGGCGCTTGTGAGAGCCAGAGCCGGATGAGGAACCAAAATCACGAGGATGCTTGC
Organism: Secale cereale; assembly: GCA_902687465.1. Classification (NCBI taxonomy): domain Eukaryota; kingdom Viridiplantae; phylum Streptophyta; class Magnoliopsida; order Poales; family Poaceae; genus Secale; species Secale cereale. The sequence goes on from LR738713.1 coordinate 247,884,600, forward strand.
GTGTGGCTTTGAAATCAGTCTGGCCCGTCTAAGCACTGATAGCTTTGTTCACCAAATTCTGGAAGGAGGTGCACTCGTGCAGACGTAGATCTTGGCAAAGTTCAGGGCTAAGTCCCTTACGGAACCTCGCCTGCTTCTTGGCATTGGTGGATACTTCCTTAGGTGCACAGCGTGCCAAGTTGCCAAACTCAGGACTATAGCCATCCACGGTTAACCGGCCCTGGGTGAAATTGCAGAATTCCTCCCGCTTGCGATCCATGAGACCTTCCGGGATGTGATGTTCACGGAATGCCTCACTGAACTAAGCCCACGTAGTGATTTGGCCAGCGGGACGCATAGCCTGAAAGTTTTCCCACCAGAGACTGGCAGGGCCCTCAAGATGGTAGGCGGCGTAGGTAACCTTGTCAGCTTCGGCCACACGGGCAGAGTGTAGCTTGTGGGTGATACTACGAAGCCAGTCATCCGCATCCAGAAGTTCAGCGGAGTGATGGAACTTCGGTGGGCACATCTTGATAAAGTCATTGATTGACACCACGTCATTCCTTTGACGAAATCCAGTGTTCTGCTCTATGCGTTCCAGCAGACGGTTGGTCTCTCTCTTGTTCCATTCTGCCTCGAGCATAACTTCAGCCAAGGTGGGTGGCTGGGGCAGATTCTCATTTCTAGCCCCACTAGCCTCACCCTACTCCTGAGTAGCAGGAGTGCTGCGAGTGTTGACCATCCTAGGAAAAAAAACAACGGTTTAGATAAGGATGGCAAAAACTTGACATAGGAGTGCAGAATGTAATGGATGACACGGAATGTAAAGATGTTCATCCGTACGACATGGTAATATAGAAACTGCCATATATACACCAGTGGTCATACAGACCATACATAGTTTATTACTAGCCAAGGCTAAAGTACAACTGCGGTGAAAGACGATACATCTCATCAGAGGCATTCCAAGCTCCTATACATTATTTAACTACACCTCCAGAACTCAGTACTAGCTAAGTCATATTCCACAAGACACGCAGGGCTGTGGAAATACAACTACTACGATACTACTACTGCCACGTTCTAGCTCAGACAGTCCCGTAGTAATCTTCGTAAAGATTACCACCATAGCCTGGAAGTGGAACAGATGGATCTTGAAACTCTCGAGCACTCGAAGGCTGTGGACCATAGGGACATGGATGTGGCCTCGGTCCCGATGCTGGTGGTGACCGACGCCCACGTGGAGGTGTAATACCCCCAACGTCACACCAATCCATACGATCAGGCAGATGAGTCCGCACGGGATACAAATCCCGCATATCCAGATATGCGGCGTGCACAGCAGGTGAAAGTCATGTCAAAGTAGTCAAGTGGGCGGCTCAAGTGTTATACAGCTCCATCCGGAGGGCACGGACCTCACGGTCCCTATCCTCCAGCATCTGGACAGTAGTCTGAAGCCGTGGCTCCTCATGAGCAGCATCAGTATACAGACCAGTGTAGTAGCCTTCCTCTCCAGGAAGTGAGGCTGGCATGTAACAGAACTAAGTGTTCAGCAGAAGGGCATGCCTAGCCCGGATGATGGTCATCATCAAATAAGCGGCATCCTGCACTGCCATCTCGATAGTAACCCCGAGTCCAAAAGACCAATGGATGGGGTCGTTAGCTCCAGGATATGAGGGGTATATCCGGACTGTGCAGAAATACTGACTCTGGTTGAAATCTCGGTATTGTTCCTCCACGGTGTACTCAGGATAGCAGCGGTAGCCTGTCTCGGTCAACACACGGACTAGCATGGCCGTGTTACCGGGCACATTAATGCACCGAGTCAAACGAACCACTTGGTGAGGTGTGCGGCCAGACATCTGAAACACGAAATAATGCAAAGGCATTAGAATTTCTGGAAGAAATCGGGCAGCATAACAAGTGTAAATGCTCAAAAAAGATTTTGAGACATCATACAAATGATAGCATAGCCACTCAACAATATCATATCAAGGTTCCGGGTCCAGCTAATCATCATAATAGAAGGGTAGAAACTGAACTGAGGCTTGAAACCAACAATCCTAAGAGTCTACGGATTAGTAACACGTGAACCTAGTAAAGATGAGAGGCCTTGTCCTAGACCCCCGTAGAAAGAATAGGCTGACTCAGATCAGAAGGGCATAAGGTAAAGAAGTAAAAAGAGCCTTACGTTCCTTTCCACAATCAATTCCCGTACATATAACTAAGAATTTTTCTAGACTCAACATCGACCAGTTTGGCTTGAGAAACCTACAGGCAGTCCGGCTCTGATACCAACGCTGTCAAGACCCTGATCCTAAATCACACCGATCTAGCTTGTAACACGTCATATCACTTTGCGGCCTCACGCACGGTATCCCCACGGGTGCCACCTTACCTGGCCCGGGACCGTTTACGCATTTTGGCACACCTATATGACAGTGTCGCTATCATCCATATGATAAAGAACCCGGGCCGACATGGCTAGTTATAAAACCACAAGTGGAACTAAATTACAGAGACAGGCATTCATGACCCAGCAACAAACGTGTTGGTCATCAACGTATGAACCCAAGTTGTAGCAAGCTACATGGACTTAAAGGAACAACGCGTGACATTTCCCCTAAGGGACAGACACAGGAACGAAGAAGGACACATGCCGGCCAGCCTACGTGTTCCGAGCAGTAGCAAGCTACCAAGGCTCATTGGAAGCACTAGGAGGCATTTCCTTGTAAGATAGGCTACCGAAGGGAAACAACTAGGTGTCGGATCCCACACATACCAATCATTTCAATCATACACACAGTATGCTCAATATGTGCAAATACAACATTGCATCACAACATAACTGTATGACTCAATGTACTATATTTAAGAGGCTCCGAAGAGCCATACATAACATATCCATACAGGTAGGGGTCACATGACCCAACACTCAAGTCATACAATCATACAAGCACAAGCGGAAGCTAACATGTCTGAGTATAGACAACTTGGAAAATAAAACAGGCTTGCTGTAGCCTGAATATCTACAAGGCCCTTCACAAGCTCAGGATCTCCGTCTGGGTAGCAAGCTACTCGTCGACGTCAACATCTATGTAGAACCCATCAGAAGGGGCAGGGTTCTCCTCTGCAATAGTTATTAAGCAAACATGAGTACAAAGGTACTCAGCAAGTCTTACAACAGAACCTATCATACATGCATCATTATAAACAAGGGTAGTGGAGTTCATAGCAGCAAGCCAGCTTTGACTCTTGGCTAACCTATACTACGACTCTCAGCAGATTGCAAGATAAGACTACGTACACGAGTCCTCTACTCACCACAACAATACACCACCGTGGATCCTCTTCCTTCATCTTACGGAAGGGCCATCCACGTCACTCACACTTGTTTTGAGGCTTTTAGTAGTATCCATCAACTTGTCTATGAACTGTAAGAGTAACCAAGTAGTCCGTACCGCGAACAACGGCTATTCGAATAGATTGGTAACCCTGCAGGGGTGTACTTCTTCACACATGCTTCCACCACTTATCGCCGTTTACTCGACGTGTACTCGGCAACTTTCAAGCGGAAGCCCAGCGAGGGTGTCGGCCACGACCTGACTAACTACACAAGTCTCTCGTCCAGGTTTATCGCCTATTTGGGTTCCATCCGTGGGGAGATCCGGTCGGGGTGTCGCTCACGGCCCCAAACGATGTGTACAGGGTTCCCGAGTCATCAAACGGCGACCGGTACACCGTGCCACGTACCTGTCGCATCACAGCCCACCCCGAGGGTCAGCGCTGTGCACGACCAACAGTAAACTACAAACACCGGAAACTAGTTGCAACTCCTGGACAGAGGACAAGGGCAGTTAATAAGCCGAGAGGGTCCATTGGTTTCAGGCCCAATGCATGGTAGTAGCTGAAACTTGAACCACACATACAGATCTCGGGTCCTATGGAAGGTTCCAATGAAACAACCCATCATGTACTCCTACATGGCCTTTCATCGATACCTTTACCAAACATGTTTCACACTTCCCTCTCTTTACCGAGTATGATCATTTCACTCTGATCCATCACCCAGATGAACCAGACCTGACACAACTCTAAGCATGGCAGGCAACTTAAACAAATGGCTCAATCAACTCCTACACATGCTAGTGGGTTTCAACTATTTACTATGGCAATGACAGGTCATGCAAGGGAATAGGGTTCAACTACCGCAGCAAGTAGCAGTTCACACGTTGTTGCCTTAATGCAGTAAAAGAGAGCAGGAGCGAGAAGATGGGTTTGTATCGGAATGATCAATGGTTGCTTGCCTGACAGAGTGGTTGTCGGGTACTGCTCTTCAGTTGGATACGCAGAAGTATCCTCGGGAGCAGGACCTAACATGAAGAACACCAACGATACAATCAATAAGCAAACAAATGCAACAATATGATGCATGCTCATGATATGGCAAGATGCATGTGTTTTGGGCTAATGCATCTATAAACAGAAGGGTTTGAGCCCATTTGAATCAAAGATTCAAATTGAAACCCAAACTATTATTTATTTAAGTGCATTATCATGTTTTAATGTGAACAACAAGGTTAACTTTCTCAAACATGCATGAAACAAGTGTCATTGGAAAGATTGGATTTTTCTGATCAATTTTCATATATAAATCTTTTCCATCTGAGCTACTGTTGAATTTATATGATTTTTTGAAGTTTAGAGCATTTTCGGGAATTTCTTGAATTGTTTTAAATCAAATAATACCAGAAAATCATTTACTGCGTCAGCATGACATCATGCTGACGTCAGCCACTCAACAGGGCGTCCAGGTCAAACCTGACTGGTGGGTCCCGCATGTCAGTGTCTCAGGGGCTAATCCCGGTCAAAACTGGAGTTGACTGGGTTTGATTATGCGGTAGGGCCCACTGTCAGTGGATGTGTTGGTTAAACTAATCACCATTAGCTCCTAACTAACAAGCCACGGCAGCCCGCCGGAGTTTGGCCGGCGGCGACCAAAACCGCGGCGGTGACTCGCCGGAGTTGATCGAAACGGCGCTACAGACTGCGGTTTGCAACGGGGTTTGGTCCTACGGCGAGCTAGAGCTCTTGCGCATCTAATGGTGGTGGTGGCTGGAGCTAGGGTGGCCGGAGCTCGCCGGAGCAGAGCTCGTGGCGGCGGCCGGAGCTCGGGCATCATCGGGTTAGGCGTTGCGGTGCACGGGCGAGCAAGGGGAAGGGTTCAACGGCATCCTGGTAAGGCCAGGAGCACGATGAAGCTCTCGGGCGTGTCCAAGAACCACTAGAACAACGGCGGCGATAAGGACGCCGGCGGTGAGCTCGGGTGCTTGCGGGACGGTGGCTACGAGACATAATCGAGCCCGGGGAGAGGGGGGTTCGATGCGTGTGCTCACATCGGTCGCAGAGCGCGTCGACGTGGCCTTGGGGAAGGTCGTACGGCGACGTACGGGCGGCGGCGATCTCCGGTGCCGAAGGTTGAAGACGACGGCGGGGACGGTGTTGCAGGGCTTCTGGCGTCGTGTGCGTCGGTGGGGAGCTTCAGGGCGATGCGACGGAGCTGATGGGTGCGTCGGGGAGGCGAGGGGGTGGCTTAGGGTGCGGTGGCAGCGAACGGCGGTGACGAGCCCGCTCGGTGGAGCTCGGCGGAGAGGGATAGAGGAGGGGGATGACTCGGGGGAGAGTGAGAGAGGCGCCAGGGGGTGTGTGGCGACGCCTAGGGGCGTTGAGGCGCTGGGGGACGCAGGCAGCCAGGCAGGAGGTGGCCAGACGCGTGCGGGCACGCGGCGGCCACACGGCCCGTCCTCCTGGCGAGAGGAGGGGGGCGACTGGCGTGCGCCAGCGGGCTGGGCCGCGCTGGGCCAGCCAGGTAAGTGGCCCAGGTGAGTGGGCTGCCCCTTGTCTCTCTCTTTTCTATTTTCTTTCTGTTTTATTTCTTTTGCAACTTTGTGGCTTTTCTCAAAATGCTTAGGCACTTTCAAAAATCACCAAACTGCTCATGCCCACTGTTTAGCATACAACCAACATGGAACATTTCAGTTTAGGATTATTTGGGCACATAAAATATTTTATAGCATTTAAATGCCCAAATGCAATTACCATATGAATTAATCCAGAGACCTTTGGATGTCCTAGAAAATTGTGCACCATTTTTGGCAGAGGTTTAAGACCAAGGCAAAGTTGATGAACATTTTTGAATGGCATTTTGGGTACATTGGAAAAGATTTTATTAAACCCTAGTTGTTAGAAGAGGGGTGCTGGGGTTTCTGTCATTCCCATTTCAAGTTTCTGTGGAAAGTAAACATGATGCACACTCTAGCTAGTCCTAATGCAAGCACTGACTAGGGATGTGACAAATTTGGCCCAGAACGTGGTAGGATTTTAAGGGGCCGGATCTCACATGGGCCATTATTAGGCCCGGAACGTGGCAGGCCATTAATGGACCGGATCAAATATGGGTCGGCATTTGGCCCAAAATATGGCAGCCAGTTAATGGGTCGGCCTACTATGGTCCTCAAAATCTTGTGGGCCTACAGCTGGGCCGGCCCATTAATGTTGGCGAAATCTCGTGGGCCTTTATCTGGGCCGCCCATTATGGTACACAAAAATTTTGTGGGCCTTCACCTGGGCCGGCCCATTATGACCCGCAAAAATCTTGTGGGCCTTTTCCTGGGCCGGCCCATTATGACCCGCAAAAATCTTGTGGGCCTTTAGCTGGCCCGGCCCATTTTGGTTCGCAATATCTTGTGGGCCTTTAGTTGGGCCGGCCCATTATGGTCTGCAAAATCTTGGGGGAGCTTTAGTTGGGCCAGCCCATTTAGACTTTATGGGTCACTTTTGGGCCGGTCCGCATGTCAACATCTCGCCCATTGGATGAGTGACACCTATGCCAACGCGGAGCTGACACCTGTTTCCGTCAGCCAAGCAGAATTTTACACGTGGAAAATCCCCATTGATTGGGGCTGTTAACGGGTTATTGGATCCAAAACCGGACCCGATAGCTTAACGGCGTTCCGTTACAGTGGATGCCACGTGTCGGTCACCCTTGACGAAAGCACTTCTGTGACGCGCGATTTATCGTCATGGAAGTGGACACTTCCGTGATGATAATTTTGGTAATGTCATGGAACAATTTTACGACAGCACAGGTATGACTATCTTGATTCTATCATAAAATCATCATGGATGTACATGCATGACAGAAAACGTGACCTACTATGACAAACACGTATCATCACGGAAGTGTATTTTTTTGTAGTGGTGTGACCTGGCAAATTGATGCACCTGATCAGACGGACAACCTGATGAGGGGTGTGGTCAGACATCTGAAACACAAGATAATGCAAAGGCATTAGAATTTCTAGAAGAAATCAGGCAGCATAACAATTGTAAATGCTCAAAAAGGATTTTGAGACATCTTACGAATGATAGCATAGCCACTCAACAACATCATATCAAGGTTCTAGGTCCAACTAATCAACATACTATGATGGTAGAAACTGAACTGAGGCTTGACACCAACAATCCAAAGAGTCTACGGATTAGTAACACATGAACCTAGTAAAAGATGAGAAGCCTAGTCCTTAACCCCCGTAGAAAGATTAGGCTGACTCAGATCAGAAGGGCATACGGTAAAGAAGGAAAAATAGCCTTGCGTTCCCTTCCACAATCAATTCCCCTACATATAACTAAGAATTTCTAGACTCAACATCGACCAGTTTGGCTTGATGAACCTATAGGCAGTCCGGCCCTGATACCAACGCTGTCAGGACCCCGATCCAAAGTCACACCGATCTAGCATGTAACACATCTGATAGAGGCAAAGGTGTCCCGTCTTTCGATGAGATGGTGGCTATTGTTTTGGAGGAAGTCGACTTTGACGATCCGACTACGAACGTGCGAGGACGTCGCGCCTTAGCAATCGCTAAACCAACTACGAGAGGTTATTGACCATGCCGGAGCACGATCAACCTGACCACGAAAGTCTGTTTCCTGCAGGAAAACGAAGAACAAGCAAGAAATTGAGATTGCAATCTGGATATTGCGAATTTAAGAGGAAAGCTTTATTGATCAAGTGGGGTTCTGGGACGTCTTTGTTTGGTCGTTGAACACAAACGAAGTACACGAAGTTGCAACTATGGCGAACTTTAATCTAAACAAAACCCAAAGTCTAAACGACACCCTAAGGGATGTATATATGGGGGAAAGAGGGGGGAATTTCGTGGCCCTTGGAGGAGGGGTCCGAAACCAACCCTAACTCTTGTTTCCCCACACATACGGACTCTAAAAACAGCATATACTCAAGTATTTCGAAATTACATGGGCCTGGCCCAATAATAAGGTGATGCAGCACCTATAATAGCCTTTAGACGAAATTTATGAAGTGGCATCTTGTATATTTCGTCCAAGGCTTCACGCACTCGTTATGGTGGCTTCAAAGTCCTGAAATCATCACTTGTAACTCCGTTCTTGTTCCCCTTGCGCATGCCATCATCTCCATGCTTGATCTTGCTCCAATGTTCATCCTTCTTGTCCAAGCTAGGCCCTTCATTTGTAAGCAAGACAAATGTATCCAATTTAGGCAGCATCATATTCTCATTAACATTAGATTCATTACCAAGAAACGAAAGTACCTAGTAATTTAATTGGCGTGCACGAGCTCTATAATTGGTCCTGTATATGTGTCAGTTGGAGCTGTGGGTGTAACCTTGTTAGTGATGTCCTCATCATCCTCCCCTTCCTGAATTGAAGTCGTCCTCGACGGAAGCTCATCTTCCTCACCCAAGTAAGGCTTCAAATCTGCAATGTTAAATGTCGGACTAACCCCAAAATCTGCAGGTAACTCAAGTTTATATGCATTATCATTTATTTTCTCTAACACCTTGAAAGGACCATCAGCACGTGGCATTAGCTTTGACTTGCGCAAATTAGGAAACCTATCCTTACGCAAATGCAACAAAATAAGATCTCCAGGTGCAAAGACAACACGTTTTCTACCCTTATCTCCAATAAGTTTAAATTTAGCACTCATGCGCTCAATATTTTCCTTAGTTAACTCATGCATTTTTAAGATCAATTCAGCACGTTGTTTAGTATCAAAATTAACCTTCTCCGAAGATGGAAGAGGCAACAAATCAATAGGTGCACGAGGTAGGAAATCATAGACAATTTCAAAAGGGCACATCTTAGTAGTAGAATGCAACAAACGATTATAAGCAAATTTAATATGAGGCAAGAATTCTTCCCACATTTTCTTATTATTCTTCAAAACAGCCCTAAGCATAGTAGACAAAGTTCTGTTGACTAGTTCAGTTTGTCCATCAGTTTGGGGGTGACAAGTAGTACTAAAAAGCAGTTTAGTCCCCAACTTAGCCCATAAACATCTCCAAAAGTGGCTAAGAAATTTAGTATCACGATCTGAAACAATAGTATTTGGCACACCATGCAAGCAAATAATTTCACGAAAGAACAAATCAGCAACATTAGCAGCATCATCGCTTTTATGACATGGTATAAAGTGTGCCATCTTCGAGAACCTATCCACGACAACAAATATGCTATCCCTCCCCTTCTTTGTTCGAGGTAGACCCAAAAAAATTCCATAGATATATCTTCCCAAGGAACACTAGGGATAGGCAAAGGCATATATAAACCATGAGGATTGAGTCGTGACTTAGCTTTTTGACATGTAGTGCAGCGACCAACAAAACGCTCAACATCCCGTCGCATCTTTGGCCAAAAGAAATGTGTAGCAAGTACGTCCTCCGTCTTCTTCACGCCAAAGTGTCCCATTAATCCTCCTCCATGCGCCTCCTGCAACAACAAAAGACGAACAGAGCTAGCTGGAATGCATAGCTTTTTAGCACGAAACACAAATCCATCATTAACGACAAACTTGTTCCATGTTCTCCCTGATACGTCCAAAACGTATCTATAATTTCTGCTTGCTCCATGCCTCTTTTGGGTGATATTGCTATGATATTTATACACTTCCATACACTTTTGATCATATTTGGACTAACCTATTAACTCAGTGCACCCCAGTGCCAGTTTCTGTTTTCGGCTGTTTTTGTATTTCAGGTTTTCCCATTACGAGAACTGCCTGAAAAATACCGGAAAAAATATATAAAAAATCAGCGTTCCAGAAGCTACCAGGCACCAGAAGCACAGCCGGAGGGGGGCCACCAGGGCTCCAGGCGCCCTGGTGGCGCGCCCCCCCCTGGGCCGCGCTGGGGGGGCGCCTGGGCCCCCCGAGCCTCGTCTGATGCCCCCCTTTGGCATATATTTATACCGTCTCCCGAAACCCTCGAGACGGGAACTCTTTTTCGGGATCTCATCTTTGTTCCGCCGCCGCCACCGCTTCCAAGATCGGGAGCACCAGGAGAACTCTTCCCGGCACCCTGCCGGAGGGGAGGATCACCACCGGGAGCTTCTCCACCACCATGGACGCCTCCCGGATGAGTTGTGAGTAGTCTCCCTTGGACCATGGGTCCATGACCAGTAGCTATGTGATGTTCTCCTCCCGTTCTTGTGCTTCACTAATTAGTCCTCGTGAGCTGCCCTACATGATCGAGGCACATATGTAATCCTTATGCTGTTGCTATGATGAGTTTGCTGGGATCCGATGGATTATGAGATTATGTTCAGATTGTGCTTGAGTAATATATTTGATTCACCTCTTTTATATTTATGTTCGTAAGTAATTCTTGCATGTTCTCCGTTGTTATTTATTGCTTTGGCCAAGTAGTAGGTAGTGACTCCAAGAGGGAACGTTATGCTTGATTGTGGGTTCATGCCCCTCGATGACTAGCTTGAGTGACAGAAACATGAGTCTAGGGGATGTGCTGTTTCCACAAGGGGGAAAACAATGGTGCTTGTGCCCGCGGGTGCAAGGATTGTTTACTTTACGCAAAGTTCTTTTAATGCAGTTGTCTGTTGCTTTGAGTTTACACTATGGGTGGGACTCGCAACTTAATACCAGCGAGATGTTCTGGATAGATATCTCAAGGTGGATGATTAGTAGTAGATGCAGATGGATTTCGGTCTACTTACCTCGGCGTACCGTCCATGCTTTGAACCTCTACCTTTCTTGTAACATAGTTAGCATTGGTTTGCGCACATAATTCTGTCAATTGCCCAGCTGTAATTCGTTTACCTCACATAGCTGTTTTATCGTCTTTTGGGAGAGAGACATCACTAGTGCACATCATGAGACTCCGGTCCATATTACCATCATTGATCACATCCACTATTTACTTTCCGCTTTTTATTTACTATTGCAATTATATCTATCACTACTATCACTTGCGTTTGATCCTTTGTAAACTACAAGGCCGGAGGGATTGACAACCTCTCTGTACTCGTTGGGAGCAAAGTTATTTGTATCTGTGTGCAGGTCCACGTTGATTGCTAATATCTGGCGCCGTTAGCAGTTGACACCTTCTTGTTGAAACTGGGAGAATCAGGGAAATCGATCCTTGGTATTGCCAAGGGAAAACTTCCGCTACACTGCATCTCAAACCTTCCACTTGGGGTAACCAACGAGGGGCGAGAAGCCATCAAGCAAAGTTTTCTAGCGCCGTTGCCGGGGACTCCACTCTTCAGGATAGGGGAGTTGCACGCTATCTTTTACCTTTGATTTTAGTCTTGTTAGTTTACCTTTCAGTTTTTGCTTTAGTATCTTTTATCGAAAATCACCAAAATAGTTATCTTGCTTGCTTGCTACTATGGGTTCCACCAAAAACACTAGATGGGAGGAGTACACCCCTTCTTCCATTACACCTATCACCACTGTCGGGATCTACAAAAGTAATAAACCTTGTGATTATGTTAGTCTTGATGGAGAGTTATGCCCGTGGCATGGTCTTCCAGGAAAAGAGTATGAGCCTCAGTTTAAAATAGCTCCTATGCTTCCCCAAACTTGGGAAGATGTTCAAACTCTTATAATAGAGAGCAATTCAAACAAAGAAGATGACACTACAATTCTACCCAATAACGATAAAATTAACTTTGATAATTGTAGTATCTCAGAAGTTGTCACCTTTCTACAAAGAATGGCTAAAGATCCCCACACTAGCACACTTAATCTTGCCTTCACAGAGCATATCACTAATGCTCTCATCAAAGCTAGGGAGGAGAAACTTAGAGTAGAAGCCTCCATACCTAGAAAGCTAGAAGATGGTTGGGATCCTATGATTAAAATTAAGATAAACAACTTCTCTTGCTATGCTTTATGTGATATTGTAGCTAGTACCTCTGTTATGCCCAAAAGACTATATGATATGCTTAAACTGAAACCTTTTGATTCTTGTTCTTTTGGTGTTTGTCTCGTTGATTCTTCCATAAAGAAACCTTTGGGGAGGATCGACGATGTTCTTATCATTGTCAATGACAACTATGTTCCCGTTGATTTACTATTATGGACATTGAATGTGAACCTTTTTGTTCAATTATTTTGGGACATCCTTTTCTACGCACCGTTGGTGCTATCATTGACATGAAAGAGGGGAATATAAAATTCCAGTTTCCTCTCGAGAAAGGGATGGAACACTTCCCTCGAAAGGAGATTAAGTTACCTTTTGAGTCCGTTACACGGGCTAGCTATTCTTTTACTCTTGATAAAACTTGATCTCTATGCATTATGCCTAGCTTAAAGGCATAAAAGAAAGCGCTTCTGGGAGGCAGCCCACATGAATAAAATTTATTTTACTTTTGTTGTGTCTTGATGTTGTTACTACAGTAGCATCATCATTGTATCTTTGCTTTTCAATTTTGTGCCAAGTATAGCCTCTGATTGCAAGAAAGTTCAAAAGTTGTGACGTGCTGTCCAGGAAACAGATTCTGTCCTTGGATAGAAAAATTCGTATAAAATCACCAGATCATCTTTTTGGTCTGAATTTTTTCTACAGCGTGCTCTATACAATTGTCTTTCGTGCGTCTGTTTTGAGTTTTTTGATTAGAGTTGCAGAAGTGCCCCGAAAAAATCATTTACTACCTATTGTTCTATTTTTCATAGATTCTGTCCTGTTTTGCCTTTCCTTCATTTTGCAAACCTAGAGCTTGCTTTTTCTTTGCAAAAACCTTTTGGCAATCTTGAGAAACAGTAGACCTTCAAGAATATCTTTATTTCCAGCAAGGAACAATTATTTTATTATGGGTACTAACCTCGCTAATCAGATTATGATGAGTTATGTATGAAGGGAGTTTTCAAGTGTGCGAGGGAAGATGATAAAAAGATTCAGGAGTGTCAAACGCTCAAGCTTGGGGATGCCCCCATGCACGCCCAAAAAATATTCAAGGAGACTCAAGCGTCTAAGCTTGGGGATGCCCCCGTGCATCCCCTTCTCCATCAACATTATCAGTTCGTCTTTCGTTCCACTATATTTTAATCACTTCATGTGTTATGTGCTATGCTTGGAGCGTCTTGCTTTTAGTTTTCCTTTTTAGTTTTCCTTAGCTTTTCATAACGAGTCGGAACTCAGCTCTCTTTATGTGGGAGAGAAACACGCTCCACTTCTACCTAGAACATAACATAGAATTTTCATGTCTATCCTTGCTGTGTGTATTCTTTGTCTTTTAATACTCCCTCCGTTCACTTTTGTAAGACCTTTTAGACATTTAGGACAACACCTAAAATAGTTCAATTTCAGCTGTCCTAAAGGACTTACAAAAGTGAACAGAGGAAGTAGCTACTATCATGCTTAGCTCTTAACTTTCATGCTTATCTTTTTAAAGAGCTTTTGTTTAGTTGGTTGCTTGAACTCTCTTTAGTTATCATACTTATCTTATTAAGAGAGTTTGCTTCCGTTGCATTGGTTGGTATGTCTATGATAAAGATGCTACGTGCATAATGGTGCTTAGTAGTTCATGTTTTCTTATGGTTAGTCTCAAATAGCTGGGGGGTTCCCAATGTGTTATTGGAATACCAACATGATTTGTTTGCCTATGATGTGGTACGGTTTAGTAATATCTTCCTTCAAAGAATTTATTTTGATTGACTTGGCGTATGCTCACGCATATTTAAGACTCTAAAGAAAGTCTGTCAAGCCTTGATGATCTTTTGTTTCTGAGTAGCGATATAACTTCCATGCCTGATTCAATGTTGCTTTGTCGCTCTGCATGATTATGACCGTCATTGCTCTCTTAGTTGGTCGCTCCCAGTCTTTTGCTAACCTCCACCTGTACTAAGCGGACTGACTGCTTGTGCATCCACATTCTTTTAAACCAGTTATGCCATATGAGTCCACCATACCTTCCTACATGGTATTTACCTGCCATTCCTAACGGAGACTTGCATGTACCATCTCGAAATCATTCAAAGAAAATGCATTGCTATTTTGTGCCTCTGTTGTAAGTCCATGAGGAAGTAGTAGTTAATTCATAATCTTTTTAAGTTGGACAAGCTTCACCCCGGGATTGCATGTATAATGTGCAAACCCACAATACGAGAAGGAACTGGCATTGAGTGCGCCCGGCTCAAAATTAATATAACAAACAAACCCTCCTTCACGCTTTGTTCATGAGAAATCAGAAAACTTTGGCAGTGATAAACAAAGGAGGTTAAGAGGATGTGATCGTCCTCATTCGGGAGCCGTTCCTCGAAACTTGTCCATCTCAAGAAGTGATTGAGTTGTCTGCTAGCATTCGTTGACGAAACATGCATGACCTAAAAAAATTATTACCTCTGTTTTAAAAACCAAGAGCTCTGGTACATGTTTTGTCTTTGTTTCCGACTACGGGTTTTCAACCTTGCCAACAAAAGCCACGGTTCGAGAGTCTCCACCTTCTTTTAAAGCACCAACTACTGAGAGCATGATTGTCATTCTGAGTGTAATGTGCATTGTCCCAAAGTAGCATTGTCTTTTGCATGATTGTGATATCGTTTATTTTGAAATCATTGTATCTAGTCATCACTTAAAACTTGGAGGTGCCCCTGCATTTATGTTTTGCTTCACTAAAGGGGGCAAGCAAGATATCACTTTATCATATTTGCACACCATGTTCATTACAAATCTATTTGATGTTTCAGTATCATATTGTAAAACTTTCAAGTTCTTTGTGATTTTCTCATGAGGCAACTTAATTACTATAGATTCATTGTCTCAGTAAGCTTTTGTCATGTGACTATGAAAAAGTCCTATATGGTTAATAGCATGTCACCACAGAAATTATTCTTGTTATCATTTACCTACAGGAGGACGAGCAGGAATTAAGCTTGGGGATGTTGATACGTCCAAAACGTATCTATAATTTCTGCTTGCTCCATGCCTCTTTTGGGTGATATTGCTATGATATTTATACACTTCCATACACTTTTGATCATATTTGGACTAACCTATTACCTCAGTGCACCCTAGTGCCAGTTTCTGTTTTCGGCTGTTTTTGTATTTCAGGTTTTCCCATTACGAGAACTGCTAGAAAAATACCGGAAAAATTATATAAAAAATCAGCATTCCAGAAGCTACCAGGCACCTGAAGCACAGCCGGAGGGGGGCCACCAGGGCTCCAGGCGCCCTGGTGGCGCCCCCCCTGGGCCGCGCCAGGGGGGCACCTGGGCCCCCCGAGCCTCGTCTGATGCCCCCCTTTGGCATATATTTATACTGTCTCCCAAAACCCTCGAGCCGGGAACTCTTTTTCGCAATCTCATCTCTGTTCCGCCGCCGCCGCCGCTTCCATGATCGGGAGCACCAGGAGAACTCTTCCCGGCACCCTGCCGGAGGGGAGGATCACCACCGGGAGCTTCTCCATCACCATGGACGCCTCCCGGATGAGTTGTGAGTAGTCTCCCTTGGACCATGGGTCCATGACCAGTAGCTATGTGATGTTCTCCTGTCGTTCTTGTGCTTCACTAATTAGTCCTCGTGAGCTGCCCTACATGATCGAGGCACATATGTAATCCTTATGTTGTTGCTATGATGAGTTTGCTGGGATCCGATGGATTATGAGATTATGTTCAGATTGTGTTTGAGTAATATATTTGATTCACCTCTTTTATATTTATGTTCGTAAGTAATTCTTGCATGTTCTCCGTTGTTATTTATTGCTTTGGCCAAGTAGTTGGTAGTGACTCCAAGAGGGAACGTTATGCTTGATTGTGGGTTCATGCCCCTCGATGACTAGCTTGAGTGACGGAAACATGAGTCTAGGGGATGTGCTGTTGCCACAAGGGGGAAAACAACGGTGCTTGTGCCCGCGGGTGCAAGGATTGTTTACTTTACGCAAAGTTCTTTTAATGCAGTTGTCTGTTGCTTTGAGTTTACACTATGGGTGGGACTCGCAACTTAATACCAGCGAGATGTTCTGGATAGATATCTCAAGGTGGATGATTAGTAGTAGATGCAGATGGATTTCGGTCTACTTACCTCGGCGTACCGCCCATGCTTTGAACCTCTACCTTTCTTGTAACATAGTTAGCATTGGTTTGCGCACATAATTCTGTCAATTGCCCAGCTGTAATTCGTTTACCTCACATAGCTGTTTTATCGTCTTTTGGGAGAGAGACATCACTAGTGAACATCATGAGACTCCGGTCCATATTACCATCATTGATCACATCCACTATTTACTTTCCGCTTTTTATTTACTATTGCAATTATATCTATCACTACTATCACTTGCGTTTGATCCTTTGTAAACTACAAGGCCGGAGGGATTGACAACCTCTCTGTACTCGTTGGGAGCAAAGTTATTTGTATCTGTGTGCAGGTCCACGTTGATTGCTAATATCTGGCGCCGTTAGCAGTTGACACCTTCTTGTTGAAACTGGGAGTCTCACGGAAATCGATCCTTGGTATTGCCAAGGGAAAACTTCCGCTACACTGCATCTCAAACCTTCCACTTGGGGTAACCAACGAGGGGCGAGAAGCCATCACTCCCTTCTTTACAATTCTGCAATACATCTTTAAATTCAGCATCATGCACATATTGATCTTTGATGGTCTCCAAACCAAATATTTTAAAGTCAAGTTGTGAAAGCATAGTATAACGACGAGACAATGCATCAGCAATAACATTTTCTTTTCCCTTCTTGTGTTTAATAACATAAGGGAAAGACTGTATGAATTCAACCGATTTAGCATGTCTACGGTTCAGTTTTGCTTGACTTTTAATGTGCTTCAAAGATTCATGATCAGAATGTATAACATATTCTTTGGGCCATAAATAATGTTGCCATGTCTCCAAAGTCCGAACAAGAGCATATAAATCCTTATCATAAGTAGAATAATTCAGACTAGGCCCACTCAATTTTTCAGAACAGTATGCAACAGGTTTACCATCTTGTAATAACACACCTCCTAACCCAATTCCACTAGCATCACATTCAAGCTCAAAAGTCTTATTAAAATCAGGAAGTTGGAGTAAAGGAGCATGAGTCAACTTATCTTTCAATACCGTGAATGCTTCTTCCTGTGCAGTACCCCAAACAAAAGGCACATCCTTCTTTGTAAGCTCATTGAGAGGTGCAGCAATGGTGCTGAAATCTCTCACAAAACGCCGATAGAATCCAACGAGGCCAAGGAAACTCCTCACGTGTGTGACCGTTTTGGGCTGCGGCCAACTCTCAATAGCTTCAATCTTGGCTTTATCAACCTCAATTCTCTGTGGAGTAACAACATAGCCAAGAAAAGATACTCGGTCGGTGCAAAAGGTGCACTTTCCAAGGTTACCAAACAAACGTGCATCACGTAGAGCAGTAAAAACAGCACGTAAATGTTCCAAATGTTCCTCCAAAGATCTCCAAAAAATCAATATATCATCAAAGTAAACTACCACAAATCCTCTAATGAAAGCACGTAAAACTTCATTCATTAATCTTATGACAGTACTAGGTGCATTAGTTAACCCAAAAGGCATGACTAACCACTCATATAATCCAAACTTAGTTTTAAATGTTGTTTTCTATTCATCTCCCAATTTCATACGAATTTGATGGTATCCACTACGCAAATCAACTTTGGAGAATATTGTAGAGCCACTCAATTCATCAAGCATATCATCTAGCCTAGGAATAGGATGACGATAACGAATAGTAATATTATTAATGCTGCTACAATCAACACACATACGCGATGTACCATCCTTTTTCGGTACTAGAAAAATAGGAACAACACAAGGACTAAGGGATTCGCGTATATAACCTTTGTTGAGTAGCTCTTGTACTTGACGCATAATCTCCTTCGTCTCTTCTGATGCTTAATCCCTCGAATAGGTGGTAATCCCGGTGGCACGTCTTGTGGAAAGACGTCGGCGAACTCCTGCAAAATGTTAGTGACAGCAAGAGGCAAAGAGGAAGGCACGTCCTCGAATGAAAATAATGCCTCTTTGCACACAAAAGCATAGCAAACAGATTTGCTTAAATCTAGATCATAAATATCAGATTTGGTGGCAAATAAACATGCACTTTTCAATTTAATTTCAGAAGCAAGAGTAGATGGTTTATTATTAGGCCTCATTTGTTGCTCAAATTCTTTTGCCACAATCTGATTTTCACTCATATGTTTCTCCTGTTTTGCTTTATTAGCTCTATTAATATCATCTTTCAAAATGGAATCACGAGTCATAGGAAGCAAAGTAATATTTTTATCCTTATGAACAAGAATATAGTGATTGTTTCTACCATGGTGTACATAATTTTTATCAAATTGCCATGGTCTACCAAGTAATAAGGAACATGCTTGCATAGGTACCACATCACAATCAACATAATCAGCATATGTAGAGATACTAAAATGCACACGAACACTATGTGTTACCTTAACCTTGTTGTTGTTGTTGAACCATTGGATGTAGTAAGGATGTGGATGTGGTCTTGTGGTGAGAGATAGCTTCTCCACCATCTCCATGCTAGCCAAGTTGTTGCAACTCCCTCCATCTATGATCACGCGAACAGAACGTTCCTTCACAACTCCCTTTGTATGGGACAAATTATGCCTCTGATTTTGCTCAGCTTGTGTAACCTGCACACTCAAAACACGTTGAGCAACTAAACATTCATACCTGTCAGCATCTTCAGGAGCCATGTATTGCGTCTCATGATCAGAATCGTCTCCACCGTGTTCTTCACGTGTAATAAGAGCCAAAGTCTCCTCATCATAGTTACTATCGGATTCATATCCACCATCCTCAGTATCAATCATCACACGCTGAGATTTGCATTCTCTCGCAAAATGTCCTCTTCCCTTACAACGACGACAAATAATATCACTGGTGTGCCCTATTGATGCCATGGAAGAATAGGAACTCTATGCAGGCCCAATAGGTGTGCTCTTGGCAGATAATGGTGGTTGTGCCTGCTTCCTTGTATCACGGCTGGAGGTAACAGCTGATGGAGGTGTCGGTGCAGTAGAATGTGTGGAAGTAGAGGATGCACGCGGTGTTCATTATGAAGGTCGACCTGCAGAAATGTTAGTCCGCGCCAATGCCTGTCGATCCTGCACTTCACGTTCAGCTTTACAAGCAAGATGGAATAAACGAGTGATATTATTATAATCCTTATACACTAGAATGGTCTGAATCTCTCTATTTAATCCATCCATAAAACGTGCAAGCATAGCTTCATTCTCCTCAACTATACCACATCTAATCAGGCCAGTTTGTAATTGCTGATAATATTCTTCTACATCATTTTTTCCTTGTCTTAAGCGCTGCAATTTTTGAAGTAATTCACGTTGATAATATGGTGGAACCCAACGAGTACGCATAGCAGTTTTCAAAGCAGCCCAAGTAGCTGGAATAGGATATAATCTACAATGTTCAGACCACCAAACACATGCAAAACTAGTGAAAGCACAAACAGCAGCAGGAACACGTCTCTCCTCGGGATAGTTTAAACATGTAAAACGTTGTTCAGTTTCTAACTCCCAAGTAAGATATATATCAGGAACATATCTACCCTCAAATGGTGGAATATTCAATTTCAGTTTAGGAAGATGGTCATGTACCTCAGGTGGTGGTGCAGCCCTACCATTGCGATGATATGCATGAGGACGACCTGGTGGTGGTGGTGCTGGTGGTTGCACATAGTTCTGATTTTGGTCAACCTCATCCTCGTAATGGTCCTCCACCTCTGCAGTAGCAGCAGGAGCTACAGAAACATCAACATCGGCACCAGAAGCTTGACCAGGCTCAAGGGGAACGCGTTGTGCTCGTCCCACTTGATTTGGAAGGCAATGTTGTTGTTGTTGTTGTTGTTGTAGAGGTGCGACAGCTGCAGCAGCCGGTAGTGGTGGAAAACGCGAAAGCAATTCAGCACACTTGTTATCCAGCTTTGTTTCAAACGTCTTCTCCATGCCATCTATCTTCTCCATGGCCTCTTCAAATCTGTTTAGCACATCTTGCACCTGTACACCCATCATTTGCTGAAACTTATCATGAAGCTCCTTGTTCGTCAAGTTCTCCCAGTCAGTCTCGTCGGCTTGTGATCCTGGCATGGTTAGCAGCAATAGAAACACGCAAGAATATGATCCTACAGACTACTAGAAAATGGTGGTGGTCGGGCGTCACAAACCCGTCAAGCAAATCTCAAATTCTTACCAGTTCTTACGCAGCAGCAGGTGGTGATCGACAATCGTGGTAGTCAAAACTCTCAAAGGATGGATAAAGCGATTACTAGGGAGAGTCAAAACGCACGACGTAGATGTATGTGGGGCTGGGAAGGCTTATAAGATGGTAGGAAAAAGGGTTAGCAATAATCAATTCAGAGATGCAAAGATGAATAAACGCTCAACGACGGTACTGTGCTGGTCCTAGGCTAGACCGTACTAGAGACGCGAGCCTAGAACACTAACAAAATCACGGAGCTGCACGTAATCAAGGGGAAAGCACACTCTGAATTTTATTTTATTTTTTGCGCTCTTTTTTTTGTGCGCTGCTTTTTTTTGCCGAATATCACTATAATGGCGAGTGTCTCAAAACACTTCCCAGGTCAAACTAAGATGATAGGCATGAAAAATTTTTGAAGATTTTTTTTCGGAATCAGGGCAGCGACGATGAAAAAGTGCGGTAAAAAAACAGTATGGTGGCACATGTCTCAAAAGACTCAGAAAAGCCCAAAAATAGGATAAGGAAAAAATATTTTCACCTGCCGAAATTTTGGCCTAAAAACTGCCCGGGGGTCTCCAATCCGAAACCTAGATGGATCTCGAGAACAAACCTAATGTGAAAAGAACTCGGATTGGTGGTGGATATATGGTGGTAGGATATGGCAGCGGTGGTAGGTTATGGCAGCGGTGGTGGTATGTGGTCGCGGTGGTGGGATATGGCAGCGGTGGTGGTATGGCAACGGCAATGAATATGGTGCGGCGGCGGCGTGACAAACTGTGAACATAACTCGAAATTCTAAAGAACTAGACGCTAAGACCAGCAACTTGACACGATGATGCAACCTCAAATTCAACAAAGCAAATACAAAAAAGATTATGCAAAGGCTCAGATTGGTTCGGATGGGATGAACTAACCGTAATTTTTTTGGCTTTTTCGTGGACTATAGGTATGAAGAACAAACTCGATCTAAACTATGAAAAACTGTAAAATCTCACCGAGCAACCTGGAAATTTGATACCACTTGATAGAGGCAAAGGTGTCCCGTCTTTCGATGAGATGGTGGCTATCGTTTTGGAGGAAGTCGACTTTGACGATCCGACTACGAACGTGCGAGGACGTCGCGCCTTAGCAATCGCTAAACCAACTCCGAGAGGTTATTGACCACGCCGGAGCACGATCAACCTGACCACGAAGGTCTGTTTCCTACAGGCAAACGAAGAACAAGCAAGAAACTGAGATTGCAATCTGGTTATTGCGAATTTAAGAGGAAAGCTTTATTTATCAAGTGGGGTTCTGTGACGTCTTTGTCTGGTCGTTGAACACAAACGAAGTACGCGAAGTTGCAACTATGGCGAACTTTAATCTAAACAAAACCCAAAGTCTAAACGACGCCCTAAGGGCTGTATATATGGGGGAAAGAGGGGGGAATTTTGTGGCCCTTGGAGGAGGGGTCCGAAACCAACCCTAACTCTTGTTTCCCCACACATACGGACTCTAAAAACAGCCTATACTCAAGTATTTCAAAATTACATGGGCCTGGCCCAATAATAAGGTGACACAGCACCTATAATAGCCTCTGGACGAAATTTATGAAGTGGCATCTTGTATATTTCGTCCAAGGCTTCATGCACTCCTTATGGTGGCTTCAAAGTCCTGAAATCATCACTTGTAACTCCGTTCTTGTTCCCCTTGCACATGTCATCATCTCCATGCTTGATCTTGCTCCAATGTTCATCCTTCTGGTCCAAGCTAGGCCCTTCATTTAGGCAACATCATATTCTCATGAACATTAGATTCATTACCAAGAAACGAAAGTACCTGGTAATTTAATTGGCGTGCGCGAGCTCTAGTAATTGGTCATGTATCTGTGTCAGTTGGAGTTGTGGGTGTAACCTTGTTAGTGATGTCCTCATCAACATCATATCACTTTGCGGCCTCATGCACGCTATCCCCACGGGTGCCACCTTACCTGTCCCGGGACCGTTTGCGCATTTTGTCACACGTATATGATAGTGTCGCTAGCATAAATATGACAGAGAACCCGGGCCGACATGGCTAGTTATAAACCAAAAGTGGCGCTAAATTACAGAGACAGGCATACATGACCCAGCAAAGAATGTGTCGGTCATCAATGTATGAACCCAAGTTGTAGCAAGCTACATGGACTTAAAGGAACAATGCGTGACATTTCGCCTAAGGGACAGACACATGAACGAAGAAGGACACATGCCGGCCAGCCTACGTGTTCCGGAGCAGTAGCAAGCTACCAAAGCTCAGTGGAACTACTATGAGGCATTTCCCTGTAAGATAGCCTACCAAGGGTAAACAACTAGGTGTCGGATCCCACACATACCTAAGCATTTCAATAACATACACACAATATGCTCGATATGTGTAAATACAACATGGCATCACAACAAAACTCTATGACTGAAAGTAATTTATTTAAGAGGCTCCGAAGAGCCATACATAACATATCCATACAGGTAGGGGTCACATGACCAAACACTCAAGTCATACAAACATACAAGCACATGCAGAAGCTAAACTTGTCTGAGTACAGGCAACTGGAAAGATAGAAGGCTTGGTGTAGCCTAACTATCTACAAGGCCCTTAACAGGCTCGAGATCGCCGCCTGGGTAGCAAGCTACTCGTCGATGTCAAGGTCTATGTAGAATCCATCAGAGGGGGCGAGGTTCTCCTCTGCAACAGTTATTAAGCAAACACGAGTACAAAGGTACTCAGCAAGACTTACATCAGAACCTATCATACATGCAACATTATAAAAAGGGTAGTGAAGTTTATTGCAGCAAGCCAGCTTTGACTCTTGGCTAACCTATACTACAACTATCAGTAGTTTGCAAAGATGAGACAACGCACACAAGTCCACTAATCTCCACAACAATACATTACCGTGGATCCTCTCCCGTCATCCTACAAACGGGCCATCCACGGCACTCACACTTGTCTTGAGACTTTTAGGAGTAACCATTAACTTGTCTATGAACTGTATAGGCAACCAAGTGGTCCTTAACCGCGAACACCGGCTATTCGAATAGATTGATAACCCTGCAGGGGTGTACTTCTTCTCACACGCTTCCACCACTTATCACTGTTTACTCGACGTGTACTCGGCAACCTTCAAGCGGAAGCCCAACGAGGGTGTCTGCCACGACCTGACTAACCACACAAGTTCCTAGTCCAGGTTTATCGCCTATTTGAGTTCCATCCGTGGGGAGATCCGGCCGGGGTGTCGCTCACGGCCCCAAACGATGTGAACAGGGTTCCCGAGCAACCAAATGGGTGACTCGGTACACCGGGCCACGTACATGCTGCATCAAAGCCCACCCCGAGGGTCAGCGCTGTGCACGACCACAAGTATACTACAAACACCAGAAACTATTTGCAACTCCTGGACTGAGCACAAGGGCAGTTAATAAGTCGAGAGGGTCCATTGGTTTCGCGCCCAATGCGTGGTAGTAGATGATCTTAAATCACACATACAGATCTCAGTTCTTATGGACGGTTCCAATGAAACAACTCACCATGTACTCCTACATGGCATTTCATCGATACCTTTACCAAAACATATTCCACACTTCACGCTCATTACCAGACATAATCATTTCACTCTGATCCATCACCCAGATGAACCAGACCTGACACAACTCTAAGCATAGCAGGCATAGCAGGCATAGCAGGCATAACATGGTAGGAAACACATGAACATGGCTCAATCAACTCCTACACATGCTAATGGGTTTCAACTATTTACTATGGCAATGACAAGTCGTGCAAAGGAATGGGGTTCAACTACCGCAGCAAACAGCAGTTCACACATTGTTGCCTTAATGAAGTAAAAGAGAGCAGAAGCGAGAACATGGGGTTGCTTGCCTGGCAGATTGGTTGACGGGTACTGCCCTTCAGTTGGGTACTCGAGTGTATCCTCGGGAGCAGAACCTACCACTGTGATCACACCGGTAA
Source organism: Secale cereale (assembly GCA_902687465.1). Taxonomy (NCBI): domain Eukaryota; kingdom Viridiplantae; phylum Streptophyta; class Magnoliopsida; order Poales; family Poaceae; genus Secale; species Secale cereale. The sequence goes on from LR738713.1 coordinate 247,909,104, forward strand.
CACAATCAATGAACGACAATATGCAACAATATGATGCATGCTCATGACATGGCAAGATGAAAGTGTTTTGAGCTAATGCAACTATAAACAAAAAGGTTTGAGCTTATTTGAATCAAAGATTCAAATTCATGCTCAAGTTATTATTAATCAAAGTGCATTATCATGTTTTGATATGAATAGCAAGGTTAACTTGCTTTAACATGCATGAAACTAGTACCAATGGATAGATTGGATTTTTCTGATCATTTTTCATATATATAAATATTTTTTATCTGAGCTACTATTGATTTATTATGATTTTTTGAAGTTTAAACCATTTTCTAAAATAAATAAATTATTTCTGATTTATTTAAAATCCAGAAAAGAGTTTACTGCGTTAACACTACGTCACAGTGATGTGAGCAGGTCAACTGGGTGGCCCAGGCCAAACCTGACCAGTGGGACCCACTGGTCAGTGTCACAATTAGTTAATTAACTAATTAGGATTAGTTTAACTCCTAATGTAGGTTTGACCAACAGACAAGGCCCACATGTCAGTGACCTAGGGGAGTCAAACCCCTGGTCAAACTAGGCTGACTCACCAGCGTTTAGCCACCGGCGACGTCCAGACGTGGCGGAGGCTGCGGGTTTCGCCCTCCGGCGACCAAATGGACGGCAGAGACTACCTATGGGCAGCTGGGAGTGAGCCGTGTCGGGTGGTGCACGAGTTGGAGCTCGTGGTCGCCGGAAACGACACCGGCGAAGAGTCCAGCGGCTGCCGGAGTTTGGGTGAAGCCGAACTCGAGGCTGCGGTGCTCGTGGAGGCGCGTGGAGTGGTCCTATGGCATCTACGTAGAGCGGTGAAGGTTTTGGACACGGCGGCAAGGCCGTTGCATGGCCGGAGCTACGTCGGCGATGAGTAACCGCGGCGGCGCAGGCGGGTGAGCTTGTTGAAGTGGCTATGGTGCACGACAGGGCTAGCAGAGAGGACGGAGACGGTCAATGGCTCACAGCGGATATGACGAGCAGGTCGGCGAGCTTGGGGATGGCTTGGAGCGGCTGGTGCGGTGAAGGGGATCTCCAGCGGTGGCGGTCGGGGATGAACTCCCTGCGGTGGCTCCGGGGCGAGCAAGCGCTCGGGGCTCGGCCTGCTCGATGAAGCAGACGGCGGCGGTGCTTCTTGACACGGCGAGGCGATGGCAAGACGACAGTGGACGCGAGCTTCATGGCGGCGCGGCTGCGTCGGCCATGAAGGAGGAGAGCGAAGGAGAGAGGCAGGGGGAAAGTGGGGTGTTGTGGCGATCTGGGCGACGACGTGGAGGTCGTCTAGGCGCCCTGGGGCGGCGAAGCGGCGGCCAGGCGGCAAGCAGCTGCCACTGTGGCGTGCGGCCGTGCGCCGGCATCACTTGCCTGCCTAGCGGGAAGAAGCAGCTGGCTCGCATGTGCCAGCACAGTGCTGGGCCGCCAGGTGGGCCGGCCAGGTGAGTGGCTTCTGGGCTTCTCTCTCTTTCTTTTCTTTTTATTTTCTGTTTCTGTTTTTCTGTAAATATGTTGCTTTATTAAAAATGCTAGAACACTTTTATAAATCATGAAACTACTCATGTCCACTGTATATTATATAAGCAACATGGAACATTTTGGTTTGTGATTATTTGGGAATTTAAAATATTTTATACCATTTAAATGCCCAAATGCAAATACCATATGATTTAATCCAGTGACCTTAGGATGTCCTAGAAAATTGTGCACCATTTTTGTGAGAGGTTTAAGACCAAGGCAAAGATGATGAACATTTTTGAAGGGCATTTCGGGTACATTAGAAAAGATTTTATTAAACCCTAGTTGAGTTAAGAGGGGTGCTGGGGTTTCTGTCATCCCCATTTCAAGTTTCTAGAATGTTTAAACATAATGCACACTCAAGCTAGTCCTAATGCAAGCACTGACTAGGGATGTGACAATAGCATAAGGGCCCTCTGCTGCCGGCCATTGCTCCTGCAGCTGCCATCATAGCATGTCCAACCCACTCATAGGCTACCTGCGTGCCACCTAGACCACCTCATGTTCCTCCCTGATGCTGGCAGGGCACATGCCGGGTGCAGCCACCGACCTAGCGCACGGTACAGTGTGCCGCACGCGTGCCCCTGCCCCCACTTAGTGCGCCTGCGCCCATGTGCGTGTGCGTGCCTATGTTTGACCTCTCCCACGTCGTCCCCGAGCTTGCCCCACCTCTGGCCTCCCCCGGTTCGCCCATATTCTCAGCTCTGACAAAGCCTGAGCCCTGCCCCTCCTCCTCCTATAAATAGAGCTCACCCCGAGTATTCTGGCCGTCCCAAGCTTCCTCTCCTCCCACATATCGACTCTAGCAGCCACTGGCAATGCATGGAAGGCATCTGGCCTTCCAACCTTCCCGAAGATGGGCCGCAGGTTCCCCATGGCCAACCTCGCTCTCTGGTGCCCCTTGCATTCACCTTGTGCTTTCGGTGTGCTCGTGGTGATCCACTAAAGAAGCCTACGCCTCTGGTTCATCGAATTGAGGCCGTCTTCCTCAACTCTGACGAGCTCCATCGCCCGCCGTACCTGGAGAGGATCGCTGTGACGCTGTCTGTCAACCTCAAATCATGGTTTGGGTACTTGTGTGACCCCCCCATCGAGATAGACCCATCCCCCTCATCTCTAATGGCCATCGAGGTTTCCTCGCCGAAGAAACGCCAACGACAGAGCTGCCGAGCTCTCTCATTTAAACTATTACAGGGGTCCCACATGTCATTCTCTCTCTCTCGCCCGATGGGGTATATAAGTGGAAGCGTATTTCTAAAATAGGCCATCGACGTCAGTACCCCCTGGGATTTTCTGAATATTGATTAAATCCATTTAAATCCATGGTTGACCCTAAGTTTGACCAGCTATAACTCTTTATCCATAAATCCAAATTTAGATATTCTTTTTGCTACTATTTTGTCTTGATCTCTTCTAGTTGTCGGCAAAAGTTGAGAATTTTGTTTGCTGTGTATATTTTCTGGTGCATTGAATAGTGTTATGTGACATTTTCTTTGTGTGTTTTAAAATATTTTCAGAAGATCCTAGTCGTGTTGGAGGAAACCAGGAGTATTGTGACACTCCTCTGAACCAAGGCAAGCCACAACATCCATATGCAATGATGGCATTGCAATGGCAATGGTTTATTTGAATTACTTCTCATATAATTCACCATTAAATAATTTTGTTATATAGAACTTATCGCATATGTTTTGTTACATGTTATTTTGATAGTATGTAGTAGAGTATATGCCTTCTTGCTTTCGTGTGCACAAGAGATCATGTCATATGCTCTCATGATAATATGTTGCATTCATCATGACATGTGAGTCCATTCACACTATGGCTCGAACCTTTTCTGTTCAAGTTAAATTTGATGTTAATTCAACTTGAAAATACTATTGATCGAGTCATGGTGCCACCGAATCGAGCTCACTAGTGCAACCACATTTGCCTGGATGGGGAGCCCTTAATTCGATCTATTAACATGCCTCTCGCTGGCACCTCCAACAAGGGAAGGTTATGAACGTGCACTACCCTGGTCCGGTCGACAGGCATAACCTTGTGTGGCCGAGTTGTATGGTACTGAGGTCCCCATTTGGAACAAGTTATTTTGTTTGGTCGCGACCCTGGCAGCCACAAGTGTGGCGGATGTCACATGTTGACATCGGGGCCACCCATGACATAGCCCAATGGGGAGTTTGTCGGAGTGGCCGGGAGAGTGTCATGCAATAGATCGGTTTTGTTGGAATGTCGTTGGTCCACCCGATTGGGAGCACGAGTCCATGAATTTAGTGGTGTGGGTATAGTTTACTAACCTATGTAGAGTTTATAAACTATCTATAGCTGCATCCTCAGATATGGACACAGTTCGTTGTTTGTACACCGTGTTTCAACAGAAATAATAAACTGGCACACTAAGTATTCCACTTTGGCATATGCATAAGTTGGTGATCATGATGGTGATGATCGAGAGGATCATGTTGGAAAGTGGATGATGGTTGTTACGAAGTAACCACTGGATGGTATGTTGGTCCGATGGACTATGCCAAACACACATCATGTTTCATGTATTCATGTATTAAACTGTTTACTGCCTTGTTATTGTTTGTAATGATTGCTTGTTTGCTGTGAGCTTAGGAGTACATTCAAAGTACTCACCTGGTATATCATGCCAGATGCAGGAGGAGTTGAACCCGGAGTCGATGTCAACCTTTCTGTCGCTAACTAGGCCGTGTCCCAGCAGGTCCCCGTGGAATGGAGTTCCACTACATCTTCATTCCGCTGGTCCTTAGTATTTCCCTTATCACCGAGGCCCTCTGAGATGTCCACTAAATAATGTACATAAGTGCAGCCACACAGTGTGTGCCGCTTGGCCTCGTATATCTTGTAATATTTGAAACCCTGTACCTGCTAGAGATCAATAAAGTGGTTCTTTTCTGTGCCAAGTTGTTGTGCATTGCTAGAAGACTTCATCTCTGGGTTCGCAGTGCAAGGTAAACCGGTTGCTCAGAGCCGGGGTGCCACACATTATCTGGATGGTTTCCCTATGTAATATGCCTGACCTTTTGTAAATCCTCCTACTACTCATCACCGGTGAGCCTCTTTGGAGGAAAAGGGTTTTCGTGCTATACATCGAACAGAGGACTTCGGTATTTTCTAGGACACGACTTGTCGTTGGCAATGAAACAACGGTGTCCAATGTAACATTTCTTGATAAGTATTGGGTATGTTACGGATTCTTGTCGCAGCGAACACATGCATTGTAACCATGTGTCATTCGCCATGACATAGTGCCCAAAGCCAGATAATCATGGATGCAGCAAATTATAACAGCACACAGAAAGAAATCAGCTGATGGGCTGCTATATAGGTCTCGAGTGAGAACGCCCCTCCATAGCTTTTGAAGTTCCTCCACCAAGGCCATCATGTAGTCCGATTCTTTGGTGTAGATCTTTGGTGGCATGTTGTAAAGGATAACAAGCACTAGCCGCATGCTATATGTGGCACACTGGTGGCCCATTGGTTGTATCCATCCGTAGCTAAGCGAAGTCTAATGTTTCTCAGCTCAGCATCAAATTTTTGTGTTTCTGTTTGAAGCTTATCTAGTCACTACCATGAGATGGATGGCTCATTACATTCTGATCTCTATACTCATGGTTCCTAGAATGCCATAGTACATCCTCTCTTGTTTTAGCATCATGAAACAACCTCTGCAATCTTGGTATAATTGGAAAATGTCTCAGAACATTATGAGGAATCATCTTCACAACATTGCCATATTTCCATCTTGATGATTTGCATTTTGGGCATTCACTTAAGTTGGCATAATCCTTCTGGAACAGAACACAATTATTCTTATAGGCATGTATCATATCATATCCAATTCCAACTGCACGAAGGAAATTCTTCATTTTACTGTAGGTGTGTGGCAGCTCAGACGCATTTGGCTAAGATTTGGGGAAAGCAGCCAACATCACATCAAATGATTTGTTGGTCATCCTCTCAGGTTCATCAGAAGAAAGGCGACCATAGCTGAGAATACTAACGGCTTATTTCATGCGATGACTGTCACATTGCATTATTCCACCATGTAGGTCCACCGTTTCTTCTGTAGATGAAAGTTCATGAAATGTGCGAGCATTTCGTAGCATTGTTTCAATGTTGGTAAAACTCACTGGCTCCGCCGCCACCACCTTTGCCTCCTCTTCCTCCTAAGCATCAGGCAGATCAAGATGGTGATATGCTGCTTCCACATAGTTAGTAACGTTGACGTTCACAGCTTCACCATGAAAAACCCACCTTGTATATGTGACAGACATCCCATACAAGTGTAATGATTTTGCATAGTTGACTGGGGTCTTGAAACTGAATTCATACTACTACTACATGGGTAGAGCACATCTGATTTTGGACCACCCTACTCAGCTTTCACAAAGTTCATGAAGTCTTCAACCACCTCGACATATGCAAAGGAGAATCTTCGAGCAGAAGTTATCCAAGTCATGTCCATCTGTTAGACATAAAAATTAGTTCTTCTACTAGATATTACAGGAAAAGCATATATGTATTTTTATAATGTCCAAAATAATACCTAGGTCGATGTCTAAAGCTATGGTAAGATATTTGGACAAGCACATCTAAGTAACAAAGTATATGTAAAGCTAATCCAGCAAACAGACTGAGTGCTAAATTATGGCAGGCTATTTCAGCAATCAATGATGCCGAGCACCCATCCATTGAAGGCCATCTTAGCAACAAAGAATGAGTATAAAGCGGTGTCGAGCTATTTCACTTATAGATTGGCTACTAGACAATGGCAATCTACTTTACAGTACATACATGGTCCAGATATATGGTAGGATATTTTAGCAACTAATTGGGCGTGGCATGCCATCTCAACAAAGCAGATTGAGTGAAAAATAGGGCAAGGAAACGTCTTAAGCAGATCATATTGACTATAAACTATTTCAGCAAGCAGTGAGATTAACAGGGGCTATCAACTAACATTCAGCGCTACTCAGACATGCATGGGGCCTTAGTCTAGAATGTGCGTACCATGGGAGAAGCTGACCATCGTGCCTCTCCACAGGAACATCGCCAACAGTAGCGGCGCGGTTGGAGGACGACAGTTTACGTGAGCGTAGTGTGGGAGCGAGAGGATTCCCATGCATCCCCTCGATGAAGCATGGCGCCGATGTATTGGCCCAGTGGGGAGGGCGGCTTTGGCGGAGCTAATGGAGTGGACGGGGCGAGAGGAGGGGAATATTATTGGCTTCTTGGCCAAAGGGGAGTTGCATATGGGATTTGGGGGGAATTTTTGCGCGGTGGACTGGGGAGTTTGTGTTGGGTTCTACTGTAGGGTGCGTCGACTGCAAATTAAAAGTTTCCTACGTGCAGAACATCCAAGAACATTCTAGGGAGATGGATCACAGATCGTTACCACTAGACGCGCAGTGCCGTGCAACGGATGTTGAGTTGGGGCAGCGCGTCTCCGAAGTCATCTCCTCCTTCTCAATCTCCCATGTAGCCGATCGGATCCCGTGAACAGGTTCGTCGGAGCTGCGCAAGTGAACCGCCTCTAACGGTATCCGCGCGTGCAGGAGGGCCATCGTGCGGCGGACTGCTAGGTCCAATCGCACAACCGGCGGCAATTGGAGGTGGTTAGTTGAACACATGCAAAGCCCTAATGATGACGTCGAAGCGATCAACCGAATGAGTGTGCCGCACCTCCACTATATATAGGCATCCGTCGCGGGCTCAACACTTGGTCCTCGCACGGACCCTAAATCCCAAAGTCTTTTCGGTCTGTATCCGAGTCCGAGTAGGACCAAGTCTGACTCGTGGAGTTGGATCCAACCTCACAGGTTCCTTCCCTTAAGCGCGCGACCCCTTAGGTTCAAGTCGGCTTGGTCACAGTTCAGATGACATTCGACCTGCACGGTTGGTAGCGGCCTCTAGCAACGCGTGCCGACCACCAAGCAGACTATGAAGCTAGTTAGGAAAACTTGTACAACATGTCACACTTCCGTTCCTTTGGCACGCGATATATGTTGTCGGGCTCAAGATGAGACTGTCGTCCTTGTGCTAGCCCGACCTCTTTCTCATTCCAGTGATGCTGACCCCAACCGGATTATCTCATAATCCTTGTCGCATGGCTATGCTTATCCTGGTCGGATCACACGAGGGGCCCAGAGTATATCTCTCCTGATCGGAGGGGCAAATCCCATCTTGCTCGACCACGTCTCGCAGCATGGGTCTGGACAAGCCCGAAACTTACCTATGTAACTACCCTGTCACGGAGTAGCGTTTGGTCGGCCCAAAGCAATTATGTTACCATCTCGAGTACATGCTTCAGCTCAGGTCTTAGGACATAGAACGTATGTTGTACTAGAGACTCACAGATGACATATCGCTGCGTCTCATAGTTGGATCTGTCTGACTCGGACCTTATCTCCACTCGGATCCGACTACGTCAAATCCGACCAGACCTTTCCAAGTCCATATTATCCGGTTAGCATCCAATGCTCCATGGCTAGTGAGACCGAGCCATCCACCATGTCATATGCTAGTCTAGTCCGATGTGTGTCCACACATCAGTTACTACTAGGGACCATTTAGGATGTATCATACAACACAAGATCTCACAGAAAAGTCATGCACTTGCCAACAAGTCTCATTGATTACATCCAATGACTATCTTTATTCATAAACACATAGGAAATAGCATCATACATGATGGCCTCTAGGGCATATCTCCAACATTCTTCCACTTGCACTAGAGTCAATCAAATAGACATCGTATGCCCATAGCTCTAATGTGGCCCTCATGCTTGGGTTGTGGAAGCGGCTTAGTCAATGGAACTGGAACATTTGCATCCGTGTGAATTTTTCTTAACTCTATATCACCACTCTTTATGATATTTCGTATCAGGTGATATTTCCGATCTATGTGTCTGGTCTTGTGGTGGTTCCTCGGCTCCTTGGCATGTGCGATGGCACCGGAATTATCACAATAAAGGTCCAACGGTTTCATCGAGGCTGGGAAAATACCAAGATCATCCAGAAAGTAACGAATCCAAACACCTTCCTTTGCAGCTTCACAAGCCGCAATGTATTCGGCTTCTATGGTAGAATCGGCCACCGTATCTTGCTTGGAACTGATCCAGCTCACTGCTCCTCCGTTCATGACATACATGAATCCAGACTGTGACCAACAGTAATCTCTATTGGTTTGGAAACTAGCATCGGCATAACCCTTTACGACGAGATCCTCCTCACCTCCATAAACTAGGAACATTTCTTTAGTCCTTTTCAGGTACTTCAGAATAGTCTTTATTGCCGCCCAGTGAATCTCACCTAGTTTGGCCTGGTATCTACTTGTTAGGCTTATTCAAAAGCAACATCAGGACGTGTACATATCATGGCATACATGATGGATCCGATTGCAGTGGCATACGGAATCCTACTCATCCTGCTTCGCTCATTAGATATCGAAGGACTCTGAGTCTCGCTTATCCTTATACCATGTGAGACAGGAAATAACCCTTTTTTGGCCTCACTTGTGTTGAACTGCTTCAACACTTTATCTATGTACATGCATTGGCTCAAACCGAGCAGCCTCCTCGATCTATCTCTATAGATCTTAATGCCCAATATATAAACCGCTTCACCGAGGTCCTTCATCAAAAACTTTCCATTCAATGATTTATTGACCAATTTCAGCATTGAAACATCGTTTCCGATCAGCAATATGTCATCCACATATAGTATCAAAAACACTATCGAGCTCCCACTCAGCTGCTTGTATAAATAAGCATCCTCTTCTCTTTTGATAAAACCAAGACCAATGACGACCTCATCAAAACGAATGTTCTAGCTCCGAGATGCTTGTCGGTTCTCTTGAGCTTGCATAGCTTACTAGTGCTAGTCGGATCGACAAAATCCTCGGGCTGTATCATATACACGTCCTCGGTTAAATTTCCATGAAGGAAAGCCGTTTTGACATCCATCTGCCATATCTCATAATCGAAATAGGCAGTTATAGCCAGTAAGATCCTCACCGACTTCAGCATCACTACTGGCATGTAAGTCTCGTCGTAGTCAATACCTTGAACTTGTCCAAAACCTTTAGCGACAAGCCGAGCTTTGTGGATCTGAACATTTCCATCCACATCAGTTTTCTTCTTAAAGACCCATTTGCAACCTATGGCTTTTACGCTAGGTGGCGGATCAACCCTGTCCCAAACTTGATTTTCATCCATGGACTTTAATTCGGACCTCATGGCTTGCACCCATGCCTTGGAATCCGGGCTTACCATCGCTTCTGCATACGTAGCCGGCCCGTCGCTTTCTAGAAACAACAAATCACACACTTTGCACAATCTTTTCGACCTTCGTGGTTCCAGTGTCGCTTCCACCTCGGGTTCCCTGACAGACGCCGGTATGATCACATCACCCGCCGAGTTTTCCCCAAGTGGTGCTCGAACTTCTTCAAGTTGCACCAGCCTCCCACTAGCCTCTCGCCCAAGAATCTCTTTCTCAAGGAAGACCCGTTTCGAGAAACAAACACTTTGTTCTCTCCGTGGTTGTAGAAGCTATATCCCAAGGTTTCCCTTGGATATCCGATGAATATGCATTTATCTGACTTGGGTGTAAGCTTTTTTGACATAAGTCGTTTGACAAATACTTCACAACCCCAAATCTTTAGAAAAGACAAACTGGGTCTCTTCCCAGTACACATCTCATGTGGTGTCTTATCTACAGATTTAGATGGTACTATGTTGAGTGTAAAAGCTGCAGTTTCTAGAGCGTATCCCCAGGATGACAAGGGTAAATCCGATTTGCTCATCATAGATCTAACCATGTCTAACAAGGAACGATTCCTCCGTTCCGACACGCCATTTCTCTATGGCGTACCAGGAGGTGTGAGCTGAGGTACTATACCTTGACTTTTCAGATGATCATCAAACTCCTGGCTCATGTTGTAACGCCCAGGATGCGGCTATAGCTCCTACGTGTCGAGGCATGACTTAGAGTCATAAACTCATTCTGGAATGGTCTCAAGTATGGTATCTTTACACAACCCATGTAATGAGCAGGATGAAAGAGAGTTTAATAGTTGGCTTACACTCACCAAGTCACACAATTAATACAATAAACATACATTCATCCAGAGAACACAGAGTCTTACTACGGACGAAGTCAAACAAAGAGAAAGATACCACACAGACTTATCCCGATCGGCCCTAGTAGGAACCACTACTGATCGTTGGGGTACGTCATGTACATACACCCACGCTCTTCATCGAACTCCCACTGAAGCTCTTGCACAACTCCTGAGTCAAACTCTGATGTACCTGCTCCTATTTGTGTAGTAAACTGTGAGTGACGAGGACTCAGTAATCCTATTCCTGGGTATCAAAATTACCAAAGCTTTTAGGTGTGGAGAGGTTATAAACTGGTTGCAGCAAGCACTAAGCATTGTATGATGCTAGCTTACGAAGTCAGAGTGAGATAAGATTATGTGCCAATGGTCACAACTAGGTAGTAATCAAGAAGTGATCCTGTCTACTTACGTTCATACATAACCCCACCGTGTTCACTTTCCGAACCCCTTTGGAAAGAGACCATCACGGTTACTCACACATGTAGTGTATTCTTATAGAGTTATGGTGTCAAGTTATCTACAACCGGATATTAACAAATTCCAATCTTCCGCATAACCGCAGGCACGGCTTTCGAAAGATCATAACCCTGCGGGGTGTCCCAACTTAACCCATCACAAGCTCTCATGGTCAGTGGAGTAACAATTCCAAATTGGGAAGACTCGAGTAGTCTCGGAATCCCGTGCACAAGATATTTCTACAAAGGTAAAACTAATCCAGCAAGACCGCCCGATGTGCTGACAAACCCCGATAGGAGTCGCACGTATCTCATTCTCGGGGCACATCGGATGGGCAAGACGTCGGGTTAACTACAACCCTAGTTACCCAGGGGCGCCGGACATCACCCAGTGTGGACCAACACTCAGATGAGCTTTGGCCCGGGGTTGATTAAGAGTCCTTGGGTGCCAGCCGGTCCCTATGCAAGTTTTATTTATTAGGAAAATGGTAAAACCAAGGTTGGGCATTACTGGAAAAGCTTTAAACAGAGCGAATTACCGAGGGGGGCCCATAAACCCCAACAGTGTTAGGAACGCAATATCAAGGAACATAACACCGGTTTATCGGATCCTAATGCGGCATGAGTGGATAAAAACACCAAGCAAAAGGCCAAGCCATCCACCCATTACAAAGTATATTGTGCATTAATTAAGATATATATTGTTTTATCCCACAGAATCCATGTTCCAACAAGGAACATCTTCCATCTTCCATCTTCCCCTGCACCTAACAATGCTATAAGAGGGCTGAGCAAAAGCGTCACTTAGCCAATCAATAGTTTGCTAGGAAGCTGGTTAGAGGGTTTCATGGCAACATAGGAGGCCGACAAGACAATAATGGGCATCGATACATATCTATAGAGCGAGACAACTAGCAAAGCAAAGATAGAGGTGATATCAAGGAACTCTCATCTTGCCTGGGATCCCGCTAGGAAGAAGATCTAGTCTATGAAGAAGACAAATGGAGGTAGTCGAACGAATCCTCACAACTCCGGAATGAAACCGAAGCTAAAAAGAAGCAAATCGAAAAAAACAAACAACATGGTAAACACACAAGCATAAGCATGGCATGATGCACAACCAAGGTTGATGCATGTCCATCTTAAATATGCATGACATGGCAAAGCACAAACAACACTACTAGTTAAGGGGAGCTCAATATGCAACGAGTTGCATATTGGCAAAACACCACTTTCAAACATATAGTTTAATCTCGATTATGAACTCAACAAGTTTAAAAGTTATTAACGTGGCAAGAGGTGAAGCTTGAGCAAACTACACTATCTAGGCATTTTAAATGAGGTCAGAAATAACAAACAACAATTTCGGAAAATCCCCATGTGCATATTTAGCAATTTTAAGCAAATAACAATTTAAAACATTTTAAATGTTGTTATCATGATGCAGATGACATGTTCAAGTTTTTATGCAATTTTAGTGAAAAAGTTGACATGAAGATGATATGGAGTATATCGTCACCATAGTGGAAGGAAAGGGGTGCCACGGCGATGAATCCGAAAATGGTGCCACGGCAACATATCGGTTCCAATAACTCATCAAGAGTCCGGTGCAAAAGAAGGAGCGAGACCGTGTCATGCAAAAGGTGGGGTGCTCCCAGATACCGGGTTCCCACATGACGGTGGCAAGGAAACAAGTGACAATTCAGACACGGTGCAAAAACAAGCATCTCATACAACATGCATTCGTCGAAGGGTCATCGTCTCGGCGGTTATACCTTCGGAGCGTGCATTTTTTGAGTGGTTCGAATTCGTCGAGGGAAGTAGGGGTACACTGGTCATAGTGGAAGTAGTCGTTCTCGCGATGGTAGTGGAAGTAGTCATTCACGTTTCGTAGTCTTACACGTCAGCGGTAGTTGTACTCGTCGTGGAAGTAGTGGTACACATTCGTTTCGAAGAGGTACTTGACGATTCCAAGCCCTTCGCGGTCGAAGGTAGTCATACACGTGTTGTAGTCAAACTTGACGGATGCAAGGGCTCCGAGCATCGTGGTACTTGGCGTAATGCAAGTCTTCGGGGATCAACATTAGTGGTACTTGGCGCAACACCTTGTAGTCATGCGGGCATATGTGGTCATGCTGGTCTTGACGAAATGAAGGAGTACTTGAGGGTCTTCGGGTACACTTGGTTGGATCCACAGTACAGAAGACGAACTTGACGGTCGTGGAGTCTTGCACCGAGGTGGAACAGCGCCCCTGCAGAAGGAACTGCGGTGACTTGAGGTGAAGCAGGGGGGTCGTCGGGCAAGGAGAAGGCGACGAGGGCACCACTTTGGCATGGCAATGAGGCATCTCTGCTCGGGGTCGAGATGCAGGGCACACCATAGGTCGGAGGCGTCACGGAGGAAGGAGAATGAGGGCCGTTGGGCTTGGGGAGGCGCTGGAGGGGCTTCAGGTGACGGAGCTCCGACGTGGTCGGGGAGGCCCGATGAGGCGAGCTAGAGGCCAGGGCGAGGGAGTTGTTGATGAGGACGTCACTAACAAGGTTACACCCACAGCTCCAACTGACACATATACAGGACCAATTACTAGAGCTCGCGCACGCTAGTTAAATTACCAGGTACTTTTGTTTCTTGGTAATGAATCTAATGTTCATGAGAATATGATGCTGCCTAAATTGGATACATTTGTCTTGCTTACATATGAAGGGCCTAGCTTGGACAAGAAGGATGAACATTGGAGCAAGATCAAGCATGGAGATGATGGCATGTGCAAGGGGAACAAGAATGGAGTTACAAGTGATGATTTCAGGACTTTGAAGCCACCATAATGAGTGCGTGAAGCCTTGGACGAAATATACAAGACGCCACTTCATAAATTTCGTCCAGAGGCTATTATAGGTGTTGCGTCATCTTATTATTGGGCCAAGCCCATGTAATTTCGAAATACTTGAGTATAGGCTGTTTTTAGAGTCCGTATGTGTGGGGAAACAAGAGTTAGGGTTGGTTTTGGACCCCTCCACCAAGGGCCACGAAATTCCCCCCTCTTTCCACCATATATACAGCCCTTAGGGCGTCGTTTAGACTTTGGGTTTTGTTTAGATTAAAGTTCGCCATAGCTGCAACTTCGCGTACTTCGTTTGTGTTCAACGACCAGACCAAGACGTCACAGAACCCCACTTGATCAATAAAGCTTTCCTCTTAAATTCGCAATATCCAGATTGCAATCTCAGTTTCTTGCTTGTTCTTTGTTTGCCTGCAGGAAACAGACCTTCGTGGTCTGGTTGATCGTGCTCCGGCGTGGTCAATAACCTCTCAGAGTTTGTTTAGCGATTGCTAAGGCGCGACGTCCTCGCACGTTCGTAGTCGGATCGTCAAAGTTGACTTCTTCCTAAACGATAGCCACCATCTCATTGAAAGACGGGACACCTTTGCCTCTATCAAGTGGTATCATATTTCCAGGTTGCTCGGTGAGATTTTACAGTTTTTCATAGTTTAGATCGAGTCTGTTCTTCATACCTATAGTCCACGAAAAAGCAAAAAAAAAATTAGGGTTAGTTCATCCCATCCGAACCAATCTGAGCCTTTGCATAATCTTTTCTGTATTTGCTTTGTTGAATTTGCGGTTGCATCGTCGTGTCAAGTTGCTGGTCTTTCTTTTGAGTTTCGAGTTATGTTCACAGTTTGTCACGTCGGCGCCGCACCATATTCATCGCCGCTGCCATAACACCACCGCTGCCATATCCCACCACCACCACCACATACGACCACCGCTGCCATAACCTACCACTTCTGCCATAACCTACAACCGCTGCCATATCCTACTACCATATATCGACCACCAATCCGAGTTCTTTTCATATTAGGTTTGTTCTCGAGATCCATCTAGGTTTCGGATTTGTGTTTCCTTACGTGCGTAGGTCTCGGGAAAAAAATTTGAGACCCCCGGGCAGTTTTTAGGCCAAAATTTTGACAGGTGAAAATATTTTTTCCCTATCCTATTTCTGGGCTTTTCTGAGTCTTCTGAGACACGTGCCACCATACTGTTTTTTTACCACACTTTTTCGTCGTCGCTGCCCTGATTCCGAAAAAAAATTCGTCAAAAAAATTCCGTGCCTATCATCTTAGTTTGACTTGGGAAGTGTTTTGAGACACTCACCATTATAGTGATTTTCGGCAAAAAAAAGCAGCGCAAAAAAAAGGAAAAAAAAGAGGCGAAAAAAATTTCAGAGTGTGCTTTCCCCTTTATTACGTGCAACGTCATGATTTTGTTAGTGTTCTAGGCTCGCGTCTCTAGTACAGTCTAGCCTAGGACCAGCACAGTACCGTCGTTGAGCGTTTACTCAACTTTGCATCTCTGAATTGATTATTGCTGACCCCTTTTGCTACCATCTTATAAGCCTTCCCTGCTCCACATACATCTACGTCGTGCGTTTGACTCTCCCTGGTAATCGCTTTATCCAAGCTTTGAGAGTTTTGAGTACCATGGTTGCCGATCACCACCTGCTGCTGGGTAAGAACTGGTAAGAATTTAAGATTTGCTTGTCGCATTTGTGACACCCGCCACCACCACCACTTATTAGTAGTCTGTAGGATCATATTCTTGTGGTTTCTATTGCTGCTAACCATGCCAGGATCACTAGTCGACGAGACTGACTGGGAGAACTTGACGAACAAGGATATTCATGATAAGTTTCAGCACATGATGAGTGTACAGGTGCAAGATGTGCTAAACACATTGGACGAGGCCATGGAGAAGATAGATGGCATGGAGAAGACATTTGAAACAAAGCTCGATAACAAGTTTGTGGAATTTCTTTCGCGTTTTCCACCACCACCGGCTGCTGCAGCTGTCCCATCTCTACAACAACAACGACAACAACATCGCCTTCCAAATCAAGTGGGACGAGCACATCGCGTTCCCCTTGAGCATGGTCAAGCTTCTGGTGCCGCTGTTGATGTTTCTGTAGCTCTTGCTGCTACTGCAGAGGTGGAGGACCATTACGAGGATGAGGTTGACCAAAATCAAAACTACGTGCAACAACCAGCACCACCACCACCAGGTCGTCCTCATGCATATCATCGCAACGGTAGGGCTGCACCACCACCTGAGGTACATGACCATCTTCCTAAACTGAAATTGAATATTCCACCATTTGAGGGTAGATATGTTCCAGATATATATCTTACTTGGGAGTTAGAAACTGAACAACGTTTTACATGTTTACATTATCCCGAGGAGAGACGTGTTCCTGCAGCTGTTTGTGCTTTCACTAGTTTTGCATGTGTTTGGTGGTCTGAACATTGTAGATTATATCCTATTCCAGCTACTTGGGCTGCTTTGAAAACTGCTATGCGTACTCGTTGGGTTCCACCATATTATCAACGTGAATTACTTCAAAAACTGCAGCGCTTAAGACAAGGAAAAAAATTCTATAGAAGAATATTATCAGCAATTACAAACTGGCTGATTAGATGTGGTATTGTTGAGGAGAATGAAGCTATGCTTGCACGTTTTATGGGTGGATTAAATAGAGAGATTCAGACCATTCTAGAGTATAAGGATTATAATAATATCACTCGTTTATTCCATCTTGCTTGTAAAGCTGAACGTGAAGTGCAGGATCGACAGGCATTGGCGCGGACTAACTTTTCTGCAGGTCGACCTTCATCATGGACACCGCGTGCATCCTCTACTTCCACACATTCTACTGCACCGACACCTCCATCAGCTGTTACCGCCAGCCGTGATACAAGGAAGCAGGCACAACCACCATTATCTGCCAAGAGCACACCTATTGGGCCTGCACAGAGTTCATCTTCTTCCATGGCATAAACAGGGCACACCAGTGATATTATTTGTCGTCGTTGTAAGGGAAGAGGACATTTTGCGAGAGAATGCAAATCTCAGCGTGTGATGATTGCTACTGAGGATGGTGGATATGAGTCCGCTAGTGACTATGATGAGGAGACTTTGGCTCTTATTACACGTGAAGAACATGGCGGAGACGATTCTGATCATGAGACGCAATACATGGCTCCGGAAGATGCTGACAGGTATGAATGTTTAGTTGCTCAACGTGTTTTGAGTGTGCAGGTTACACAGGCTGAGCAAAATCAGAGGCATAATTTGTTCCATACAAAGGGAGTCATGAAGGAACATTCTGTTTGCGTGATCATAGATGGAGGGAGTTGGAACAACTTGGCTAGCATGGAGATGGTGGAGAAGCTAGCTCTCACCACAAGACCACATCCACATCCTTACTACATCCAATGGTTCAGCAACAGCGGCAAGGTTAAGGTAACACGTACTGTTCGTGTGCATTTTAGTATCTCTACATATGTTGATTATGTTGATTGTGATGTGGTACCTATGCAAGCATGTTCCTTATTACTTGGTAGACCATGGCAATTTGATAAAAATTCTGTACACCATGGTAGAAACAATCAGTATACTCTTGTTCATAAGGATAAAAATATTACTTTGCTTCCTATGACTCCTGATTCCATTTTGAAAGATGATATTAATAGAGCTAATAAAGCAAAACAGGAGAAAAATAAGAGTGAAAATCAGATTGTGGCAAAAGAATTTGAGCAACAAATGAAGCCTAATAATAAACCATCTACTGTTGCTTCTGAAATTAAATTGAAAAGTGCATGTTTATTTGCCACCAAATCTGATATTGATGAGCTAGATTTTAGTAAATATGTTTGCTATGCTTTTTTATGCAAAGAGGCATTATTTTCATTCGAGGACGTGCCTTCCTCTTTGGCTCCTGCTGTCACTAACATTTTGCAGGAGTTCGCCGACGTCTTTCCACAAGACGTGCCACCGGGATTACCACCTATTCGAGGGATGGAGCATCAGACTGATTTAATTCCTGGTGCATCGCTACCCAACCGCGCACCATACCGTACCAATCCAGAAGAGACAAAGGAGATTATGCGTCAAGTACAGGAGCAACTCGACAAAGGTTATATACGCGAATCCCTTAGTCCTTGTGCTGTTCCTATTATTCTAGTGCCGAAAAAGGATGGTACATCGCGTATGTGTGTTGATTGTAGAGCCATTAATAATATTACTATTCGTTATCGTCATCCTATTCCTAGGCTAGATGATATGCTTGATGAATTGAGTGGCTCTACAATATTCTCCAAAGTTGATTTGCGTAGTGGATACCATCAAATTCATATGAAACTGGGAGATGAATGGAAAACAGCATTTAAAACTAAGTTTGGATTATATGAGTGGTTAGTCATGCCTTTTGGGTTAACTAATGCACCTAGTACTTTCATGAGATTAATGAATGAAGTTTTACGTGCTTTCATTGGACGATTTGTGGTAGTATACTTTGATGATATATTGATTTTTAGCAGATCTTTGGAGGAACATTTGGAACATTTACGTGCTGTTTTTATTGCTCTACGTGATGCACGTTTGTTTGGTAACCATGGAAAGTGCACCTTTTGCACCGACCGAGTCTCTTTTCTTGGCTATGTTGTTACTCCACAGGGAATTGAGGTTGATAAAGCCAAGATTGAAGCTATTGAGAGTTGGCCGCAGCCCAAAACGGTCACACACGTGAGGAGTTTCCTTGGCCTCGATGGATTCTATCGGCGTTTTGTGAGAGATTTCAGCACCATTGCTGCACCTCTCAATGAGCTTACAAAGAAGGATGTGCCTTTTGTTTGGGGTGCTGCACAGGAAGAAGCATTCACGGTATTGAAAGATAAGTTGACACATGCTCCTTTACTCCAACTTCCTGATTTTAATAAGACTTTTGAGCTTGAATGTGATGCTAGTGGAATTGGGTTAGTAGGTGTGTTATTACAAGATGGTAAACCTGTTGCATATTTTTCTGAAAAATTGAGTGGGCCTAGTATGAATTATTCTACTTATGATAAGAAATTATATGCTCTTGTTCGGACTTTGGAGACATGGCAACATTATTTATGGCCCAAAGAATTTGTTATACATTCTGATCATGAATCTTTAAAGCACATTAAAAGTCAAGCAAAACTAAACTGTAGACATGCTAAATGGGTTGAATTCATAGAGAGTTTCCCTTATGTTATTAAACACAAGAAGGGAAAAGAAAATGTTATTGCTGATGCATTGTCTCGTCGTTATACTATGCTTTCACAACTTGACTTCAAAATATTTAGTTTAGAGACCATCAAAGATCAATATGTGCATGATGCTGAATTTAAAGATGTATTGCAGAATTGTAAAGAAGGGAGAACATGGAACAATTTCGTCGTTAATGATGGATTTGTGTTTTGAGCTAACAAGCTATGCATTCCAGATAGCTTTGTTCGTCTTTTGTTGTTGCAGGAGGTGCATGGAGGAGGACTAAGGGGACACTTTGGCGTGAAGAAGACGGAGGACGTACTTGATACACATTTCTTTTGGCCAAATATGCGACGGGATGTTGAGCGTTTTGTTGGTCGCTGCACTACATGTCAAAAAGCTAAGTCACGACTCAATCCTCATGGTTTATATATGCCTTTGCCTGTCCCTAGTGTTCCTTGGGAAGATATATCTATGGACTTTGTTTTGGGTTTACCACGAACAAAGAAGGGGAGGGATAGCATATTTGTTGTCATGGATAGGTTCTAGAAGATGGCACACTTTATACCATGTCATAAAAGCGATGATGCTGCTAATGTTGCTGATTTGTTCTTCTGTGAAATTATTCGCTTGCATGGTGTGCCAAATACTATTGTTTCAGATCGTGATACTAAATTTCTTAGCCACTTTTGGAGATGTTTATGGGCTAAGTTGGGGATTAAACTGCTTTTTAATACTACTTGTCACCCCCAAACTGATGGTCAAACTGAAGTAGTCAACAGAACTTTGTCTACTATGCTTAGGGTTGTTTTGAAGAATAATAAGAAAATGTGGGAAGAATGCTTGCCTCATATTGAATTTGCTTATAAACGTTCGTTGCATTCTACTACTAACATGTGCCCTTTTGAAATTGTCTATGGTTTCCTACCTCGTGCACCTATTGATTTGTTGCATCTTCCATCTTCGGAGAAGGTTAATTTTGATGCTAAACAACGTGCTGAATTGATCTTAAAAATGCATGAGTTAACTAAGGAAAATATTGAGCGCATGAATGCTAAATATAAACTTGTTGGAGATAAGGGTAGAAAACGTGTTGTCTTTGCACCTGGAGATCTTGTTCGGTTACATTTGCATAAGGATAGGTTTCCTAATTTGCGCAAGTCAAAGCTAATGCCACGTGCTGATGGTCCTTTCAAGGTGCTAGAGAAAATAAATGATAATGCATATAAGCTTGAGTTGCCTGCAGATTTTGGGGTTAGTCCCACATTTAACATTGCGGATTTGAAGCCTTACTTGGGTGAGGAAGATGATCTTCCGTCGAGGACGACTTCAATTCAAGAAGGGGAGGATGATGAGGACATCACTAACAAGGTTACACCCACAACTCCAACTGACACATATACAGGACCAATTACTAGAGCTCGCGCACGCCAGTTAAATTACTAGGTACTTTCGTTTCTTGGTAATGAATCTAATGTTCATGAGAATATGATGCTGCCTAAATTGGATACATTTGTCTTGCTTACAAATGAAGGGCCTAGCTTGGACAAGAAGGATGAACATTGGAGCAAGATCAAGCATGGAGATGATGGCATGCGCAAGGGGAACAAGAATGGAGTTACAAGTGATGATTTCAGGACTTTGAAGCCACCATAATGAGTGTGTGAAGCCTTGGACGAAATATACAAGACGCCTCTTCATAAATTTCCTCCAGAGGCTATTATAGGTGCTGCGTCACCTTATTATTGGGCCAGGCCCATGTAATTTCGAAATACTTGAGTATATGCTGTTTTTAGAGTCCGTATGTGTGGGGAAACAAGAGTTAGGGTTGGTTTCGGACCCCTCCACCAAGGGCGACGAAATTTCCCCTCTTTCCCCCATATATACAGCCCTTAGGGCGTCGTTTAGACTTTGGGTTTTGTTTAGATTAAAGTTCTCCATAGCTACAACTTCGCGTACTTCGTTTGGGTTCACCGACCAGACCAAGACGTCACAGAACCCCACTTGATCAATAAAGCTTTCCTCTTAAATTCGCAATATCCAGATTGCAATATCAGTTTCTTGCTTGTTCTTCGTTTGCCTGCAGGAAACAGACCTTCGTGGTCAGGTTGATCGTGCTCTGGCATGGTCAATAACCTCTCGGAGTTGGTTTAGCGATTGCCAATGCGCGACGTCCTCGCACGTTCGTAGTCGGATCGTCAAAGTTGACTTCTTCCAAAACGATAGCCACCATCTCATCGAAAGACGGGACACCTTTGCCTCTATCAGTTGTGGCTACGCGATGACATGAAGATGGCTGGTTAACGACGAGAGGCGGCTACGCCCGGCAGGCCGGCTAGGGAAGGAGGCGCGGGTGGCAGGATGACCCGAGGTCGTAGGGGAGGCTGGCGACGGAGAAAAGGACGAGGCCGACACTTCCCGTTCGTCGGCTTGAAGCAGAGGTGGGGACGAGGGCGCTGGACGACGAGGGGGCCGAACGGAGGGCGTACGAGAGGCCCGGCGAGGTGGCGCCCCGGTGGTCGTCCTCGCAAGGATGCGATCGGAGGAGGAGGCGCTGGCACTAACGATGGCAGCCATGGCCCGCAAAGGCAGCCGCATGGAAGCCAGGAGCGGAACGGGTGGGTGTGTGGTGGTGAGAGGGAAAGAGAGGGAGATAAAGAGGGGATCGGGCATGGTTGCGTGGGGGAGCAGGCGCAAGGGCTCCTGCGTGCGTGGGTGGTGGCGGTGGAAGGGAACGATGAGGGGGGTCGAGGAGAAGAGTGGGTCGGGGCAAGCTTCTCTAGGATTAGGAGGGGAAGTTAGATGGGCCAGCAGGAGCAGGGAGGCCCATCAAGAAAGAAACAAATGGTACTGATCCCTTAAATAAAAGGTTGAAGTTTTCCCTTTTCCAAAAGAGACAAAGGAAAAGAGAGGAAGGGAAGAAATTATTTAGAGGGTCAAATAATTCCCGAATGAGCTGGTATTGGCTTGTGGCCACATATTTCAAAATGTCACCACTTGAAAAGGAGTCAAAAGAGAAAAGAACATGGTTTAACAATATTAGGTGTCAAACATAATTTACATTGTAGGTGTGTTACGATGATCCCAAATTAATGGAATATTTAATAGTATCTCCCTAAAATATTGGGAGAATATATTTTAGAGAGAAATCACCATGTGCATTTCCCTCGATTTAACTGGATCGAGTATCCATACGATTTATTTGGTTGAGTTTTAGTTGGGTTTCAAAATTAATGGCATGATGACATGATGCAATGCAATTAGCAAATAAAACACACGATGAAACTCATAATAGTTGGAAGTCTTTTGGAGCGTCGGTCTTGGGGCATCACAACTCTCCCACACTAATAGAGGATCTCGACCAGAGATCCTGGAGAAGGCACCGGATGGAAATGGAAAAGAAGAGGTAAAACAAAGTTGCTTCTTAGACAAACGAGTGAAACCACGAACCTTGATAGGTTGAACTACTCAAAAGAAGGAATACAACGAATATGAACGAGATTACAAACACTCCATTGGACAAGAGGAACAAGGAATACGACGAGAATGAAGAGCTTAGGTGACAATATAGACATTGAAACCACTTCGGTTAAAATAAGATAGAGAATAAATAAGAACGAAAGAATTCGGACAGCACTCTGACTGAAAATGGAAGGAATGAACATGAACATGAGAATATGGGATGGTACTTGATGAAATCAAGAACACACTGCCTCCGAAACAATTAAAAGAATGTCACAAGGGGTAAGAAGAATTTCAGACAGCCCTCTGGTTGAAAAGAGAGGCAAAACTAGATAAGATGAGGGAACTTGAATGGAGGACACGACACTCTGGATAAATAGATAAACAAGGCAAAGAACATGATCTTGACAAAACGAGATCATGGGTCAAAGAGAGCAATATCATAAAGCCTCTGGAACGAATAATGAAGTGAGAAGAATGAAGAACAATAACATCTTCTGTGAGAAATGAATTTGAAAACATCCTTACGAAGAAGGGTTGAACTGAGTTGTTGAAGAATCAACAATGATATACTCCTCGTGGACATATGAAACATCTCAAAATTCTAAGGTGAAAACCAGCCACTAAATGGAAACAATTGTTTGGATTGAGATAAACAAGGAGACGAAAAACTTATTTCACCGGGAGGATAAATGAAGAACATGGGTAATTTATAAGCACCATAAATAGTAAAATCCTTAGGGAAAGCTTTTAGGTGAGATACAACCCAAGATTACTCCAACGAATAAATTGAGGGGTTGCAAGGATCTCCTCAAGAAAGAGAAATGATGGGTTTAAATATCTCATTCCTGATACCTTGTGAATAATGATACATGAAAGAAATTGTCAAGGATGACATAACACCACATGCAAAGATAAGGTAGAAAGAATTGCACTTCAAAATGCAAGATTAAGAATACTTGAGCTCCTCCAATAAGAATCTTGAAGAAGACTTCAGGGATGAATTAACTCATGATGAACCACAATGAATAACTCCGGTAACAACAGGATGAGAAATGAATGATGAAAATAATAAGATTGAAGCCTTTTAATGATTTAGATGGATCCTCGTGAAGAGATAATTGAGATAGGTTGGAACTCTGGAGAAACAAAGATGAAGAACTTCGAATCAAGAATGTGATATGATGAACAAACTCCAAAAAGAAGAGATTAATCACTTTGCGGAAATAAGAATAAGATTTATTGTATGCTTATCATTCATCCAATTAAATATATGACAAGCAATGGATTTCGCATATTACTTATTCTTATTGGAGAAGGGTTGATATAGCGCAAACTTGGTTAAATCTTCAACGAACCAGCGGTAGGATTTGGGAAGAACGAGTGAAATGATATGATAAAAATGGAAGAGGAATCTTGAGAGGACCACTTAATGAATTGAAAATGAACAAAGAAAAGAGAATGAATCGCCAAGAAGAATTAGAAAACAAACGAAGATACTTGATGCAATTTATATACAAGAGAACGAAGAGATCATGAGTTGACTAGAGTATACTTGAACAATGCGCTTGTAGAATTGGGAGATGAATGAAGAAACAATAACAAATAAATATTCTGAGATGATGGCCTCCATGGAATCAAAAAGAAAATAGCTCTAAAATGCTTTAGATGGTTATGAAAATAATTCTAACGATCGAAAACAAATAATAGGATGGTATGAAGCTAGAACCATGAATCTTCAAGAGAACGAACCAAGATTTAACAAAAATTCTTCTTCGGTCTTCAAATGTTGAGAATGAAGACGAGAAATGCCATGAAGAATTTCGAGATACTCTGGACGAATGAAAAGAGGAATGTTGAACCAAATTTGAAAATAATTTGAAAGCCATCTTGGAGAAGGCATGTGACTGATAAAATCCATTCTTACGCACACTTTGAAAAGAATTCCGTAATAACTCCGGATAATTAGAAGAGTTAGGTAAGATCCTGGAAAAAGACCTGTGGGTTAGGGCCTACTCAAAAGAAACACCATTGGAATGATTTTCAAAAGAGAGATTGCACCGGTTGAATCAAATGGCTTGAATGAGATAAGAACCTCAAAATTGATTGAACTGATTAAGAATGGAAGCACAAATCTTCTGAGATATCTTGCACACTCCAGATATGAATAGACAGAGGTGAAGATACAATTGAGCTTTGGATAAGAAATTCCAACATGGGAAAACAAGTGAAACAAGAGGAAAAGATATCATCAGCACTGAAGCTTGAATTTAGTCCACCAGGGAAGAAACGAGAATGGAGAATGATAAAATTGAAACTCTTGAGCATCTTCAAGACTGGATAAACAACATTGAAGGAAAGAATGAAGAGACTTCACATGAATATCATGGATACTTGACTAAGAATTCTGGCTCCAAGAAGAAGAAGGGTGGGAGGGTGGGAAAACCAAAGACAACTTGGGCTGAATGAAACAGACATCATTGGGAAAAACTAAGAATTGGTCTTGCGCATATCGAAAGGATCGAATTAACCTGAAAAGAAAAATGTCGGTTTAAAGGAATTTAACATAACAATCTCGATGATCAAGAGGATTAGCACTCCAATAGAAATATGAAAACACCGATTAGGGAAGGTATGAAATCAACACTTGACATCGAAGCAACTCAAAACAAAACAAAGGGTTTGGCTTGCAGAATAAGCCAGAACAAACATATGATTGAGATTTTTTCCAAAGTTTTCGTGATGAGCCCCCCCCCCCCGGGCACGACGCTACAAAGGACATCGCATCCCCGAATAAGCATAGCTATGGATTCTTTAAGATGAGAATATGTGCCAATGGTCGCAACTAGGTAGTGATCAAGAAGTGATCCTGTCTACTTACGTTCATACATAACCCCACCATGTTCACTTGCCGAGCCCCTTCGGAAAGAGACCATCACGGTTACTCACACAAGAAGTGTATTCTTATTGAGTTATAGTGTCAAGTTATCTACAACCGGATATTAACAAACTCCAATCTGCCACATAACCACGGGCACAGCTTTCGAAATATCATAACCCTGCAAGGGTATCCTAACTTGAAAGTGCGTTATATTGACTAGAGGGGGGTGAATAGGCGATTTTTATGAATTCTTCACTAAGGATTTGCGGGTGAGGAAATTCCTTAGTGAAAAACAACTTGTAGCGGAATAAGTACTCAGAAGTAAACATAACAGAACACAAGCATGGTCATTGTGATGAAATGAAGACAAGCACAGAGTACAGAAAGCGTAAACACAGGATAAAGACAAATAGACTGAAGAAATTGAACAGAGGAAATTGAGAAAGTCTTCAGTCAAAGTCTTCAAACAGATATGAACAAGCACACAACACAGATATAAGGAAATGAAAGAGTTGAGGAAATAGAACCAGTAAGCTTGGTGAAGACAATGATTTGTTAGACCAGTTCCAACTGTTGTCTCAGTTGTACATCTGGTTTGGGCGGCTAGGTATTTAAACCTGAGGACACATAGTCCCGGACACCCAGTCCTGGACACACAGTCCAAGACACCAAGTCCTCACCATATTCCCCTTGAGATAAGGTCACACAGACCTCACCCAATCACTCGTGGTAAGTGTTCACAGGTGACTTCCGAACCATCACAAACTCGGTCACTCGGCAATCCACAATTCCTCTTGGATGATCTAGACCATGACACCTAACCGTTTGGAAGAAGCACAGTCTTCAAAGGTAACAAGCGTCTGATCAACTCAGGATCAATCTCTTCAGTGATGCTCAATCACTTTTGGGTTTGTAGGTGTTTGGGTTTGGTTTTGGGTTTTTCCTCAATTGATGATTTTCACTCAAAGTCCTCGGAGGATGGGTTGCTCTTATGACAAGTGTCAGTTTCTCTAGGAGCAGCCAACCAGCTAGTGGTTGTAGGGGGCGGTTATTTATAGCCCAGGAAGCAACCCGACATGGTAAGACATAAATGCCCTTAATGATATGACCGTTAGGTAGGTAGATATTTTGGGACAGCTAGCGCGTAGCACAGGAACGGTCAGATATTTGAGTATCAAATTTCTCAGGGCTATCATGTTCCTCACTTGTAGGAAATCCGCACTGGCGAATTCCTAAATCCTCAGTCAGAACAAATTCCTCAGAGACCAGAAGAACTTCGTCTCTGTCACTGAAGAATATGACTGAACTGTATGAGATTTCCAATGGCTTCACTCGAAGGGATTGGTAGGTGTTGGATTTTGAGTTGAGCATCAAATGGAAATTTTTCCTTAGTATTTCCTCGACCCCCTTTAACAGTACGGTGTTTCTTATGACTCAATAAAGAGAAAATGAAACTACGAAAACAAAAGTCTTCACGCTTCATGTTCCTCAAATGAATACCAAGTCTTCAAGGTCACACCAATTTCTTCACTTTCAAAGTCTTCAGAAAGTCTTCGGAAATCCAAAGTCTTCAGTCGAAGAACTTCATTTTGAGGGGTCGACTTTCTCTGTAAATATCAAACTGCGCATAGAATTATAGACCTGTGTACACTCATAAACACATTAGTCCCTTAACCTATAAGTCTTCAATACACCAAAATCACTAAGGGGCACTAGATGCACTTACAATCTCCCCCTTTTTGGTGATTGATGACAATATAGGTTAAGTTTTCAACGGGGATAAACATATGAAGTGTAAATACTGATATTGAGGAATTTGATTGCAAGATATAGAACAACTCCCCCTGAAGATGTGCATAGTGAAGAATTTGCTTTTGAAGCAATGCACACTTGAAGAGTAGAATCATGGGGATCTCCCCTTATATCTTGTAATTCATACATGCATTTGACATATAATATGAAGAATTTGAAATGCATGATGAAATATGGTGACTGATGTAATTCAGCATGCATGCATAAACATTAATGAGGAATAAGCATGCAGAAAAACAACAGCGAACGTATCAGGTCACCATAGAGTTTAAGTTTACAACTCGATCCAGCAAAATCATCAGAAGAACGAGAGTTGTAACTTAGCAAAAAAATGCCCATATAAGTAGACCCGCTTGAAGACTAACTCAAATTTATCCCCCTTTGTCATCGAATGACCAAAAGGATCGAAACTGAGGACTAACGCCCCTGAAGAATCTCAAGATGATGAAGGAGCGCCAGCATTGTTGGGGTCGATGGTAGATGTAGGGCCGGCCGCAGTGTCGTCCAAGTCTTCATACTCGTCAATATCGCGCGATGAAGAATATGAGTTGGCCACCAAGGGAGGAACCTTGACCTTCTTGTATTTCTTCGGTGGAGGAGAAAACCAGTCAAAGTGCTTGAGACCCATTTTCTTCAGATCTTCTTCGCCGTAAAGGTGAGACAGAACAGCCCAGGTACAGTTGAGGGTTTCATGGAGGTAGTAATGCTTTTTCTTCACTGCATTGTGGGTAGAAGTCATGTTGTGAAGAATTGAATCAAACTGTCGCTTGACCCATTTGTGATTGCGACCAACCTTTTGGTGAAGACTGAGGAGAATCTCACGATAAGTCATTAGCCTGGGAGCTGTGCCTTGAGGATTTTGGTTGGGTGCGTTGGCGGCAGAGTCATGGGTGGAGGAGTTGTCATTGGTGGAGTAGGATGCAGCTTTGCGAAATTGACCATCCAATGGACGAATGCCTTCATCAATAACGGCAGAAGCCTTGCCCTTGTCATCAGTTGAGGAATATGTCCATTTGAGGACTTCAATTGGAGGCAAGTAGCTGCAATGACTCAGTGTATCAGCTTTTTAGTTTACTGAAGACCTTGTCCTGATGAATGTCATTATCCACGGAGCGTAAGGCTTCAGGTTGAAAGGGGAAAATGCAACATTTGCCATAGTCCACATGAAGAAATCATGGAAGTTGACGGGGACGCCATGGATGATGTTGAACAGCAGATTCTTGATGATGCCAATGACTTCTTCATCATTTGAGTCATTGCCCTTGATAGGACTCAATGTCTTCGTCAGAATGTGATAGACAGTCCGAGGCAGAAATAGCAATTCCTTCACGAGGAATTTGGTCCTTGGGGCCTGGCTTCAATGACTTCATCATCACTTGCATATAGTGATCTGTAAGCTCAGTTTCTTTGTACATGCAGCGAGCAACTTCAGTGGGAGAACTGAGAGGCAAAGCTTGAAGTAATTCAGTAGCTAGTGCCTTGTAGTGAGTATTTTCGGTCATCCAGTCCAGCACGCATGAATTCACAGCTTCAGAGTTTCCGGTGATGTGCAGCGTTGCATAGAATTGAAGAATGAGTTCTTCATTCGAATCACAGATGTCAGTGCAGAAACCTAACAGTCCAGCGTCATGAAGAACATTGAGGACTGGCACAAAGCACGGTAGAGTTTCCATATCCACGTGAGGAATGTGCTCATGATCGAAGACTTTGTCTTTGTTGAACATCACTGAGGAATAGAAATTTGCTTGGCTGGCAGTCCAGAAATGCCTCTTCCTAATGCGAGCAGAGTCATAGGGGTTGTAGTCAGTGAAGAATACGTGCTCGTTGAAGAAATCAACATTTTTGAACGTTTGCTTCCGTGAGAATGGATCCTTTGGCTTGGGTTGAGGAGTGTCAGTCAGTTGCATCACAACCTCAGGAATCACAATCTCAGTTTCTTCAGGTTGAGGAATTTCTAGTTCCTCTTCAGTGGCAGTCTGAGTCTTCATGGATTCAGCAGCAGCAGTTTCTTCAGCACTAGGGGCTGGCATGTCTTCATGGACAGATGGTGTGGGATGAGTTTCTTCAGAGCCCACTGGAACAGTATGTGCTGGGGACTGAGGAATTTGTTGCAGTGGCGTGAACAGAGGGGAGTTGGGATGCTGACTATCCCAAAAGTCATCATTTATCAATGGTGTAGAACTCCCAATGTCCACGTCAGAATCTTGTTCGTCCAATTCCTCAACACCGGCCTCTTCAGCAGTAATCTTAGGCATATGCGAGGAGATAATTGGTGTTGAAGGGATTGCATCCACTTCAATTTCTTCATCCGTCTGCTCCGAGGAAGCAACAGAGGGAATGTCTTCTTCTGATTCACTTGGAATCACATATTCTTAATCAAACGGAACAAGTTCCTTTGATGGCATGGTTAAAATAGGAATGGCATCAATTGGGTTGTCAACTGAGCTTGTCAATGGCTTCATCTTCTTCGGAGCTAATGAATCTGATGAAGTTGATGCCTTCCTTTTCTTCACGGTTGCACGCTCTGCAGCCTTGGTCTTCTTCACATCTGATGCAGATGGAAGGTTTGGAGTTGGAGTAGGCGTAGGAGGAGCAGAGAATTTTGTTGAATTTCTTCAGGCATAACTGTTGCAGTTGCCCTGACTTCATCATTTTCTTCAGGCATAGCCTTTGGGGTTTCAGATGGCCTGACATTTTCTTCAGGCGCAACACTAGATGTTGCCCTGGCAATTTCTTCAGCGGCTAGAATGCAGTCATCAGCACGAGTATTCTCATTTTCTTCGGCAGCCTGATGTTCTTCAGCGGTGCTGGCATGTTCTTCAGTAGACTGAACATATGCTTCAGCCTGAGGAATTTCAATGTGCGTTGGACGTGCAACATTTGAAGAAAATCCTTTTGTCAAATTCACAAATCTGACTTTGGCGCCCATCCAGTCTGCACGGTATGCGTCAAATTCATCACTGAGGGTTTTGATTTCGCCTCGAAGCTTCACAAGTTCATCAGGTGTCATATAGACAACGTTTTTCTTCAGGTAGCGCTCCTTCTTGTACTGCGCTTTCTTCGTCTACCCGGTCTTTTCAAATTACCACTTTTCTTTGCCTATGAAGGCGGTCAGCATGTGACTTCGGCCAGGATTCAAATAGAAGTCAGGCATAGGAGTGTTGGGATCCTGATGCCAGAGATCAATGAAGTCGAGGATCACTTTTTGATCCAAAAGAAGTGGCAGAGTGCTTCCTTTGGCTCTAGCGGCCCTATGTTGCCTGTCTCTGATGATTTTAACTAGTTCTTCATCATAAACTTCGTCATCATCATACGACACTTGGAAAGCGACTTGCTTCTTGTGAGGACTTGGGCGAGAACCTCGTCTAGCAGTTGTCTTTTTGTTGAGTAGAGAGGGGCCAGCTGAGGAACTTGGTGCAGCTGAGGAACTTGCAAAGGCTCCTGAGGCGATAGATATGCTCGCAGTCCTTTGACATGTGGTGAGATGCACTGGTGCAGAGGATTTTGTCGGAGCATCTGAAGACTTTGGCGGAGAAGCTGAGGACTTTCGAGGAGAAGGAGCAGTTTGAGGAGTTGGTCGTGAGGGCTTTGAAGAATCTAGCCGTGAGTGCATTGCTGAGGAACTTGGTCGTGAGGGCATTGAAGATGAAGCACTTGGCTTATGAACAGGCTTCTTTGCCACGGCCTTCTTCGGCTTGCTAGAAGAGGCCTCAACAGTGGTAGTAGCAGCAGCAGAGTCTTCGTTGAATTTCCTCACTTCTTCTTTTGCTTGTTTGGCCAACTTGGCCTAGCGCTTGGCCCATTCATCAGGATAATCCTCACCGCTCTTGAGGCTTGTGGGATCAGCAACTTGGCCATGTGCCAATGGAGGTCATGGGCATGGAGGATTGAGTTCTAATTTCTTCATGTACTTGGGAGTTACATACCTGTACTCCCTCCACTCTCTTGCCCATCTCCTCTCTATTCTCTGTATGCGCACCTTGCGCTAATTTTTGTCCTCTTTTCCGTACTTTGCCTCATCAGGAGTGTAGTAGTCAGCATAAATGTCTTCAGGGATTTCAAAAGCAGTGTTGACCTCAGGCCTCTTTCCTCCTTTTTGTGTCTTCTTTCCATCAGCCATTTTCTTCAGACGAGGAATTTGAACAATGGAATTCTCTGAAGAAGTATGCAACTTTTCTTCGAGGAACGCTGCAAATGAGTTAAGTTGACGAGAACCTAGTGATTCAGCAGCGGACATGACTACCTGTGAACAGAGTATAGTTGCAAGGAATTTGGAGAGGTCATATGCGTTCTCAGAAGGTTTTGTAAAAAGAACAAGTTTGAGGAATTCGACCAGATGAGTCTTAAAGAATTTCACTAAGCGTTCTTTGTCTTAGGTTCCAGAGTTGTATAGATTGAAAATCCACACAATTGAGGAATCTTGAAGAAGAACATAGCTTAGAGAAATGAATCAAGAAAAGATGACATGTGAGGTGTTTTTAGTGTGTGAGGATTTGAAGAAAAACACCTTTGAGGATCTTGTAGAAAACATTCGAATCAAAGAAGGTAGTAAAAGAAACTTTTAATTACCCTGGACGAAGAACACGACGAACTGTGAGGTGGAGAAGTGAAGTTCGTCACTGCAGATCTTCCACGCCCTAACTTGGCTGAGGAAGACAGCTACGGCGGCGGCGGAGTGAAGAAATCCGTGACCGGCACGAGTACGACGGCGATGAGGTCGAGGCAGTGAAGCTCTTCCTCACCGGAGACGATGAAGTAGCGGCGGTGCTAGGGTTGGAGAAGCTCGAGCTGGAGCAGAGATCGAGCGGAGTAAAAGTGAAATGAGGAAGGGGAGGTGGTATTTATAGTGGAGATGAGTAACTATTCGCCCGGAGAATTTGGACGAACGTGCCCCTGACCCTTCTCATTCGCGTGACATGTGTCACCCACGCACTTAGAAGTGGAGATCATGTGAGATCGTGGGTGAATAGATAAGTACTGTCGTGGGATGCGGAATGATTTGAGCGGTAAAAACCAAAAGTTTGGATAAGGTAAGTTTTAACGCTGCGTTCGCAAATTCTTCAGCTGTCAAGGACACAGTGAAGATTTTGAACGAGTTTCAAATAGAACACATATGAAGAACTTGTGAATAGAATGTGTTTAGTTTAGCATAGAGGGGGAAGGGTCCGATAGTATTCCCTTAGCAGGAAAAACAGCATGAAGAATTAGCAATAAGTGAATGTTGTAGAGGACATAAACTCATATACATACATACATACATATATATATATATATATATATATATATATATATATATATATATATATATATATA
>LR738713.1:247941786-247954184 GCA_902687465.1 Secale cereale
CACTTAGAAGTGGAGATCATGTGAGATCGTGGGTGAATAGATAAGTACTGTCGTGGGATGCGGAATGATTTGAGCGGTAAAAACCAAAAGTTTGGATAAGGTAAGTTTTAACGCTGCGTTCGCAAATTCTTCAGCTGTCAAGGACACAGTGAAGATTTTGAACGAGTTTCAAATAGAACACATATGAAGAATTTGTGAATAGAATGTGTTTAGTTTAGCATAGAGGGGGAAGGGTCCGATAGTATTCCCTTAGCAGGAAAAACAGCATGAAGAATTAGCAATAAGTGAATGTTGTAGAGGACATAAACTCATATACATACATACATACATATATATATATATATATATATATATATATATATATATATATATATATATATATATATATATATACATATACATATACATATACATATATATAGTCAATGAAGAAAAATGACGGAAAAGGTGAAGACAATGCAAAGTTGAAGAACATGAACAACTGAGGAATTTCAGAAAAACTTAAATTGAAGATTTTCAACTTTGGTGGTGGCGTGAACCACCGTATAAGAATGATGATTTCAGACACCGCGTACAATTGTCGTAGGGTTCTGAGAATCAAATTCTTCATTAATTTCTTCACACTTAGAGTGTTATTCTTCGTTGATTGAAGATAAACATTTCTTCATGTGTTGCACATCTAAGTCATCAATTTTGCATAAGTGTTAGGATGAGTGTCCTATTCAAAGAACATTCGAAGATTCTAAGATATTTAGCTCACATCGCAACTTGCTAAATATCTTCTCATCCAAGGGCTTTGTGAAGATATCGGCTAGCTGTTCTTCAGTCTTCACATGCTCAATAGAAATGTCGCCCTTCAACACATGCTCACGAAGAAAATGAAGATGAATCTGAATGTGCTTTGTCTTTGAGTGCTGAACTGGGTTGTGAGCAATTTTTATGGCACTCTCATTGTCACAGAAGAGAGGCACATTCTTCATGTTGATGCCATAGTCCTTGAGAGTTTCCTTCATCCATAGCAATTGAGCACAACAAGAACCAGCATCAATATACTCAGCTTCAGCAGTAGATTGTGATACGCAGTTCTATTTCTTCGAAGACCAACAGACCAAAGATCTTCCGAGGAAGTGACATGTACCAGATGTTGACTTGCGATCCACACGATCACCAGCATAGTCAGAGTCTGAATATCCAATGAGATCAAAAGCCGAGCCCTTGGGGTACCATAATCAACCTGTTGGTGTGTGAGCTAGATATCGAAGAATATGTTTCACGGCCTTATGGTGTGATTCCTTCGGTGTAGCTTGAAATCGGGCACACATGCAAACACTAAGCATTATATCTGGCCTAGATGCACATAAATACAATAAAGGACCAATCATGGAGCAATATACCTTATGATCAAAGTCAATACCATTTTGATAAGTGCATAGATGGCCATTTGTAGGCATAGGAATTTTGACGCCTTCACAATCTTCCATGCCAAA
The DNA here is from genome assembly GCA_902687465.1 of Secale cereale. NCBI lineage: Eukaryota > Viridiplantae > Streptophyta > Magnoliopsida > Poales > Poaceae > Secale > Secale cereale. The sequence continues at coordinate 247,943,274 of LR738713.1, forward strand.
TTTCATCAGTACATCCTTGAGCTATTTCTCCTGAGATATGAATATGCCATTGCAGTGTTGACAATTTTGAAGACCTAAGAAGAATTTCAATTCTCGCATCATAGACATTTGAGATTCTTTACTCATCATATAGGCAAATTCATCACTATAACATTGGTCAGTATAGCCAATGATAATATCATCAACATATATTTGGCAGACAAATAATTCATCATCATAAGATTTAGTGAAAAGAGTAGGATCAAGTGAACCGGGTTTGAAGCCTTTCTTCATGAGGAATTCCTTCAAAGTATCATACCACGCCCGAGGGGCCTGCTTGAGGCCATAGAGGGCCTTATTGAGTCTGAAGACTTTGTCAGGATTCTTTGGATCTTCAAAACCTATGGGTTGAGCAACATATACTTCTTCCTCAAGCTTACCATTGAGCAATGCACTTTTCACATCCATTTGATATAGTGTGATATCATGATGGTTAGCATAAGCAAGTAATATGCGAATAGCCTCAATTCTAGCAACAGTTTTAAAATTTTCATCGAAATCAATTCCTTCAACCTGTGTGTAGCCTTGAGCTACAAGCCGTGCCTTATTCCTTACCACAAGGCCATTTTCATCTTGCTTGTTGCGGTAGATCCACTTTGTGCAAATTATATTGTGCTTGCGAGGATCTGGACGTTTGACCAGTTCCTAGACATTGTTGAGCTCGAATTGATGTAATTCTTCTTGCATAGCTTGAATCCACTCAGGCTCCAGAAATTCTTCATCTACCTTAGAGGGCTCTGTGATAGATAGAAAAGCAAAGTGCCCACAAAAGTTAGATAAATGTGAAGCTCTTGAGCGTGTGAGAGGACCTGGTGCTTCAATGTCATCGATGATTTTCTCAATCTGCACTTCTTTTGCAACGCGAGGATGAGCTGGTTGTCATCGAGGAATTTGATCAGCATTTTCTTCAGCACCATTTTCTTCAGCATTTTCTTCAGGTGCATTAGCTCGACATTCTTCACGTTCTGGAATGAATTCTTCATCAGATTCTTCGGTCGGAATGACATCCTCAGTAGCCTTGAACTTGATAGTTTCATCAGGTGCTTGTTCATCTATCACAGAAGGTAGGTGCTCTCTTTGCGAGCCATTAGTTTCATCGAACCACACATCTATAGTTTCAACAACCTTGTGAAGAACGTTGTTGAAGACTCTATAGGTGTGCGAGTCCTTTCCGTAACCAAGCATAAACCCTTCATGTGCTTTTGGTGCAAATTTTGAGTTGTGATGAGGATCTCTAATCCAGCATTTAGCACCGAAAATTTTGAAATAACTCACATTGGGTTTCTTGTCAGTGAGGAGTTCATACGCAGTCTTCTTGAAGAATTTGTGAAGATATACTCTATTGATAATGTGGCACGCAGTATCAATTGCATCAATCCAGAAACGATGAGGCGTTTTGTATTCATCAAGCATAGTGCGAGCCATCTCAGCGAGAGTCCTGTTCTTGCGCTCCACGACGCCATTCTACTGAGGAGTATAAGGAGCAGATAACTCATGAGTAATACCAAGTTCATCAAGATAGTCATCAAGACCAGAATTCTTGAACTCAGTTCCATTATCACTTCTGATGTGCTTGATCTTCACAACAAAGTTGGTTGAAGCCCTCGAGGAAAGTTGTTTGAAGATTTCCTGCACTTCATGTTTGTAAGTAACAATGTGTACCCATGTGTATCGAGAGTAATCATCAACAATAACAAAGCCATATTCAGAAGCATCATTTGAAACTGCAGAATAATGGTTAGGACCGAAGAGATCCATGTGAAGCAATTCAAATGGTCTAGTAGTAGTCATGATAGTCTTCGCTGGATGCTTGGCCTTGGTCATCTTTCAAGCTTCACTGGCTCCGCATAAGTGATCCTTGAGGAATTTGACATTCTCAATGCCAATGACGTGCTTCTTCTTCGCAAGCGTGTGCAAATTCCTCATGCCTGCATGACCAAGTGGTCGATGCCATAGCCAGCCTTCTGAAGCTTTTGCAAGTAGACACACAGCTGGTTGAGGTCTTGTAGAGAAATCAACAATATACAAGTCTTTTCTCTCAAAGCCTTCAAAGACATTGGAATTGTCAGATTCCATGATCACAACACAACAATACTTGCCAAAGACTACAACCATATGAAGATCGCAAAGCATTGAGACAGACATGAGGTTGTATCCCAAGGACTTGACAAGCATGACTTTGTCCATGTGTCGATCCTTTGAGATCGCAACCTTACTTAGACCCAATACCTGACTTTTGCCTTTGTCAGCGAAGATGATATGCTTCAGATGAGATGGAGATAAGGGAGCATCCATCAATAGATTCTTGTCACCAGTCATGTGATTTGTACATCCACTATCGAGGACCCACTCAGAGGCTTTGGGTTGATCATCCTGTAGATGAATTAGTGCAGCTTACAAACTCATATACTTCATCAGTGAAGAATATGACATCAATTCATCAGATCAATTTCATCAAGCATTGCAATAGATAAAGCAGTATGAGGACGTGAGAAATGAGAGTTCATTTCTTCATGATTAGTTTGCGTCCTTTCAGGCAGTTTTTAGGTCTCCAGCAAATTCTTCAGACGTTAGAGCACGTCTGGAGACCTGACCCTGCAGAAGAGATTAGTTCTTTTTCTTCACCACCCACATCTGAAGGGGTGGCAAAGAGTTCATCACTCGGCGAGCTCCATACGAGAAAGCTGGCATAGAACCCAGCCCATTTCGTTTCACATAATAGGAGTTAGGATAAGCATAAGAATAAGCAGAGAAATTCTTCGAGGACTTATGAACATAATGGTTAGAAGAATAATGTTCATATTCATAGCCCTTAGCTCTTCCCTGCGAAACAGAGTTGTTAGCACGATGATATTCATATGAGGACTTTGATCCTTTTGAGGAATTTGATCCATATGAGGAATTTTGTCCGTATGAGGATTTTCATCGATCTAAAGATTTTGATCCATATGAACAGTTTGATCTGGGGTTCCTATTCCTCACACGAGGTGTCATGAGGACATTCACTTGAAGACTTTCAAGGTGCCTCTTTGGGACCCAGATTTTCTTCATAGGGGGACCATTCCTGCAGTTAGTTCCAACTTATCTAGGAAATAGTTCACCATTCTGATTTTTGAACAGTTTATAGTTGGAGTCAAATGACTCATCAGAAGAGTGAGGAGATTCACATGTAAAGCCAGATAAATTGGACGGATCAACTGGAGGTCCTTTTGCAGCAACCCATGAGGTTTTGGGGTACTGCTCAGGTTTCCAATATGTACCATGAGCATTAAGTTTCCTCTCAAAGGCAATACCCTCTTTCCTAGGGTTCTTGTTGAGGATCTGCTTTTTAAGCATACAAAGAGTCGGATGCCCTTTGAGGCTTTTGTACATGCCTGTCATGTACAATTCCTTCAGCCCTGCATCATCAGTGATACTAGAAATGTCCTGAGATGAGGAATTAGTGATAGCAGAGAGAGTTGAGGAATTTGTAGCATTGGAAGTATTTGAACATTCAGGTGAAGAATTAGCAGTTTCACGTTCAATGCATTTCAAGATGGACGAACAAATTCTTCCTGTGAAGCGCTAATTTGTTGAGCAAGTAATGCATCGCGCTCCTTCTGAAGATCTTCATAACTCACTCTTAGCTTTTCAAGATCTTGCTTTCTTTGAAGAAATTCATAAGAAAGCTTCTCATGATCAGATAAGAGAGTGATATGATGACGTTGAAGATTGTCAAACCTAGACTGAAGTCTCTGAAGACTTTTAGTTAAGATTTTAGTGCGATCCATTTCTTCACCCAACATATCATCACTTTTATCTAGCATGTTTTGAACCTTTTCAAAAGCCTTTTGTTGTTGCACAGCAATTTTAGCAAGTCTAGAATAGCTGGGCTTGAGGTTTTCATCAGATTCATTCTCACTAGATTCAGAGGAGGTATATTTGAGTAGCTTGGCACCCTTTGCCATGAAGCAATAGGTGGGAGCATAGTCATCATTGCCTTCATCAGCCTTGTTGGTGAAGTCATTTTCTTCAGGGTTGAAGATATACTTGTTGACAAATGCAGTAGCGAGAGCTAGACTCGCCACACCAGACTCGGACTCCTCAGATTCCTCCTCTTCCTCATGATCCTCAGATTCAGCCTCAGAGTCCATTTCCTTGCCAATGAATGCCCGGGCTTTCTTGGAGATGCTCTTCTTGAGAGATGAAGACTTTGAGGATTTTGATGATGAAGATTTTGACGACTTCTTCTTCTTCTTCGCATCATCAGAACTATAATCATTGTATTTCTTCTTCTTAGATTCCTTTTCCCACTGAGGACAATCTTGAATGTAGTGACCAGGCTTTTTGCATTTGTGGCATAGCCTTTATTGTATTCACTGGATGAGGAATCATTTCTCCTTCAGAATTTTCCAAAGTGACCACGTCTTGAGAACCTTTGGCATTTCTTCACGAGCAGTTGCTTGCTCTTGGCTTAGTTCTTCAGGATCACCAAGGCTACTACTAGAATCTTCACCTTCAGATTCGGAGACGACCTTGGCCTTCAGGGCACGTGATCTGCCATAGCTCGGACCATAGAGATCTCTCTTTTCAGCAAGCTAGAACTCATGAGTATTTAGCCTTTCGAGGATATCGGCGGGATCAAGTGACTTGTAGTCACCACGCTCTTGAATCATCAATGCCAGAGTATCAAATGAGGAATCAAGCCGTCTCAGGAATTTCTTCATCACCTCATGGTCGGTGATGTCAGTGCCACCAAGTGCTTGAAGCTGATTTGAGATGTCAGTGAGGCGATCGAAGGTTTGCTGAACATTTTCATTGTCATGTCTTTTGAAGCGGTTGAAGAGATTGCGAAGAACATCAACTCGAGAGTCGCGCTGTGTTGAGACTCCTTCATTGACTTTGGACAGCCTATCCCAGGTAAGCTTAGCAGTTTCCAAAGCACTCACTCTTCCATACTATCCTTTGCTCAGATGGCCACAAATGATATTCTTCGCTTGAGAATCGAGTTGCTTGAATCTCTTCACATCAACAACATTCAGAGAAGGAGAGACTGAGGGAACACCATTTTCCACAACATACCAGAGATCGTTATCAATTGCCTCAAGATGCATACGCATCTTATTCTTCAAGTAGGGATAGTCCATCCCATCGAATGTAGGACACCCAGTAGAGACCTTGATCATACCTGCGGTCGACATAACTAAAACTCCAGGCGGTTAAACCAAAATCACACAGAACAAGGGAGTACCTTACTCTGATACCAATTGAAAGTGCGTTATATCGACTAGAGGGGGTGTGAATAGGCAATTTTTATAAATTCTTCACTGAGGAATTTGCGGGTGAGGAAATTCCTTAGCGAAGAACAACTTGCAGCGGAATAAGTACTCAGAAATAAACATAACAGAACACAATCATGGTCATTATGATGAAATGAAGTCAAGCACAGAGTATAGAAAGAGTAAACACAGGATAACACAGGATGAAGACAAACAGACTGAAGAAATTGAACATAGGAAATTGAGAAAGTCTTCAGTCAAAGTCTTCAAACAGATATGAACAAGCACAAACACATATATGAGGAAATGAAAGAGTTGAGGAAATAGAACTAGTAAGCTTGGTGAAGACAATGATTTGTTAGACCAGTTCCAACTATTGTCTCAGTTGTACCTCTGGTTAGGGCGGCTAGGTATTTAAACCTGATGACACACAGTCCCGGAGACATAGTCCTGGACACACAGTCCAAGACACCAAGTCCTCACCGTATTCCCCTAGAGCTAAGGTCACACAGACCTCTCCCAATCACTCGTGGTAAGTCTTCACAGGTGTAACACCCCAAAAATTTTACCTTGATTTATAAATCAGAGTTTTTACCAGGAGTTTAAAACTTTCATTCTCTGGGTTTTCTTTGGTTTCAGAACCACTATTCCTTTGAATTTATGGAGATTTTACCCCAATGAAAACTTTACAGATATGTCATTTGGACATGTTTGCCCTACCCAAGAGAAACAATTCTTCTATCAGTGGGTTCATTTGCATTATTATTTTTCCCCTAAGCTTTATCACTTAAAGTGATTTTTCATTAGTTCAAAGCTCTATTTGCACTACAACCCTTTGATAGATTTATTCAAAAATTCCACCAAAATTTGGGGATGTCATGTGGAGTCCCTACATCACTTTTATGCAAAAACCATTTGGTGTTATTTGAAAAAGTTGAGCAAAACATCCTCTTTTGCTCTCTGGTCCAGATTGACATTTTCTACTGCAGCCCTATGTTAACTTGCTCTTTTAACCATGAGTTTTCTCCTGCTTGTAGTCCTTCCTACAAAGCCCTTAAGTCCAGGAGATTGGAGCATTTGGAACATTTTTGGTTCATGCAATAATGCCTTCTAGTTTCTGTCCAGAATTGATTTTCTCAAAAACTTACACTTGCAAGTTTCTAGTTCTGCCCAACTAACCTTGTCACCACCTCCTACACCTAAAGAGGCATTGGTCTGGAGAGTTTGGCCAACCCAAGAGATGCCTAGATGCCTCTGGCATTTCACCAAACAGGTTAGGAGCATGGTAAAACAAAGGTTGGGCCTCACTTGAAACGCTTTGAACAGAGTGAATTATCGAGGGGGCCCATAAACCCCAACCGTGTTAGGAACGCAATATCAAGGAACATAACACCGGTTTATCGGATCCTAAGGCGGCATGAGTGGAACAAAACACCAAGCAGAATGCCAAGCCTTCCACCCATTACCAAGTATATATGTGCATCAATTAAGATATATATTGTGTTATCCCGAAGAATCCATGTTCCAACAAGGAACATCTTCCATCTTCCATCTTCACCTTCAACTAACAATGCTATAAGAGGGCTAAGAAAAAGCATAACTTAGCCAATCAATGGATTGCTAGGAAGGTGGTTAGAGGGTTTCATGGCAACATAGGAGGCTGACAAGACAAGAATGGGCATCGAAACATATCTATAGAGCGAGACAACTAGCAAGCAAAGATAGAGGTGATATCGAGGAACAAACATCTTGCTTGGGATCCCACTAGGAATCCTCACAAATCCTGAACGAAACTGAAGCTAACGAGAGAAGCAAACCGGAAAGAAATAAACAACATGGTAAACACACAAGCATAAGCAAGGCATGGTGCACAACCAAGGATGATGCATGTCTATCTTAAATATGCATGACATGGCAAAGCACAAACAACACTACAAATTAAGGGGAGCTCAATATACAACAAGTTGCATATTGACAAAACACCACATTCAAACATTTAGTTTAATCCCGATTATGAACTCAACAAGTTTAAATGTTATTAACATGCTACGAGATGAAGCATGAGCAAACTACACTATCTAGGCATTTTAAATGAGGTCGGAAATAACAAATAACAATTCCGAAAAATCCCCATGTGCATATTTAGCAATTTTAAGAAAACAACAATTTAAAACATTTTAAATGTTGTTATCATGATGCGGATGACATGTACAAGTTTTTATGCAATTTTAGGTAAAAAGTTGAGATGAAGATGATATGGAGTATATCGTCACAGTGTGTCGGTGTACAAAAAGAGGGGTACACTTTTTGTACCCCTATGACTGTGCACGGGCAGTCAGAGCCACGAGCACCACCACACCAAGCACGGCAAGGGAGGTGAGCCAGGGTAAGACCGAAGCTCGATGGAATTGAAGCCCAAAGCCAAGACAACAAAGAGCAAGGGGACGAAGCATATTCCCCCGGCAAGATCCTTGTCGGGAGCCAGTTTCAGCAGCCCCGGCAAGATCCTTGCCGGGGCTGGCTTTAGCAGCCCCGACAAGACCCTTGCCGCGGCAATTCGCCCCACGCCTGCGGAGCGGATCACCCTCGAGTCCACTACCCCTATGTGGCAAGGATTCGGGAGACATCCCTGTAGTGGCATGCAGATCTTTGTGAAGACATTCAAGATCAGATACACACTGAGAAGACAACGACCCTTGGCGGGATCCCAGCCAAGGAAGAACACAAGGCCTCCGGCAAGTATCTTGCCGGGGATGACAGCAGGCGCAACGGCAAGACCCTTTCCGGGGGCCCAGCAAGGCCCTTGCCAAGGACGTCCGCAGGGTCACCATCAGGCCCACGCCAACTAAGCCTCCACCGCCATATACAGCTGCCGACCCAACCAGCTGGGCAGGCACTTGCGTGGCGACATGCAGATCATCGTGGAGACCCACCATTGCGCCACCTCAGCTGCCTGCCTGCCTACATGGCATCTCAGGCATCGCTGGCCAGGCCACGTGTCGACGCAAGGACGAGCGGCGACGGACAAGACGGATGTCTCCCCCGTCCTCGATAAAGCAAGGACACCTAAGCAAGACGCATTAAATGCGCCTTGTCATGTAATGCATGGGATAACCTCGCATCACTGTACCCTTTCCACCTCCTGTGTGCCACTGTGACAACCCCTTTTCCCTATAAAAGGAGGCCCGAGGCGACCAGGAGGAGGATTTGGCTTTTTGGAGCTCCTCACGCCCCGTAGCTAGCTGAAGAACACAGACATATAATCCACCAAAGCAAGAGTAGGGTTTTACGCATCCTCGCGGCCCGAACCTGGGTAAAGGAACCGTGTGCTATCTGTTCGATTCGCTCTTCTCTCAACCCCGCGCCCCGCAACCGTAGTAGGGATTCTTGTGATCCCATAGGTGTCGTTCCCAATACACCGACACAGTGGTGGAAGGAAAGGTGTGCCACGGCGATGAATCCGAAAATGGTGCCACGACAACATATTGGTTCCGGTAACTCGTCAAGAGACCGGTGCAAAAAAAGGAGAGAGAGCGTGTCATGCAAAAGGTGGGGTGCTCCCGGACACCGGGTTCCCACATAACGGTGGCAAGGAAACGAGTGACAATTCGGACACGGTGCAAACACGAACATCTCATACAACATGCATTCTTCCACGGGTCATCGTCTCGGTAGTTATACCTTCGAAGCATGCATTTTTGGAGCAATTCGAGTTCGTCAAGGGAAGTAGGCGTACATGGGTCGTAGTGAAAGTAGTCGTTCTCGCGACGGTAGTGGAAGTAGTCGTTCATGTTTCATAGTCGTACACATCAGCGTTAGTTGTACTCGTCGTGGAAGTAGTGGTACACATTCGTTTCAGAGACGTACAAGACGGTTCCAAACCCTTCGCGGTCGACGGTAGTCGTACACGTGTAGTAGTCGAACTTGATGGATCCAAGGGCTCCGAGCATCGTGGTACTTGGTGTAATCTGAGTCTTCGAGGATCGACAGTAGTGGTACTTGGTGCAACACCTTGTAGTCGTGCAGGCGTATGTGGTCATGCTGGTCTTGATGAAACAAAGGAGTACTTGAGGGTCTTCAGCGATACTTGGTTGGATCCATAGTACAAAAGATGAACTTGACGGTCGTGGAGTCTTGCACCAAAGTGGAACAGTGCTCCCTGCAGCAGGAACTGCGGTGACTCGAGGTAAAGCAGCGGGGCTCATCGGGCAAGAGAAGGCGACGAGGGCACCACAGTGGCATGGCAACGAGGCAGTGATGCTCAGGGTCGAGATGCAGGGCACACCTGAGGTTGGAGGCATCACAGAGGAAGGAGAAGGAGGGCCGTTGGACTTGGGGAGGCACCGGACTTCTTGGATCTCATGGGGTCCTGGTGGGGCTTCAGGTGACGGAGCTCCTGCGTGGTTGGGGAGGCCCAACGAGGCGAGCTAGAGGCCGGGGCAAGGGAGCTATTGCAACGCGATGACATGATGATGGCGGGTCAGCGACGGGATGCGGCGGCGCGCTGCAGGCCGGCTAGGGAAGGAGGCGCGGGCGCCATGACGACGCGAGCTCGCAGGGGAGACTCGCGAAGGAGACAAGGACGAGGCCGGCGTGTCCCGTTCGTCATCTCGAAGCAGAGGTGGGGATGAGGGCGCTGGACAACGAGAGGGCCGACCGGATGGCACACGAGAGGCTTGGCGAGCTGGTGCCCCGGTGGTGCGCTCGCGAGGATGCGATCGGAGGAGGAGGCGTGGGCGCTGTCGGTGGCTGCCATGGCGCTGGCAGCGGCGTCCGTGGGCAAAGGTGGCCGCATGGAAGCCAGGGGCGGAACGGGTGGGTGTGTGGTGGTGCGAGGGAAAGAGAGAGTGAACGAGGGGATCGGGCGTGGTTGCGTGGGCGATCAGGGGCAGGGGCTCCTCCGTGCGTGGGTGGTGGCGGTGGAAGGGAGCGATGTGGGGGGTTGAGGAGAAGAGTGGGTTGAGGCTAGGTTCTCTAGGGTTAGGAGGGGGAGTTAGATGGGCCAGCGGGAGCAGGGAGGCCCAGCAAGAAAGAAAGAAATGGGACTGATCCCTTAAATAAAAGTTTGATGTTTTCCCTTTTCCCAAAGAGATAAATGAAAAGAGAGGAAGGGAAGAAATTATTTAGAGGGTCAAATAATTCCCGAATGTGCTGGTGTCAGGACCCCGATCCTAAGTCGCACCGATCTAGCTGTAACACGTCATATCACTTTGCGGCCTCACGCACGGTAACCCCACGGGTGCCACCTTACCTGGCCCGGGACCGTTTGCGCATTTTGGCACACGTATATGACAGTGTCGCTAGCATCCATATGACAGAGAACCTGGGCCGACATGGCTAGTTATAAACCAAAAGTGGCACTAGATTACAGAGACAGGCATCCATGACCCAACAACGAACGTGTCGGTCATCAACGTATGAACCCAAGTCGTAGCAAGCTACATGGACTTAAAGGAACAACGCGTGACATTTCCCCTAAGGGACAGACACAGGAACGAAGAAGGACACATGCCGGCCAGCCTACGTGTTCTGAGCAGTAGCAAGCTACCAAGGCTCATTGGAATCACTAGGAGGCATTTCCCTGTAAGGTAGGCTACCAAAGGAAAACAACTAG
>LR738713.1:247954194-248042307 GCA_902687465.1 Secale cereale
CTGCCATGGCGCTGGCAGCGGCGTCCGTGGGCAAAGGTGGCCGCATGGAAGCCAGGGGCGGAACGGGTGGGTGTGTGGTGGTGCGAGGGAAAGAGAGAGTGAACGAGGGGATCGGGCGTGGTTGCGTGGGCGATCAGGGGCAGGGGCTCCTCCGTGCGTGGGTGGTGGCGGTGGAAGGGAGCGATGTGGGGTGTTGAGGAGAAGAGTGGGTTGAGGCTAGGTTCTCTAGGGTTAGGAGGGGGAGTTAGATGGGCCAGCGGGAGCAGGGAGGCCCAGCAAGAAAGAAAGAAATGGGACTGATCCCTTAAATAAAAGTTTGATGTTTTCCCTTTTCCCAAAGAGATAAATGAAAAGAGAGGAAGGGAAGAAATTATTTAGAGGGTCAAATAATTCCCGAATGTGCTGGTGTCAGGACCCCGATCCTAAGTCGCACCGATCTAGCTGTAACACGTCATATCACTTTGCGGCCTCATGCACGGTAACCCCACGGGTGCCACCTTACCTGGCCCGGGACCGTTTGCGCATTTTGGCACACGTATATGACAGTGTCGCTAGCATCCATATGACAGAGAACCTGGGCCGACATGGCTAGTTATAAACCAAAAGTGGCACTAGATTACAGAGACAGGCATCCATGACCCAACAACGAACGTGTCGGTCATCAACGTATGAACCCAAGTCGTAGCAAGCTACATGGACTTAAAGGAACAACGCGTGACATTTCCCCTAAGGGACAGACACAGGAACGAAGAAGGACACATGCCGGCCAGCCTACGTGTTCTGAGCAGTAGCAAGCTACCAAGGCTCATTGGAATCACTAGGAGGCATTTCCCTGTAAGGTAGGCTACCAAAGGAAAACAACTAGAAGTCGGATCCCACACATTCCAAGCATTTCAACCATACACACAATATGCTCAATATGTGCAAATACAACATTGCATCACAACAGAACTCTATGACTCAAAGTACTTTATTTAAGAGGATCCAAGAGCCATACATAACATATCCATATAGGTAGGGGTCACATGACCCAACAATCAAGTCATACAGTCATACAAGCACAAGCGAAAGCTACATGTCTGAGTACAGACAACTTAGAAAATAAAACAGGCTTGGTGTAGCCTGACTATCTACAAGGTCCTTCACAAGCTCCAGATCTCCGTCTGGGTGTCAAGCTACTCGTCGACGTCAACGTCTATGTAGAACCCATCATCAGGGGCAGGGTTCTCCTCGGCAGTAGTTATTAAGCAAACATGAGTACAAAGGTACTCAGCAAGTCTTACCACATAACCTATCATACATGCAACATTATCAAAGGGGGTAGTGGAGTTCATAGCAGAAAGCCTGCTTTGAATCTTGGCTAACCTATACTACAATTCTCAACAGATTGCAAGATATTATTACGAACACGAGTCCTCTACTCACCACAACAATACACTACCGAGGATCCTCTTCCGTCATCCTACGGAAGGGCCATCCACGGCACTCACACTTATCTTGAGGCTTTTAGTAGTATCCATCAACTTGTCTATGAACTGTAAGAGTAACCAAGTAGTCCGTACTGCGAACAATGTCTATTCGAATAGATTGATAACCCTGAAGGGTGTACTTCTTCACACACGCTCTCACCACTTATCGCCGTTTACTCGACATGTACTCGGCAACCATCAAGCAGAAGCCTAGCGTGGGTGTCGGCCACGACCTGACTAACTACTCAAGTCTCTCGTCCAGGTTTATCGCCTATTTGGGTTCCATCCGTGGGGAGATCCGGCCGGGGTGTCGCTCACGGCCCCAAACGATGTGTACAGGGTTCCCGAGTCACCAAACGGGCAACCGGTACACCGTGCCACGTACATGTCGCATCACAACCCACCCCGAGGGTCAACGCTGTGCACGACCTCCAGTAAACTATAAACACCAGAAACTAGTTGCAACTCCTGGACAGAGATCGAGGGTAACTAATAAGCCGAGAGGGTCAATTGAGGATCCCAATGTGTGGTAGTAGCTGTAACTTGAACCACACATACAGATCTCGGGTCCTATGGACGATTCCAATGAAACAACCCACCATGTACTCCTACATGGCCTTTCATCGATACCTTTACCAAGCGTATTCCACACTTCCTTCTCTTTATCGGTATGATCATTTCACTCTGATCCATCACCCAGATGAACCAGACCAGACACAACTCTAAGAATAGCAGGCAACATAAGCAAATAGCATGGTGGATCACACATCACATGGCTCAATCAACTCCTACACATGCTAGTGGGTTTCAACTATTTACTGTGGCAATGACAGGTCATGCAAGGGAATAGGGTTCAACTACCGCAGCAAGTAGCAGTTCACACGTTGTTGCCTTAATGCAGTAAAAGAGAGCAGGAGCGAGAAGATTGGGTTTGTATCGGAATGATCAATGATTGCTTGCCTGACAAAGTGGTTGTCGGGTACTGCTCTTTAGTTGGATACGCAGGAGTATCCTCGGGAGCAGGACCTAACACAGAGAATACCGGCGATTCAATCATTAAACAAACAAATGCAACAATATGATGCATGCTCATGACATGGCAAGATGCATGTGTTTTGGCTAATGCAACTAAAATCAGAAGGGTTTGAGCCTATTTGAATCAAGGATTCAAATTGGAATTCAACTATTATTTAATTAAATGCATTACCATGTTTTAATGTATACAACAAGGTTAACTTGCTCAAACATGCATGAAACCAGTGCCATTGGAAAGATTGGATTTTTCTGATCATTTTTCATATATAAATTATTTCCATCTGAGCTACGGTTGATTTTATATGATTTTAAGAAGTTTTGTGTAATTTCTGAAATTCATAAATCATTTAAGATTTAAATTAAATTCCAGAAACTCTTTACTGCGTCAGCATGACCTCATGCTGACGTCAGCAGGTCAACAGGAGCTGGTCCAGGTCAAACATGACATGTGGGCCCGGCATGTCAGTGTCACAGCTATTTAGCAAAGTTAATTGGTGTTAAACTAAAGACTAATTAGCTATCAGTGGGGTCTCGGCCCACGGGTCAGTGACTAAACTAACTAACTAATTTAATTAATCATTAACTTAATTAAACTAGCTAATTAGGGGAGGGGTGGCCCACACGTCAGCGACCTAGGGGTGGTCAACCCCCCGGTCAAACGAGTCAAACTCGCCGGCGAAGTGACGCGAGCGAGGCCAGACACGGCGGCGTGCTTCGGAAAACGTCCACAGGGCATGGCTCGAGCCGCAGTTGGGCGCGTTGGAGAGGCCTTGCCGATGCGCGTCGAACGGTGGTGGTCGCCGGATCTATGGTGGCCGGAGACGACGGCAACGAGCTCGACAGCGACGGCCGACGTTCGGGCGTGTGTGGAGACGCAGCTACGGTGGCCTAGGCGATGCGTGCGTGGTACCTAGCTCGTCTACGTGCTGCGGCGAGCGAGATGGACATGTGTCCGTGACCAAATTGTCACCGGAGCATCGCCGGCGGCAAGCACGGCGGCGGTGGGTTTCGGTGATCAACGGAGCAGCAGCTACACGGCGCAAACGAAGCAGAGGAAGGGGGGATTCGGCGTAGGAGCTCACAGCGGTGCTAGCGAGCTCGACGGAGGGGTCGGGGACGCTCTACAGCTTCTTACTCGACGGCGAGGTGCTCCGGCGATCCGAGGTTGGGGACGACGGCGTGAAGGCGTTGCAGGGCTCCCGGTGATCCGTGGCTCAGCAAGGAGGAAGAGGGCGTCGTGGCGAACCTTCTGGACACGGTCACGGGACGAGGGGGAGGCTCTAGGTGCGGCAACGGCGAGCGGCGGCGACGGGCGGCTCGGTTGTAATGCCCAGGATGGGACTATACCTCCTACGTGTCGAGGCACGACTTAAAGGTATAAGCCCATCCTAGAATGATCTCAAGTTTGGTATCTTTGCACAACTCATGTAAAAGAGGGATTAAATTGCAAAAAAAGATAGTTGGCTTACACTCGCCACTTCACACAATACATTACATAAGCAAAACATCATTCAAGACATCACGACCCGACTACGGGCGAAGATCCAAAAGAAAGATACCAAAACAACATAAAGCCACAGGTCAGGATCGAATCCTAGTAGAAACCACTACTGATCGTCGAAACATAACAAGCATACGGCCAAACTCTTCATCGAGCTCCTAGTGAAGAACTTGGACCAGCTTCTGCATCATCCTCGGCTGAACCTGCATCTGGTGTTGTAGTATCTGTGAGCCACGAGGACTCAGCAATCCCATAACGATGGGTATCAAGACTAGCAAAGCTTTATGGGTAGGAAGAGGTAAGTGGTGAGGTTGCAGCAGCGGCTAAGCATAACATATGGTGGCTAACTTACGAGTACCAGAATAAGATGAGCATCTACGCAAACGGTCGCAAAAGTAGTGATTGCTAAAGATCCTGAACTACATACGAATCAAACATAACCCCACCGTGTTCTCTTCTCAAAATGAAAAGAGACAGTCATGGTTACTCACACAGTTGTGTGTTTTACTTCGGATCATCTGTCAAGTTTTCTACAACCGGACATTAACAAATTTCAATCTGCCACATAACCGCGGGCACGGCTTTCGAAAGATCATAACCCTGCAGGGGTGTCCCAACTTAGCCCATCACAAGCTCTCATGATTAGCTGAAGTGATGAATATAATATCATCACTCCTTATCTTAGGGAAAATCCGATCAGGCTCGGCATCCCGGTAGCACAAGTCATTTCGACAATGGTAAAACAAGTCCAGCAAGACCTCCCGGCGTGCCAACACCCTGATGGTAGCCGCGCGCATCTCGTCTCAGGCCACGTCCGGATGAGCGCTACGTACAGTAACCGAAGACCCCAGATAACTGGGTGGTACCGCAAGTGGCTCTAGTTTGGGACCAACACCATCAGCACTAGCCCCCCCTGTTATGTAGAATTAAGAATCCTCGGGTAGCGCTAACTCCCTCTGCAATTTAATTAATTAATTAAGTTGTTATTATGAGCAAATTAAAACCAATATTGGGCCTTGCTGGAGGAGTTTTATTCAAAGTCAAACTGTCAAGGGGTCCCCATTTCACCCATCGTGTAAGGAACGCAAAATCAAGGAACATAATGCCGGTTTATCGGCGCCTAAGGTGGCATGAGTGGAAGAAAACACCGAGCAAAAGGCCAAGCCTTCCACCCATGCCCAGTATATAGGTGTGTTAATAATTATTATAGATATTGTGATATATCCAACAACAAGTTCCCTCCTGGAACGAACTTCATCTTCACCTGCAACTAACAACGCTATAAGAGAGGCTGAGCAAGCGGGTAACATAGCCAAACAGTGGTTTTGCTAGGAAGGTTTCAAGGTTAGAGGTTTCATGGCAACAAGGAGAGGCTGACATAAAAGATGGGTAGCGCGACATGTAACGATAGCATCGAGACAACTAAGCATGGCAATGGTAGTAAAGGTATCCAAGGGTATGATCATCTTGCCTGGAATTCTACAAGGGAGAAGAACGGATCCATGAAGTAGACGGAGCAACATAGTCGAGCGAATCCTCACAACTCCGGAACGAAACCGAAGCTATCAAGAGAAGCAACCGGAAAGAAGCAAACAACACGGTAAACACACAAGCTTAAACATGGCATACGATGCACATCCAAGTATGATGCATGTCCGGTTTAAATATGCATGGCATGGCAAAGTGCACAAACAAAACTACAAGTTAAGTGGAGCTCAATATGCAACGAGTTGCATATTGACGAAACACCACATTAATTATTTAATTGACTCTCGTTTATTTACAAGACAAGGTTAAATGTTGGTTAATATGGCAAGAGGTGAAGCAAAAACAAACTACCTATCTAGGCAATTTAAATGAGGCCGGAAATAACAACAAAGATTCCGGAAACTCCTCATGCACATATATATGAATTTGGTAATGTTCTGCCTATAACCACATTTTAAAGTTGTTAAACAGCAAAACAAAGTGCATCATGTTATTCTACACATTTTCTACCCCAAAACATATAAAGTTTATTAAATTTGGAGCTACGGTTATTTAGTTATGAAATAAATCATTTTAGCATGGCATTTGAGCAAATTAAATAAACAGCAAGTTAAACATTTTTAACTGTGGTGAAAGTGGCATATTATGAATTTACACAAAATTCTGAGCATTTTTCATATATAAATTTTTTTACATGTGATGCATGGTTGTGAAGTTATTAAATGCATGAACTAGAGGGACTATTCTGCAAAACTGTTTTTTCCCTGGAAAATAGCTAAATCGCAGAAAGGAAAAAAAACATGCTGGGCCGAAAACTGACTGGCCCAACAGTGCAGAGGAGGGTCAGGCGGCTGCTCACATCGGGCTTGGCCCAGCAGTGCAGAGGGGAAGGAGGCAGGCCGGCTGGCCTTGGCGCCGTGCTAGGCCCACGGGACGAGGCCCACGGGCCCTCGCTGGAGGCGGCCGAAGCCTGGATTAGGGTGCTTAAATAGGCAAAGGGGTCTAGGGATTAGGGTTTGGGGTGTTCGGAGGGGTTTTTGAGCCCTCCGATCGCGATCCGACGGATCCGATCGCGGGGGAGGCTATGGGAGTCCTAGTGGGCTGATTGGTGGGCTGTGTTAGAGGGGCTTCGGGCTGCGAGTAGAGAAGAGAAGAGAGGCCCGGCGGTAGTTTCGGAACATCGAAACGTCCGACGATTATCCGGCTAAAGCGCCGCTATAAGTTTAACGGTTGGGCTATCAAACGAACTCCGAATGCGACGAAATTTGACAGGTGGTCTACCTATGCTACAATAAGACCACACGCCAAGTTTCACCCCATTCCGAGAGCGTTTTCCGGCCACTCATAAAATAAATATTCGGAGGTGCCGCGGGCGCGTGCGAGTGTGTCTGGGCTCAGAACGGACAACGGAGAGGACAGGGCAACTACAGACGGAGGCAAGTTTTGAAAACATATTGATGAAATGCACATGATGACATGATGCAATGCAAAATAAATAACAGAAACACAAAAGAAACACATGGGAGAACCCAGAACATCTGGAATCTTCTGGAATCTTCTGGGACGTCGGTCTTCGGGCGTCACAACTCTCCCACACTAACAGAGGATCTCGACCCGAGATCCTAGAGATAGCACCGGGTAAAAAAACGGAAGAGGAAGAGGTAAAACAAAGTTGCTTCTTTGACAGACGAGTGAAACCAAAGAACCTTGAGAGGTTAAACAAGTTGAATAAGAATACAACGGAGATGAACGAAGATGAAAACACTCCGTTAGAAAAGAGGGACAAGGAGCATTATGAGAACCTTGTAGGTTGAAAGACATGAAACAAGAGCTCACGAACCAAAAGAATATGAAACCGCAATGGTATAACCAAGGAATAAGAATGACAGAATTTGGACAGCACTCCGTCTGAAAATGGAAGGAATCAACATGAATTTGAGGAGATGTAGTGATACTTGATGAAATCAACAATATATTTCCTCCGAAACAATTAAAAGAATGGCACAAGGTTAAGAAGAATTCAGACAGCACTCTGGTTAAAAGAGAGGCAAAACTTGATAAGATGAGAGAACTAGAAGGGAGGACACACACTCCGGTTAAATAGATAAACAAGGAAAGAACATGATCTCGATAAAAAACGAGATGATGGTTAATGAGAGCAACATCACAATGCCTCCGGAAGAAAGAATAGCATATAGATGAATGAAAGAAATGAACGGAGAAAAACATGACAACTTCTCCCACGAGTGAATTGAAAGAGCATCTTTACCAAGATGGGTTGAACAGAGTTGTTGGAATTCAACAACGAAAACGAATAAGCTTCATGTGGCTTATGGAAAAAATCTCCAAATTAAGAGGTGACAACCAGCCACTTACGGAAACATTTAATTGAATTGAGATCAACAAGGAGACGATAAACTTATTTCACCGGAATGATAAATGAAGAACTTGGGTCATTTATAAGCACCACAATAGCAAAATCCTTAGGGAAAGCTTTAGGTGAAATACAACCCAAGGTAACTCCAATGAATAAATTGAAGGGTTGAAAAGATCTCCTGAACAAGAAAATGATGGGTTTAAATATCCCATTCCTGACAACTTGTGAATCATGAAACATGAAGGAATTGTCAACAATGGCATAACACCATCTGAAAAGATAAGGGGGCAAGAATTGCACTTGGAAAGCATGATGAAGAATGCTTGAGCTTCAACAAGAATCTTGATGAAGACTTCGAGGATGAATTAAAACATGATGAACCACCATGAGATTTCGGTAATGAAAGCATGAGAAGTGAAAGACGAAAAGAATAAGATTCAAGGCCTGCGATGAATTAGATGGAGCTTTGAAATGATGTAACTGAAATAACTTGGAGCTCCAGAAAACAAGATGAACAACTTAGGGGCGAGAATAAGAGATGATGAACAAGCTCCGAAGGAAGGGATTAATCACCTAGAAGGAAATAAGAATAAGAATTATGTTATGCATATCCTTCATCAATTTAAATTGACTTCAAGCAATGGATTTGGCATACTACTTATTCTCGTTGCAAAGAATTAAGAGAGATATAGCACAAGCTTGGGTAAATCTTCAACGAAGCACCGGTAGGATTATGAAAAGAACAAATGAATTAAAACGATAACAACAGAAGAGAAATCTTGAATGAACCGCCGTAAGAATATGGAGACGAACGAAGAGACATCAATGAGGAATATTTGGAGGACGAAGTTGAAAACTGAGAACGAAGAAATATCCTGAAATGATGGCCTTCGGAGGATCACAAAGAAAAGAATTCATGAAAAGCTTCGGAAGGGTATAAAAAAGAATTCCTTACAAACGGAACAATAATGAGGATGGCATGAAGCTAGAACCATGAATCTTCACGAGAACGGCCAATATTTAAGAGAAACACTTCTCCGGTCTTCAGTTGTTGAGAATGAAGACGAGAAATGCCATGAAGAATTGTTGAGCACTCCGGAATGAAGAATTAAAAAGGTTGAACCAATTATGAACAAGAATTTGAAAGCGATCTTGGAGAAGGCATGTGACTGATGGGAATCATTCTTACGTCACACTTTGAAAACAATTTGAGTAAAACTCCAGAAAAATTGAAGAGTCAGGTAAGATCCTGGGAAAAAAACCTGTGGGTTAGGGCCCACTAAAGAAAACACCGTTGAAAAAGATTGCTTAAGAGATACTGCACCGGTTGAATTAAATGGCTTGAATAAGATGATAATCCTCAAAATAGCTTGAACGGATTAAGAATGGAATTATGAATCTTCAGCACTCCGGATATGAATAACAAGAGGAGAATGATTAATTGGTGCACCGGAATAAGAAAGCATTGGGAAAAGAGGAAAAGGATAAGATCAACACCAAAATCTTGAATTACATCCACCGGTAGAATATTGGAATTAAGAATGATGAACTTGAAGCTCTTGAGCAACTTCACGATAAACACCGGATAATGGAATTGCACGAAAAGAATGAAGAAACATCACATTAATAAAATGGATATTTCATTAGAGAATTGCTGGCTCCATAAAGAAAAGGGTAGGAGGGTGGGGAAAACAAGGACAACTTGGGATGAATGAAACAGACAAATCGTCAGATTTCTCAACGACGTCCGTATGGAATAACTAGAAGAGAAGGCACACCGGTTGAAAAGAATTAACATGAAAATCTTGATGATCAAGAAGGATTAGCACTCCCATAGAAATATGAGAACACCGATTAGGAAAGGTATGGAATCAACATTTGACATCGAAGCAACTCGAATACCAGAATCAAATCAAAACAAAGGATAGAATGTTGCAGAAGAATCTTCACAATATCATCCGAACAGCGAATTGAACGAATGAGTTCCGCAGGTACATCAACTTGTCGAGAAGCCACTTGGAAGAAGAAAAAGATAAATAAAAAGGAACAAGGATCAGATAGAACAAATACAAGATAGAAGCTTCGTTCGACATCTTCGTGCTGAAAGCTCATGGAACGTGTTACAAAAGGGTTTTGCAATCCCCGGATCAGCATAGCCAAGGACCCTTTAAGATGCAACTCCCGATCAGAACAAGTCCATAAAACCACTTCACTCAATGCAGAACCCCAAACTTCATATCATGCACTCGTTGGAAGAAAGTCTAGAACTACTAGATGAACCCACCTATTAATTTCCGAAAGTTTCCAGTTATGTAATCAGGTGTTGGGGATACAGGGGAAGCACCGCGTACTCAACTCTAAACCTACATCCAGCTGTATCCATCCTTCAACACATAACCAGTTGTTCTCGGAAACCGTTTACCTCGGACCTTCGAAACGCATCCACTATACAAGCTATGGCAATACTCCCGAACTACCTCCCCAGTACTGGGTGATGTCGGGGTTATCTTGCCACTAACCGCATAGGAGAGTTTTCGATGTCGGCCGTCTTAAGTATTCTAGTACTGCCGCGATGGATTTGTAACGACAACACCTCGGAGCTCAACTCCCTGGGACACTGCCACAACCCCTAATGACAGGAGGCATCGAGAACAATGTTCTCGTCACAAAGACATCGGAACAATCCAAACAATACTCGCGAGATCCTAAAAAAAATTTGGTGCATTTTTTGAAAGTAGAAGAGGCAAGAGTAATCGTCAGGAGTCCTCACCAGAGTGAAAAGGGGATGAGGAGCAAAGAAATCCTACTCTCCGATATATATAGGACTCAAAACATTTCAAGTGTGTGCCTAGACTCAACCGTCAACGATTCGATCAATCAGTGGGGGCTTCTAGGTCGGAGAAGGCTCTGAATACCTACTTGTAATGCCCAGGATGGGACTATACCTCCTACGTGTCGAGGCACGACTTAAAGGTATAAGCCCATCCTAGAATGATCTCAAGTTTGGTATCTTTGCACAACTCATGTAAAAGAGGGATTAAATTGCAAAAGAAGATAGTTGGCTTACACTCGCCACTTCACACAATACATTACATAAGCAAAACATCATTCAAGACATCACAACCCGACTACGGGCGAAGATCCAAAAGAAAGATACCAAAACAACATAAAGCCACAGGTCAGGATCGAATCCTAGTAGAAACCACTACTGATCGTCGAAACGTAACAAGCATACGGCCAAACTCTTCATCGAGCTCCCAGTGAAGAACTTGGACCAGCTTCTGCATCATCCTCGGCTGAACCTGCATCTGGTGTAGTACTATCTGTGAGCCACGAGGACTCAGCAATCCCATAACCATGGGTATCAAGACTAGCAAAGCTTTATGGGTAGGAAGAGGTAAGTGGTGAGGTTGCAGCAGCGGCTAAACATAACATATGGTGGCTAACTTACGAGTACCAGAATAAGATGAGCATCTACGCAAACGGTCGCCAAAGTAGTGATCGCTAAAGATCCTGAACTACATACGAATCAAACATAACCCCACCGTGTTCTCTTCTCAAAATGAAAAGAGACAGTCACGGTTACTCACACAGTTGTGTGTTTTACTTCGGATCATCTGTCAAGTTTTCTACAACCGGACATTAACAAATTCCAATCTGCCACATAACCGCGGGCACGGCTTTCGAAAGATCATAACCCTGCAGGGGTGTCCCAACTTAGCCCATCACAAGCTCTCACGATTAGCTGAAGTGATAAATATAATATCATCACACCTTATCTTAGGGAAAATCCGATCAGGCTCGGCATCCCGGTAGCACAAGTCATTTCGACAATGGTAAAACAAGTCCAGCAAGACCTCCCGGCGTGCCGACACCCTGATGGTAGCCGCGCGCATCTCGTCTCAGGCCACGTCCGGATGAGCGCTACGTACAGTAACCGAAGACCCCAGATAACTGGGTGGTACCGCAAGTGGCTCTAGTTTGGGACCAACACCATCAGCACTGGCCCCCCTGTTATGTAGAATTAATAATCCTCGGGTAGCGCTAACTCCCTATGGAATTTAATTAATTAATTAAGTTGTTATTATGAGCAAATTAAAACCAATGTTGGGCCTTGCTTGAGGAGTTTTATTCAAAGTCGAACTGTCAAGGGGTACCCATTTCACCCATCGTGTAAGGAACGCAAAATCAAGGAACATAATGCCGGTTTATCGGCGCCTAAGGTGGCATGAGTGGAACAAAACACCGAGCAAAAGGCCAAGGCTTCCACCCATGCCCAGTATATAGGTGTGTTAATAATTATTATAGATATTGTGATATATCCAACAACAAGTTCCCTCCTGGAACGAACTTCATCTTCACCTGCAACTAACAACGCTATAAGAGAGGCTGAGCAAACGGGGCTGAGCAAGCGGGTAACATAGCCAAACAGTGGTTTTGCTAGGAAGGTTTCAAGGTTAGAGGTTTCATGGCAACAAGGAGAGGCTGACATAAAAGATGGGTAGCGCGACATGTAACGATAGCATCGAGACAACAAAGCATGGCAATGGTAGTAAAGGTATCCAAGGGTATGATCATCTTGCCTGGAATTCCACAAGGGAGAAGAACGGATCCATGAAGTAGACGGAGCAACATAGTCGAGCGAATCCTCACAACTCCGGAACGAAACCGAAGCTATCAAGAGAAGCAACCGGAAAGAAGCAAACAACACGGTAAACACACAAGCTTAAAAATGGCATACGATGCACATCCAAGTATGATGCATGTCCGGTTTAAATATGCATGGCATGGCAAAGTGCACAAACAAAACTACAAGTTAAGTGGAGCTCAATATGCAACGAGTTGCATATTGACGAAACACCACATTAATTATTTAATTGACTCTCGTTTATTTACAAAACAAAGTTAAATGTTGGTTAACATGGAAAGATGTGAAGCAAAAACAAACTACCTATCTAGGCAATTTAAATGAGGCCGGAAATAACAACAAAGATTCCGGAAACACCTCATGCACATATATATGAATTTGGTACTGTTCTGCCTATAACCACATTTTAAAGTTGTTAAACAGCAAAACAAAGTGCATCATGTTATTCTACACATTTTTCTACCCCAAAAACATATAAAGTTTATTAAATTTGGAGCTACGGTTATTTAGTTATGAAATAAATCATTTTAGCATGGCATTTGAGCAAATTAAATAAACAGCAAGTTAAACATTTTTAACTGGGGTGAAAGTGGCATATTATGAATTTACACAAAATTCTGAGCATTTTTCATATATAAATTTTTTACATGTGATGCATGGTTGTGAAGTTATCAAATGCATGTACTAGAGGGACTATTCTGCAAAACTGTTTTTTTCCTGGAAAATAGCTAAATCGCAGAAAGGAAAAAAAACATGCTGGGCCGAAAACTGACTGGCCCAACAGTGCAGAGGAGGGTCAGGCGGCTGCTCACATCGGGCTTGGCCCAGCAGTGCAAAGGGGAAGGAGGCAGGCCGGCTGGCCTTGGCGCCGTGCTAGGCCCACGGGACGAGGCCCACGGGCCCTCGCTGGAGGCGGCCGAAGCCTGGATCGGCGCTGACCGTCGTCTCCCTCCTGGAGAGCGAGCAGGCAGATGCTGCCATGGCTGGCGGCGCGAGCTGGGGTGTCCGTCGGAGGCCAAGGGAACGGGGCCCGGCCGGATCCGGGCGGATCTGGCCCCGGGGCTTCTATTCCCGGCGGCGGCGAGGTCCACCGGGGACGGGGCGGCGAGAACGAGGTGGCTACCCGCGGGAGCGAGAGAGAGCTGGCGAGGTGAGGTGAGGGACAGGAAGGACGGAGGGAAGGAGAGAGAGGCGCGACGAGGGAGGACCTCAGGTCGTCGGCGGGGTCGTCCGCAGCGCTCCGGCGAGGCTGCCGGCGAGTGGGGATCGCGGAGGCGAACGGCGGTTGCCTCGATCCAGGGGATCGAGCGCTGCGGGGTGCTGCGAGGAGCCAGAGGCGGGGCGACGCGGTTGGGCCCAGATCCGGCCCACGGCGGGCCGGGAACGGGCCTTGCGCGGCTGGGGACGCGTGGCCTCGCGGGAGAGGCCACAGGCGCCGGCGGGTGGCAGCTCGGCCAATGGTGACTTGCCATGTGGCGTCGGCGGGCTGGCTGGGCGCCGAAATGGAGGTGGGGGCGGCGGCTGCAGATGGAAGGGTGGTAGGTGGCGCAGAATTTTAGGGAGAAGGCCAAAAATGGCAAGGGGATGTGCTTAAATAGGCAAAGGGGTCTAGGGATTAGGGTTTGGGGTGTTTGGAGGGGTTTTTGAGCCCTCCGGTCGCGATCTGACGGATCCGATCGCGGGGGAGGCTATGGGAGTCCTAGTGGGCTGATTGGTGGGCTGTGTTAGAGGGGCTTCGGGCTGCGAGGAGAGAAGAGAAGAGAGGCCCGGCGGTAGTTTCGGAACATCGAAACGTCCGACGATTATCCGGCTAAAGCGCCGCTATAGGTTTAACGGTTGGGCTATCAAACGAACTCCGAATGCGACGAAATTTGACAGGTGGTCTACCTATGCTACAATAAGACCACACGCCAAGTTTCACCCCATTCCGAGAGCGTTTTCCGGCCACTCATAAAATAAATATTCGGAGGTGCCGCGGGCGCGTGCGAGTGTGTCTAGGCTCAGAACGGACAACGGAGAGGACAGGGCAACTACGGACGGAGGCATGTATTGAAAACATGCTGATGAAATGAACATGATGACATGATGCAATGCAAAATAAATAACAGAAACACAAAAGAAACACACGGGAGAACCTGGAACATCTGGAATCTTCAGGAATCTTCTGGGACGTCGGTCTTCGGGCGTCACATCGGTGGTGAGAGGGGAGAGAGCCAGGGGAAGGCGATGAGGACGAGGGGAAATGAGAGAGGGGTCGGGGCAGCTGCGTGGCGATGCAAGAAGGCTTACAGGCCGTCAGGGAGGCAGGCAAGCAGGGAGGAGGTGGCCGGGCGCGTGCCGGCGCGCGGTGGCCATGCGCGCTGCCTTCTGGCGCGAGGAGGAAGGCGACAGAAACGGGGCTGGTGGGCTGGGCCGGCCTGCAACAGTGCTGGGCTCAGGTAAGTTCTTTCTCTCTCTTTCTTTTACCTATTTCTTTTCTGTTTCATTTGTTTTGCAACTTTGTTTAATTAATAAAAATGCCAGAACATTTTTATAACTCATAAAACTTGTCATGCCCACTGTATATATTATGAACATTATGGAACATTATAGTTTATGATTATTTGAGCATTTAAAATATTTTATAGCATTTAAATGCCCAAATACAAATACCATATGATTTAATCCAAAGCCCTTAGATGTCCTAGAAAATTGTGCACCATTTTTGGCAGAGGTTTAGGACCAAGGCAGAAATGATGAACATTTTTGAAGGGCATTTTGGGTACATTGGAAAAGATTTTATCAAACCCTAGTTGTTAGGAGAGGGGTGCTAGGGTTTCTGTCATTCCCATTTCAAGTTTCTTTGAGAAGTAAACATGATGCACACTCTAGCTAGCCCTAATGCAAGTGCTAAACTAGGGATGTGACAACTCACCCCCACTTAAAAGAATCGCGTCCCGAGATTCGGGTTCCTCCGGAAAGAGGGTGGGGTACTCAAGTCGAAGACGATCCTTCCTTTCCCAAGTAGCTTCACTCTCGGAATGATGTGACCATTGAACCTTGAGAAACTTGATATTGTGGCGTCGAGTGGTGCGCTCGGTTTGATCAAGAATACGAATGGGGTATTCTCGATATGTGAGATTGTCCTGGAGATCAAGCGTTTCGTGGTCCACTCCGCGGATAGGATCCGAGAAGCAACGCCTGAGTTGAGAAACGTGGAACACGTCATGAACTCTGGATAGGTGCGGAGGTAGTTCCAATTGGTAGGCAACTTCTCCTCGTTTGGCAAGAATGCGAAAAGGACCGATGTAACGAGGGGCCAATTTGCCTTTGATACCAAAGCGATGGGTTCTCTTAAGAGGAGTAACCCGAAGGTAAGCCCTATCGCCGACTTCAAAAGTCACAGCCTTATGATGACTATCATATTGGCTCTTCTGGCGAGACTGGGCTGTTTTCAATTTCTCACGAACGATGCGAACTTGGTCTTCTGCTTCCTGGATCATATCCGGGCCAAAGAATTGTCTTTCCCCGGTTTCTGACCAGTTAAGAGGTGTTCGACACCTTCGTCCATATAGAACTTCGAAGGGAGCTTTGCCCAAGCTGGCTTGATAACTATTGTTATAAGCGAATTCGGCAAATGGAAGACACTTCTCCCAATCCATACCGAAAGAGATGACAGAGGCTCGAAGCATGTCTTCCAGAATTCGATTGACTCGTTCCACTTGACCACTTGACTGGGGATGGAAGGCGGTACTGAAGGAGAGATGAGTTCCCATAGCATTCTGGAAATTTTCCCAAAATCGTGAAGTGAAAAGACTTCCACGGTCTGAGTTAATCTCCAACGGCACACCATGAAGTGATACTATCCGAGAGACATACAAGTCTGCTAGCTAGCTAGCGGTAACACTCTCTTGAACAGGCAGAAAATGAGCTAATTTAGAGAGGCGGTCGATAATGACGAAGATAGCATTATTCCCTTTCCTGGTCCTGGGAAACCCGGTAATGAAGTCCATACCGACCTTGTCCCATTTCCATTCAGGAATATCTAAAGGTTGAAGGGTGCCAGCAGGCCGTTGATGCTCTGCTTTGATTCGACGACAAACGTCGCAGTTAGCAATGAATTGAGCGATTTCTCTCTTGATCCTAGTCCACCAGAATCTCTGACGTAGGTCCTGATACATTTTGGTACTACCGGGATGAATCGTGAGAGGAGATTCATGAGCCTCCTTAAGAATCATTTGTCGTAGCAGTTGTTTCTTGGGTACCACCAAGCGGTTCTCGAAGTACACAACACCTCGTTCATCCATAGAGAAACTTCTAGCAACTCCGCTAGCAATGTTCTCCTTGATCCGAGATATGCCTTTATCATACCGCTGGGCAACTATGTTTTGATCCATAAGGGTAGGTTTCGCCACCAAGGTGGAAAGGAATCCTCGATGAACAATGTGAAGGTTAAGCTTACGAAATTCCTCGTGGAGAAGTGGTTGCCCTTGTTGTAACATTAAGTTGTTACAATAAGACTTACGACTTAGCGCATCAGCCATGACATTGGCCTTTCCAGGGGTGTAAGTGATTCCTAAATTGTAATCTGTGAGCAACTCGACCCAACGTCTTTGCCTGAGATTTAGATCCGGTTGTGTGAAGATGTACTTCAAACTTTGATGATCAGTGAAGATTTCACAGCGATTACCAAGGAGGTAATATCGCCATGTTTTGAGTGCATGGACTACAGCTGCAAGCTCTACATCATGAGTAGGATAGTTATCCTCATGTGGACGCAACTGTCGGGATGCGTATGCAATCACTTGACGATCTTGCATGAGTATGCAACCTAGTCCTTGTCGCGAGGCGTCGCAATAGATTATAAAATCCTAGGAAAAGTCTGGTGGTACCACTACAGGTGCAGATGTCAGGCGTCTTTTCAGTTCCTGAAAACTGGACTCGCATTGTGGGGTCCACTCAAACTTTTTATCTTTCTTGAGGAGTTCAGTTAGAGGTTTAGCAACCTTGGAGAAATTCTCAACGAAGCGTCAGCAATAGCTCGCTAAGCCAAGAAAACTCCTAACTTGCTTGACCGATTCAGGGGGAGTCCAGTCAAGGACGGCTTGAACTCGCTCGGGATTGACAGCAATACCCTTGCCAGAGATCACATGACCTAGATAGGTTACTTCTGGCAACCAAAATTCACATTTAGAGAATTTGGCATATAGGCGGTGCTCTCAAAGTTTCGTCAATACCAGCCTTAAATGCTCGGCATGATCTTTCTTGTTCTTGGAGTAAATGAGTATATCATCGAGGTATACCACGACGAATTTATCCAAGTACTCCATGAATATAGAATTCATGAGCCGGGAGAAGGTGGCTGGGGCATTGGTTAACCCGAAGGACATGACGGTGTACTCATATTGGCCATAACGAGTAACAAAAGCCATTTTAGGGATGTCCCCGTTCTTGATTTTGATTTGATGGTAACCCAACCTCAAATCCATCTTAGAGAAGACTGAGGATCCAGCGAGCTGATCATACAGGTCGTTGATCCTGGGGAGCGGATACTTGTTCTTTATGGTGACCAGATTGACAGGTCGGTAATCTACAACCATCCGCTCCGTTCCATCCTTCTTCTTGATGAAGAGGACGGGGCAAGCCCAAGGGGAAGAACTAGGACGGATGAAACCTTTTTGCAAGGACTCATCGAGTTGTTTCTGAAGCTCAGCTAATTCTAGGGGTGCCATCTTATAAGGTCTCCTAGAGATTGGGACAGTTCCAGGGATAAGATCTATCACGAACTCGACATCTCTGTCAGGTGGAACTCCTGGCAGTTCTTCTGGAAAAACATCCGGAAAGTCACGGACTACCGGGATATCTTCGAGTTCTGGTAGAGGGCTGGCATTAAGAGAGTAGAGCTGACGCTCAGCCATTCGGGTCAAGACATTGACTATCTTGCCGGATGGGTGTGTAAGTTGAACGGTCCTAGTATAGCAATCAATCTTGGCGTAATGAGTTGTCATCCAATCCATACCCAAAATGATGTTTATGTCCGAGGACTTGAGAGCGATTAGAGATGCTAGGGAAACAAGTCTATCGACAAGGATTTCATTTCCATGGCTTACCCTAGAGGTTTGCCATTTTGAACCAGGAGTTTGAATAACCATGGAAGTAGGCATGTCACAAAAAGTCATGTTGTGCATTCGAGCATAGCTCTTAGATATGAACGAATGGGATGCTCCAGTATTGAAAAGAACAGATGCCGGATGGCAGTTAACAAGAAGCGTACCAAGGACGACGTTAGGATCCTCATAAGCTTCCTCAGCAGAGACATAGTTGACATGACCACGTGCAGTGGGGATTGGCTTGACATAATTCACCTTGCCGGTTGGCTTGCCACGGCCAACGGGTTTTCCTGGTTGGTTCTGAGGACACTCACGCATGTAGTGCCCTGGTTCTCCACACTTGAAGCATGTCACAGTGCTAGTGCGTGGAGCAAAGTTGGAAGGTGGTCCTCCATAGGTCTTAGCAGGTGCATACTGTTGAGTTGGGCGAGGCGCCTCATAGGATGGCCTCGGTGTGTACTTGGGTGGCAGAGCAGTGTTAGGAACCCACACACGGCGCTTGTGAGAGCCAGAGTCGGATGAGGAACCAAAGTCTCGAGTATGCTTGCGTGTGGACTCGAAGTTGGTCTGGCCCGTCTCAGCACTGATAGCCTTGTTTACCAACTTCTGGAAGGAAGTGCACTCGTGCAGACGTAGATCTCGGCGGAGTTCAGGGCTGAGTCCCTTGCGGAACCTCGCCTGCTTCTTGGCATCGGTGGATACTTCCTCAGGTGCATAGCGTGCCAAGTTGCCAAACTCGCGACTATAGCCATCCACAGTTAACCGGCCCTGGGTGAAATTGCAGAATTCCTCCAGCTTGCGATCCATGAGACCTTCCGGAATGTGATGTTCACGGAATGCCTCACAAAACTCAACCCAAGTAGTGATTTGGCCAGCAGGACACATAGCTTCAAAGTTCTCCCACCAAAGACTGGCAGGGCCCTCAAGATGGTAGGCGGCGTAGGTAACCTTGTCAGCTTCGGCCACACGGGCAGAGTGTAGCTTGTGGGTGATACTATGTAGCCAATCATCCGCATCCAGAGGTTCAGTGGAGTGATGGAACTTCGGTGGGCACATCTTGATAAAGTCATTGATTGACACCACATCATTCCTCTGGCAGAACCCAGTGTTCTGCTCTATGCGTTCCAGCAGACGGTTGGTCTCTCTCTTGTTCCGTTCTGCCTCGAGCATAACTTCCGCCAAGGAGGGTGGCTGGGGCAGATTCCCATCTCTAGCCCCACTAGCCTCACCCTACTCCTGAGCAGCACGAGTGTTGCGAGTGTTGACCATCCTAAGAAAACAAAACAACGGTTTAGACAAGGATGGCAGAAATTTGACATAGAAGTGCAGAATGTAATGGATGACACGGAATGCAGAGATGTTCATCCGTACGACATGGTAATATAGAAACCGCTATATATACACCAGTGGTCATACACACCATACATAGTTTAGTACAAGCCAAGGCCAAAGTACAACTGCGGTGAAAGATGATACATCCCATCAGAGGCATTCCAAGCTCCTATACATTATTTAACTACACCTCCGGAACTCAGTACACACTAAGTCATATTCCACAAGACGCGCAGGATTGTGGAATACAACTACTATAATACTACTACTACCACGGTCTAACTCAGACATTCCCGTAGTAATCTTCGTAAAGATTACCACCGTAGCCTGGAAGTGGAACAGACGGATCTTGAAACTCGCGAGCGCTCGAAGGCTGTGGACCATAGGGACATGGATGTGGCCTCGGTCCCGATGCTGGTGGTAACCGACGCCCACGTGGAGGTGTAATACCCCCAACGTCACGCCAATCCATGCGACCAGGCAGACGAGTCCGCACGGGGTACAAATCCCGCATGTCCAGATATCCGGCATGCACAGCAGGTGCAAGCCGTGTCAAAGTAGTCCAGTGGGCGGCTCGAGTGTTATACAGCTCCATTCGGAGGGCACGGACCTCACGGTCCCTATCCTCCAGCATCTGAACAGTAGTCTGAAGCAGTGGCTCTTCATGAGCAGCATCAGTATACAGACCATTGTAGTAGCCTTCCTCTCCGGGAAGTGAGACTGGAATGTAACAGAACTCAGTGTTCAGCAACAGGGCATGCCTAGCCCGGAGAATGGTCATCAACGAATAGGCGGCATCCTGTACTGCCATCTCGATGGTAACCCCGAGTCCATAAGACCAATGGATGGGGTCGTTAGCTCCGGGATATGAGGGGTATATCACGACTGTGCAGAAATACTGACTCTGATTGAAATCCCGGTACTGTTCCTCCAGAGTGTACTCAGGATACCAGCGATAACCGGTCTCAGTCAGCACACGGACTAGCATGGCCGTGTGACCGGGCACATTAATGCACCGCGTCAAACGAACCACTTGGTGAGGGGTGCGGCCAGACATCTGAAACACGAAGTAATGCAAAGGCATTAGTGTTTCTGTAAGAAATCGGGCAGCATAACAACTGTAAATGCTCAAACAAAGATTTGAGACATCATACAAATGATAGCATAGCCACTCAACAATTCCATATCAAGGTTCCGGGTCCAACAATCATCATACTAAAAGGATAGAAACCGAACTGAGGCTTAAAACCAACAATCCTAAGAGTCTACGGATTAGTAACATGTGAACCTAGTAAGGATAAGAGGCCTAGTCCTAAATCCCCGTAGAAAGAATAGACTGACTCAGATCAGAAGGGCATAAGGTAAAGGAGTAAAAGAGCCTTACGTTCCATTCCACAATCAATTCCCCTACATATAACTAAGAATTTTTCTAGACTCAGCATCGACCAGTTTGGCTTGAGAAACCTACAGGCAGTCCTGCTCTGATGCCAACGCTGTCAGGACCCCGATCCTAAGTCACACCGATCTAGCTGTAACACGTCATATCACTTTGCGGCCTCACGCACGGTAACCCCACGGTTGCCACCTTACCTGGCCTGGGACCGTTTGCGCATTTTGGCACACGTATATGACAGTGTCGCTAGCATCCATATGACAGAGAACCCGGGCCGACATGGCTAGTTATAAACCAAAAGTGGCACTAGATTACAGAGACAGGCATCCATGACCCAGCAACGGACGTGTCGGTCATCAACGTATGAACCCAAGTCGTAGCAAGCTACATGGACTTAAAGAAACAACACGTGACATTTCCCCTAAGGGACAAACACAGGAACGAAGAAGGACACATGCCGGCCAGCCTACGTGTTCCGAGCAGTAGCAAGCTACCAAGGCTCATTGGAATCACTAGGAGGCATTTCCCTGTAAGGTAGGCTACCAAAGGAAAACAACTACGAGTCGGATCCCACACATACCAAGCATTTCAACCATACACACAATATGCTCAATATGTGCAAATACAACATTGCATCACAACAGAACTCTATGACTCAAAGTACTTTATTTAAGAGGCTCCAAGAGCCATACATAACATATCCATACAGGTAGGGGTCACATGACCCAACACTCAAGTCATACAGTCATACAAGCACAAGCGGAAGCTACATGTCTGAGTACAGACAACTTAGAAAATAAAACAGGCTTGGTGTAGCCTGACTATCTACAAGGCCCTTCACAAGCTCCAGATCTCCGTCTGGGTGTCAAGCTACTCGTCGACGTCAACGTCTATGTAGAACCCATCAGCAGGGGCACGATTCTCCTCTGCAACAGTTATTAAGCAAACATGAGTACAAAGGTACTCAGCAAGTCTTACCACAGAACCTATCATACATGCAACATTATCAAAGGGGGTAGTGGAGTTCATAGCAGAAAGCCAGCTTTGACTCTTGACTCAAGATTATCTTGAGGCTTTTAGTAGTATCCATCAACTTGTCTATGAACTGTAAGAGTAACCAAGTAGTCCGTACCGCGAACAACGGCTATTCGAATAGATTGATAACCCTGCAGGGGTGTACTTCTTCACACACGCTCTCACCACTTATCGCCGTTTACTCGACGTGTACTCGGCAACCTTCAAGCGGAAGCCCAGCGTGGGTGTCGGCCACGACCTGACTAACTACTCAAGTCTCTCGTCCAGGTTTATCGCCTATTTGGGTTCCATCCGTGGGGAGATCCGGCCGGGGTGTCGCTCACGGCCCCAAACTATGTGTACAGGGTTCCCGAGTCACCAAACGGGCAACCGGTACACCGTGCCACGTACCTGTTGCATCACAACCCACCACGAGGGTCAGCGCTGTGCACGACCTCCAGTAAACTATAAACACCAGAAACTAGTTGCAACTCCTGGACAGAGATCGAGGGTAACTAATAAGTCGAGAGGGTCAATTGAGGATCCCATTGTGTGGTAGTAGCTGTAACTTGAACCACACATACAGATCTCGGGTCCTATGGACGATTCCAATGAAACAACCCACCATGTACTCCTACATGGCCTTTCATCGATACCTTTACCAAGCGTATTCCACACTTCCTTCTCTTTATCGGTATGATCATTTCACTCTGATCCATCACCCAGATGAACCAGACCAGACACAACTCAAAGCATAGCAGGCAACATAAGCAAATAGCATGGTGGATCACACATCACATGGCTCAATCAACTCCTACACATGCTAGTGGGTTTCAACTATTTACTGTGGCAATGACAGGTCATGCAAGGGAATAGGGTTCAACTACCGCAGCAAGTAGCAGTTCACACGCTGTTGCCTTAATGCAGTAAAAGAGAGCAGGAGCGAGAAGATTGGGTTTGTATCGAAATGATCAATGATTGCTTGCCTGACAAAGTGGTTGTCGGGTACTGCTCTTCAGTTGGATACGCAGGAGTATCCTCGGGAGCAGGACCTAACACAGAGAATACTAGCGATACAATCATTAAACAAACAAATGCAACAATATGATGCATGCTCATGACATGGCAAGATGCATGTGTTTTGGCTAATGCAACTAAAATCGGAAGGGTTTGAGCCTATTTGAATCAAGGATTCAAACTGGAATTCAACTATTATTTAATTAAATGCATTATCATGTTTTAATGTATACAGCAAGGTTAACTTGCTCAAACATGCATGAAACCAGTGCCATTGGAAAGATTGGATTTTTCTGATCATTTTTCATATAAAATTATTTCCATCTGAGCTACGGTTGATTTTATATGATTTTTAGAAGTTTTGGGTAATTTTTGAAATTCATAAATCATTTAAGATTTAAATTAAATTCCAGAAACTCTTTACTCCGTCAGCATGACCTCATGCTGACGTCAGCAGGTCAACAGGAGTTGGTCCAGGTCAAACATGACATGTGGGCCTGGCATGTCAGTGTCACAGCTATTTAGCAAAGTTAATTAGTGTTAAACTAAAGACTGATTAGCTGTTAGTGGGGTCTGGGCCCACGGGTCAGTGACTAAACTAACTAACTAATTTAATTAATCATTAACTTAATTAAACTAGCTAATTAGGGGAGGGGTGGCCCACACGTCAGCGACCTAGGGGTGGTCAACCCCCCGGTCAAACGAGTCAAACTCGCCGGCGAAGTGACGCCTGCGAGGCCAGACACGGCGGCGTGCTTCGGAAAACGTCCACAGGGCACGGTTCGAGCCGCAGTTGGGCGCGTTGGAGAGCCCTTGCCGATGCGCGTCGAACGGTGGTGGTCGCCGGACCTGTGGTGGCCGGAGACGACGGCAACGAGCTCGACAGCGGCGGCCGGCGTTCGGGCGTGTGTGGAGATGCAGCTACGGTGGCCTAGGCGATGCGTGCGTGGTACCTAGCTCGTCTACGTGCTGCGGCGAGCGAGATGGACATGTATCCGTGACCAAATGGTCACCGGAGCATCGTCGGCGGCAAGCACGACGGCGGTGGGTTTCGGTGATCAACGGAGCAGCAGCTACACGGCGCAAACGAAGCAGAGGAAGGGGGGATTCGGCGTAGGAGCTCATAGCGGTGCTAGCGAGCTCGACGGAGGGGTCGGGGACGCTCTGCAGCTTCTTAATCGACGGCGTGGTGCTCCAGCGATCCGAGGTTGGGGACGACGACGTGAAGGCGTTGCAGGGCTCTCGGCGATCCGTGGCTCAGTGAGGAGGAAGAGGGCGTCGCGGCGAACCTTCTGGACACGGTCACGGGACGAGGGGGAGGCTCTAGGTGCGGCAACGGCGAGCGGCGGCGACGGGCGGCTCGGTGGTGAGAGGGGAGAGAGCCAGGGGAAGGCGATGAGGAAGAGGGGAAATGAGAGAGGGGTCGGGGCAGCTGCGTGGCGATGCAAGGAGGCTTCCAGGCCGTCGGGGAGGCAGGCAAGCAGGGAGGAGGTGGCCGGGCGCGTGCCGGCCCACGGTGGCCACGCGCGCTGCCTTCTGGCGCGAGGAGGAAGGCGACAGAAATGGGGCTGGTGCGCTGGGCCGGCCTGCAACAGTGCTGGGCTCAGGTAAGTTCTTTCTCTCTCTTTCTTTTTCCTATTTCTTTTCTGTTTCATTTGTTTTGTAACTTTGTTTAATTAATAAAAATGCCAGAACATTTTTATAACTCATAAAACTTGTCATGCCCACTGTATATATTATGAACAGTATGGAACATTCTAGTTTATGATTATTTGAGCATTTAAAATATTTTATAGCATTTAAATGCCCAAATACAAATACCATATGATTTGATCCAGAGCCCTTAGATGTCCTAGAAAATTGTGCACCAGTTTTGGAAGAGGTTTAGGACCAATGCAGAAATGATGAACATTTTTGAAGGGCATTTTGGGTACATTGGAAAAGATTTTATCAAACCCTAGTTGTTAGGAGAGGGGTGCTGGGGTTTCTGTCATTCCCATTTCAAGTTTCTTTGATAAGTAAACATGATGCACACTCTAGCTAGCCCTAATGCAAGTGCTAAACTAGGGATGTGACAGTTGGTATTGACTTGTGGCCACATATTTCAAAATGTCGCCACTTGAAAAGGAGTCAAAAGAGAAAATAATATGGTTTAACAATATTAGGAGTCAAACATAATTTACATTGTAGGTGTGTTACGATGATCCCAAATTCATGGAATATTTAACAGTAGGTCCCTAGAATATTGGGAGAATATATTTGAAAGAGAAATCACCATGTGCATTTCCCTCGATTTAAATGGATCGAAGATCCATACAATTTATTTGGTTGAGTTTAGTTGGGTTTCAAAATTAATGGCATGATGACATGATGCAACGCAACAAGCAAATAAAACACACGGCGAAACTCATAATAGCTGGAAGTCTTCTGGAGCGTCGGTCTTGGGGCGTAACAACTCTCCCACATTAATAGAGGATCTCGACCCGAGATCCTAGAAATGGGACCGGATAGAAACGGAAAAGAAGAGGTAAAACAAAGTTGCTTCTTCGACAAATGAGTGAAACCACGAACCTTGAAATGTTGAACAACTCGAAAGAAAGAATACAACGAACATGAATGAGATTACAAACACTCCATTGGACAAGATGAACAAGAAATATGACGAGAATGAAGATCTTAGGTGACAAGATAGACATTGAAACCACTCCGGTTAAAACAAGATAGAGAATAAATAAGAACGAAAGAATTCGGACAGCACTCCGACTAAAAATGGAAGGAATGAATGTGAACTTGATATGATGGGATGATACTTGATGAAATCAACAACACACTACCTCCGAAACAATTAAAAGAATGGCACGATGGGTAAGAAGAATTTCAGACAACCCTCTGGTTGAAAAGAGAGGCAAAACTAGATAATATGAGGGAACTTGAATGGATGTCACGACACTTCGGATAAATAGATAAACCAGAAAAGAACATGATCTTGACAAAATGAGATCATGGGTCGAAGAGAGCAATATCAAAAAGCCTCTGGAACGAATAATGAAGTGAGAAGAACGAAGAACAACATCTTCTGCGAGAAATGAATTTGAAAACATCCTTACGAAGAAGGGTTGAACTGAGTTGTTGAAGAATTAACAATCAAATGATATACTCCTCGTGGGTGGTGGCGGTGGAAGGGAACGATGAGGGGGGTCGAGGAGAAGAGTGGGTCGGGGCAAGCTTCTCTAGGATTAGGAGGGGAAGTTAGATGGGCCAGCAGGAGCAGGGAGGCCCATCAAGAAAGAAACAAATGGTACTGATCCCTTAAATAAAAGGTTGAAGTTTTCCCTTTTCCAAAAGAGACAAAGGAAAAGAGAGGAAGGGAAGAAATTATTTAGAGGGTCAAATAATTCCCGAATGAGCTGGTATTGGCTTGTGGCCACATATTTCAAAATGTCACCACTTGAAAAGGAGTCAAAAGAGAAAAGAACATGGTTTAACAATATTAGGTGTCAAACATAATTTACATTGTAGGTGTGTTACGATGATCCCAAATTAATGGAATATTTAATAGTATCTCCCTAAAATATTGGGAGAATATATTTTAGAGAGAAATCACCATGTGCAATTCCCTCGATTTAACTGGATCGAATATCCATACGATTTATTTGGTTGAGTTTTAGTTGGGTTTCAAAATTAATGGCATGATGACATGATGCAATGCAATTAGCAAATAAAACACACGATGAAACTCATAATAGTTGGAAGTCTTTTGGAGCATCGGTCTTGGGGCATCACAACTCTCCCACACTAATAGAGGATCTCGACCAGAGATCCTGGAGAAGGCACCGGATGGAAATGGAAAAGAAGAGGTAAAACAAAGTTGCTTCTTAGACAAACGAGTGAAACCACGAACCTTGATAGGTTGAACTACTCAAAAGAAGGAATACAACGAATATGAACGAGATTACAAACACTCCATTGGACAAGAGGAACAAGGAATACGACGAGAATGAAGAGCTTAGGTGACAATATAGACATTGAAACCACTCCGGTTAAAATAAGATAGAGAATAAATAAGAACGAAAGAATTCGGACAGCACTCTGACTGAAAATGGAAGGAATGAACATGAACATGAGAATATGGGATGATACTTGATGAAATCAAGAACACACTGCCTCCGAAACAATTAAAAGAATGTCACAAGGGGTAAGAAGAATTTCAGGCAGCCCTCTGGTTGAAAAGAGAGGCAAAACTAGATAAGATGAGGGAACTTGAATGGAGGACACGACACTCTGGATAAATAGATAAACAAGGCAAAGAACATGATCTTGACAAAACGAGATCATGGGTCAAAGAGAGCAATATCAAAAAGCCTCTGGAACGAATAATGAAGTGATAAGAACGAAGAACAACATCTTCTGCGAGAAATGAATTTGAAAACATCCTTACGAAGAATGGTTGAACTGAGTTGTTGAAGAATTAACAATCAAATGATATACTCCTCGTGGAGTTATGAAACATCTCAAAACTGTGAGGTGACAACCAGCCACTAAATGGTACCAATTGTTTCGATTGAGATCAACAAAGACACGAAAAAATTATTTCACCGGGAGGATAAATGAAGAACTTGGGTCATTTATAGGCACCATAAATACCAACAATTCTTAGGGAAATCTTTCAGGTGAGATACAACCCAAGATTACTCCAATGAATAAATTGAGGGGTTGCAAGGATCTCCTCAAGAAAGAGAAATGATGGGTTTAAATATCTCATTCCTGATTCCTTGTGAATAATGATACATGAAAGAAATTGTCAAGAATGACATAACACCACATCAAACGATAAGGTAGAAAGAATTGCACTTCAAAATGCAAGATGAAGAATACTTGAGCTCCTCCAATAAGAATCTTGAAGAAGACTTCGAGGATGAATTAACTCATGATGAACCACAATGAAGAACTCCAGTAACAAAAGGATGAGAAGTGAATGATGAAAAGAATAAGATTGAAGCCTTGCAATGATTTAGATGGATCCTCGTGAAAAGATAATTGAGATAGCTTGGAACTCCGGAGAAACAAAGATGAAGCACTTGGAATCAAGAATGTGATATGATGAACAAACTCCAAAAAGAACAGGTTAATCACTTCGCGGAATAAGAATAAGATTTATTGTATGCTTATCCTTCATCCAATTAAATCGATGACAAGCAATGGATTTTGCATATTACATATTCTTATTGGAGAAGGGTTGACATAGCGCAAACTTGGTTAAATCTTCAACGAACCAGCGGTAGGATTTGGGAAGAACGAGTGAAATGATATGATAAAACCGGAAGAGCAAACTTGAGAGGACCATCATATGAATTGAAAATGAACGAAGAAAAGAGAACGAATCGCCGAGAAAAAATAGAAAACAAACGAAGATACTTGAGGCAATTTAGATACAAGAGAACGAAGAGATCATGAGTTGACTAGAGTATACTTGAATAATGCGCCTTTGGAATTGGGAGATGAATGAAGAAACAATAACAAATAAATATTCTAAGATGATGGCCTCCATGGAATCAAAATGAAAATAGCTCTGAAATGCTTTGGATGGTAATGAAAAGAATCCTCACGATCGAAAACAAATAAGAAGATGGTATGAAGTTAGAACCATGAATCTTCAAGAGAACGAACCAAGTTTTAAGAAAAACTCTTCTTCGGTCTTCAAATGATGAGAATGAAGACGAGAAATGCCATGAAGAATTTCGAGATACTCCGGACGAATGAAAAGAGGAAGGTTGAACCAAAGTTGAAAAGAATTTCAAAGCGATCTTGGAGAAGGCATGTGACTGATGGAATCCATTCTTACGTCATACTTTAAAAAGAATTCCGTAATAACTCCGGATAATTAGAAGAGTCTGGTAAGATCCTAGAAAAAACTTTGTGGGTTAGGGCCCACTCAAAAGAAACACCGTTGGAATGATTTTTAATAGAGAGGTTGCATCGGCTGAATCAAATGGCTTGAATGAGATAACAACCCCGAAATAGATTGAACTGATTAAGAATGGAAACACGAATCTTCTGAGATATCTTGTACACTCCAGATATGAATAGACACAGGTGAAGAGCTAATTGAGCTTTGGATAAGAAATTCCAACATGGGCAAACAAGTGAAACAAGAGTAAAAGATAAGATCGACACCGAAGCTTGAATTTAGTCCACTAGAGAAGAAACAAAAATGGAGAATAATAATCTTGAAACTCTTGAGCATCTTCATGACCCGATAAACAACATTGAAAGAAAGAATGAAGAGACTTCACATGAATATCATGGATAGTTGACTAAGAATTTTGGCTCCAAGAAGAAGAAGGGTGGGAGGGTGGAAAAAACAAAGACAACTTGGGATGAATGAAATATACATCATTGAGAAAACCAAGAATTGGTCTTGCACATATTGAAAGGATCGAATTAACTTGAAAAGAAGAACGTCGGTTGAAAGGCATTTAACATAACAATCTCGATGTCAAGAGGACTAGAACTCCCATAGAAATATGAAAACACCGATTTGGGAAGGTATGAAATCAACACTTGACATCGAAGCAACTCGAATACCGTAACTCAAAACAAAACAAAGGATTTTGCTTGTAGAATAAGCCGGAACAAACATATGATAGAGATTTCGTCCAAAGTTTTCGTGATGAGGCCCCCCAGGAATGATGTTACAAAGGACATTGTGTCGGTGTACAAAAGTAGGGGCGCTCTTTTTTACCCCTTACTAGTGAACGGGCAGTCAGAGCCATGCCTGTGGCCAAACATAGCGGAGCAGAGGGGGGAGCCAGGAAGACGAAGTTACCAAAACAACGCCAAGATGACGACACGAGAAGACCAAGCAAGGAGACAGGCTCTCCCCCGGCAAGGACTCTTCCCGAGGTGGCCTGCGCGACCCCGGCAAGGGCTTGTGCCGTGGCGATCCACACAGACGCCTCCGTCGCAGCCACCCTTGAAGCCTATGGGCTCCACCGTTATCAACAACATTGGAGCTAAGGCTCGGGAAGCGCCCACGTGATGGCATGCAGATCTTTGTGAAGACAAAGATCTATAGCTCCCAAGATAAGAACCAGAAGACATGGCGATCGCAAGGCTCCTTGCCGAGGACGCCCACGAGGCCCGGGCAAGGCTCCTTGCCGAAGACACTTCAGAGCCCCGGCAAGCCTCTTGCCGCAGGATACTTTCGGAGGCCCCGGCAAGACCCTCGCCGGGAACAGAAGCAAATCTGCGGCAAGCCCTTGCCGCCCCGTCACCGCCCCAGCTCGGCGGCCGACCCGCTGGCCCAGGCAGGCACCCACGTGGCGATACATGGTTCCTGGGCCAGCTAGTCAAGCACCTGCATGGTGACATGCAGATCTTTGTGAAGGCCCTAACATGACGCCACCTCAGCTGCCTGCCTCGCTGGCCTAGATGCGCGTCCCGACCAGACAAAGCGGCCACGGACAGGACGGGCTTCTTTTCCGTCCCCGATAAAGTTAATAGACACCTAAGCAGCGCATTTAATGCGCCTTCTCCCGTAATGGCATGGGATAAGCCTATACACTATACACCTTTCCACCTTTTGTGTGCCACTGTGGCAGCCCCTTTAGGCTATAAAAGTAGGCCCGCGGCATACTGAAGAAGGATCCGGATCCTGGAAAGCTGGTCAGGCACCGTAGCTAGCTCAAGAACTCAAGAACACTCAAATATAAACCAAAGCAAGACTATGGTATTA
This sequence comes from Secale cereale, assembly GCA_902687465.1. NCBI lineage: Eukaryota > Viridiplantae > Streptophyta > Magnoliopsida > Poales > Poaceae > Secale > Secale cereale. The sequence goes on from LR738713.1 coordinate 247,985,293, forward strand.
AGGATCCTCGCGGCCTGAACCTGGGTAAACGATTGTTGTGCTGACTCTTAGACCAGCTCTTCGTACAACCTCGCGCCCGCCAACCGTAGAAGGGATTCCAGTGATCCCATAGGTGTCGTTTCGTACTGACATCTTTGTCGTTGGAGGGAAGTAGGCGTGCTTCGTCCGAAGCACCGCCAGCTCACACTCCGGGAGATCTTTCTCCCTCGCACGCTCGACCGCTGCCTTCCCCTTGCTGGACTTGGGCGCCAATGTAGTCGTGGGGGAAAGAAAGAGATCGAAGGCAGAGGGGAGCACGGTGGCGGTGGGTGGAGGCGAAGGCTGTGGCTTGGGGTAGAAGGAGAATAACGTCGAGCGCGAGATTGGAGGAGCGCGGGAGGTATATGAGAGGCGTGCCTATGGTTTTTCCCCTTATTATGGGGAAGGCGCGGGCCGCCCTCCCTTACCATTTACTGCGACATGACACCAGCATGCAGCAAACCGCCCCACGCATGACCCCCACGTCAGCGCAGATCATGGGTAAGCACAACCATCGGAGGAGTTACTACGGTAAAGGGAATCCAACCTCACTGCCCACGTACCATTCTGGGCCTAGCCCAACAACTCGTTGCGCTTATGAATGGCCCAGGCCCGGGGGCTCCTATCGGTGTACAAAAGTAGGGGCGCTCTTTTTATCCCTTACTTGTGCATGGGCAGTCAGAACCATGCCTGTGGCCAAACATATCGGAGCAGAGGGGGGAGCCAGGAACGCGGAGTTACCAGAACAACGCCAAGACGACGGCAGAAGAAGACCAAGCAAGGAGACAGGCTCTCCCCCGGCAAGGGCTCTTGCTGGGGTGACCCACTCAGATGCCTCCGTCGCAGCCACCCTTGAAGCCTATGGGCTCTAACGGTATCAACAACATTGGAGCCAAGGCTCGGGAAGCGCCCACGTGATGGCATGCAGATCTTTGTGAAGACAAAGATCTATGACTCCAAAGATAAGAACCAGAAGACATGGCGATCGCAAGGCTCCTTGCCGAGGATGCCCATGAGGCCCCGGCAAGGCTCCTTGACGAAGACAACCCGAAGCCCCGGCAAGCCTCTTGCCGCAGGATACTCACATAGGCCCCGGCAAGACCCTCGCCGGGAACAGAAGTAAATCTACGGAAAGCCCTTGCCGCCCCGTCCCCGCCCCAGCTCGGCGGCCGACCCGCTGGCCCAGGCAGGCACCCACGTGGCGATACGTTGTTCCTGGGCCAGCTAGAAAAGCACCTTCGTGGTGAAAAGCAGATCTTCATGAAAGCCCTACCACGACGCCACCTCAGCTGCCTGCCTCGCTGGCCTAGACGCGCATCGTGACCAGACAGAGCGGCCACGGACGGGACGGGCTTCTTTTCCGTCTCGGATAAAGTAAATAGACACCTAAGCAACGCATTTAATGCGCCTTGTCCCATAATGGCATGGGACAAGCCTATACACTGTACACCTTTCCACCTCCTATGTGCCACGGTGGCAGCCCCTTTAGGATATAAAAGGAGGCCCGTGGCATACTGAAGAAGGATTCGGATCCTGGAAAGCTGGACAGGCACTGTAGCTAGCTCAAGAACTCAAGAACAATCAAATATACACCAAAGCAGGACTAGGGTATTACGCATCCTCACTGCCCGAACCTGGGTAAATGATCTTTGTACAACCTCGCGCCCGCCAACCGTAGAAGTGGTTCCAGTGTTCCCATAAGTGTCGTTTCGTACCGACACATTGCATCCCCGAATCAGCATAGCCAAGGAATGCAATAGCGAGCGTAAAATCAACCGTGACAAGTGAACCACTAGACGTTGAACCCCGACCTCATATCATGTATTCATTGGAAGATTACCTAAGAGCTACTTGAATTCCCACATGTTAATTCCCGAAACTTTCTGGTTATGCAATCTGGTGTTGGGGATACAGGGGAAGCACCATATAATACACAACTAACAAGTCCTACATCCAGCAGTATCCATTCGTCGACACATAACCAGGAACCTTCGGAAATCGTTTGCCTCGGACCTTCAAAAAGCATCCGCTATACTAGCTATGGCAATACTCCCGAACTATCCCCCCAGAAGTGGGTGACATCGATGTTATCTCACCACTAGACATGCATAGAAGCGTTTTTTATGTCGGCCACCTGTGGTATTCCAAAACTGCAACGATACAATTATGACGACAACACCTAGGAGCTCAACTCCCCGGGGCACTGCCACAACCCCTAAATTACAGGAGGCACCAAGAACAATGTTCTCGTCGCTAAGATATCGAAACGATCCCTACAATACTCGCGTGATCCTAAAAAAATTGGTGGAAAAGAGGGTAGCAAGTCAAAACTTCTACGTCAGGAGTCCTCACCAGAGCGACGAAGTGGATAAGGAGAAAAAGAATTTCTACTCTCCGATATATATAATCCTAAGACTCAAAACACATTTTTTAAATTTGAGACTCAACATCGGCAGCGGTTCGATCAAGTAGGGGATCCTAGGTTGGGGAAGGCTCTGATACCAACTTGTAACGCCTAGGATGCGGCTATAGCTCCTACGTGTTGAGGCACGACTTAGAGTCATAACCGCAGTATGGAATGGTCTCAAGCATGGTATCTTTACAAAACACATGTAATGAATAGGGTGAAAGAAAGTTTAATAGTTGGCTTACAATCGCCACGTCACACAATTAATACAATAAACATACATTCATCTAGAGAACACAGAGTCTGACTGCGGATGAAATCTTGCGCAACTCCTGAGTCAAACTGTAATGTACCTACACCTATTTGAGTAGTAAAATGTGAGTCACGAGGACTCAGCAATCCCATTCCCGGGTATCAAAACTACCAAAGTTTTTAGGTGTGGAGAGGTTATAATGTGGTTGCAGCAAGCACTAAGCATTGTATGAGGCTAGCTTACGAAGTCAGAGCTAGATGAGAATATGTGCCAACGGTCGCAACTAGGTAGTGATCAAGAAGTGATCCTGTCTACTTACGTTCATACATAACCCCACCGTGTTCACTTTCCAAACACCTTCGGAAAGAGACCATCAGAGTTACTCACATAGGTAGTGATTCTTATTGAGTTATGGTGTCAAGTTATCTACAACCGGATATTAACAAATTCCAATGTGCGACATAACCGCGGGCACGGCTTTCGAAAGATCATAACCGTGCAGGGGTGTCCCAACTTAGCCCATCACAAGCTCTCATGATCAACGAAGTACCAACTCCAAATTGGGAAGACCCGAGTAGTCTCAGAATCCCGTGCACAAGATATGTCGACAACGGTAAAACTAATCCGGCAAGACCGCCCGATGTGCCGACTAATCCCGATAGGAGTCGCACGTATCTCGTTCTCGGGGCACACACAATGGGAAAGACGTCGGGTTAGCTAAGACCCTGGTTGCCATTGTTGCCGTGGTGAGTCACTGCCATGAACTTGGCCAAGGCCGGATACCCAAGGATTGCGTTGTATGGGAGGTGAATGTGGGCAATGTTGAAGTCGATGAGCTTGGAGTGGTAGTTGTCGTGCTTGCCGAAGGTGACGGGGAGACAGATCTGCCCTATGGGGACTGTGGAGCCATGGGCCACCCCTAAGAAAGTCTTGGTGGGCAGGAGCTGGTCGTATGGCACTTGGAGAGTGTCAAACGTCTCAACGGAGAGAACGTTGAGCCCCGCGCCACCATCGATGAGTGTCTTGGTGATGAGGACGTTGCTTATGGTAGGTGAGCAGAGCATTGCGAGCGCACCGGTGGTGGCCGCGCACTTGAGATGGTCAGCAGAGTCGAAGGTGATAGCGTACTTGGACCATCTGAGGGGACGCGATGCCTCGAGCTTGGGGAGGGCCGCATTCACCTCGCGAGCGAACTGCTTGAAGATGCGATGTGATGCAGGGGCCTGAGCGCCACCTAGGATGCAGGCAATGGCACGAGGCTCTTGGAAACCCTCGGCCCCATTCTCTTGGCGGTGGTCGTCCTTCCTTCTTGGGGTCGGTGGCAGAGGAGGAAGGTCGGCGTCGTCCTGAGGGCGATCCTCACGAGGCTGATCCCTCCAAGGGCCATCACGAGGCTGGCCCTGTCAGCGGTCCTCGTGAGGCTAATCGCGCCAGTCCTAGTGGGGGCCGCGGTTGTACCAACGTCCTCCGCCACGGCCACCTCCGCGGCCGTAGCCGCGGTCATTGCGCTCAGGATGGCGGCCGAGGCGCCCGTCTCGGATGGCCCTGAGCTCTTGGCAGTCCTTGGTGTTGTGGTTGTGGACGTTGTGGAAGAGGCAGAATGGGCGACATACCTTGGAGACATAGGGGTGGTCGCAGCCACGCTTCATCTCAGGCACAGCCGAAAACACGGCAGGGTCCTTGCGCTTCACGTCTTTGGCCTTGGCCTCCTTGTCTTCAGGGTTGGCCTATGGAAGCTCAAGGAGCGAGAGGCAACCTTCCTTTGCCCTCGCCCACTTGTTCCCCATGTTGAACATCTCCACAGCCGAACACAGGTCCTCGTGAATGGCGAGCTCTTCCTACATCTTGACATCTCAGACGCCATTAGTGAATGCGGAGATGATGGCCTCGTCCGACACCGTGGGGATCTTGAGGCGAACATTGGTGAAACGCTGGATGTATTTGTGCAAGGTCTCCCCAGGTTGCTGCTTGAGGTGCCACAGGTTGCCTGCGGCAGAGGCGCGGTAGCGGGTACCCTGGAAGTTGGCGATGATGTGCTTGCGTAACTCATCCCTGGCGGAGATTGATCCGATGGGGAGGTTTAGGAGTCACAAGCGCGTGCCATCTGTCAGCGTTCAAGGAACCAAGGTACCTAGGCTTGCCTGCCTGCAGCCCTTGACGTGGCTCCTTCACTGGCCTGGTACGGCCCATCTTCAGCATTGACACTCAAGACCTTCGTGAGGGGCCAAGCCTCGCGAGGCGGATGCCACCAAGACTTCAGGATGGAGCCGTCTCACTAGGCTGGCTCCCGTGGAGCGGAGATCTCTATGCAAGCCCCCACCTCGCGAGGTTCAGATGATGCAAGCCATGACGACCAAAGCCAGGCGGCCGCCAGCGGGCACGGGATAGCAGGTTTCCTCTTTGGTGCTAAAGAGGCAAGTGCAGGCGCGGAGTCCTAAGGTATCAATAAAAGGTTTCCATTTCCATGCAACAAGACCAGGACCGCCAGAACGGCAAGATGGAGGTCATCACCGAGCCCACCGCGGCGTCATGATTACAAGCTTTTCAGTCTAAGACCACCTTTCGTCAGGATAAGATGTACTAGTTCTCTCCCTTCAAATATGGCCGTTGTGGGATCCCTTGGCGCCTACGTTTTGGGGAAAGAGGACTGAGGCCTCTATGAATATATCTTAGCCACCATCATGGGGGGAGGAGATCCACCCACACCATCACACCCAAGAACACACCTCCTGAGGTTGTTCAAACACTGTTCTAGTTCATCCTCAGCCCACCTCGAGGCAATCCACTACATTGCAGGAGTAGGGCCCGAACCTGGGTAAACTGCCCAGTGTCACTTTCCTTCTTGTTCACCAAGCTAGTTCATAGAGACGACGAGTAGGCAGATACGGGAAGTTGAGTTCTTCGCACGCACCCTAGTGTTCGAACTTAACAAGGCTTTTGCGCAGCCCCGAATCCAACATTTGGCGCGCCAGGTAGGGGTGCGTATCGAGGAACCACCTTCCCCGTCGTCGCACTCTATCCTCGATACCCATCCTCCGATCATGGTAGGTGTCGCACCACCAACCGGGCCGTATGCCGCGCATGGAGGTGGCACGGGCCCCCGAGCCCTCTCCCCTACTCTACGACAAGTACGGTGGCCGCCAAGGTACAGGCCGGTGCTGCCACCGCAATACACTGGCGCGGCCGACCCCGTGGGGTTCCTCCAGGACTACACAGAGGCCATTTGAGCAGCTGGCGTCAATGACAAGGTGATGGCGAACTTGCTCCCCATGGCCCTCGTGGGGGAGCCGCGCGCCCGGTTTCTCAACTTGCCGGATTCTTCGGTGGCCTCTTGGGAAGATCTACGTGACTTGTTTTGTCACGCGCTTCGCGGTGCCGGTACCCAAAGCGGTCGCGGCACACCTTGGTGGTTCGCAGGCGCCAGCATTAGGGCACCACATCAAGCAATTCATCTAAGAGGCGGGGGTCATGCAGTCGCCCCGGTCTGGGTGGCCCCCGAGTCCGACCTCACCTTCAAATCATGTGACCACCCCGCGTCCATGGCGGGCATGGGTGCGCTCCCTATGCTCTGCACCCCCACCATATGCAACGTGGCTATCACCAAGACCCTCATCGCGGTGGCGCCGGCCTAAACATCCTCTACATTGAGGCGTTGAACCTCCTCCATGTGCCCTACGGCCGGCTCCTCCCCACCAAGCCCTTCTCTGCGTTCATCGATGTCTCCACCTTCCCCCTGGGGCAGATCCACCTCCCAGTCACCTTCGGCACGTGCTACAACCACCGCACCGAGCTCATCGACTTCAACATCGCCCACATCAACTTACCGTACAACGCCATCCTCGGCTACCCAACATTCGCGAAGTTCATGGCGGCGACTCACCCTGCCTATAACCTCATGAAGATGCCGGGGAGCAGCGGCGTCCTCACCGTGGAGGGTAATACCAAGGACGCGCTCTTGGCCCTCAAGCTATCTGTCAGATCCGCGGCAGCCGCGCAACCGGGCAAGGAAGGAGCTTAGTAGGCCACGGGAGCTGCACCGACAAAGAAGAAGCAATTCTTCTCTCAAGATTGGGCGGAAACAATGAAGGTGCCAGTGGATGAAGATGGTAGGCCGGGCTCCACCTTCACCATCGGTGCCAGCCTCCCTTGAGACCAAGAAGAGGCCCTGGTCCGCTTCTTGCTCGCGAGCAAGGAGGTATTCATGTGGAAAGCGGCAGAACTGGTCGGTGTATCGCGAGGGGTAATCAAGCATCACTTGATGGTGTGCCTGAACATGCGCCAAGTAAAGTAGAAGGCACGGCGACAAGCTCCGGAGAAGCAGTTGTTCATCACCCAGGAGACTCGCAAGTTACTGGAGGCGGGCGTCATTCGAGAAGTGCGGCATCCGGAATGGCTCACGAACCCGGTCATTGTCCCCAAGAAAGGCGGGAAAGAGCGTATGTGCATCGATTTCACTAACCTCAACAAGCCCTGCCCTCAGGACCGTTTCCCTCTCCCGTGCATCGACTAGATAGTTGAATCCACCACCGAGTGCGATCTGCTGTGTTTCTTGGACGCCTTTTCAGGCTATCATCAAATCACGATGGCGGTACAAGATGTTGAGAAGACAGCCTTCCTGACCCCCTGCGGGGTACACTACTGCACTTGTATGTCGTTCAGGCTGCACAATGTAGGAGCAACTTTTCAGCGATTAATGCACATCGCTCTACGGGAGCAGCTCGGGAGGAACGCAGAAGCTTACATCGATGACATAGTGGTGAAATCTCAGGAGGCAAGAACTCTCATTGATGACCTGGAGGAGACCTTCGCCAGCCTGTGAAAAGTGGACCTGAGGCTCAACCCGGAAAAATGTGTGTTCGGCGTCCCGTCAGGTAAGCTGTTGGGTTTCCTGGTGTCGCAAAGATGGATGGAAGCTAACCCCAAGAAGGTCAAGGCCATCGAAAAATTGAGTCTCCCAAACACCCTCAAGGACATGCAGAAGTTAGTAGGCTGCATAATGTCGCTCGGGCATTTCGTCTCCAAGCTAGGGGAGCACGCCCTCCCTTTCTTCAAGCTGATGAAAAGGAAAGGCCCGCTCGAGTGGACTCCAGAGGCTGATGCAGCTTTGGAAGACCTGAAGAGATACCTCACCAGCCCTCTGGTGATGGTAGCGCTGCGCCTCCGTGAACCCTTGGTCCTTTATGTGGCCGCCACGCCGCACTCTGCCAGTGAAGCACTGCTGGCGGTCCGGGAGGAGTTCCCAACCAAAGGTCCGTAGAAATGAAGCACCTCACGCCCGAAGGGGGCACCGCAAGCTCGGGGCAGTGCTCCTGAAGCCACGGCCCCCTCACCAATCAACGACGCTCCTGGGGCCCTGGCCAACCTTCAAGACAGCAAGGCTCCCGAGGGTGGTGCTCCTGAGGCCTCGGCCGCCTTGGCAGGCGACAAGGTTCCCGAGGACCCTCTGCCTCAGGTACTGCAGCACTCCACCAATGCCTCCGCCCTCGTCGAGCACCCGGTGTACTTCGTTAGGACAGTGATGCATGATGCACGAGCACACTACCCCATACCGTAGAAGCTCCTGCTAGCGCTCCTCATCGCCTCTCGGAAGTTGCACCACTAGTTCGAAGGTCACCCAATCAAGGTTGTCTCACCTTACCCTTTGGAAAGGGTACTCCAGAGCTCTAATGCGGTGGGAAGAGTCGCTGAATGGAACATTGAGCTACCAGCATTCGACTTGGAGTTCAGCACAACTCGGATCATCAAGGGAGTGGGCCTTGCTGATTTCGTGGCAGAATGGACTGGAGGCCCCGACCAGGAAGTGGGCGAGGATTGCCCTCTCGCCCCTGGAGATGAGGCACCGGATGGCTGGGTCATGTACTTCGACGGTGCCTTCGCGCGTCAGGGCGCGGGGGCTGGAGCAGTGCTCATTTTACCCACCAAGGACAGTCTCTACTATGTCGTGCAACAATGCTTCCAGAATGGTGAAAAGATCTCCAACAATATCGCAGAGTACAAGGGCCTGATTGCTGGCCTCAAGGCCACGACGGTGCTGGGGGTGAGGTGTCTTACCATCAAGAGTGACTCCCAGCTCCTCATCAACTTCTCTAACAAGGCGTACACACAAAAGGACGAGCGCATGGAGGCATACGTCGAGGAGCTACGTAAAATCGAAAAATGATTCTTGGGCCTGGAATTGCAGCACGTACCGCGTGCCACGAATAAGGAGGCGGACGACATCACAAAGAGGGCATCTCGGTGCCTGCCTGATGAGCCTAGCGTCTTTGAAGAGCGGCTTTTCAGGCCATCGGCACCTCCACCCCCCGCTGTCGGGCTAGCGTCGCCTCAAGTGGAGCTTCCCCCAGCACCCACCTTAGGCGCCCCGGCTTGCGGCTCGACCTCAGGGGCCCGCCTACTTCTTGCGCTGGAACCTCAGGTGGGGTGCTGGACTGAGGAGTTCAAGGCGTACCTACTCCAAGGAACCCTGCTGGAGAAACAAGAAGACAGAGAGTGTGTGGTCCGGCACGCCACCGCTTACTGCATTCGGGATGGTGAGCTCTAGTGAAGAAGGCCAAACGATGTCTCTATGCGATGCATCTCCAAGAAGCAGGAGAGCAAACTGTTGGCCGACATACACGGCAGAGATGGCGGGCATCACTCCTCCTGACGCACCCTCGTGGGCAAGGCGTTCCACAGCGGATTCTACTGGCTCACAACACTCGATGACGCCACCGAACTGGTAAGGTCCTGTGAAGCCTATCAATTTCATGCAAAGCAGACCCACCAGCCCGCCCAGGGCCACCAAACCATCCTACTATCTTGGCCATTTTTGGTGTGGGGGCTGGACATCTTTGGCCCGTTCCCCCGAGCGTCTAGGGGCTACCACTACCTCTACGTTGCCATCAACAAATTCACCAATTGGGCAGAGGTAGAGGCCGTCCACACTATCCCGGCCGGCTCGGCAGTCAAGTTCATCAAGGGCCTCATGAGACCATTCGGGGTTCCAAATCACATCATCACCAACAATGGCTCGCAGTTCACCAGCAATCTCTTCACAACATATTGTGCTAACCTTGGAACGCGGATATGCTACGCTTCAATGGCACACCCTTGGAGCAATGGCCAAGCCGAGCGCGCTAAGACAGATGTGCTGAGAGGCCTCAAAGCAAGGAACTTCAATAAGAAGCTCGAGGCTTGTGGCAGGAGCTGGCTAGACGAGTTCTAGTCTGTGTTGTGGTCCATCCAGACCACCCCGAGCAAGCCGATGGGCGAGACTCCATTCTTCCTCATCTACGGAGCTAAAGTGGTTCTCCCCCATAAGGTCAGGCATCGCTCCCCGTGGGTCTTGGCATTTGACGAGGCACGCCACGACACCTCGCAGGGGATGGACCTTGTGCTGGGGGAGGAGCATCGTCACCAAGCCTCGCTCCGAGCAGCGAGGTACCAGTAGGTGCTGCGGCGGTACCACTGCCGCAACATCGGCTCTAGGATGCTCGAGGTGGGGCGATCTCGTCCTATGATGGGTGATCTCCAGGGAAGGGCTGCATAAGCTCTCACCCATGTGGGAGGGCCCGTTCAGGATCGCCCGTATCTCCAGGCCTGCCGCCGCGCGCCTGGAGACGCAGGACGGGATCCCCATCCACAATGCTTGGAACATCCAGCACCTCCGAAACTTCTACCCATGAAGCAAGGACCCGTGCCTGTGAAGGTCTCCGCTCGTGACACTCTCACGTAATAATGACTTGGGGCTATACACGCCTAGGAGTCTTCTGAGTGCCGCCCTTGGGCCTCACGGGGGCTCCCTCCCACGTCTCAGTGGCAGCAATTAGCTCTGCGTTCGTGAGAAGACAAAGACTAGTTTAGGTGCCGGACGCGGCTGTTCTTTTGCTCGCTTTCTGTAGCTGGTTGGTTTTTCTTGGAATGAATTCTGGAGGTTTTGTGCTTTTCATTCTCAAAGGTTTGATCCCCCCTTTTACTCGCTTTTCCACCCTCGCCCCAGGGAGAGCGGTAGTTGACCGTTGCTCCTCCTCGCGCATCCCGCATGCGGGGGCTAGGTAGGTGTACACGCTTGGGATAGCCCACAATCATACCTCGCTGAAGCCCGGGTGCCCTAGGGCCTCAACGTGTTTGATCCTCACGAGATGCACTCAAAAGAGCTCGTGGGCATGCGCACTCTCTTTAAGTTCATGCCTCCGAGTATCGTGATGAAGTGTACCAGCCACGGTTAACCTGCGCTCGGGAGAAGTGCGAGGAGGAACGACACGCCTCATGAGGTCCTCTAGCCCCGCAGCTACACAACACCTCCGGAGACTCAACAGACGTCAAGAAGGAAGCCTCAGGAGAATACCCCCGGGAGGCACGCCCTCGCGGCACGGGAATCTACCACGAGCACGTCAAGCTAAGCAATCTTATCTGCACTTAGTAGCGACACAGATACCATGTTATAACATGAATAACAAAGCATAGCATGTTGGTCCAAGTGGCATAGTTCATTACACACCCTGGCGGGGTCTTCTACCTTCATGTTTTTCAGAAAATGCTGGAAAAAGCTAAAACGGGACGAGCAGCCGCAGCACCTCTCGAGGGCTGGCTCCTGCAGCATGGGGGCTCAGTCTGTGCCCCCTCCCGCTTCACCGGGGTGTGGCGGCAAGGCACCTCGTCGCCTTCTCCAATCTGGGCTCGACGGCGGGGTGGATTGTCGTAGCCGCTGCCATCGGCGCTCTCCTCGAAGGATGAGCCGTCATTGATGGAAAAGCCATGGACATCGCCAAGGGCAAGCTCATCACCGTCGCTGTCGTCCTATGGGCAGCACCCCGCACGTCGGCCGTCTTCTCTGAACACCCTCGCATAGAGGGTCGCGAGGCCATCGTACTTGAAGTGGAGGGTTTACCTCTCACCCAGGCCTCGTACACGGGCAAACGTCTGCCAACCACAAGTCAAGGACACACCTGTGGCGCTGACCTCGACCCCCACCCAACAGGCCTTGCTGCAGCAGCCGTCGGCTTACAGCCAGATGCCGTCAAGTCCAGACGGTAGCGCCCTCGCAAAGAAGCATGGGAGCAGAAGCCAGGTACCGGCGGGCCTCTCCGACCACACCACGAACTCCGGGAAGGCATCTACTGAGCAAGGGAGCGTCCGCAAAGGCAGGAAGACCACGGGGCGCCTCTCCTCGTCGTAGGAACCGCCTCGCCCGTGGCACCCACACCACGCGAAGATGCACCGCTACAGCTGCCAGAGGCGACACCCGCCCTTGAAGAAGTGTGCTCGTGCCCCCGAGGGGTCACCACCAGGGTCGCGGCGTGCTTACGGGGGCATCCGCGGCCTCTCTTGGGTGACGGTGCAGATGGCCCCCCTTTGGGAGTCTTCCCCTTCTCTGTGGTAGAGAGCTTGCTCAGTGGTGCCATGGATACCTTACCAAGAAGGAGCAAGCGTCAGGAAGATGGATATGAGCAGGGGATCAACACCCCCTCATTTATAGAAAGAGAGAGACAAACCGCCGGCCACCACGATCGCAGGTAATGATGATCTTTTTGCATGCAGCACACTCCGTTCAAGTCAAACTGTTGCTGAGGCAGCTTGTGGAAGTGGAGACGCCCGTGCGTCAATTAGGTCTGCAGGCGGTTGGGGCTCGCGGCGCTTCACCCTTGCCCTCTGGCTTCATCTCGAAGCCAAGTCCAAGCGCTCCTTGGGCCCGGGGGCTACTGTCAGCGTTCTAGGAACCAGGGTACCCAGACATGCCTGCCTACGGCCCATGATGTGGCTCCTTCACCGGTCGGGTACGACCCATTTTCAACATCGACAATCAAGACCCGGGGCCAAGCCTCGTGAGGGGGATGACACCAAGACCTCCGGAAGGAGCCATCTCACTAGGCCGGGTCCCAAGGAGTGGAGATCTCTATGCAAGGCCGCACCTCCCGAGATTCAGATGACGGAAGCCATGACGACCAAAGCTAGACAGGCGCCAGTGGACACGGGACAACATATTTCCTCTTTGGTGCTAAAGAGGCAAGCGTAGGAGTGGAGTCCCGAGGAATCGCCAGGACGGCAGGACGGAGGTCATCACCGAGCCCGCCATGGCGTCAAGTTCAGAAGCTTTGCAGGTGAAGACCACCTTTCATCAGGAGAAGATGTACTAGTTGTCTTCCTTTAAATTAGGCCGTTGTGGGATCCCTTCCTGTAATGCCCAGTATGCGAATATCTCTCCCATGTGTCGAGGCACGACTTAAAGACATAAGCGCATACTAGAATGATCTCACGTATGGTATCTTTGCACATATCATGTAAAATTCAGGGATGAAATTGTAAAAAGATAGTTGGCTTACACTCGCCACGTCACAAAATGAATACAATAACATACATCATCCAAAGAACATCAGGGTCCGACTACGGACGAAAATCCAAATGTGAAAGATACCAACTACACAAGGCCGGATCGCCCCTAGTAGGAACCACTACTGATCGTCGGGATACGAAACATAGTAACGTCCACGCTCTTCATCGAACTCCCACTGAAGTTATGAACCATCTCCTGCATCGTTCTTAGCGGTACCTGCATCTTGCGTGTGTTGAATCTGTGAGCCACAAGGGACTCAGCAATCCCGTTCCCGGGTATCAAAACTACCAAAGCCTTAGGTGTGGAAAGGTTGTAAAAGTGTTTGCAGCAGCACTAAGCACTAGCTTACGAGTTTAGAGCGGGAATAGAACAAGTGCCAACGATCGCCGAGTTGATCAAGAAGTGATCCTAACTACCCAGGATCAAACATAGCCCCACCGTGTTCACTTCCCGAAGCCCTTCGGAAAGAGACCATCACGGTTACTCACACAGGTAGTGTATTCTTACGAATAAGGTGTCAAGTTATCTACAACCGGATATTAACAAATTCCCATCTGCCACATAACCGCGGGCAAGGCTTTCGAAAGATCAAACCCTGCAGGGGTGTCCCACCTTAGCCCATCACAAGCTCACTATCTGTGGAGTCGCAACTCCAAAGTGGGAAGACCCAAGTATTCTCGGAATCCTGTGCTCAAGATATTTCGACAAAGGTAAAACTAATCCAGCAAGACCTCCCGGCGTACCGACACCCTGATAGTAGCCGCGCGTATCTCGTCTCAGGCCGCGACCGGATAGGTCAGCCTACAGGTAATACCAGATACCTCGGGTTTCCCCAAGGCGGCCCTGCAGTCTGCCTAGTTTGGACCAACACTCATGAGGAGCACTGGCCCGGGTTGTAAAATTAAGTCCTCGGGGTCCGGAAAGTCCCTATTCAGGTTATTTAGTTATGGAAAATGGTAAAACCAAAGTAGGGCCTTGCTGGAAAAGCTTTAAATAGAGCGAATTATCAAGGGGGGGCCATAAACCCCAATCGTGTTAGGAACTCAAGAATCAAGGAACATAACACCGGTTTATCGGTTCCTAAGGTGGCATGAGTGGAACATAACACCAAGCAGAAAGGCTTAGCCTCCCACCCATTACCAATATATAGGTGCATTAATTTAACAGGTATATATATATTGTGTTATCCCAACAGCAAGTTCATCATGGAACAATCTTCAAAACTTCACCTGCAACTAACAACGCTATAAGAGGGGCTGAGCGATGCGTACTTAGCCAAACAACGGTTTGCTAGGAAGGCGGTTAGAGTGTTTCATGGCAACAATAGGGGGGCTGACAAACATGAATGGGCATCGAGGTATATCTAAAAGAATGAGACATCTAGCATAGGCAAAGATAGAAGTGATATCTGGGACTGGTCATCTTGCCTGTTGAGTCCATGGAGGGATCATGACCTTGCTCCTCAAACTCAGCCTCGAAAGGAACCTGGAACTCCGAATCGGCTCCCGACTCTAACCAACACAAGAGCACAACAACGGCACAATATCAAACATGGTGCAATGCACAATCAGCATGATGCAAGACATGTCATGGGATGCAAGTATGATGTGCGTATGCATGAGGATGCTCTCGAGCCTAAGGAGAAGGTGATGGAAATGGCATCATCTTGGGTAACCAAGCAAGCCACCAGATAGATGGGAAGATTTCGATTGAAATCGATATAAAGATCACCGGAAATGGATGCACGATTTGCAAAAGACAAGAAAAACAAGATGCAATGGAAAACTGCAGTTTACAGCAACATGGCATCTTTGGAGCAAGAAATAATTATGCTACTGCACCCTAACATGAAGACAAAAGGCATGGATGTGAAATAGACATGATACTTAACAAGCATGAACTTAGAGAAAACCCAAAAACTTGCTGGAACACAATTAAACAAGCATGGAAAGTTGCAATAAATTTACAGAATTCTCAGACTTAATGAAAATCACAAGGCATGGCAGAAATTACAACAAGTAGGCATGTTTGCATGCTTGGGCAACTCAACTCAAAGCATAGAATGGCTTGTGAAGATATACAACATCAAGAATACATATTTGAGAAGCTACTCATGGCAAGAACATTGTCATAGGGTGCATGGAACACTAGCTATACACGTGGCAAAACTGAACTTGTTGATAACATGCTGACTGATACATTTTATAGCCACTTGAGAGCATGAAAACAACAAGCTACATCAAGCCATCATGCAAGCAAAAGGCATGGCAATAACATACATAACATGCTCTTCAAAAATAACCACATGGCTACTTCTACAACATACTAGAACATGTCCCAAACATCATGGCAAAAGTGCAAAAGTTTATCCAGACTTAGAAAAATCTGGGCATGCTGACAGAAACATTTTATAGCAACTTGAGGGCCTCATAAGAACAAGCTACAACATGGCATCATGGCAAACAAGAGAATGGATTGCTAGAGCATAACATATACCTCAATGAACACCCACTATGCAGCTCTAAACAAGCCCAACAATGACATTGGCATCATGGGAACATGGCATAAAAATTAACAGATTCACACTTAGCAGAAATTTATCATCATGATGACATGTTAACAAGCTCGTTGCACTCATCTCAAGACATATCATGACATGAACATGAACCTATCATGTAGAGCACATCACAATGAACATCTGGACATGTCATTCACTCCATTCGGAGCAACATGCACAAAGTTACTAGCTCACGAACATGCCAACAAATTTTCACACACCACAAGTGCTGAAATAGTTTCAACACGATGCACTCTTGCCACAAAGATTAAGTCAACTATATGAACTCTAACATGCATGAAACTGATGCTAACATGTAGAGCATGACGAGACGAACATTTAGACATATCATATGCGCAAAACGGAGCACCTAGCACAAAGTTATCACATGATGAAGGAGGCAACAAATTTACGCGGATCTGGGACTTAGAGGAAAATATACCTCCACGAAAGTCAACGCAGGACGGGACGGAGCTGGACGGAGGGATCCGGGACGGAGCGGGATGGCGTTTGGATCACCGAACTGGTGGATCTGATCCACCCTCGGGTGGATCCAGATCTGGCCGGGGCGGCACTCCGGAGCGGCGGCGGTGGTGGAGGCGAGAACCGGCGGCGGGCGGCGACCGGGGAGGCGGGACCGGAGGCGAAGCGACCGACACCAGCGGCGGTGGTGCGGCCCGGCGGCGGGGACGAGGCGCGGCGATGGAGATCCCCTTGACGGCGAGGGGCTCCGGCGGCGGCGTGGGGATCCGGCGGCGTGGGAGCGCGGGGACGCGTTGGCGCGGCGGCGGCTGGGCGTGCCGGCGGTGGAGGCGAGGCGCGGCGGCGCGGAGGGGAACCGCGGGGTCAGGCCCGCAGAGTGGCCATGTCGGTGGCGACGGCGGGCCGGGCATGGGCCGCACGGGCCCGTCGGCGGGGAAATGGGCGTGAGGCGCTCGGTCAGTGGTGGCCTGCCACGTGGCGGCAGGGGCGGAGGTCGGACACGTCCGTCGGCGGTGGACGTGTCCGGCATGGAGGGAGAGGTTGCTCTAGGGTTTGCCCGGAAAAATGGACGTGGTGGATGTTTTTATAGGCATAGGGATCTAGGAGACTCCAAATGAGGAGCGGCTTTCGCCCATACGATCACGATCCGACGACCGAGAGGATGGAAGTGGTTGTGCTGGGTTAGTGGGCTGTTGTGGAGGGGCGTTGGGCCAAAAGAAAGAGGAGCTTTTAGCCCACGAGGATAACCGTTGGAGTATCAAACGATCTCCAAACACAATGAAACTTGACATGCGGTCTCCACGTACTAAAACAACAACGTACGACAAATCTCACCTCATTCCGAGAACGTTCTACGGCCACATACAAAAGAAGGACTCCGAGGTGCCATGGGCACGTGTGTGAGTGTCGAAACTCGAAACGGACAATGGGAAGAGACGAGCATGACCGGGTGCAAGTGACAACATGAATGCAATGCAATGCACGTGATGACATGACATGGATGATATGCACACACACACGGCAAAAACGAAGAAACCCAAAATGAAGGAAGAGCCCAGAATGGAATTGATGAAGTCAACGTTGCCTATATTACCATAAATGGAATTATTACATCCGGGGTGTTACAAATTCTCCTCCACTACAAAAAGATCCCATCCCGAGATCTAGGACTAAGAGAAAGTGGGATACTCGAAACAGAGAAGATCTTCTCGTTCCCATGTAGCTTCTCGGTCGGTATGGTGTGACCACTTCACTTTCAAGAATTTGATGGACTTGTTGCGGGTCTTGCGCTCAGTTTCTTCAAGAATAGCAACGGGGTGCTCATGATAAGACAAGTCTTGTTGAAGATCAATCTCGTCGAAAGGAATGGTGCGTTCAGGCGTCTTGAAGCACTTGCGGAGTTGAGACACGTGAAACACATGATGCACATTTGCAAAGTTGGAGGGAAGCTTGAGTTGGTAGGCTAGATCGCCTCTCTTGCCAAGAATCTTGAAAGGGCCCACGTATCTTGGAGCAAGCTTGCCCTTGATAACGAACCTCTGAGTGCCCTTCATGGGAGAAACACGCAGATAGACATGGTCTCCAATGTCGAAATCCAAGTCACGATGCTTGACGTCATAGTAGCACTTTTGACACGACTGGGCTGCTTTCAGATTCTCACGTATGACTTTGCACATTTCTTCGGCTTCTGAGATCAAATCATTTCCATGGAGTTGACGTTCACTAGTCTCTGACCAGTTGAGAGGGGTACGACACTTTCTGCCATAGAGTATTTCAAATGGAGCTTTGCCTGCACTTGCTTGGAAGCTGTTGTTGTAGGAGATTTTGGCAAATGGAAGGCAATCTTCCCATTTCATACCGAAGGAGATGACACAAGCTCTTGGCATATCTTCAAGGATTTGGTTCACTCTTTCGACTTGACCATTAGTCCGAGGGTGAAATGCAGTGCTAAAGCCAATCTTGGTGCCCATGACTGACTGAAAAGAATCCCAAAACTTGGAAGTGAACAAGCTTCCACGGTCTGAGGAGATCACTTGAGTAATGCCATGCAAAGAGACAATTCTGGAGGTGTACAGCTCTGCCAGCTGAGCTACATAGATGGATTCTTTGACTGGAAGAAAATGAGACACTTTAGTTAGCTTTTCAATCACCTCAAATATAGCATCATTTCCTCTCTTGGACTTGGGAAAACCGGCGACAAAATCCATCTCAATGTGATCGAATTTCCACGGGGGAATAGGTAGTGGTTGAAGGAGTCCGGTTGGACATTGATCATCTGCCTTCACTCTTCTACAGACATCACATTCATTCACGAATTGGGCAATCTCCCTTTTCATACGTGTCCACCAATATGATTGCTTGAGGTCATGATACAACTTGGAACTTCCTGGATGTATCGAGAGGAGGGAGTCATGTGCTTCGTTCATTATGAGCTTCCTGAGATCACCTTTGGGAACCACAATTCTGTCCTCAAAGAACAAAGTGTCTCTGTCATCAATGCGATAGCACTTGTACTTGGGAGTATCCTTAGCAATACCATGGTTAACCTTCTGCACCATAGCATCACTGAGTTGGCCCTCACGGATTTGATCTTCCAAGGTAGGATCAACTTGAAGGTTTGCAAGAAAGCCTTGCAAAACGACTTGGAGGTTGAGCTTCCTGAATGATTCAGAAAGTTCAGGCTGGAACGGTTTGAAAAGGAGACTGTTGCAATACACCTTTCTGCTCAAGTCATCTGCAATGACATTAGCCTTGCCAGGAGTCTACTCAATGCTTGGATCGTACTCTTGAATCATCTCAACCCAACGAGTCTGGTGAAGGTTAAGGTTAGGTTGAGTGAAGATGTACTTCAAGCTCCTGTGATCGGTGAAGATGTCCACTTTTCTGCCCAACAGAAGGTGTCTCCACGTGATCAAGGCATGAACAACGACTTCTAGCTCAAGATCATGTGTGGGATAATTCTTCTAATTTGGTTTCAGCTGATGTGAAGTGTATGCAACAATCTTCTTGTCTTGCATGAGAACACCACCAAGACCTTGCAATGAAGCATCACAAAAGACTTCAAAAGGATTGGACTCATCCGAAGGAGTAAGAACCGGGGCAGAAATGAGCTTCTCTTTGAGTGTCTTGAATGCCACATCACAATCAGGAGTCCACGAGTACTTGACATTCTTCTGCAATAGGTTGGAAAGAGGCTTGGCAATCTTGGAGAAGTTCTCAACGAACCTTCTGCAATAGCTAGCGAGACCAAGGAAGCTTCAGAGTTGTTTGACATTCTACGGAGGTTCCTAGTTGACAATAGCTTCAACCTTCTCGGGGTTAACAGAAATGCCTTCGGCAAAGATAATATGGCCAAGATAAAGGACTTTATCCAGCCATAAATCACATTTGGAGAACTTCGCATAGAACCGGTGCTCACGGAGCCTGTCAAGGACCAAACGGAGGTGCTTGGCATGCTCTTCTTTATTCTTGGAGAATACCAAGATATCATCGAGGTAGAAGAGCACGAATTCATTGGTGTAGGGGTTGAATATGAAGTGCATCATCCGAAAGAAGGTGGGTGGAGCATTTTCAAGCCCGAAAGACATGACCGTGTACTCATAGCAGCCATAGCTTGTTTTGAATGCGGTCTTGGGAATATCCTCTTCACGGACACGAATCTGATGGTAACCCATCCGGAGATCGAGCTTCCAGAAAACCTTGGCTCCTTTGAGCTGCTCGAACAATTCATTGATGTTGGGGAGAGGGTACTTATTCTTTATTGTCTTCTTGTTAAGTGGCCGGTCATCAACGCAAAGCCGTTCCGTACCATCCTTCTTCTTGACAAATATAACACCACAACCACAAGGAGAAGTAGTTGGTCTGATTAGACCCATACGTTCTTGCTCATCGAGTTGTTTCTTCAGCTCCTTCACCTCATCAGGAGAAAGCTTGTACGGACGCCAACATGCTGGCTCGGTACCGGGTTCAAGTTCAATGACGAATTCAACTGAACGGTTGGGAGGCATGCCTGGAATTCTTCAGGGAATACATCCTCATATTCACAAACCACCGGAATCTGAGAAATGGAATTAATCTCGCCCTTGTCATTGAGAGAGAATAACCTGATTGTATTATCTCGAGCCGCGAAGATAATCACATCTTCGTCAGGATGAGTAAGCTTGACCTCCTTGTTTGCACAATCAATATTTGCATCATGATTGGAGATCCAATCCATCCCAAGAATGAGATCAATGTCAGAGGTACCGAGAACAACCGGGGAAACCAGAAAACTGTAGTCACCCATATGAATAGATATATCGGGAGCAATCAAATTACAAGTCACGTGCTTGCCTGGAGAAATAATTGATAACTTCTTATCCAGAAATGGCGAAGTGAAATTATGCTTGGTAAAGAATGGTCTTGATATGAAACTGAGTGATGCACCAGAGTGAAACAAAACTTTTGCAGGAATTGAGTTATATGGAAGATTACCAATAATCACATCAGAAGAATTCTCTGCTTGAGCTGCATTCATCAGATTGACCATTGCAGCCTTGGGGTTGTGCTTGAAAATAGCGTTGCTGACATGTGGAGGAGGTGGAAGGCGCCTTTGAGTACACCACCTGAGTGCTTGTTGTTGCTTGGAGGACGGAGCACTGGAGGAGGCGGTAGCCAGAACTTCTGCTGCTTGGAAACCACTAGAGAGGAAGAGGAGGAGTGAACAACATCTCTTATACTCTTTTTGGAAGCTTCACACTTGAGCTGAGCTGCCTCTTGCTTGAGAGCCATATTGTAGAATTGATCAAACTCATCCGGTTCGAACAAGGTGAGAGCAAGTTGGAGTTCATCTTTTAGACCACCTCAGAACTAGTATATCTTGCTCTTGGCATCGGGAATGTCTTGCTTCGCATAACGGGCAAGATTCTGGAACTTCACATTGTATTGATAGACGGACATGGTGCCTTGCTTCAGGTTGCAGAATTGCTCACGCATGCCTTCAATGACACTGGTCGGAATGTGATGACAACGGAAATCTCTACAGAAATCAGTCCACGAGATCTCACGACCACCTCTGGAGTCTTTGTACTGTTGCCACCAATCAGCAGCTTGATCTTTGAGTTGGAAAGTGGAAAACTTGACATAATCCGCAGGCCTCACGTTACTGCATTCAAAGTGCTTTTTGATGTCTGTGATCCAATCTTCAGCATCTAGCGGGTCCATACAGGAACTGAAAGACTTCGGTTGGTTTGCCAGGAATTGGTTCAGTGTCTCAAAGTGAGGTTGATTGAACAAATTTCCTTGGCCTTGGTTCCCATGATTGCCTTGATTTGCTTGGTAGGCTTGGAAATTCTACATCATTTGCATGAGCATCTGAGTGTTCTGGTTGGTTGCTTGCATAATCGCTCTCCATGCCTCAGACGGAGGAGGAGGGGAAGGAGGATGCACAGGAGGACGCTCTTCTTCACCCTCTTGGTTTGGGTTGGGAACCTTCTTAGGAGCCATCCTGAATATGATGACAACCGTTAGCCATTGACACAAAACAGGTAAGCTGAATCAACGGCTAGATATTTGCAACATAAAGTCTTCCCAATGAACATTCGAAGAAAATGAATGAATGAATTCCACAGCTTAATGGTACAACAATCTTGTCGAGAAGCCACTTAGGACAACAAAAGGTAAAATAAAACAACAAGGTACAGATGGAACAAATACATGATAGAAGTTTCGTCCCACATGTTCGTGCTGAATGCCCCATCAAACGTGTTACAAAGGGTCTTGCAATCCCCGGATCAGCATAGCCAAGGACCCTTTAAGATGCAACTCCCAATTGGAACAACGCCCATGTAACCTCTTCACTCGATGTTGAACCCCAAACCTCATACAATGCACTCGTTGGAAGAATACATACGAGCTACTTGAAATCCACCTATTAATTCCCGAAGCTTTCCGGTTATGCAATTTGGTGTTGGGGATACAGGGGAAGCCCCGCGCAATTAACTCTAAACCTACATCAATCTGTATCCATCCGTCAACACATAACCAGTAATCTTCGGAAACTATTTACCTCGGACCTTCGAAACGCATTCGCTATACTAGCTGTGGCAATACTCCCGAACTATCTCCCCAGTATTGGGTGACGTCGGGGTTATCTCACCACTAACCGCATAGAATAGTTTTCGATGTCGGCCGCCTCTGGTATTCTAGAACCACTACGATACATTTGTGACGACAACACCTCGGAGCTCAACTCCTTGGGACACTTCCACAACCCCTAAATGATAGGAGGTATCGAGAACAATGTTCTCGTCACAAAGATATCGGAACAATCCAAACAATACCCGTGTGACCCTAAAAAAATTGGTGAAATTTTGAGAGCAGATGAGATAGAAAAACGTTAGGAGTCCTCACTAGAGCGATGAAGGGATGAGGAGTAAAAAGAAATCCTACTCTCCGATATATATGTAGGACTCAAAACATTGTGTGTGTGCCTAGACTCAACTGTCAGCGATTCCATCAATCAGTGGGCTCCTAGGTCGGAGAAGGCTCTGAATACCAACTTATAATGCCCAGTATGCGATTATGTCTCCCACGTGTCGAGGCACGACTTAAATACATAAGCGCATACAAGAATGGTCTCAAGTATGGTATCTTTGCACATCTCATGTAAAATTCAGGCATGAAATTGTAAAAAGATAGTTGGCTTACACTCGCCACGTCACAAAAAGAATACAATAGCATACATCATCCAAAGAACATCAGGGTTCGACTACGGACGAAAATCCAAATGCGAAAGATACCAAAAACACAAGGCCCGATCACCCCTAGTGGGAACCACTACTGATCGCCGGGATACGAAACATAGTAACGTCCACCCTCTTCATCTAACTCCCACTGAAGTTCTGAACCATCTCCTGCATCGTTCTCAGCGGTACCTGCATCTGGTGTGTGTTGAATCTGTGAGCCACAAGGGACTCTGCAATCCCGTTCCCGGGTATCAAAACTACCAAAGCCTTAAGTGTGGAAAGTATGTAAAAGTGTTTGCAGCAGCACTAAGCACAAGCATTCGAGTTTAGAGCGGGACGAGAACAAGTGCCAATGGTCGCCAAGTTGATCAAGAAGTGATCCTAACTAATCACGATCAAACATAACCCCACCGTGTTCACTTCCCGAAGCCCTTCGGAAAGAGACCATCATGGTTACACACACAGGTAGTGTATTCTTATGAATAAGGTGTCAAGTTATCTACAACCGGATATTAACAAATTTCCATCTGCCACATAACCGTGGGCACGGCTTTCAAAAGATCAAACCCTGCAGGGGTGTCCCAACTTAGCCCATCACAAGCTCAAGATCTGC
Source organism: Secale cereale (assembly GCA_902687465.1). Taxonomy (NCBI): domain Eukaryota; kingdom Viridiplantae; phylum Streptophyta; class Magnoliopsida; order Poales; family Poaceae; genus Secale; species Secale cereale. Next base: position 248,008,661 of record LR738713.1, read on the forward strand.
GGAGTCGCAACTCCAAAGTGGGAAGACCCGAGTATTCTCGGATTCCCGTGCTCAAGATATTTCGACAAAGGTAAAACTAATCCAGCAAGACCTCCCTGCGTGCCGACACCCTGATAGTAGCCGCGCGTATCTCGTCTCAGACCACGACTGGATAGGTCAGCCTACAGGTAATACCAGATTGGACCAACACTCATGAGGAACACTGGCCCGGGTTGTAAAATTAAGTCCTCGGGATCCGGAAAGTCCCTATGCAAGTTATTTAATTATGGCAAATGGTAAAACGAAAGTTGGGCCTTGCTGAAAAGCCTTAAACAGAGCGAATTATTAAGGGGGGCCCATAAACCCCAACCATGTTAGGAACCAAAGAATCAAGGAACATAACACCAGTTTATCGGTTCCTAAGGTGGCATGAGTGGACCAAATCACCAAGTAGAAAGGCTTAGCCTTTGTCACATCCCTAGTTAGCACTTGCATTAGGACTAGCTAGAGTGTGCATCATGTTTACTTATGAAAGAAACTTGAAATGGGAATGACAGAAACCCCAGCACCCCTCTTCTAACAACTAGGGTTTGATAAAATCTTTTCTAATGTACCCAAAATGCCCTTCAAAAATGTTCATCATTTCTGCCTTGGTCCTAAACCTCTGCCAAAAATGGTGCACAATTTTCTAGGACATCTAAGGTCTTTGGATTAAATCATATGGTATTTGTATTTGGGCATTTAAATGCTATAAAATATATTATGTGCCCAAATAATCATAAATTAAAATGTTCCATGCTGTACATATTATATACAGTGGGCATGATTAGTTTTATGAGTTATAAAAATGTTCTGGAATTCTAAATAATTGAACAAAGTTGCAAAAGAAATGAAACAGAAAAGAAATAGAAAAAAAGGAGAGAGAGAAGGAGTTACCTGGCGCCCAACCGGCCCACCTGCCGGCCCAGCCCAGCTGCCGCTCCAGCGAGCTGCTTGGCTCGGCCAGGCAGGCAGGCAGGTGCTCGACGGCGGCCGCAGCGCACGCCACGCAGCTACCCGCCGCCCTGCTTCCTCCCCTCGCCGCTCTGGAGACCTGGATCGGTCGTCCATTTCCTCCCCGAGCTCGCTGACACTCTCCACCCTCCCCAGCTCCTCTCCTTCGCCCTCCCCGCACCATGGCCGACGCCGCCGTGCTTGCGTCGTTGTGGTAGCCGCGTCCACCGTCATCCCTGAGCCCTGTCGTCGTGTCCGTCGTCTCCGCCGTCCTCGACTACATCGAGCAGGCTGAGCCCCGAGCGCTCGCCCGCCCTGGAGACGCCCCCGACCCCTTCTTCAACAACTCCGGCGCGGAGATCCCCCTCGCCGTCCCGCTCAGCTCCGATCGCCCCCAAGCTCGCTTCGGTGTTCTCTACAACCGCTGTGAGCCCAGCTTTGTCCTCCCCCTCTCCATTGGCTCTCTCCTACACTGAACGCACCGTACGTAGCTCACCTGCACGCGCCGCCGTAGAGCTCGTCGCCGACGAGGCTTCGGCCATCCAATGGTCCGGCCACCGTGCCCATCAGCTTCACCGTTCCGTGTAGATGCTGTAGGACCACTCCACGCTCCTCCACGAGCACCGCACCATCGTTTTCTACTTCGCCCGAACTCCGGCAGCCGCTGGACTCGTCGCCGGCATCGATTCCGGCGACCCTGAGGCCAGCCACCACCACCACTCGACGCGGGTTGCTCCCAGCTAGCCGTAGGTGTGCTCCGCCGTCGTTTTGGCAGCCGGAGCACAAAACCCGCACCTCACCGCCGCGTTTGGCCTCGCCGGCGGCTAAACGCCGGCAGGTTAGCTCTGTTGACCAAGGGTTTGACCCCCCTGAGTCACTGACATGTGGGCCCTGCTTGTTAGTCAAACCTAGTTTAGTGTTTAATTTAATTCTAATTGGTTAATTAACTAACTGTGACACTGACCAGTGGGTCCCACTGGTCAGGTTTGACCTGGGCCGCCCTGTTGACTGACTGACGTCAGCATGTTGTCATGCTGTCGCAGTAAAGGATTTTCTGGTATTTTTAGATTTAAAGTAATTCAGGAAATTCTAGAAAATGCCTAAACTTCAAAAAAATCATATAAATTCAACAGTAGCTCAGATGGAAAAGATTTATATATGAAAATTGATCAGAAAAATCCAATCTTTCCAATGGCACTTGTTTCATAAATGTTTGATCAAGTTAACCATGCTGTATACATTAAAACATGATAAAGCACTTAATTAAATAATAGTTTGAGTTTCAACTTGAATCTTTGATTCAAATAGGCTCAAACCCTTCTGGTTATAGTTGCATTAGCCCAAAACACATGCATCTTGCCATATCATGAGCATGCATTATATTGTTGCATTTGTTTGTTTATTGATTGTATCACCGGTATTCTCCGTGTTAGGTCCTGCTCCCGAGGATACTTCTGCGTATCCAGCTGAAGGGAAGTACCCGACAACCACTCTGTCAGGCAAGCAATCATTGATCATTCCGATACAAACCCATCTTCTCGCTCCTACTCTCTTTTACTGCATTAAGGCAACAGCGTGTGAACTGCTACTTGCTGCGGTAGTTGAACCCTATTCCCTTGCATGACCTGTCATTGCCACAGTAAATAGTTGAAACCCACTAGCATGTGTAGGAGTTGATTGAGCCATGTGATGTGTGATCCACCATGCTATTTGCTTATGTTTCCTGCTATGCTTAGAGTTGTGTCACGTCTGGTTCATCTGAGTGATGGATCAGAGTGAAATGATCATACCGATAAAGAGAAGGAAGTGTGGAAGATACTTGGTAAAGGTATCGATGAAAGGCCATGTAGGAGTACGTGGTGGGTTGTTTCATTGGAACCGTTCATAGGACCTGAGATCTGTATGTGTGGTTCAAGTTCCAGCTACTACCATGCATTGGGCCCGAAACCAGTGGACCCTCTCCACTTATTAATTACCCTCGATCTCTGTCCAGGAGTTGCAACTAGTTTCTGGTGTTTATAGTTTACTGGAGGTCATGCACAGCGCTGACCCTCGGGGTGGGCTGTGATGCGACAGGTACGTGGCACAGTGTACCGGTTGCCCGTTTGGTGACTCAGGAACCCTGTACACATCGTTTGGGGCCGCGAGCGACACCCCGGCCGGATCTCCCCATGGATGGAACCCAAATAGGCGATAAACCTGGACGAGAGACTTGTGTAGTTAGTTCGGTCGTGGCCGACACCCTTGCTGGGCTTCCGCTTGAAGGTTGCCGAGTACATGTCGAGTTAACGGCGATAAGAGGTGGAAGCGTGTGTGAAGAAGTACACCCCTGCAGGGTTATCAATCTATTCGAATACCCGTTGTTCTCGGTACGAACTACTTGGTTACTCTTACAGTTCATAGACAAGATGATGGATACTACTAAAAGCCTCAAGACAAGTGTGAGTGCCGTGGATGGCCCTTCCATAGGATGACGGAAGAGGATCCTCGGTGGTGTATTGTTGTGGTGAGTAGAGGACTCGTGTACGTAGTAATATCTTGCAATCTGTTGAGAGTTGTAGAATAGGTTAGCCAAGAGTCAAAGCTGGCTTTCTGGTATGAACTCCACTACCCCCTGTTGATAATGTTGCATGTATGATAGGTTCTGTTGTAAGACTTGCTGAGTACCTTTGTACTCATGTTTTCTTAATAACAGTTGCAGAGGAGAACCCTACCCCTTCTGATGGGTTCTACATAGACGTTGACGTCGACGAGTAGCTTGTCACGCAGACGGAGATCTGGAGCTTGTGAAGGGCCTTGTAGATAGTCAGGCTACACCAAGCATGTTTTATTTTCTAAGTTGTCTGTACTCAGACATGTAGCTTCCGCTTGTGCTTATATGACTGTATGACTTGAGTGTTGGGTCATGTGACCCCTACCTGTATGGATATGTTATGTATGGCTCTTGGAGCCTCTTAAATAAAGTACTTTGAGTCATAGAGTTCTGTTGTGATGCAATGTTGTATTTGCACATATTGAGCATATTGTGTGTACGATTGAAATGCTTGGTATGTGTGGGATCCGACACCTAGTTGTCTTCCTTTGGTAGCCTATCTTACAGGGAAATGCCTCCTAGTGCTTCCAATGAGCCTTGGTAGCTTGCTACTGCTCGGAACACGTAGGCTGGCCGGCATGTGTCCTTCTTCTTTCCTGTGTCTGTCCCTTAGGGGAAATGTCACGCGTTTTTCCTTTAAGTCCATGTAGCTTGCTACAACTTGGGTTCATACGTTGATGACCGACACGTTCGTTGCTGGGTCATGGATGCATGTCTCTGTAATTTAGTGCCACTTTTGGGTTATAACTAGCCATGTCGGCCCGGGTTCTCTGTCATATGGATGCTAGCACACTGTCATATACGTGTGCCAAAATGCGCAAACGGTCCCGGGCCAGGTAAGGTGGCACCCGTGGGGTTACCGTGCGTGAGGCCGCAAAGTGATATGACGTGTTACAGCTAGATCGGTGTGACTTAGGATCGGGGTCCTGACAGCGTTGGCATCAGAGCTGGACTGCTTGTAGGTTTCTCAAGCCAAACTGGTCGATGTTGAGTCTAGAAAAATTCTTAGTTATATGTAGGGGAATTGATTGTGGAAGGGAACGTAAGGCTCTTTTTACTCCTTTACCTTATGCCCTTCTGATCTGAGTCAGTCTATTCTTTCTACGGGGATTTAGGACTAGGCCTCTTATCTTTACTAGGTTCACGTGTTACTAATCTGTAGACTCTTAGGATTGTTGGTTTCAAGCCTCAGTTCAGTTTCTACCCTTTTAGTATGATGATTGTTGGACCCGGAACCTTGACATGATATTGTTGAGTGGCTATGCTATCATTTGTATGATGTCTCAAATCTTTTTTGAGCATTTACATTTGTTATGCTGCCCGATTTCTTCCAGAAACACTAATGTCTTTGCGTTACTTCGTGTTTCAGATGTCTGGCCGAAAACCTCACCAAGTGGTTCGTTTGACTCAGTGCATTAATGTGCCCGGTCACACGGCCATGCTAGTCCGTGTGCTGACTGAGACCGGTTATCGCTGGTATCCTGAGTACACCGTGGAGGAACAGTACCGGGATTTCAATCAGAGTCAGTATTTCTGCACAGTCCGGATATACCCCTCATATCCCGGAGCTAACGACCCCATCCATTAGTCTTATGGACTCGGGGTTACCATCGAGATGGCAGTGCAGGATGCCGCCTATTCGATGAAGACCATCCTCCAGGCTAGGCATGCCCTGTTGCTGAACACTGAGTTCTGTTACATGCCAGGCTCACTTCCCGAAGAGGAAGGCTACTACACTGGTTTGTATACTGATGCTGCTCATGAAGAGCCACTGCTTCAGACTACTGTTCAGATGCTGGAGGATAGGGACCGTGAGGTCCGTGCCCTCCGAATGGAGCTGTATAACACTCGAGCTGCCCACTGGATTACTTTGACCCGGCTTGCACCTGCTGTGCACGCCGGATATCTGGACATGCGGGATTTGTACCCCGTGCGGACTCGTGTGCCTGATCGCATGGATTGGCATGACGTTGGGGGTATTACACCTCCACGTGGGCGTCGGTTACCACCAGCATCGGGACCGAGGCCACATCCATGTCACTATGGTCCACAGCCTTCGAGTGCTCGTGAGTTTCAAGATCCGTCTGTTCCACTTCCAGGCTACGGTGGTAATCTCTACGAAGATTACTACGGAAATGTATGAGCTAGACTGTGGCAATAGTAGTATTGTAGTAGTTGTATTTCCACAGTCCTGTGCGTCTTGTGGAATATGACTTAGCTAGTACTGAGTTCGGAAGTGTAGCTAAATAATGTATAGGAGCTTGGAATGCCTCTGATGGGATGTATCGTCTTTCACCGCAGTTGTACTTTAGCCTTGGCTTGTACTAAACTATGTATGGTGTGTATGACCACTGGTGTATATTTAGCAGTTTCTATATTACCATGTCGTACGGATGAACGTCTGTGCATTCCGTGTCATCCATTACATTCTGCACTTCTATGTCAAGTTTTTGCCATCCTTGTCTAAACCGTTGTTTTGTTTTCCTAGGATGGTCAAACTCCTGCTGCTCAGGAGCAAGGTGAGGCTAGTGGGGCTAGAGATGAGAATCTGCCCCAGCCACCCTCCTTGGCTGAAGTTATGCTCGAAGCAGAACGGAACAAGAGAGAGACCAACCGTCTGCTGGAACGCATAGAGCATAACACTGGGTTCCGCCAGGGAATGACATGGTGTCAATCAATGACTTTATCAAGATGTGCCCACCGAAGTTCCATCACTCCACTGAACCTCTGGATGCGGATGACTGGCTTCGTAGTATCACCCACAAGCTACACTCTGCCCGTGTGGCCGAAGCTGATAAGGTTACCTACGCCGCCTACCATCTTGAGGGCCCTGCCAGTCTCTGGTGGGAGAACTTTGAAGCTATGCGTCTTGCTGGCCAAATCACTACTTGGGTTGAGTTCAGTGAGGCATTCCGTGAACATCATATTTCGGAAGGTCTCATGGATCGCAAGCGGGAGGAATTCTGCAATTTCACCCAGGGCCGGTTAACTATGGATGGCTATAGTCGCGAGTTTGGCAACTTGGCACGCTATGCACCTGAGGAAGTATCCATCGATGCCAAGAAGCAGGCGAGGTTCCGCAAGGGACTCAGCCCTGAACTCCGCCGAGATCTACGTCTGCACGAGTGCACTTCCTTCCAGAAGCTGGTAAACAAAGCTATCAGTGCTGAGACGGGCCAGACCGACTTTGAGGCCACACGCAAGCAACCTTGAGACTTTGGTTCCTCATCCGGCTCTGGCTCTCACAAGCGTCGTGTGTGGGTTCCTAACACTGCTCTGCCACCCAAGTACACACCGAGGCCATCCTATGAGGCGCCTCGTCCAACTCAATAGTATGCACCTGCCAAGACTTATGGGGGACCACCTACTAATTTTGCTCCACGAACTGGCACCGTGACACGCTTCAAGTGTGGAGAACCGGGGCACTACATGCGTGAGTGTCCTCAGAACCAACCAGGAAAACCCGTTGGCCGTGGTAAGCCAACCGGCAAGGTGACTTATGTCAAGCCAATCCCCACTGCACGTGGTCATGTCAACTATGTCTCTGCTGAGGAAGCTTATGAGGATCCTAACGTCGTCCTTGGTACGCTTCTCGTTAACTGCCATCCGGCATCTGTTCTTTTCGATACTGGAGCATCCCATTCGTTCATATCTGAGAGCTATGCTTGACTGCACAACATGACGTTTTGTGACATGCCTACTTCCATGGTTATTCAAACTCCTGGTTCAAAATGGCAAACCTCTAGGGTAAGCCATGGAAATGAAATCCTTGTCGATAGACTTGTTTTCCTTGCATCTCTAATCGCTCTCAAGTCCTCGGACATAAACATCATTTTGGGTATGGATTGGATGACAACTCATTACGGCAAGATTGATTGCTATACTAGGACTGTTCAACTTACACACCCATCCGGCAAGATAGTTAATGTCTTGACCCGAGGAGCGTCAGCTCTACTCTCTTAATGCTAGCCCTCTACCAGAACTCGAAGATATCCCGGTAGTCCGTGACTTTCCGGATGTTTTTCCAGAAGAACAGCCAGGAATTCCACCTGACAGAGATGTCGAGTTCGTGATACATCTGATCCCTGGAAATGTCCCAATCTCTAGGAGACCTTATAAGATGACACCCCTAGAATTAGTTGAGCTTAAGAAACAACTCGATGAGTCCTTGCAAAAAGGTTTCATCCGTCCTAGTTCTTCCCCTTGGGCTTGTCCCGTCCTCTTCGTCAAGAAGAAGGATGGAACGGAGCGGATGGTTGTAGATTACCGACCTGTCAATCTGGTCACCATAAAGAACAAGTATCCGCTCCCCAGGATCAACGACCTGTATGATCAGCTCGCTGGATCCTCAGTCTTCTCTAAGATGGATTTGAGGTTGGGTTACCATCAAATCAAAATCAAGAACGGGGACATTCCTAAAACGGCTTTTGTTACTCGTTATGGCCAATACGAGTACACCGTCATGTCCTTCGGGTTAACCAATGCCCCAGCCACCTCTCCCGGTTAATGAATTCTATATTCATGGAATATTTGGATAAATTCGTCGTGGTATACCTCGACGATATACTCATCTACTCCAAGAATAAGGAAGATCATGCCGAGCATTTAAGGCTGGCATTGACGAAACTTCGAGAGCACCGTCTTTATGCCAAATTCTCTAAATGTGAATTCTGGTTGCCGGAAGTGACCTATCTAGGTCATGTGATCTCTGGCAAGGGTATTGCTGTCAATCCCGAGCGAGTTCAAGCCGTCCTTGATTGGACTCCCCCTGAATCGGTCAAGCAAGTTAGGAGTTTTCTTGGCTTAGCGAACTATTGCCGACGCTTCGTCGAGAATTTCTCCAAGGTTGCTAAACCTCTAACTGAACTCCTCAAGAAATATAAAAAGTTTGAGTGGACCCCACAGTGCGAGTCCAGTTTTCAGGAACTGAAAAGACGCCTCACATCTGCACCGGTACTGGTACCACCAGACTTTTCCAAGGATTTTATAATCTACTGCGACGCCTCGCGACAAGGACTAGGTTGCATACTCATGCAAGACCGTCAAGTGATTGCATACGCATCTCGACAGTTGCGTCCACATGAGGATAACTATCCTACACATGATCTAGAGCTTGCAGCTGTAGTCCACACACTTAAAACATGGCGACATTACCTTCTTGGTAATCGTTGTGAAATCTTCACTGATCACCAAAGTCTGAAATACATCTTCACCCAACCGGATCTAAATCTCAGGCAAAGACGTTGGGTTGAGTTGCTCACAGATTACGACTTAGGAATCACTTACACCCCTGGGAAGGCCAATGTCGTGGCCGATGCACTAAGTCGTAAGTCTTATTGTAACAACCTGATGTTACAACAAGGGCAACCACTTCTCCACGAGGAATTTCGTAAGCTTAACTTTCACATTGTTCCTCGAGGATTCCTTTCCACCTTGGTGGCGGAACCTACCCTTACGGATCAGGTCATCAAAGCACAGAAGGTTGATCCAGGAATTTCCCGTATTAGGAGGAACATCAAGAAAGGAGTCGCGGGATGTTTCTCAATTGATGATCAAGGAGTCGTGCTCTTTAGCAACCGTTTAGTGGTTCCTAAAGTACGAAACCTGAGATGGTTGATCCTTAAGGAGGTTCATGAATCTCCTCTCACGATTCATCCTGGTAGTACCAAAATGTATTAGGACCTACGCCAGAGGTTCTGGTGGACTAGGATGAAGAGAGAAATCGCTCAGTTCATTGCTAACTGCGACATTTGTCGTCGAGTTAAAGCAGAACATCAACGGCCTGCTGGCACCCTTCAACCTTTAGCTATTCCTGAATGGAAATGGGACAAGGTCGGTATGGACTTCATTACCGGGTTTCCTAGGACCAGGAAAGGGAATAATGCTATCTTCGTCGTTATCGACCGCCTCTCCAAAGTAGCTCATTTCCTGCCTGTTCGAGAGAGTATTACCGCTAGCCAGCTAGCAGACTTGTATGTCTCTCGGATAGTATCACTTAATGGTGTGCCGTTGGAGATTAACGCAGACCATGGAAGTCTTTTCACTTCACGATTTTGGGAAAGTTTCCAGAATTCTATGGGAACTCATCTCTCTTTCAGCACCGCCTTCCATCCCCAGTCAAGTGGTCAAGTGGAACGAGTCAATCAAATTCTGGAAGACATGCTTCGAGCCTCTGTCATCTCTTTCGGTATGGATTGGGAGAAGTGTCTTCCATTTGCCGAATTCGCTTATAATAATAGTTATCAAGCCAGCTTGGGCAAAGCTCCCTTCAAAGTTCTATATGGACAAAGGTGTCGAAGACCTCTTAACTGGTCAGAAACCGGGGAAAGACAATTCTTTGGCCCGGATATGATCCAGGAAGCAGAAGAGCAAGTTCGCATCATTCATGAGAAATTGAAAACAGCCCAGTCTCGCCAGAAGAGCCAATATGATAGTCATCATCAGGCTGTGACTTTTGAAGTCGGTGATAAGGCTTACCTTCGGGTTACTCCTCTTAAGGGGACCCATCGCTTCAGAATCAAAGGCAAATTGGCCCCTCGTTACATCGGTCCTTTTCGCATTCTTGCCAAACGAGGAGAAGTTGCCTACCAATTGGAACTACCTCCTCACCTTTCCAGAGTTCATGATGTCTTCCACGTTTCTCAACTCAGGCGATGCTTCCCGGATCCTATCCGCGGAGTGGACCACGAAACGCTTGATCTCCAGGACAATCTCACATATCGAGAATACCCCGTTCGTATTCTTGATCAAACCGAGCGCACCACTCGACGCCACAATATCAAGTTTCTCAAGGTTCAATGGTCACATCATTCCGAGAGTGAAGCTACTTGGGATAGGGAGGATCGTCTTCGACTTGAGTACCCCACCCTCTTTCCGGAGGAACTCGAATCTCGGGACGCGATTCTTTTAAGTGGGGGTGAGTTGTCACATCCCTAGTTAGCACTTGCATTAGGACTATCTAGAGTGTGCATCATGTTTACTTATCAAAGAAACTTGAAATGGGAATGACATAAACCCCAGCACCCCTCTTCTAACAACTAGGGTTTGAGAATCTTTTCCAATGTACCCAAAATGCCCTTCAAAATGTTCATCATTTCTGCCTTGGTCCTAAACCTCTGCCAAAAATGGTGCACAATTTTCTAGGACATCTAAGGTCTCTGGATTAAATCATATGGTATTTGTATTTGGGCATTTAAATGCTATAAAATATATTATGTGCCCAAATAATCATAAACTAAAATGTTCCATGCTGTTCATATTATATACAGTGGGCATGATTAGTTTTATGAGTTACAAAAATGTTCTGGCATTTTTAATAATTGAACAAAGTTGCAAAAGAAATGAAACAAAAAAGAAATAGAAAAAAAGGAGAGAGAGAGAAGGAGTTACCTCGCGCCCAACCGGCCCACCTGCCGGCCCAGCCCAGCTGCCACTCCAGCGAGCTGCTTGGCTCGGCCAGGCAGGCAAGCAGGTGCTCGACGGCGGCCGCAGCGCGCGCCACGCAGCTGCCCACCGCCCTGCTTCCTCCCCTCACCGATCTGGAGACCTGGATCGGTCGTCCACTTCCTCCCCGAGCTCGCTGACACTCTCCACCCTCCCCAGCTCCTCTCCTTCGCCCTCCCCGCACCATGGCCGACGCCGCCGTGATCGCGCCGTTGTGGTAGCCGCGTCCACCGTCGTCCCTGAGCCCTGTTGTCGTGTCCGTCGTCTCCGCTGTCCTCGACTACATCGAGCAGGCTGAGCCCCGAGCGCTCGCCCGCCCTGGAGACGCCCCCGACCCCTTCTTCCCCAACTCCGCCCGCAGAGATCCCCCTCGCCGTCCCGCTCAGCTCCGACCGCCCCAAGCTCGCTTCGGTGTTCTCTACAACCGCTGTGAGCCCAGCTTCGTCCTCCCCCTCTCCATTGGCTCTCTCCTACAATGAACGCACCGTACGTAGCTCACCTGCACAAGCCGCCGCGGAGCTCGTCGCCGACGAGGCTCCGGCCATCCAATGGTCCGGCCACCATGCCCATCAGCTTCACCGTTCCGTGTAGATGCCGTAGGACCACTCCATGCTCCTCCACGAGCACCGCACCGTCGTTTTCGACTTCGCCCGATCTCCGGCAGCCGCTGGACTCGTCGCCGGCGTTGATTCCGGTTACCCTGAGGCCAGGCACCACCACCACTCGACGCGGGTTGCTCCCAACTAACCGTAGGTGTGATCCGCCATCGTTTTGGCAGCCGGAGCACAAAACCCGCACCTCACCGCCGCGTTTGGCCTCGCCGGCGGCTAAACGCCGGCGAGTTAGCTCTGTTTGACCAAGGGTTTGACCCCCCTGAGTCACTGACATGTGGGCCCTGCTTGTTAGTCAAACCTAGTTTAGTGTTTAATTTAATTCTAATTAGTTAATTAACTAACTGTGACACTGACCAGTGGGTCCCACTGGTCAGGTTTGACCTGGACCGCCCTGTTGACTGACTGACGTCAGCATGATGTCATGCTGACACAGTAAAGGATTTTCTGGTATTTTTAGATTTAAAGTAATTCGGGAAATTCCAGAAAATGCCTAAACATCAAAAAAATCATATAAATTCAACAGTAGCTCAGATGGAAAAGATTTATATATGAAAATTGATCAGAAAAATCCAATCTTTCCAATGGCACTGGTTTCATGCATGTTTGAGCAAGTTAACCTTGCTGTATACATTAAAACATGATAAAGCACTTAATTAAATAATAGTTTGAGTTTCAACTTGAATCTTTGATTCAAATAGGCTCAAACCCTTCTGGTTATAGTTGCGTTAGCCCAAAACACATGCATCTTGCCATATCATGAGGATGCATCATATTGTTGCATTTGTTTGTTTATTGATTGTATCGCCGGTATTCTCCGTGTTAGGTCCTGCTCCTGAGGATACTTCTGCGTATCCAGCTGAAGAGCAGTACCCGACAACCACTCTGTCAGGCAAGCAATCATTGATCATTCCGGTACAAACCCATCTTCTCGCTCCTGCTCTCTTTTACTGCATTAAGGCAACAGCGTGTGAACTGCTACTTGCTGCGGTAGTTGAACCCTATACCTTTGCATGACCTGTCATTGCCATAGTAAATAGTTGAAACCCACTAGCATGTGTAGGAGTTGATTGAGCCATGTGATGTGTGATCCACCATGCTATTTGCTTATGTTGCCTGCTATGGTTAGAGTTGTGTCAGGTCTGGTTCATCTGGGTGATGGATCAGAGTGAAATGATCATACCGATAAAGAGAAGGAAGTATGGAAGATGCTTGGTAAAGGTATCGATGAAAGGCCATGTAGGAGTACGTGGTGGGTTGTTTCATTGGAACCGTTCATAAGACCCGAAATCTGTATGTGTGGTTCAAGTTCCAGCTACTACCATGCATTGGGCCCGAAACCAATGGACCCTCTCGACTTATTAATTACCCTCGATCTCTGTCCAGGAGTTGCAACTAGTTTCTGATGTTTATAGTTTACTGGAGGTCGTGCACAGTGCTGACCTTCGGGTTGGGCTCTGATGCGACAGGTACGTGGCACGGTGTACCGGTTGCCCGTTTGGTGACTTGGGAACCCTGTACACATCGTTTGGGGCCGTGAGCGACACCTCGACCGGATCTCCCCACGGATGGAACCCAAATAGGCGATATACCTGCACGAGAGACTTGTGTAGTTAGTCAGGTCGTGGCCGACACCCTCGCTGGGCTTCTGCTTGAAGGTTGCCGAGTACATGTCGAGTAAACGGCGATAAGAGGTGGAAGCGTGTGTGAAGAAGTACACCCCTGCAGGGTTATCAATCTATTCGAATAGCCGTTGTTCACGGTACGAACTACTTGGTTACTCTTACAGTTCATAGACAAGATGATGGATACTACTAAAAGCCTCAAGACAAGTGTGAGTGCCGTGGATGGCCCTTCCGTAGGATGAAGGAAGAGGATCCTCTGTGGTGTATTGTTGTGGTGAGTAGAGGACTCGTGTACGTAGTAATATCTTGCAATCTGTTGAGAGTTGTAGAATAGGTTAGCCAAGAGTCAAAGCTGGCTTTCTGCAATGAACTCCACTACCCCTTGTTGATAATGTTGCATGTATGATAGGTTCTGTTATAAGACTTGAAGAGTACCTTTGTTCTCATGTTTGCTTAATTACTGTTGCAGAGGAGAACCCTGCCCCTTCTGATGGGTTGTACATAGACGTTGACGTCGACGAGTAGCTTGTCACCCATACGGAGATCTGGAGCTTGTGAAGGGCCTTGTAGATAGTCAGGCTACACCAAGCCTGTTTGAATTTCTAAGTTGTCTGTACTCAAACATGTAGCTTCCGCTTGTGCTTGTATGACTGTATGACTTGAGTGTTGGGTCATGTGACCCCTACCTGTATGGATATGTTATGTATGGCTCTTAGAGCCTCTTAAATAAAGTACTTTGAGTCATAGAGTTCTGTTGTGATGCAATGTTGTATTTGCACATATTGAGCATATTGTGTGTATGATTGAAATGCTTGGTATGTGTGGGATCCGACACCTAGTTGTTTTCCTTTGGTAGCCTATCTTACAGGGAAATGCCTCCTAGTGCTTCCAATGAGCCTTGGTAGCTTGCTACTGCTCGAAACACGTAGGCTGGCCGGCATGTCTCCTTCTTCGTTCCTGTGTCTGTCCCTTAGGGGAAATGTCATGCGTTGTTCCTTTAAGTCCATGTAGCTTGCTACGACTTGGGTTCATACGTTGATGACCGACACGTTTGTTGCTGGGTCATGGATGTCTGTCTTTGTAATTTAGTGCCACTTTTGGGTTATAACTAGCCATGTCGGCCCGGGTTCTCAGCCATATGGATGCTAGGGACACTGTCATATACGTGTGTCAAAATGCGCAAACGGTCCCGGGCCAGGTAAGGTGGCACCCGTGGGGTTACCGTGCGTGAGGCCGCAAAGTGATATGACATGTTACAGCTAGATCGGTGTGACTTAGGATCGGGGTCTTGACAGCCTTCCACCCATTACCAATATATAGGTGCATTAGTTTAACAGGTACATATATATTGTGTTATCCCAACAGCAAGTTCATCATGGAGCAATCTGCAAAACTTCACCTGCAACTAAAAACGCTATAAGAGGGGCTGAGCGATGCGTACTTAGCCAAAGAACGGTTTGCTAGGAAGGCGGTTAGAGTGTTTCATGGCAACAATAGGGGGGCTGACAAACAGGAATGGGCATCGAGGCATATCTAATAGAACGAGACATCTAGCATAGGCAAAGATAGAAGTGATATCTGGGAATAGTCATCTTGCCTGTTGAGTCCATGGAGGGATCGTAACCTTGCTGCTCAAACTCAGCCTCGAAAGGAATCTCAAACTCTGAATCGGCTCCCGACTCTACCCAACATAAGAGCACAACAACTGCACAATATCAAACATGGTGCAATGAACAATCAGCATGATGTAAGACATGTCATGGGATGCAAGTATGATGTGCGTATGCATGAGGATGCTCTTGAGCCTAAGGAGAAGGTGATGGAAAGGGCCTCATCTTGGGTAACCAAGCTAGCCACTGGATAGATGGGAAGATTTTGGTTGAAATCGATATAAAGATCACCGGAAACGAATGCACGGTTTGCAAAAGACAAGCAAAACAAGATGCAATGCAAAACTACAGTTTACAGCTACATGGCATCTTTGGAGCTTGCTACAGCACCCAAACATGAAGACAAAACGCATGGATATGAAATAGACATGATACTTAACAAGCATGAACTTAGAGCACACCCAAAAACTTGTTGAACACAATTAAACAAGCATGGCAAGTTCCAATAAATTTACAGAATTCTCAGACTTAGTGAAAATCACAAGGCACGGCAGAAATTACAAGTAGGCATGGCAAGTAGGCATGTTTGCAAGCTTGTGCAACTCAACTCAAAGCATAGAATGGCTTGATAAGATATCCAACAGCAAGAAGACATATTTGAGAAGCTACTCATGGCAAGAACATTGTCATAGGGTGCATGGAACACTAGCTATACTCGTGGCAAAACTGAACTTGTTGATAACATGTTGACAGATACATTTTATAGACACTTGAGAGCATGAAAACAACAAGCTACAGCAAGCCATCATGCAAGCAAAAGGCATGGCAATAACATACATGACATTCTCTTGAAGAATAACCACATGGCTACTTCTACAACATACTAGAACATGTCCCAAACATCATGGAAAAGGTGCAAAAGTTTATCCAGACAGCAGAATTTGGGCATGCTGATAGAAACATTTTATAGCAACTTGAGGGCCTCATAAGAACAAGCTACAGCAGGGCATCATGGCAAACAAGAGCATGGATAGCTAGAGCATAACATATACCTCAAGGAACACCCATTGGGCAACTCTAAACATGCCCAACAATGATGGTGGCATCATGGGAACATGGCATAATAATTAACAGATTCACACTTAGCAGAAATTTATCATCATGATGACATGTTAACAAGCTCCTTGCACTCATCTCAAGACATATAATGGCATGGAAATGAACCTATCATGTAGAGCACATCACAATGAACATCTGGACATATCATTCACTCCATTCGGACCAACATGCACAAAGTTACTAGCTCACGAACATGCCAACAAATTTACACATACCACAAGTGCTGAAATAGTTTCAACATGATGCACTCTTGCCACAAAGATTAAGTCAACTAGACGGACTCTAACATGCATGAAACTCATGCTAACATGTAGAGCATGATGAGACAAACATTTCGACATATCATATGCGAAACACGGAGCACCTAGTACAAAGTTATCACATGATGAAGGAGGCAACAAATTTACGCGGATCTCGGACTTAGAGGAAAATATACCTCCGCGAAAGTCAACGCGGGATGGGACGGAGCGGGATGTCGTTTGGATCACCGAACTGGTGGATCTGATCCACCCTCGGGTGGATCCAGATCTGGCCGGGGCGGCTCGCCAGAGCGCTCGCCAAACCGGCGGTAGCAGTGGAGGCGAGGACCGGTGGCGGGCGGCGACTGGGGAGGCAGGGCTGGCGGCGAGGTGACCGGCGCCGGCGGCGGTGGTGCGGCCCGGCAGCGGGGATGAGGCGCGGCGATGGAGATCCGCTCGGCGGTGAGGGGATCCGGCGGCGGCGTGGGGATCTGGTGGCGGCGTGGGGATCCGGCGGCGTGGGAACGTGTGGACGCGGTGGCGGCGGGGCGCGTCGGCGGTGGAGGCGAGGCGCGGCGGCGCGGCGGGGAACCGTGGGGTCGGGCCGGCGGAGTGGCCCGGTCGGTGGCGCCGGCGGGCCGGGCGTGGGCCGCGCGGGCCCGTCGGCGGGGAAGTGGGAGCGAGGCGCGAGGCCAGTGGTGGCCTGCCATGTGGTGGCGGGGGTGGAGGTTGGACACCTCCGGCGGCGGTGGACGTGTCCGGCGTAGAGGGTGAGGTTGCTCTAGGGTTTGCCCGGAAAAATGGACGTGGTGGACGTTTTTATAGGCATAGGGAGCTAGGGGACTCCAAATGAGGAGCGGTTTTCACCCACACGATCACCATCCGAAGAACAAGAGGATGGAAGTGGTTGTGCTGGGTTAGTGGGCTGTTGTGGAGGAGTGTTGGGCCAAAATAAAGAGGAGCTTTTAGCCCACGAGGATAACCGTTGGAGTATCAAACGATCTCCAAACGTGCTGAAACTTGACAGGCGGTCTCCACGTAATAAAACAACAACGTACGACAAGTCTCACCTCATTCCGAGAATGTTCTACAGCCACATACAAAAGAAGGACTCGGAGGTGCCACGGGCACGTTGTGAGTGTCGAAACTCGAAACGGACAACGAGAAGAGACGAGCATGAATGGGTGCAAGTGACAACACGAATGCAATGCAATGCACATGATGACATGACATGGATGATATGCACACACGCACACGGCAAAAACGAAGAAACCCGAAATGAAGGAAGAGCCCAGAATGGAATTGATGAAGTCAATGTTGCATATATTGCCATAAATGGGATTGTTACATCTGGGATGTTACACTTCCCGCCTAGGTTTTGGGGGAAGAGGACCAAGTCCTTTATAGGGGGAGGAGATCGATCGACACCCTCACATCCAAGAACACACCTCTTGATGTTGTTCAAACACCGTACTAGTTCTTCCTCAGACCACCTTGAGGCAATCCACCACATTGCAGGAGTAGGGCCACTCACCGCTAGATGGCCTGAACCTGGGTAAACTGCCATGTGTCACATTCCTTTATGTTCATCAAGCTAATTTGTAGAGATGGCAAGTAGGCAGATAGGTGAAGTTGAGTTCTTCGCACGCACCCTAGTGTTTGAACTTAACAAGGGTTTTGCGGAGCCCCAAATCTGACACCATCCTTGAGGGCCATGGGAAGCCAATTCGCCATGACCTTCTCGTCACCGCTCGCCGTCTCGATGCTCAGCTTGTAAAGCTGGAGGAGCCCACCAGGGTCAGGTGTGCCGTCGTAGCGCGGAGGCAGATCTGGCTTAAAATTGTCAGGACAGACGACACGGCATGGCTCCGGAGTGAAGGCTAGGGAGCTTGTTGTGCTCACGGGATCTCACTGCGGAGGGGGTACCTGTTCCTGGTGCTCGCGTGCCACCGCCTCGGGTGGCGCACGGTCTTGCGGGGCGGTGCTGGGAGCGCACACACTTCTCCTTGAGGTCGCTGCACCACCTGGCAGCTTTCTTCGCCGCGCGCCAGTGCCCTGCGCGGCGGGTCGTGCTGGGGGGGCTCACGCCTTGGCTCGAGGATGACATCTCGCCGGAGAGGAGGAGGAGGTGCACTGTGGGCCACGTCACCCGCCTGAGACAGTGGGAGAGGCAGCGAGCGGGACGGTGCATGAGCCTCTCCAGCGGTGCTGACGACCTCGGCGATGCGGTCCAGCCAGTCCTCGTAGAGGTCGTCGGCTGGGCAGTAGCGTAGAAGCTCATGTGCCATGAGCAATGCAGCCTGTGAGCTCGCGGGCCCGCGATGGTTGAGGGAGAACGAAGCAGCGGCCGGAGTCAGCGATGGAGTGGCGGTTCGGCCATTGCGTCGCACGGAAGGCGGCAACGGCGAGTCCTACTGCTCATGGGTTGTAGGGCTAGTGGCAGCGTTGGCCGCAAGTGATGGCGAGCGGTTGATACGTCTCCAACATATCTATAATTTTTTATTGTTCCATGCTATTATATTATCTGTTTTTAATGTTTAATGGGATTTATTATGCACTTTTATATTATTTTTGGACTAACCTACTAACCCAAGGCCCAGTGCAAATTGTCATTTTTTGCCTATTTCAGTGTTTCACAGAAAAGGAATATCAAACGGAGTCTAAATGGAATGAAACCTTCGCGAGGATCGTTTTTGGAACAAACGCAACCCAGAAGACATGGAATACCCACCAGGGAAGCCACGAGGCGGCCACGAGGCAGGAGTGCGTGCCCGGGGGGGGGGGGGTAGGCGCGCCCCCATCCTCAAGGCCCCCTCGTATATCCACTGACATACTTCTTCGTCCTATATATACTCATATACCCTGAAAACATCTAAGAGCAACACGAAACCCTATTTGCACCGCCGCAACCTTCTGTACCCGTGAGATCCCATCTTGAGGCCTGTTCCGGAGCTCCACCGGAGGGGGAATCGATCATGGAGGGCTTCTACATCAACACCATAGCCTCTCCGATGAGTTGTGAGTAGTTTACCACAGACCTTCGGGTCCATAGTTATTAGCTAGATGGCTTCTTCTCTCTCTTTGAATCTCAATACAAAGTTCTCCTCGATCTTCTTGGAGATCTATTCGATGTAATACTTTTTGCGGTGTGTTTATCAAGATCCAATGAATTGTGGGTTTATGATCAACATTATCTATGAACAATATTTGGTTCTTCTCTGAATTCTTATATGCATGATTAAAATGTCTTTGCTAGTCTCTTTGAATTATTAGTTTGGTTTGGCCTACTAGATTGATCTTTCTTGCAATGGGAGAAGTTCTTAGCTTTGGGTTCAATCTTGCGGTGTCCTTTCCCAGTGACAGCAGGGACAGCAAGGCATGTATTGTATTGTTGCCATCGAGGATAAAAATATGGGGTTTATATCATATTGCTTGAGTTTATCCCTCTACATCATGTCATCTTGCTTAAGGCGTTACTCTGTTCTTATGAACTTAATACTCTAGATGCATGCTGGATAGCGGTCGATGTGTGGAGTAATAGTAGTAGATGCAGAATCGTTTCAGTCTACTTGTCACGAATGTGATGCCTATACAGACGATCATGCCTAGATATTCTCATAACTATGCGCTCTTCTATCAATTGCTTGACAGTAATTTGTTCACCCACCGTAGAATATGCTATCTTGAGAGAAGCCACTAGTGAAACTTATGGCCCCTGGGTCTATCTTCCATCATATTAATCTCCATCTACTAGCTATCTTTTATTTTGCAACTTTTCAATCTATAAAACTAAAATACCAAAAATGTTTATCTTATTATCTCTATCAGATCTCACTTTTGCAAGTGACCAGGAAGGGATTGACAACCCCTTTATCGCGTTGGTTGCAAGGTTCTTATTTGTTTGTGTAGGTACGAGGAATTTGAGTGTAGTCTCCTACTGGATTGATACCTTGGTTCTCAAAAACAGAGGGAAATACTTACGCTACTTTGCTGCATCACCCTTTCCTCTTCAAGAAAAAACCAATGCATGCTCAAGAGGTAGTAGCGGTGAGGGACGATGTCGCCCGCAGGTGCTGTTTGAGTAACGTGGGCGGCGAGGTTCGCCCGACACTCGACACGAACTCGACGAGCATCGGCCATGAGATCGGCGAAACAACGGCGAATCGACCGACAAAAGAGAGGCTTCGACATGCCCCTACGTGGCACGCCAAATGTCGGATTCAGGGCTCCGCAGACCCAAGAAAGGTTCGAACTCTGGGGCGTGTGCGAAGAACTCGACCTCTCCAACCTACTAACTCGTTGCTCTCATGGCCTAGCTCGATGAACGGAAAGGGAAAGAGACTCAACAGTTTACCCAGGTTCAGGCCACCTTGCGGTGTAAGACCCTACTCCTGCTTTGGGTGGATTAGCCTCGCGGGGGTTAAGGAAAAACAACCTCACGAGGCGAGTTCTTGGGTGATTTTCAGGTAGCTGGGGTTTTTATTCCGGTCCCACTTGCTATGGTGGTGGCTAGCCTATATATAACGGCCTGGATCCTCTTCCCCTGAAAATGAAGTCGGGAAGGGATCCCACAATGGCCAATTTGAAAGGGGACAAGAAGTACATCTTATCCTGGCGAAAGGTGGTCATCTCCTGCAAAGCTTCTGGTCATGACACCGTGGTAGGCTCGGTGATGACATCCATCCTACCGTCCTGGCGGTCATGGTATCATTGCACAGGAATGGAAACTTTTGGCTGATTCTCGGGACTCCGCGATTGCGCTTTCCTCCTTAGCACCAAAGAGGAAACCTACTGCTCTGCGCCCGCCAGCACCCACCTGGTCTTGGTCGTCATGGCTTGTGTCACTTGATCCTCGTAAGGTGGGTGCTTGCATAGGAAACTCCGCTCCTTAGGAGGCCATATGGGGAGGCCGCTCCCTTCAGAGGTCCTGGTGTCATCCGCCTCACGACGCTTGGACCCTTGCGAGGGTCTTGTCTTGTCGATGCTGAAGATGGGCCATACCAGGCTGTTGGTGGAGCCACGCGGTGGGCCGAGGGCAGGCAAGTCTGGGTACCCTGGTTCCCAGAACGCCGACAAAGTGGCTTCCATCTTGCATGTCAGTCTTAGCGCACGGCTTGACGAAGAGTGTTCGACGTAGGTGTACTTGAGCCGGAGATGGAGTCGGAATGACAACTTGAGAAACTCCGTCTTTGAGATGAAGAAGTGGAAGAAGGTCAATTGATCATCAAAATCAGTAGCTCGTCCATTTGAGTAGACATGTTGGTATTGATGCGTTCTAAGTATTCATTTGCTCGCGCATCAGAATGCCCCAAGTCAGTGATGAGTAGCTCAATGCGCTCTTGCATAGCTTCATTTTCTTGATGGACGCCTCGTTGAACACCAAATAGGTGAACTTTGGTGACATAGTTGTTCTATTCTAGAGGGTCCTCGAATAGCGGGTAGGTAGAAGTACTTGGCATATCCATCATCGCAAGCAAATAGGTGAGTGGGAGAAGAGAAGAACTATACCAAATGTACATTAACCGAAGTTGAAGATGGATCAATGATCACTCAATAGTGTAATCCGGAAATAGCACAATTGGTACAAATTCTTCTCGATTCTCACACCTACACAAATAAATCTTTTGGAGGATCTCGGTGAGGATAGTGGCACCAAATTTATGCAAGTTGTTAGTAAGAGTCAATGATGTTCAAAATGATTCGCAAATAAGCAAATGGAACAAGTAGACCAACAGCAAAGTGGGCACATGGAAACACATGCACGAGTAGATAAATGTGGTTGTGCGACCAAGGAGGGAGCGGAAAATGTGGAGTCCATGGAAAATGCTCTTGTCACACAACACTAGAGAGACGCTAACCGATTTCTCAAAAGGCGAATACGCACTTCTGCACGACCTATAAGAGACAAAACATAAATACTTCCTATAACAAGTATGCTATAAGTGTATGATGATCCGATGCTTTAGCACATGATGATGTATTGCTATACCATATGATCTATTTTGAAGCACGATGTCGGTTCTTCGCTTGTAAGCTTGTTTGAGAGTCTTTTGCTTAAAAGTTTTTTTTTGGCTCTTTTCTCTTTTGAGCTCTTTGTTTGCCACTTATGCAAAACTATTTTACCAAGGTAGAAATTGCGTTTGCAGAACACTCTTGTATCACACCGAGATATGATGATGTAGTATGCAATGTCTACGACTATCACTAAGGTGCACAAGTAGCGTGGCCCGACAATACTCAAATGCTAGTCTCGGTAGGAAGGGTACGCAAAAATGGGCTATGACGGTTACCATGCAATTGCAAGAGAGTAGAAAAATATCGTCTATGTTACCGACCGTGTCGAAGATGAGAGGTGGTGTCATCGATGTTGCACCGTTCTAAGTTAGCATAAACACGCAAGGAAACAGAGAAACCACAACTCAAGTTGCAAAGACAATTGTTCAAAATCGATAGCGATGTAAGGTAGAAAGATATCAGAGTCGATAATGGGTATGTGGTGGTAGGGTTAGGTATATCGAGGGTGTAGCGAAAGTAGGAGGGTAGTGGTGTAGGTAGGTATGCGGTGGCAGACATGGCGGCAGAGGAAAGCTACCAAAATGAAGTTGGGACTGAGGTAGCCGGATGGTCCGGGTTCCGGCCATCCGGATGATCCGGAGGGGCAGTCGGATGATCCTGGGTTTGGTCGTCCGGATGATCTGGGAGAGCGTACGGATGATCCGGGTAGGTCAATATCTCATGCGACGAACTTGGGAAAACTTGGAAAATTGGGGAAACAGAAAATTTCGTAGATTTTTTGTTGTATTTGCTGGTGGAGAAGGTGGGGAATAGGTAGATCCACTTGCTACACAACTAACCTATGGATCAGAATCAACAAAACTTCATCAAACAAACAAATCACAAAAAAATGGTCTGGCTCTTTTTGTGGGGAATTTTCAAAATTGGACAAAAAACAACAAAATTAGGCTAGAAAAAAACGTGTGGGGCTCCAAATTCGTCATAAATCAAGGCTCATGATACCATATGATGAGTGGCTAACCAGATTCTAGGCTGATCTTTCACGATTGGAGGTGATTCCCACGATGAAAACGAAGAACACGAGGGGAAAACGCGAGGGAAATGAGAGGAAAACACTCAAATCAACAAGATTAGGTCACACATATGCTAGATCCGGGAACACGAAGAGTGATACAAGATCCAAAATCAACTAGGGATGATACAAGGTATCGAATTCTTCTCCGTGAGGAGGTCTTGAGGGGTCTTCTCCATGAGGAAGTATTGAATTTTCTTGGGGGATCTTCTCCGTAGAGGCCACGGCCTCTCGAACGAGAAGAACCAAGAGGATGAGCAAAGCTCTATCTCACAAATGAGCTATACCAGTGCTAACCCTAGAAAACTGTAGGTGGAGTCATATATATAGGCTTAGGGGACGAAGGGGTACATGGGCCTCGGCCGAAAAGTCATGCACGCACGCACTGTCCGGATGATCCGGATGTTGGTCCGGATAATTCAGGCTTCGGTGGACCGGATGATCTGGGGAGGCGTCCGGATGATCCGGACGGGTCTTCTTGGCAGCGGGTGGTCCGGATGTCTAGGCACGTCCGGATGATCCGGGCCGGGGTCCGGATGATCCGGCTTCAGCGAGGAGTCTTCGGGTGCCTTCGAGCACATTACCCGGATCATCCGGTATGGGGTCCGGATCGTCCGGATGGCCATCCAGATCATCTGGGCAAGTGCTGTCTTGCCCGTTTCCTTCTGTGCCTTCACACTCGTCTTCATCTTCCAATCCTTCTTTCTCTCTACCTTCACCGTGGCCGTCTTCGATGTACCTGAGTATGCATAGAGTTCCCGATGAGGGTAGTAGCCATGTCTCATGTGATTTGGAGGGAGTTGAGAGAGGAGCGAAGTCACCTCGGCTTCAAGAGCTCTTGCACAAGCGTGTCTCATGGGTCCACTTAGCACTTGGTGAGACGATGGTAGGTCCATGGGGATGACCTTGGGATCCTTCGCGTCACACCTCTGCGTCACGACCAGAAGATATGCAGGAGAAGACCGCCTTTCGTCAGGATAAGATGTACCTCTTGTCCCCTTTTAAAATTGGCCATTGTGGAATCCCTTCCCGCCTAAATGGTGGGGGAAGAGGACCGTGGCCAATATAAATGTGTGACAGCCTGATTTTTGCCCTCTTTTATTTGCGTGAGTTTTATTTGGATTTAATTTGAACCTTGGGATTTTTGAATATTTTCATATGGACTTAAACACTAGGGTACCCTTGGCTTTCACTCAAGTGCCTTATATCCATCTCAAATCATCTTTTCCCTCTGGTTCACCCTAAAATAAGTATTGGAATATTTTTCTTTATTGAAAAATATTCATTTTTCCCTCCAAAACCCTAGTTAACATATTGTGCGGCAAAGCAACACCAATTTTTCTGGCCCACAAAAATCTGAGGAAATTCAGATATGTTCTTTGGACCCTAGGACACATTCCTGAGCAAAAATATTGCATCACTTTTTGGAATATTTTTGCTACAGAAATTCTTTTCTATTCTGGACAAAAATGGTAGTTTCTACAGCAACTACCATTTTACTTGCTCCATTGCTTCTGAAACTCCTTGTGCATCTTTACCTTAGTAACTTAGGGCTAGACTCCAAAGCACAGCCTCCAACTCCTAGCCAATTTACCTCAGTAAACTCTCAAAGTTTCTGTCCAGAAACTTACCAGCCATGTGAATTTCTTTCTACTGCATCTGGATCCAAACTAAACTTGAGTAACACTCATATCAACTACGAACAACACGCCATACATGATCTTTGGCACCAAGTCGGCCAGTAGGCAGAGTTCACGCGGTGACCACGCGTGTGCACCATGCCAGGCTGCCTGTCGGCGTGCTCTGGATGCCGCCGAGCGCTCTGTTTCGCGTGTGCTCGCTTCCACGCCTGCCGAAGCTTGCCAA
Organism: Secale cereale; assembly: GCA_902687465.1. Taxonomy (NCBI): domain Eukaryota; kingdom Viridiplantae; phylum Streptophyta; class Magnoliopsida; order Poales; family Poaceae; genus Secale; species Secale cereale. The sequence goes on from LR738713.1 coordinate 248,033,826, forward strand.
ACCGCGCCACCATCTTCGTCTCGACTTTTATAGCACCCCCTGGCACTCGCCGACGCCGGAGCTCACCGCAGCGAGAACCGGCGCAGTCCGGCCAAGGCAACAGTGCGGTGCGCACTGTGCTCGTCGCCATTCCAGTGACCATGTGCTCGTCTCCGTCCGTCCACAGCTCCCGCATGAACCCCGCCTCCTTCTCCCCCTCTCACTAACGCCGTTCGTCGTCGGGCGCAGCCTCCAGGTGTCGCCGGCGAAGCCCCGATTCCCCCTCTCGGATCGCCTATATATAGGACACCTCCCAACATTCCCAAGGACCCCGCTCCACTCCCACACACACCACAACTTCGTAGAACCTCCTGGCCCGGCCGGGCAGGCCACAGGCCGCCGTCCCCGAGCTTGAGCTCGCCGGCGATCCCCTCGGGTCATCGCGGTAGCTCCATCCCCTCTCAGGCCAGGGCAACCCTTCCAGAACCTCCGCCACTCTCTGGTGGTGCTGTTCCACCTAGTTGGAGCTTCTGGAGTCGTCGTTGCTCGTCGTCTTCCTCAACTCTGGCGATCACCCCGTTCTACCTCCGCATGCGAGGCCATTTCTGACGTCATCCGACCACATCTAGCTACGCTACGGGTACGGGTAGGTGCGCCTCGACCTCCTCTGTTGATCTATCCCTCCCATCTTGGCCAAGGAACTCGTGTCGCTAGCGTGCGCTTCGGCGAGGCCGCGACCGCCCGTGTTCTTGTCCCGCTCTCCCCCTCACCAGACTAGCGGGGCCCGCTAGTCAGCCTCTCTGTACTCGAGCGAAGTGGTACGAGTGGTGGCCCCCTGGCCCTTTACGCCTTCGACGTCAACCCCTTTTCCAGTCTGTTTAATTAAATTCCAAATTTAAATATATTCCAGAACAATTCAAACTGCAATAACTTTTTAACCATAAGTCCAAATGAATTGATTCTTTTTGCATTGTGTTCTCCGTAAATAAATCTTGCGGCACACCAAAAATGAGACTCTTTGGTGCTGTGTCAATTTTCTGGTAAATTTTTGAATGGTTCTTGATATTTTCTTTTTGTACTTTTAAATATTTTCAGAAGGTGAAGCTTGTCTTGAGGATCACCAGGAGGCTTGTGAACCTCATTTGCACTAAGGAAAGCCACATCAACATTTTCATTGTGCCATTTCAATATTTGTGATTTTCCAACTTGAATAATGATTTAATCCATGTACATGAATTATTTTTTGTTAATTACCTTCTGTTGGTTGATGTATTTAGTTGTTATATTTAGTTTACAGAAAGTTGGAAGTTGATTTAAGTTGTTAAGATAGCTAGAAGAAAGTTTCGGTCATGGAAAACTAATATGGGTATGAATATAATAGTTATGTGGAGTTATTTTTCTTGCATAAGAACTCTGGTAAAATTTTGCTAGAAAATATTCTGTTTTTAATTGAAGGTAAATCATAACTAGATGAATATTGGAAGTTGTGATGCTTGCACGTAGTAGGGTAAAGTTGACCCAGTTCTTTATGGTAATGCATATTGGTATGTTGCATTTGCATGGTATCTTATGACACCGGTTATTTATTTTCTTTAAGTTGAACCTGTTAATAACTCAACTTGAATAAATTGTTGACCGGGTCATGGTGCCACTGAATCGAGTTTTTCCTAGTGCAACCACATTTCCCTTTATGGGAAGGTCTTTATTCGGTCCCTTGTCATGCCTCTGGTCGGTACCTCCAAATAGGGAAGATTATGTGCGTGGGGTACACTGGCCCGGTAAGCAGACATAACCTTGTGTGCCCGTTGAGAGTTTATGGTACCGAGTCCCCGTTTGGGACAATTTATGTTTGGCCATGACGGTGGTCGGTGTGCCTTTGGTAGGCACGAGGCCACCCAGGACTATTCCAGTGGGGAATGAGTCGGAGTGGCCGGGAGAGTGTCATGGCAATGGAAGAGTTTTGTCGGAACGCTTTTGGTCCACCCGAATGGGAAAGCGAGGCCATGGGTTCCGTGGTGTGGGTACAGTGCACTACCTCTGCAAAGTGTAATTAATCTATCGATAGCCGAGTCCATGGTCACGGACACGCTCTAAAGTAAGTCACACCATGGGTTAACATATAATAAAATTTTGCTCACTAAGTTATGAATTTTTGCACTGTAAAAATAGTGGAAAAGCCACCGAGATGATTTGAGACCAAGTATGGTTAGGGTTGTCATCGCCGGAAAGATCACGAGTTATGTCCTGTTGAGATGGACAAGTTTATAAATTAAGAAAGATCACCATGGGTATGTCAGATCGAGGGACTGTTTTTACAAAGGCATGAGCACAGCATGTTGGTTGCATACTCACGTATGGTGCTGCATTTTAACAATTGAATAATTATCATGATATTGTTTGTCATTATGATTTTTTTTGTAAGCTTGCAAGTACATTCAATGTACTGACCTGGCGTGTCATGCCAGATTTCAGGAAAGTTCCGCTTGAAAGGAGTGCCGTCCGAGTCTAGATCGTGTCCACATCGGTGTCCCTGTGCTATAGAGTTCCGCTACGAAATCGTTCCACTGACGAGTAGTTGTTATGACCGAGGCCTTTCATGTTCATTAAATAATGTACATATTGTCCAGCGGCACCGTGTGTGCCGTTTGGCCTCGCTACTTGTTATAATGTAAAAGTGTGATCCGCTAGTATGAATAAAGCGGTTGCTTTCTGTACCAAGATGTTGTGTGTTGCTAGAAGACAAGGTCTCTGGGCTGGCAATGCAGGGTAAACCGGTCGCTCTGAGCCGGGGTGCCACAAAATATAGGCTGGCCACCAACTTAGAAGGGATCGGACCCATTCCACCCTCACCGCTTGAGCCCTCGAGAGGTAGATCATCTTTGTACTGGTTCATCCTCAACCTCCTCGTGAGGCCAGTCCACCACGAAGCAGGAGTAGGGCTTTACTCCGCAAGGTGGCCCGAACCTGGGTAAATCTCCATGTTCCTCCTCTCCCCTCATCCACCCAACAAGGCGAGCTTGAACCTTGAGCATGGCGAGTGGAGTGTCTAGGTGAAGTAGAGCCATTCATTCACGCCCCTGAGTTCGAACCTCTCTAGGTCTGCGGAGCCCTGAATCCGACAACATTGGTGGGTAATTATGCTCTAGTAAGAATATTGGTTTTAAGGTTTGTGATTCCATACGCATGCATGTTATGTCAATAATTATTCAATGAAGTTATATCCTAGTTCTGGTGCATTATTCGGTGTTAGTTATGTTTAATGTTCTTTTATGATTGTTTTCATTTCATGGTTGGTCGCTTCTCAATCTATTTGCTAGTCTCCATTTGTACTAAGCGGGAATACTGCTTGTGCATCCAACTCCTAAAACCCAAGTTCTACCAAATGAGTCCACCATACCTACCTATAAGTGGTATTTCTACGACATTCAAAGTTAATTCGTATGTGCCAACTCTAATTTTCAAAACATATTTCTCTTTTGTGTGCCTGTACCGCTCATCAAGCGACAGGGGGTGGCCGATATTTTCCATGCTATGTATGTTATTCTCAAGATGAGTGTATATTCACTTGTCATTGCACGATAGTGTGTTGGTAATAGGGATTCCGAGTCCCGAAATGCAAAAAATACTATAATAAATTCCTTGGTATGTGTTGGTATGGAAGGCACATGTGGATACGCCTAGCCATGGATTCTAAAAGAACGACGGAAAGGAAATATATTTTATTTTATGCTTGGGAACCGCCTAAGATTTATCTAGCATGGAAGATATTGGGAATCCTCTATCGTTTTCATTGACAGGAAAGGCATGCCTCCCAAAATAATTTGATCTCTCAACTTAAGCAAAGAGCTCTGACACCTCTACAAATCTCCACTTCCCTCTGCGACGAGCCTATCTATTTACTTTATGTGATTTCTATTTTTCTTGAGTCTCCATCCTATCTTATAAAGCACCAACTAGGAAGCGCTATTATCATACTTGAGAATTGGATATAGCTAATATTTGGATGTGTTTAATGAACGGATCAATGATCGAGTGTGATGGGTTAGGGATAGCTCTCTTTACCATTGATATTTTGAAAGACATGGTTGCTTGTTGATATGCTTGAGTATTAAAGTCTTCATGTCAAGTTATAGATTATTGCTTTGAATCATCTAAAAGGTCAAATGTCCGTGTTACAAAGAAAAGAATATGATGAATATGTTAGGCAACATTCCACATCAAAAATTCTGTTTTTATCATTTACCTACTCGAGTACAAGTAGGAATTAAGCTTGGGGATGCTAATACGTCTCCAACGTATCTGTAATTTTTTATTGTTCCATGTTGTTATATTATAAATCTTGGTTGTTTTACATATATTTTCTAGCAACTTTATATCATTTACTGGGACTAACCTATTAACATAGTGCCCAGTGCCAGTAGCTATTTTTTTCTTCTTTTTACTTTGCAAAATATCAATACCAAACGGAGTCCTAATACCACGAAAGTTTTTGGAGATTTTCTTATGTCCAGAAGATATCGAGGGAACTTAAGAGGTGCAACATAGGAGGCCCATGGGGCCCACGAGACACCAGAGTGCGCCAAAGGCCCCAGGTGCGCCCTGGTGGCTTATGGGGCCCATGAGAACCTTTACCACTGACCTCCAGCTGTGTAAATACCACAATAATCCAGAAACCCTATAGGAGTCGACAAAAAATTCTTTCAACCGCAGCAAGTTGAAGAACCACGAGATCCAATCTAGAGGCCTTTTCCGACACTCCGCCGGAGGGGAAAACGATCATGAAGGGGTTCAACATCCTCACTGTTGCTCCTCCGATGATGTGTGAGTAGTTTACCACAGACCTACGGGTCCATAGTTAGTAGCTAGATGGGTTCTTCTCTCTTTTTGATCTTCAATACCATGTTCTACTCCATGTTCTTCGTAATCTATTTGATGTAAATATTTTTTGCGGTGTGTTTGTTGGGATCTGATGAATTGTGAGTTTATGATCAGATCTATCCATACATGATTATTATAGCCTAGTATTTCTTCACCCATATTTTCCCATGGGGAGAGGTGCTTTGTAATGGGTTCGATCTTGCGGTGCTCAATCTCAATGACAGAAGGAGACATGACACGCATGTATCATTGCTATTAAGGATACCAAGATGGGGTCGTCTATTCCTGTATTACTATATCTTGTCTATATCATGTCGCCATTCTTATTGCGTTACTCTATTTCTCCATGAACTTAATACACTAGATGCATGCTGGATAGATGTCAATGTGTGGAGTAATAATAGTAGATGCAGAATCGTTTGGTCTACTAATCTTGGATGTGATGCCTATATACATGATCAATGTCTTGGATATCGTCATAATTATTTGCTTTTCTATCAATTGCCCAGCATTAATTTGTCTACCCACCGTATGCTATTTTCTTGAGAGAAGCCGCTAGTGAAATCTACGGACTCCGGGTCTATTTCGTATCATATATTTTTAGATCTGTTTAGCAAAAACCCAAAAAATACTTTACTACATTTAATTTGCTTTTAATTTATTTCCATCTATCTATTTATAATATTTCAATACCTTGGAAAGATTGACAACCCCTCTACGCGTTGGATTGCGAGGATTTGTTAATTGTGTGCAGGTGTTGTTTACATAGTGCTGCTTGATTCTTCTACTGGATTCATAACCTTGTTTTCATAACTAAGGGAAATACTTACCACTGATGTGCTGCATCATCCCCTCTACGTCGATAAATTTACCAACGCGGATCACTAGTAGCATAGGTCAACGACCAACTGAGATCAAATATCCAAACTATGAAATAATCGTGGATAATGACCAGGCACTAGTCCACCTCTCTCCTAGGTTTCTGAACATGTCCTATCGCTCTGCCACAAAGATTCACACACAGGGTCGTCGGGAAACTTGTCCTTTCAGCCTCCAGTCCATGAATCACTCACGGGTACTCTACGAGCCGACCCGACTTTAGTCACATCATGTATCATGTATAATATATATATATATATATATATATATATATATATATATATATATAGCATTGATAAGCCACAAGTATTGGGGATCAATCATAGTCCTTTTGGAAAGTATGAGTGCCAAACCCAACAAGGAGCAGAAGGAAATAACAAGCCGGTTTCCAGCAAGGTAATTTCTGCAGGCACTGAAATTATGGTAACAAGTTGTTTAATAGCAAGATAATTTGTAACAAGTGACAAGTATCCATAGTAGCAATAGGGGCCGCAAGGTATCCCAATCCTTTTGTGGCAAAGGACAGGCCAGAATGGTTTCTTATAATAGGCACAGCGTTCTTGAGGACACACGGGAATTGCATCTAGTCACTTTCATCATGTTGGTTCGCTACTTTGATAATTTGATATGTGGATGGACCAGTTCTTGGGTGTTGTTCTTACTTGAACAAGCCTCCCACTCATTATTACCCCCTTTGCAAGCATCCACAACTACGAAAGAAGAATTAAGATAAAATCTAACCATAGCATTAAGTGTATGGATCCAAATCGGCCCCTTACAGAATAGCGCATAAACTAGGGTTTCAACTTCTGTCACTCTAGCAACCCATCATCTACTCCACAATGCATTCCCTTCATGTAGTCGATGTTCACACGAAAACACGAAGGGAATCACAACATATATATCATCAAAATAGCGAACGAATATCAAATTCACATGATTACTTATAAGAAGATTTCTCCCATGTCCTCCAGAACAAAAGTTACTTATCACAAAGCATATGCATGTTCAAGATCAGAGGGGGTATTAAATAGCATAATGGATCTAAACATATTATCTTCCACCAAATAAACCAACTAGAATCAACTACAAGATGTAATCAACATTACTAGCAACCCACAGGTACCAATTAGAGGTTTTGATACAAGGATTGAATACAAGAGATGAACTGGGGTTTGAGATGAGATGGTGCTAGTGAAGATGTTGAAGGAGATTGATCCTCCCAGAATGATAGAGTTGTTGGTGATGAGGATGGCTTCAGTTTCCCCCTCCCAGAGCGAAGTATCCTCGGCGGAATCGCTCCGCTAGAGAGACAAAGTTCTACTACCAAAGTTTCGCCTCGAGAGGGCGGCGCTCCGTCCCGAAAGTCCTCCCTTTATTTTTTTCTATGTAAAATATGCATATACACTACTGCAGGATGCTGCTAACGCGACACTACGATCAGAGACCCTTCGACGAAACAGTGTGTGATGCAATAATCACAAAACGGTGGTGTAAAAAACGTCAAAAAAGGTGCAAAATGTTTGCGATGACGGATGTATCAAACACGGTTCAGATTTTGGTTGCGTGTGCGATGGTGGGCATACGGTTCAGTTCAATTGACTGTTTGCGATGAGGAGGAACAAAAGAAACAGGCTACCAGATGAAGGCATGTGCGATGTACAGCATACGCTTCAGTCGGATGAACTATTTGTGATTAGGAAACACAAAAGAAACGGTCAGCCAGATCAAGGTGTGTGAGATATACGGCAAGCGGTTCACTCGGATGAACTGTTTGTGTTGATACAAGAGAACATAAATGGTTCAATATAAGAAGATGTGTGTGATACGCGGCAAACATGTTTGTAATAAAAAAATGTGTGCTAAGACCGATAATAACACACACGGTTGCTGCTAATAAGATGTGTGTGGTGTGCGATGGGATTGCATACAGAATCCAATATATATAGACACACACACACACTTATAAGGACATGGTTGCATAACCGAATTAAACATCCACTTACATAGGTGGCTACTATACAACCATGACATTTGCACACACCAAAATAAACTATTACATGCATAATTACATAGGTGGCTACTACACACATGACATTTCCACACACAAATAAAGTAACTATATATTACATGCATGATCTACTAGCATAGACGATCATCTGATCATCATCTACTTCTTGGGACGCTTTCTCTGCTTGTGGGTCGATCCGGGCTCGTCGATTTGGGTATCAAGGCACTTCCTCATGTTAACAATCTGCCTGTTCATCTCGTAGCATGTGTACACGCTCTTGGCCATGAACCTGAGGTGAGGTTCATCCAGTTGCCGCATCCAGGCCTTGTGCCAGGATACGAGACTTGTTCTCTTGGCATCCTGCTTCATCTTTTCGTAGTAGGGGTCTATAATGGCCGAGGCGAGTTCAATCGGGGAGTCCTTCGTGCTGCCCTAGACTCTGTAGTACTCATGGATTCCGACAAGGTTCTGGCAGGCCAAGCCCGTAACCCTGAGCACTTTTATATCATCGGTGGTTTCCACCATGGCGAACTTGTAGTCGATGCTGTTGACAAACCTGTTGAAACAGTTGCAAGGCTCTGTGGCCATGAAGTAGTGGTATATAGGGTGGGTCTATTCTCATAACACCCCTTAAGACCTTATTCTCATAACAAAGGACTTATTCTCATAACACCCCCACACCCCTCCCCACCCCCACTTAACACAGTTTCTAGCGCGGCAGCGCCCGCACACCAC
>LR738713.1:248042504-248062615 GCA_902687465.1 Secale cereale
ACCCTGCGCCACCCGCCCCGGCGACCAACCACCCCGCGCCTCCCTCCCCGACCAACACCCAGCGCTGCCTGACACTACAACCTCTCCGCGCTCCCCGCCCCGTCGTGATTCACTAACTGTGTCGCCGCACCTTGGCCATGCCGGCCCTCTTCATCCGCCGCAGCACCTCCATCCAATCTACCTCCAGGAGCCGGCGAGGATCCACCGCGCGGTGCATCAACAACCACCGTCGGGGCTGCTCTCGATCTGGGAGGAGCTGCACCTCCCCGTCAGATCCGACGAGGGTCATGGCGCCGTGCAGTTCAGATCGGGTTCTCACCCCGTCCCACACTGTCCAACGCAGGGGAGAAGGCCGAGGAGCTCCACCACCGGCCCCTCTGCGCCCCCAAGCAGTTTGCAACGTGTGCGTGTGCAGGACGGTAGGCACGTCGATGCAGTCCATCCTCGGATCCGAGCGCAGATGCCGACCCCTCTGCACCTTGGTGCCCGACGAGGGCACCGACCGCAGCCTCGCTCCCGTGCCTCCTCCCTCGGCCCCGGATCCACCAGCACCTCCCCCACCCACGGTGAGCCACGGTAGATGGCGTCGCCCCGCGGGTCAGAGTGATGCGGCCATCGATGATGCTCTGAGCCTCTTTCCCTCCCGACCACTTTAATGCTCTCTCTCCCCCTCGATTTGTCTACACCAGAGCAGCTGCGGGGTCAGTGCGCCATCAGATCGAGCGCTGACGACCACGAGCAGTGAGAGGACTGAACGAGGTGATGCAGGGTCATTTTCCTTTGTCAATTCAGTGCAATTTCTTTTTTTTGCTGCACTTCGATTCACAAATTGGGTGTGGTTTCATTTTTTTGCTATTTTTTGCAGGAAGAAAAGGACCGCAACCGCATGCAGTACATCACCCCCATGCCATACTTGACTACAGTTCACCACGGGCACGCCCATACAAGGAATGTGGCGTCGCAGTGTCGAGCGTGTGAGCATGTACATGACTACGTGGTCTACTGCAAACCGGCTAGATTTTTGTTGAGTTCTTTTTGCTATGTTGATGAATCCTTTTATGTGATGAATACTTGGACAGGTTGCTGCAGTTCAGTTCTTCTTTTGCGTTTTTCAGATTTTGGATGTGTGCCGTATCATTGTAGTACACTTTCGGGCGTTGCATCAACAGTAGCGGGCATTGCAGTTGGTGGCAGCATACAGTTTGGCTGGGCATGGCCGCACGGGATGCACCTATGACGACGAGGAGGGTCACCTCTCGCTATAGTGCAGTTTGTTTATTTATGTGTGAATACATTTTGTTTTATGTATGAAGTGTGTTTCAATTGTTGAGAAAATTGTGAAAATCGCCGGAGGAAAAACAGGGCATTGCCTGATGCAGTTCGGCTGGGAAACCTTTGCGGCTCAAAACAAAATGGAGTCCAGTTTTTCAGGTCGTGTGTGTGTGTGTGTGTGTGTGTGTGTGTGTGTCGATGTTCAGTTCGTCGGGAAACTACAAAAGAAGAAGGATCATTTTTTCAAGTTCACTTTCTTCTTGAATGTGTTAGAGAAAAATGTAAAAAATAATAAAAAAGATGCACTCCGTTGGTGCACTACTTGCGGCTCGAGCGCTTCGTCTATGAAGTTTGTTAGGTAAGTTTTATATGTAAAAAAGGTGTCTATGAAACGTGTCTGGTTCATTTTGTGGTGGTTTGTTAGGTAAGTGAACGTACAGTGCACTTGGATAAAAAAGAAGTCCACTACGAAGGACTCCTCAGTATAGTTCATTTCAAACAAAATGCATTTAAAAACATGTAACAACGCAGTGCACTTTGGTCTAAAAAAAGTCCATTGAAAAGGACTCTTTGAAGCTCACTTTGTTCTCTCACGAAGTTGGCCGTAAAAAAACCTTTGTGGTTCTCTTGGTGATCCAAAAACAAAAACACATCGGAAAGCAGCTCACTTCTCAACACTTCTCAAACGCGCGTAAAAAATTAATTAGTACGAAAAAAGACAACAACAAATCATGAGGTTCACTTTTGGTAGTGTTTCGCTTCACTTTCGGGAGTGTTGCGGTCCACTTTCCTTCGGAAAAAAAGTTGGAAAAAAGACAACAAAACTCCTCTGACAAAAATCTATGTCCAACAAAATAAATCATGAGGTTCGATTGACTGTCTGATGCAGTGCGTTCTTCAGTTTGAAGCAGTGCGCTTTTCTGTCCGATGCAGTGCACACGTCGATTTTGTTGTCGCGAAAAACAGAGTTTCCGCGTTTTTGTAATTTCAAAACTGCTCTTAAACCGTAATGAATTATAGGGACTGTTCTACATGAAAAAGTAGTGTCTCGACGATATATTTCCAACGGTGTATCATTTGGATCATTTCCGCCAACATTTTGTAAAAATTTCACGAAAAAACGGCCGCTGCCCTTCGTAGTCTGCCGCAAGATTTTCAAATTTAACTAAAAATTGTAAGGAATCTCAAAAACATTTCAACATCTGAAAGTTGCGCCTCGTTCGTAGCTTTCCAACGGTATATTACACGCCTTGTTTCAACAAACGGTTAGAAAACTGGAGTGAAAACAGTACCGAAAATTTGAAAAAATTCGAAAAACACAATTCCGCGATTTAGTAAATTCAAAACTGCTCTTAAACCGTAACGAATTAGAAAAAATAATACATATGAAAAAGATGTGCGCCGACGATACCTTTCCAATGGTGTATCATATGTTTCATTCCGGCGAGCGGTTTAGAAAAAAACGCCAAAAAACGCTCGCTGCCATTCGTTGTGAGCCGCACGATTTTCGAAACTACTATTAAACTATGATGAATTTTGAAAACTGTTCAACATGGCGAAGTTGCGTCTACTCCATAGCTTTTCAACGGTATATTACACGCATAATTCCGACATACCGCTGAGAAGATATGGAGTAGACGCAACTTCGCTATGTTGAACACTTTTCAAAATTCATCATAGTTTAAGAGCAATTTTGAATATCGTGCGGCTCACAACGAATGCCAGCGAGCATTTTTTCGCGTTTTCTTCTGAACCGCTCGTCGAAATGAAACAAATGATACACCGTTGGAAAGGTATCGTCGAGGCACATATTTTTCATTTCTATTATTTTTTCTAATTTGCTATGTTTAAGAGCAGTTTTGAATTTATTAAATCGCGGAATTGTGTTTTTTCAAAAAATTTGCAATTTTCGGTACTGTTTTAGCTTCAGTTTTTTAACCGTTTGTCGAAACAAGGCGTATGATACGCCGTTGGAAAGCTATGAACGAGGCGCAACTTTCATATGTTGAAATCTTTTTGAGATTCCTTACGATTTTTAGTTAATTTTGAAAATCGTGCGGCTGACAACGAGAGGCAGCGGCCGTTCTTCGCGAAATTTTTACAAACCTTTGGTCCATGGGATTCAAATTATACGCCGCCTAAAAGATATCGAGGAGGCGCAACTTTTTAATGTAGAACACTCTCTCCGATTCCTTACAGTTTAAGAACAATTTTGATTTTAACTAAATGCGGACACTCTGTTTTTTCGCGACACCAAAATCGTCGTATGTACTGCATCAGAAAGAAAACTGCACTGGTTTAGACTAAAAACTGCACTGCATCAGACTGTCGAGTGCACTTCATACTTTCTTTTGTCGAACGTAAAATTTTCTTAAACTGCACTGGTTTCGTTATCTTTTTTTCATTTTTTTGTGAACGAGAGTGTACCGCGGAGAGAGGGCAAGTGAACCGCGACATATATCGAAGTGAACGGCATTACTATTTTGTTGTTTTGCTAATATTTTTTCGCTTTCATGTTCGGCACAAGTGAACATCATCACTCTCAAAAGTGAACCACATCCGAAAACCAAACTTACTGCAGGTGTTGATTTTAGTCGAGTGAGTTTTGAAACACATGAAATAAATTGCACTTCATAGAAAGGGGTAATGAGCTATTACACAAGTTTAGTGAGCTACTTTATTGTCTACTTCAATCATATTTATTGAAGGCATGGAGAACTGCAGATGAGAGACTACAGAACTGCACAACACACCCGAGTTTTTTCCCATGGCCTGCCGAATAGACCTAGACCACACCAGAGGAGCACTCAATTCACCTTGTCGCTTGAACCAAAAAATCACTCGACTGCAAGAGGAAGCGCACTGCACTGCATGTGTGCACGTCGCATACCGCACACTCTCTGAAATAACCAAAAGTTGGAGCAAAACTGCACTGCACTGACACACATACACACACACCACCGTCCACTACACCAAATTTAGCAATTTTTTGCATCGGGAAAACTCATTCAAACTGAACTTCACGGCAATTCCGAAGTCACAAAAAATTGCAAACTGCACTGCATATCTGAATCTGAAATTTCTAGAAACTCCAACTAACTGAACTGAATCTGGAGAGGGAGGCCGAGGGTTGGGGCTCCGCTGCGGGGGTGAAGGATGGCAGAGGGGCAGCAGCCGGACCCCTCCTGTGCGCCTCCTCGCCCGCAAGCCACCGGAGCAGGAGCTCCCAACCGCCGGAACACTGGCGACAGATGGATCTAGCAACAGGTTGGGCGGGTCGACGCCTTAGATGGCTCCCGGCGCCGGTCAGGGGGAGGTCTGTTGCTGGGGATCGAGGGGGAAGGGACAGGCGCACCAACAATGTGATGAACGGCACAAATGCCGTGTCGCTAGGGAGTGGAAGCGGGGGATGGGGGTCGCTTGGGGAGGTGGCTGTGGAACCGCGAGGAGCGGGACGGCAGCGGCGGTGTGTGTGGATCCGACCGCCGCAACGCAGTAGGAGGTCGCCGGGGCGGCTGTATGGATCCGGCCATCGTGGAGACATCAGGCGGTTGCTAGGGCGGGGGAGGGTGGATCCGGTCGTCGCGGCACAGAAGTAGGTTGCCGAGGGCGGGTAGAGGTAGCAGCCGGGAGGGGACTGCATGTGCGGCCGACTGGTGGCCAGACCGCCCACCCACGAGGACCAAACTGCAGGTCCACGATGCCGAACGAGCAACGCGGTGGTGAACGGCTTGGCGCTGCCAGATGCGAGCTCGGTGTGGAGCAGGTCGCCGTCGTGGTTGTCGACCCGGACTGCGCCGGTTGCAGGTGGAGTGGGTCGTCGCGAGAGGCCGCCGCCCCTGGCTCCAGCGATGGGGCGCCTCGAGGGGGCAACATCGCCTGGATCCGGCGCCGAGACTGGGACGTCATGGGGGCACGCAGCGGCCTGGATCCGTCCCAGGCTCATGCTGAGAGGTGGCCGGCGGAGGGTTTTCTCGCCGGCGAGTGGATGGAGATCGCGGGTGGGGCAGGGGCGCAGGAGATCAACGCGGGTTGCGGTAGATGGGGGAAGGAGGTGTTGCGGTGGTGGGGTGGGGAGGGGGTTGCTGTCTTCGGGGCGCTGCCGCGCTACAAACCTGTGTTAAGTGGGGGGTGTTATGAGAATAAGGCCTTTGTTATGAGAATAAGGTCTTAAGGGGTGTTATGAGAATAGACCCACCCTATATATATATATATATATATATATATATATATATATATATATGAACACGCAAGGAAAAGCTTTCCACAAGCTGAGCGCACTGAGAGACATCAGCAGAGTGCGCCGCGGCGCCTAACGCTGAGCAGTGGTTGCCGAGGGACGCAAGCAGAAGCCGGAACAGTGATACGTGGCAAATAAGATGAACTGTGCGAGCGATGTGCATTCGTATTTTATTATTTAAATCCTACTTATAAACTAGGACGGGGTATAGTAGGTAATTAAATAGCAAACATTTTTTATGTATTAACCGTATGTGTACGTGTCATTTAGTCCTCCTTTCGCACATCTTGTCACCCCGCTACCAATGAAAATTACAGCGCAAGCTTGCGCAGCACGCGGGGGCGTTCTTTTGGCCAAACGGTGGCGCCAATGAATCGTTGGTGAGCATGTTCCCGCGCAACCTCGCAGATTCCCGCGCAAGCTTCCCGTCCGACTAGGTGAAATCCCCCAAAATCCCAATGCTTACCAGCCAGCTATATAAACCCTCACGGCCGGCGAGTCATGCATCGCATTTTCCCCTCCCTCCCTGTAGTTTATCTCGTCTTCTTCTCCCACAATCACAAATGGCACCGGTCCGTCGTCACTCAGCCACTCCGCCATCATCAGAGGACAGATCCAGCTGGGAGGCTACACCGCGACGACGGCGCAGTCCTCGGCGTAGTGTTCTATGCGTGGCATCCCTGTTGGGTGTGCGCGGAACACCCACCACATGCTCCGCCGCCGCTGCCCATCGGCATTTGCTGCCGGGCACCGTTGTCGCCACACCATCGTCGAAAGCCAGGGGCATCGCCAGCTCTGCCGCCGTGGCTGAAGGTGGGAGGTGGCCGTCGTGCCCGCCACCCCACTACCGGCCATCCCCTACTCCGCCACCATGGCCCGAAGACGAGAGGTGGTCGTCGTGGCCGCCACCACATCGTCAGCCGCCGTGGCCGCCAGCCCACCGCCGACCACCGGGATCATCACCCTCTCTGCCACCGCCGCCCGAAGAAGGGAGGAGGAGGTGGAGGCCCGCACTTGTGTCACTGACCTTGTGCTCTACGTCGAGTTCCCGCGGGAGGAGGATGAGTGCCTCATCGAGTACGTAAAGAGCCTTACCGCAGCCGTGGCCGCATCACATGTCGACATAGAGGCGAGGAATTGGGAGATCTACGAGCAGTCAGGCCACTTCGAGAGGGGTCATTTGGAGTGGCAGTGGGCGTTTGAGCTAGCGAGCATCGATGAACGTGCAGCAGCGGCAGACACCGTATTCCAGTTGTCCAGCTCATCTGTAGGCTCCTCCTCCTCCTCTGCCTCTGCCTCTTACTTAGCGTGCTCGGTAGAGGAGATCGGCTGCCGGAAGTAGCACAAAGCCCCTCCGTAGTAGTAGTAGTAGTATTTAGGGGCAATTTTGTTCAGTTCATCTGACTATAGATGTGGTGGAACTGTACAACGTACTTAAAATTAGCTAGTATATATAGTTGAACTAGCTATTTCAGTACATGGTTGGCAACAATTGGGGAAAAGTTTGGTCGGTTTAGCTGTCGAGTTGAACTGTTTGTATAAAATAAGAACAACTGCTTAATCTATGAATGAAATCTATGCTTAATTACTGAATTTTAGTTGCAAAAATAGATAGTTCTAGTGATTTTTAGCTGCATATTCTGACAAATCGCTGTGTTACAAGGATTGACAAATTGTTTGTGCGTGGTTGCTAATGGCTCATCCAAAACAACCGTTTGTGTTGAAGGGATGCACATACCCTGCGCTGCGAATTTTCCCTCGACTTAAGGGGGAAGACCTTAGCTCTCACTATGCATGCGGGTGTTCTACCTAAAACGTTTGCAATCAAGAGCTGCAGAAATCCTGCTCGACACATTTTTCTCTTGTCTTCATGGGGAAGCTGTCGGTTTGCATGCGGGTGTTCTAACTAAAACGTTTGTGATCAAGAGCTGCACAAATCCTGTATGGGAGACGAGTTTTGGATTTACTAGAATTTAAAAACAAATTATCTCAAAGTTTTATCGGCAATCAATAGTACCCTGGTGTTTGAAATTCATTCCCATTTCTTGCATGGGACCTAAGCATGCACCGAAGGACAAATATTTGATTTTTCAACCCGTTTATATGCACTGGAGCATGTGCATGTAGTTCAATTTTGAATTATGCACATAACATGCCTAGAAAACCCAATTAATGTATAAAAATGTCCAAACGAACCCCAAAAATTCCAAAACTAGACACAACACTCATGTTGTTCTATGTTGACACTAGATTTTTTTTGAAAGAAATAAGAGGCGATCGATATCGTTTCGTCCCAAAGGTGGCATGTTCCCTACCGAAACCATTGCGCTTGTCGTAAGAAACTCTGATTTGTGAGAAGCTTATACCCAAACTTACCCCAAATGAGACAAAAAATTTACCGTGGCATGTTGATGACGCTCCATGACAGCATGCCAAGTTCCATGAATTTTAGATGAGTTTTGGATTTACTAGAATTTAAAAACTAGGTATCTCAATGTTTCTGCCCGAGTGATGGTGGCAGGGTGTTTGAAATTCATTCCCATTTCTTGCATGGGATCTAAGCATGCAACAAAGGACACATATTTGATTTTTCAACCCGTTTATATGCATTGGAGCATGTGCATGTTGTTCAAATTTGAATTATGCACACAAAATGCCTAGAAAACCCAGTTATTGTATAAAAATGTCCAAACGAACACCGAAAAATTCTAAAATTAGACACAACACTCCTGTTGTTCTATGTTGACACTAATTTTTTTAAAGCAATAAGAGGCAACGGATACCGTTTCGTCCCCAAAGGTGGCATGTTCCCTACCGAAATCATCACGCTTATTGTGAGAAGCTCTAGTTTGTGAGAAGCTTATACCCAAACCTGCCCCAAATGGGACAAGAATTTACCATGGCATGTTGATGCCGCTCCATGATTGCATGCCAAGTTCCATCTATTTCAGACGAGTTTTGGATTTACTATTATTTAAAAATGAGGGATCTCAATGTTTGCGGTCGAGTGACGGTGGCAGGGAGTTTGAATTTTATTCTCATTTCTTGCATGGGACCTAAGCATGCACCGAAGGACACATATTTTATTTTTCAATCCGTCTATATGCACTGGAGCATGTGCATGTAGTTCAAATTTGAATTATGCACATAAAATGCCTAGAAAACTAGTTAATGTATAAAAATGTCCAAACAAACATCGAAAAATTCCAAAATTAGACACAACGCTCCTGTTGTTCTAAGTTGACACTATTTTTTTGAAAGCAATAAGAGGCAACGGATATCGTTTCGTCCGCAAAGGTGGCATGTTCCCTACCGAAATCATCACGCTTATTGTGAGAAGCTCTGGTTTGTGAGAAGCTTATACCCAAACCTGCCCGAAATGGGACAAGAATTTTACCACGGCGTGTTGATGTCGCTCCATGATAGCATGCCAAGTTCCATGAATTCCAGATGAGTTTTGGATTTACTAGAATTTTAAAACAAGGTATTTCAGTGTTTGCGGTCGAGTGATGGTGGCAGGGAGTTTGAAATTCATTCTCATTTCTTGCATGGGACCTAAGCATGCACCGAAGGACACATATTTTATTTTTTAATCCGTTTATATGCACTGGAGCATGTGCATGTAGTTCAAATTTGAATTATGCACATAAAATGCCTAGAAAACCCAGTTAATGTACGAAAATGTCCAAACAAACCCTGAATAATTCCAAAATTAAACATAACACTCATGTTGTTCTATTTTGGCACTAGAAATTTTTTGAAAGCAATAACTGGCAACGGATATCGTTTCATCCCCAAAGGTCGCATGTTCCCTACCGAACCAATCACGCTTGTTGTGATAAGCTCTGGTTTGTGAGAAGCTTATACCCAAATCTGCCCCAAACGGGACAATTTTTTTACCACGACATGTTTATGCCTCTCCATGATAGCATGCCAAGTTCCAGGAATTTGAGACGAGTTTTGGATTTACTAGAATTTAGAAACGAGGTATCTCAATGTTTGTGGTCGAGTGACGATGGAAGGGAGTTTGACATTCATTCCCATTTCTAGCATGGGACCTAAGCATGCACCCATGTACCAATTTAATGTCTGAAAATGTCCAAACGAACCCTGAATAATTTTAATTTTTTTTAACGACGCACCTATAGTTGCATGTTCAGTGCAGATAAAAGTTCTAGCAATTCAAACACCATCATTTGCACCTGTGACCTCATTATGTAATTCAAATCAAGAAGAAAAATCAAGTAGATCGCACACAGTTTATTATCACGAACCGTGTGAGATGCAGCACAAAATATCTTGGGAGCACCGTCGTAGTGTCAAGCACACTAGCCCGCTTCTCAAATATCATTTCACTATTCAATCGTTGCTGGTGAAAGATGGGGACGTGGACCAAAAAATTTGATGTTCAAACTCATCACACACGGGTTAAGCTATTTGAATCGTTTTTGGTGTTCACATATCGTACACAGTTCTGAATAAGGGACCGTGTCTGATGACACTTTGTGCGCCGGTTTTTTAGCTGAAGTGATTCCATTTTTTTGGCTTCCGCGGAAATATCTACCTCCCCGCCCCCTCCCCATTACCAAAAGCCACATTTCCCCTGTTTTCGCCTTCCTTTCCAAGTTGAAACCTTCACTCCTTGCTTGCAGCGCCGCCTCCTCACCGGCGACCCTCCTTGATGCTGCTCGGCCTCGTCTATCCAGGCAGGTAATCCACACCCGACCCCCATCCTCCTCCTCCTTCCACATCCCGCATGCCCCGACCGCCGGTGCGAGCGCGACTCCTTCCACCTTAATCACCGAACCCTCCACCAAATAAGCGGCGCCCTTAGCCATGGTGCATGCAGTATAGCCAAGATATCAAGGGGCATTTGGCAACGGAGAAGCAAATCGCGTCCGCCCGCGCGGATGAGGTCGCGGTGGCTGCCATTTGTGCTGACACCTAGATCTTGGAGGAGCACCTTGCCATTTCCTAGCTATGCTGGTTAAGCATGATCGGTTTACCCGTTGCGTGTGCCGCTCCTGCCTTTCCTTAACAAATTCTAGTGAATTGTGCTATCTAATTTTACCATGCAATTTGTTGCTAGTGTATATGTTCTATATGTCGTGCAGTGTGGTGCTCACTTATTAATTGTTTGGTTAATTAGTTGTCGTCTTCAGTTAACTGTTTGGTTCAATTCTGCAAAGGTGATGTTCAATTCTTCAGGCTGCAATTTTGTATTATCTTCCATGTGAGAAATAAATCAAGTTGTCAAGCATGCTTGGTTTGGTTATACATTGTGCAATGTGGTGCTCAGTTCACGTTTGGTTCATTTTTGTTGTGGTGTTTAGTTAACTGTTTGATTCAATTCTGCAATGAGATGTTCATTAGTTGTGGGTGCATTTTGTTATTGTGTACCATGTGAGAAGTAAATCTAATTTGGTTGTACTAAATACATGAGAAACAAATACAATTGTGTGAATTTCCAAGTTGTTAAGCATGCTTGGTTTGGTTAAATGTTTGGTTCAATTCTGCAATGCGATGTTCAATAGTTGTGGGTGCATTCCGTTATTGTATACCATGTGAGGAATCATTTGAATTTGGCTGTAGTACATACATGAGAAACAAATACAATTGCAATATTTCCAAGTTGTTAACCATGCTTGGTTTGGTTAACTGTCTGATATTCTATTAGGAGTATGTTATATTGTGCAATGTGGTGCTCAGTTAATGTTTGGTTCATTTGTTCTGGTGTTTAGTTAACTGCTTGGTTCAATTCTGCAATGCGATGTCCAATTGTCGTGGGTAGAATTTGGTATTGTTGTGCATGTGAGAAATAAATTGAATTTGGCTGCACTTAATACATTAGAAACATATACAACTGTTATTTTCCTAGTTCTTAATCATTCTTTGTTTGGATAAATGGGTTTTCCATGTGGCTTGAATTAATCTGATGAATCTGCAATGTGCTTATTTTTCATCAACATATTGTACTGATAGCATGCGAACCCTTACTTAACTGATGACTAACTAACTTATATGTGTTGCAGGGAAACAATGGGGAGCACTGAGGTTTACAATCGAGGTTAGCGCTTGCATGATCCGTTGTCTAATAGCACATTATTGTGCAATTGCAGGAACTATTCTAATATTTAGGTTTTTAACAATTTGGTCTTGCACATGTAGGTCCCGTTGTCAGAGGTTTTGACCCACTGTTCGACCCTTTTTGCATATGGGGAAATGAGTTGCCCATGAATATCAGTCAAGTCAAGAAACTCAGAAAGATTGTTAGGATAAAGAAATTAGCGACAAAAAAAGAACAAGATCTTTGTCTGCACAATGAAGAAGACATCAATTCACTATAGGATGGTACTAACTATTATACCTTTCCTTTGTTTATTCCTTTGCCCCATTTCCAATATTGAGAAGAAATTTATGCACATCCTTGTCTTCAAGTCTTTCCAAATCTGTTCACTGATGATTACCTCTCGAACCACCTGTATGGTCAGGAGGCGAGGAAGGTATTCATACAACACCCGTGGTTCAACATTGAAGTGTTCCTGAAGAGGACGAAGGATGGACGGTCAATCATCGACAAGCACTGGCCTAAAGTTGCAAAGACCTTCAACATCAATAAAGGCTCAATATTCGCCTTTTTCTTTAGCAGCTTTCCAGATGAGATACATCTGTCTATGTACCGTCTATATTGCTAATTGCGAAAGGTTATAGATGTTGTATGTGAAACTTGGTGCTGGTGCAGTTGTGTAATGGGGTACCTGAGTGCTGAAGCTATATGATGTTGTACTCTGATGTATTTCAATTAAGAACATGAAATATACTGTGGGCTTAATATGAAATGTCAATTAGATTAATAAATGGATTATTAATAATAGGATAATTAGCCTGCTATTGAGTTTTTCTATTGCAAACGGTTAGTGAGAAAACACCGCGTGTGATGCATTCAATAACGCACATAGTTCTTAGGAATAAACCTTTTGCGTTAGGCCACCTGGTGCAAATGTTTACCACATAAAAACTGTGTGTGATGGATTCAATAACGCAAACGATAAAATTGTTAATACCGTGTGCAATGGAAACACTATCACTAACGATTTAATGGGGAAAATTGTGTGTGATGTACCTGCGAACAGAAACGGTTTCCTTGGAGCGACTGTGTGGGATGTATATACAGACGGAAGCGTTTACCAGGAACTGACTGTGTGGGATGTACTGACGACCGGAAGTGATTTCGCCTATATAATTTTATTTTATTTGAGCACTACTATACGTATAACCGTATTTGGTCGCTCACCGGTCGCACACGACCTCATTTTGTCGAGCGTCTGTGCCAGGAGGGCATATCCCCGATAGTTTCTGGGTCGTGTGGGAAGGACCCCCCTATCACCCACACTCACTAGGCGACGGTTCCAAATGCTGTCGCGGAAAGGGGTTAAAAACTGTGTATAGCACCTTGTATTACTAGTGATATACCAGAAGATGGTCGCCAGAAGTGGGCCAAGTGGCCCACTACCCACCAGGGCGCGCCAGGAGGAGTTGGCACGAGCTGGTGCTTAGTGGGCACCTTGGTGGCCTCCTCCCAAATCCTTTTCTCCAGTATTTTTTATATATTTCAAAATAATTCTTCGTAAATTTTCAGCCATTTGGAGATGTGCATAATAGGTATCTCTGACATAGATTTTTCAGGTCTAGAATTATAGATGTCTGTATTCTCCCTCTTTGTGTAAACTTTGCAAATTGTGAGAGAAAAGGCATTAGAATTACTCCCCAAATTGTTATAATGAATAAAAACACCAAAAGTAATAATAAGAAAACATGATGCAAAATGGGCGTATCAACTCCCCCGAGCTTAGACCTCGCTTGTTCTCAAGAGAAAACCGATATTGAAAATCATGTCCACATGTTTAGAGAAAGAGGTGTCGATAAAAACAAAATACGGACATAGAAACATCATGATCATTATTATAACAACAATAAACATTATCATAAGACTTCTCATGAACAAGTAACAACTCATTACAATAGAAAAGTATGAAGCATATACTTTTTTTGAAAACTAACCAACTATGTTCTCAATCAACAATGCAAGTCCACATATTTTCAAGAAGAGTCACGTGTCTGAGCTTTTTAGCAAGTCCACATACTCAACTATCATTTAGTCTTCTATGATTGCTAACACTCACAGCACATATATGAAGCAAAAAGTTTAATCCAGAGAAATAGAAAGATAGGGGCTTATAGTTTTACCTCCCAACTTATTCACATCAAGGGTGATGTTAGCAATAATAACTCATGATCACTCACATTCAACCGGGTATATGTGCCTAGATCTTTCCCCGCCACATGATTCTTGCAAAAGAGCCATAGAGGGAAGCACAGGTTGTCATTCGCTTTTATTTTTGGATGCACAATCCATTAATGCAAAAGAATGTCATGTTATATTGCCCCCTATGATAGCAACATTTATTATGAAGTCCGTCGGTTTTATTACTTTGCCATCATAGATTTGTACACCACTTATTTTCCTTTACAATAAAAGATCAAACATATTTAGAAGCATTTTTATTGCCTTGTGCACCAATGACAACTTAATTGAGGGATCTTATTCAATCCATAGGTATGTATGGTGGACTCTCATGACATGAAATTGGGTTGAAAGGTTTTGGATGCACAAGTAGTATCTCTACTTAGTGCGTATTTTTGGCTACCAAAGATATTTGAGCTAGCACCACATATTAGAGGATCTATGACAGTATAATTTCTATGTGAATATGAAAACCCATAAATCATTGAGTTGTCTTCCTTGTCCAACGTCAACAGTTTGGCATGAAATATTTAATGGGGGCTCACAATCATAGAAGATGTCCAAGATGATATATTTTCATGTGAATCTTCTCTACCCTTATTAATTCTTTCATGAATTGCACCATTGACCAATGATAAATTTTACCACATGTACTCTGTCTTATGTAATGTCATTACGTTCCAAAAGATTAGCATATGATATTTTTCATTATTTCCTTTATATTGATTGAGACATAAAAAGTAATGAAGCAAAAAACTCAAACTAATCTTAATTATATAAATCTCAACACGATTACATAAATAGATAGATCACAAACTAACACACGAAAGATAGATCACACTAAACTTTTATTTAACTAGATCATGAAAATACTAAGGATCGAACTAAAACTTGCGAAGGAAGTAAAAGTGAGGGTGGTACGATACTGAGGCACCTTCCCCAAGCTTGGCAAAAGCCAAGGGGAGTGCCCATACCCATGTACTCAAGTCTCCTTATTTGGTGATGATGATGATGAGGAAGGGACAGTCCTCCTCTCCAACTTAAACCTTAGGATAAAATTTCCCTCCCTCAAATCATCGATCTATTGCTCTATCTTCAATATCGTTTAGCATAAAGCACCTTTGCTTTCCTGCAGACAACGAGATGGGGTGAATTATGCCTTAGATTTTTTTACTCCGTTTGGAAGGCTTGACTTCTTGAACTCCACATGCATATGCCCAGGTAGAGGTAGTGGGACATCGTCTTCATCCGAGCTTGCATCCTTTGTTTCCTCCGGCACTTCCTCCGCAGTCCACCCATAGGGAGAGATGTCCCCATAATTCCTTAGGTTTGCAACGTGGTGCGAGACATAGCTCTCTCCCTCCGAATCTTGAGAAGACATATTTTTAGATCTGACCAGAAAATAGCATAAAACAAGAATAGGGAATATCTCCCCGATGCTGTCGTCAAATCATCTAGGGGTATATATAGAGAATATTTATTCTGGGAAATGTGTGTACTACAAGAAAACGAAGTCGGGAAGGTGCCCGTGGGGCTCACTACCCACCAGGGAGCGCCTGGGGGAGGTGGCGCACCTTGGTACCTCGTGGGCACCCGGGTTGCCTTCGCATGTGTTTCTTATTTTTGTATTTTTCTAAGTATTACAAAACTGATAGAAAATATTTTTCCAGATTTTTCTGAGTCTGTTTACTTACCATATCACACACCTCTTCCTTTTCAGGGTTATGGGTTGTTCTGGAACGTCTCTTTTATGTATTCCTCCGGTGTCATCGTTTGAATAATATTAGTTTGAACATTAATAGGCATGCCCAAAATATAATGCTTAATTATTTGTCCATTGACCACCTTCAGATTAGTGCCTTCCAGATTATTGATCTTAATACCTCCACACCGACAAACGTATTCGATAATATATGGTCATTCCCATTTCCAGAGAAGTTTCCCCGCAAAAAATCTATAACGATAATTGTAAAATAGAACATATTCACCCACTTTGAATTCTCGCTTTTGGATTCTTTTGTCATGCCATCTTTTAACTTTATCTTGAATAATTTGGCATTTTCATATGCTTGGGTTCTCCATTGATCTAGCGAGTAATATCAAATAGCTTGGGTTCTCCATAGTTGAGTTCCTTAAATGCCCAATATGCTATATGTAGTAACTTAAGAGGTAAATGCAATGCTTTTCCATAAACCATTTTATATGGAGACATACCCATAGGATTTTTATAAGCTTTTCGGTAGGCCCAAAGTGCATTTTCTAATTTCTTAGACCAATTCTTCCGGGCCTATTGACAGTCTTTTGCAAAATTAATTTTATTTCCCTATTGCTTAATTCAACTTGATCACCATACTGGGGGTGATAAGGAGATGCAATTCTATGGTTAACATCATACTTAGCAAGAAATTTATGGAAAGCACCATGAATGAATTGTGAACCACCATCAGTCATTAAATATCTAGGGACACCAAACCACGGGAAGATAACTTTTTTAAGCATTTTAATGGAGGTGTTATGATCAGCACTACTAGTTGGAATAGCTTTTACCCACTTAGTGACGTAATCAACATCAACCAAAATATGTGTGTACCCATTAGAGGAAGGAAAAGTTCCCATATAATTAAAGCCCCAAACATCAAATGGTTCTATAACAAGTAAATATTTCATAGAAATTTCCTGGCATCTACTAATATTACTAATTCTTTGACATTCATCACAAGAAAGGACAAACTTCCGAGCGTCTTTGAAAAGAGTAGGCCAATAAAGTCCAAATCCTAGTACCTTGTGTGAAGTTCTATCTCCCACATGGTGTCCTCCGTAGGCCTCGGAGTGACACTTCCGTAGGATTTGTTCATATCCATGCTCAGGTATACAACATCTAATAATACCATCTACTCCTTTATAAAGATGTGCGTCATCGCAAAAGTAATGCCTTAAATCAAAGAAGATTTTTTTTCTTTTGTTGGTAGGTGAAACTTGGTGGTATGAATGTAGCAACAATGTAATTAGCATAGTCAGCATACCAAGGAGTGTTGTGAGAAGCAATAGTGACAGCTAGTTGTTCATCAGGGAAGCAAACATTAATAGGTAGTGGGTCATCAAGAATATTTTCTAACCTACACAAGTTATCAGCTACGGGGTTCTCAGCTCCTTTTCCATCAGTGATATGCAAGTCAAATTCTTGGAGGAAAAGAACACACCTAATAAGTCTAGGTTTAGCATCTTTCTTCTCCATAAGATATTTTATAGCACCATGATTGGTGTGAACAATTACTTTGGAATCAACAATGTAGGATCTGAATTGATCAAAAGCAAACACAACTACTAAAAATTCTTTTTCGTTAGTAGCATAATTTCTTGGGGCACTTTCTAGAGTTTTACTATCATAATGGATAACATTTAATTTCTTATCAACTCTTTTTCCCAGAACATCCCCAACAGCATAGTCAGCAGCATCACACATAATTGCAAAAGGCAAGTTCCAATCATGTGGTTGAAGAATTGGTGCGGTGGTTAAGGCTTTCTTAAGTGTTTCAAAGACTTCTACACAATCATCATAAAAAACAAATGGAACATCCTTCTTTAATAAATTGGTAAGAGGCCTAGAAATTTTAGACAAGTCTTTAATAAACCTCCTATAGAAACCAGCATGACCAAGGAAACTACGAATAACTTTAATATCTTTAGGACAAGGCATTTTCTTAATTACATAAACTTTAGCTTTATCCACCTCAATAGCTCATTCAGAAATTTTATGCCCCAAAACAATACCTTCATTTACCATAATGTGGCACTTCTCCCAATTTTCAAGACAAGATTAGGTTTATCACATCTCTGCAAGACTCGATTAATGTTGCTTACGTAATCATCAAAAGATGTTTCGTAGTCAGAAAAAGCATCCATGAAAACCTCAACAATCTTTAAACAAAACTCAAATAACATAGCGGGCATACATCTTTGAAAGGTAGAAGTTGCATTACACAAACCAAAAGGCATACGTCTATAAGCATAAGTTTGAAAAGGGCAAGTAAAGGTGGTTTTCTCTTGATCAGGTCGTGAAAAAGGTATTTGAGAGAAACATAATATCCATCGAGTAAGCAAAAGTGTGTGTTCTTTGACAATTTTTCTAGCATTTGATCAATAAAAGGCAAAGGATAATGATCTTTCCTAGTTGCTTTATTTAATTTTCTAAAATCAGTTACCATCCTATAGCCAGTCACAATTCATTGTAGGATAAGTTCATTTTTATCATTAGCAACAACAGTAATACCTCATTTGTTTGGAAAACACTGAACGGGGCTTACCCATCTACTATCAGCTATAAGATAAATTATAACTACTTCTAGAAGCTTTAATATCTCATTTCTTACCACTTCTTTGATTTTGGGATTTAATCATCGTTGATGATCAACAACAGGTTTAGCATCTGGTTCCATACTAATCGTGTGCTGACAGAGACTGGGACTAATGCCCTTAAGGTCATCAAGAGTATATCCAATAGCAGCACGGTGCTTCCTTAGAGTTTTTAACAATCTTTTTTTCATGCTCTGTAAGTTTAGCATTGATAATAGCATGATATATCTTCCTCTCATCAAGATAATCATATTAAGTGTCCGATAATTGCTTTCATTCAAACACAGGGTCACCCATAGGTGGAGGAGGACCTCCTAGAGTTTTCATAGGAAAGTTGTGCTTGAGAATAGGTTGTTGTTCAAAGAACATCTTATCTATTTCATTTCTTTCATGCATAATCATATCATTTACATGGTCTAGCAAGTATTGTTCTAATGGATTAGTATGTGGAATAGCAATAGAAGCAATACCGATTATTTCATCTATGCTAGGCAATTCCCTATGGCGAGGTTGCCTGCGAAACTTGCCGAAATTAAACTCATGAGACACATCACCAAAACTAACACTAATGGTTTCTTTCTCACAATCTATTTTAGGATAGATAGTGTTCAAGAAAGGTCTACCAAATATTATGGGACAAATGGCATCTTTTTGGAGAACCAAGAACTAGGAAATCAGTAGGGTGTTTTATTTTCCCACACAAGACGTCAATAGCTCTAACAATCCCAAGTGGTGTCATGATGTCTCTGATTGCAAGTTTAATAGTAACTTCAATATATCATATTTCAGCGGGTGCAATCTCATGCATAATTTCTTGATATAAGGTACAAGGGATATCACTCACGCTAGCGCCAACATCACATAAACCATGATAGCAATGATCTCCTATTTTGACTGAGACGACGGGCATGCCAACGACGGGTCTATTCTTATGTTTAGTATCGGGTTTGGCAATTCTAGCAGCTTCATCACAGAAATAGATGTTGAAGTTCTGGGAACGAGGGTATACACACATGCCTGTGTGCAGCCCATGGCATGGCTCCATCACCGGTCTGGTACAGCCCATCTTCATCATCGACACGCAAAACCCTCACTAGGGGCCAAGCCTCGCGAGGCGGACGATGCCAAGGCCTCCGGAGGGAGCAGCCTCTATAGGCTGGCTCCTAAGGGCGGAGATTTCTATGCAATCCCCCACCTCGTGAGGTTTAGATGACGCAAGCCATGACGACCAATGCCAGGCGGGAGCCAGCGGGCGCAGTACATTAGGTTTCCTCTTTGGTGCTAAAGAGGCAAGAGTAGGCGCGGAGTCTCGAGGAATCAGCCAAAGGTTTATTTCTTCATGCAACAAGACCAAGATCTCCAGGACGACAGGACAAAGGTCATCACCGAGCCCATCATCGGGATAAGATGTACTAGTTGTCTCCCTTCGAACTTGGTCATTGTGGGATCCCTTCACGCCTCCGTTTTGGGGGAAGAGGAGCAAGGTCACTATAAATATAGCCTAGCCACCACCATACAGGTACGGATCATTGAGACCACCCTCACCCCGGCACAATCAAGAGCACACGTCCTGAGAATGTTCCTCCACTTTACTAGTTCATCCTCAACCCACCTCGAGGCAATCCAGCACAAAGAAGGAGTAGGGTATTACACCGCAAGGTGGCCCAAACCTGGGTAAACATCAGAAAAGAACTTGATATCTACTACGCAACCTTCTTCTTGTAGACGTTGTTGGGCCTCTGATACGTCCAAAACGTATCTATAATTTCTGCTTGCTCCATGCCTCTTTTGGGTGATATTGCTATGATATTTATACACTTCCATACACTTTTGATCATATTTGGACTAACCTATTAACTCAGTGCACCCCAGTGCCAGTTTCTGTTTTCGGCTGTTTTTGTATTTCAGGTTTTCACATTACGAGAACTGCCAGGAAAAATC
>LR738713.1:248067393-248126781 GCA_902687465.1 Secale cereale
CCTATTAACTCAGTGCACCCCAGTGCTAGTTTCTGTTTTCGGCTGTTTTTGTATTTCAGGTTTTCACATTACGAGAACTGCCAGGAAAAATCCAGAAAAATTATATAAAAAATCAGCATTCCAGAAACTACCATGCGCCCGAAGGACAGCCGGGGGGGGGGCACCAGGGCTCCAGGCGCCCTGGTGGCGCCCCCCCCCCCCCGGGCCGCGCCGGGGGGGCGCCTGGGCCCCCAGAGGCTCCTCCGATGCCCCCCTTTGGCATATATTTAAAGCGTCTCCCGAAACCCTCGAGAGAGGAACTCTTTTCGCGATCTCATCTCTATTCCGCCGCCGCCGCTCCCAAGATCGGGAGCACCAGGAGAACTCTTCCCGGCACCCTGCCGGAGGGGAGGATCACCACCGGGAGCCTCTCCACCACCATGGACGCCTCCTGGATGAGTTGTGAGTAGTCTCCCTTGGACCATGAGTCCATGACCAGTAGCTATGTGATGTTCTCCTCCCGTTCTTGTGCTTCACTAATTAGCCCTCGTGAGCTGCCCTACATGATCGAGGCACATATGTAATCCTTATGCTGTTGCTATGATGAGTTTGCTGGGATCCGATGGATTATGAGATTATGTTCAGATTGTGCTTGAGTAATATATTTGATCTACCTCTTTTATATTTATGTTCATAAGTAATTCTTGCATGTTCTCCGTTGTTATTTATTGTTTTGGCCAAGTAATAGGTAGTGACTCCAAGAGGGAACGTTATGCTTGATTGTGGGTTCATGCCCCTCGATGACTAGTTTGAGTGACAGAAACATGAGTCTAGGGGATGTGATGTTGCCACAAGGGGGAAAACAACGGTGCTTGTGCCCGTGGGTGCAAGGATTGTTTACTTTACGCAAAGTTCTTTTAATGCAGTTGTCTGTTGCATTGAGTTTACACTATGGGTGGGACTCGCAACTTAATACCAGCAAGATGTTCTGGATAGATATCTCAAGGTGGATGATTAGTAGTAGATATTGATGGATTTCGGTCTACTTACTTTGGCGTACCGCCCATGCTTTGAACCTCAACCTTTCTTGCAATGTAGTCAGCATTGGTTTGCGCACATGGTCCTGTCAATTGCCCAGATGTAATTTGTTTACCTCACATAGCTGTTTCATCGTCTTTTGGGAGAGAGACATCACTAGTGAACATCATGAGACTCCGGTCCATATTACCATCATTGATCACATCCGCTATTTACTTTTCGCTATTATTTACTATTGCAATTATATCTATCACTACTATCACTTGCGTTTAATCCTTTGTGAACTACAAGGCCGGAGGGATTGACAACCTCTCTGTACTCGTTGGGAGCAAAGTTATTTGTATTGTGTGCAGGTCCACGTTGATTGCTAATATCTGGCGCCATAGCAGTTGACACCTTCTTGTTGAACCTAGGAGTCTCTGGTGATTCGATCCTTGGTATCGTTGCCAAGGGAAAAACTTCCGCAACACTACATCTCACACCTTCCACTTGGGGAAACCAACGAGGGGCGAGAAGCCTAGCAGCCTCCAAGTGCAGAGGTTTGTAGCATAATAGAAAATTTCCCTAAGAGGATGACCTAAGGTCTATCAATCCGTGGGAGGCGTAGGATGAAGATGGTCTCTCTCAAACAACCCTGCAACTAAATAACAAAGAGTCTCTTGTGTCCCCAACACACCCAATACAATGGTAAGTTGTATAGGTGCACTAGTTCGGCGAAGAGATGGTGATACAGGTGCAATATGGATGATAGATATAGGTTTTTGTAATATGAAAATATAAAAGCAGCAAGGTAACTAATTATAAAAGTGAGCACAAACGGTATTGCAATGCTTTGAAACAAGGCCTAGGGTTCATACTTTCACTAGTGGAAGTTCTCTCAACAAGGATAACATAA
The DNA here is from genome assembly GCA_902687465.1 of Secale cereale. NCBI lineage: Eukaryota > Viridiplantae > Streptophyta > Magnoliopsida > Poales > Poaceae > Secale > Secale cereale. The sequence goes on from LR738713.1 coordinate 248,069,306, forward strand.
TTAGATCGTATTACAATCCCTCAACATGCAACAAAGAGTCACTCCAAATTCACAAATAGCGGAGAACAAACGAAGATATTATTGTAGGGTACGGAACCACCTCAAAGTTATTCTTTCTAATCGATCTATTCAAGAGCCGTAGTAAAATAGCATGAGGCTATTCTTTTCGTTCGATCTATCTTAGAGTTCGTACTAGAATAACACCTTAAGATACAAATCAACCAAAACCCTAATGTCACCTAGATAATCCATTGTCACCTCAAGTATCCGTGGGCATGATTATACGATATGCATCACACAATCTCAGATTCATCTATTCAACCAACACAAAGAACTTCAAAGAGTGCCCCAAAGTTTCTATCGTATAGAGTCAAGAAGAAAACGCGTGCCAACACCTATGCATAGATTCCCAAGGTCACGGAACCCGCAAGTTAATCACCAAAACATACATCAAGTGAATCGATAGAATACCCCATTGTCACCACGGGTATCCCACACAAGACATACATCAAGTGTTCTCAAATTCTTAAAGACTCAATTCGATAAGATAACTTCAAAGGGAAAACTCAATCCATTACAAGAAAGTAGAGGGGGAGAAACATCATAAGATCCAACTATAGTAGCAAAGCTCGCGATACATCAAGATTGTGCCATCTCAAGAACACGAGAGAGGGAGAGATCAAACACATAGCTACTTGTACATACCCTCAGCCCCGAGGGTGAACTACCCCATCCTCGTCATGGAGCGTGCCGGGATGATGAAGATGGCCACTAGTGAAGAATCCCCCCTCTGGCAGGGTGCCGGAATAGGGTTCCAATTGGTTTTTGGTGGCTATAGAGGCTTGCGGCGTCGGAACTCCCAATCTAGGTTTATTTTCGGGGGTTTCTGTATTTATAGGATTTTTTGGCGTAGGTCACAAGTCAGGGGGGGTTTCCCGGTCGTCCACGAAATAGGGGGACGCGCCCAGGGGATGGGCGCGCCCTCCACCCTCGTGGAAGGCTCGAGACTCTTCTGGCCCAAATCTTTTACTCCGGGGCTTCTTTTGGTCCATAAAAAATCATCAAAAATTGGCACGTCAATTGGATTCCGTTTGGTATTCCTTTTCTGTAAAACACAAAAACAAGGAAAAAACAGAAACTGGCACTGGGCTCTAGTTTAATAGGTTAATCCAAAAATCATATAAAATAACATATAAATGCATATAAAAGATTCTAGATGGATAATATAATAGCATGGAACAACAAAAAATTATAGATACGTTGGAGACGTACCAAGCATCCCCAAGCTTAATTCCTGCTCGTCCTCGAGTAGGTAAATGATAAAAACAGAATTTTTGATGTGGAATGCTACCTAACATAATTTTAATGTAATTCTCTTTATTGTGGCATGAATGTCCAGATCCGGAAGATTCAAGACAAAAGTTTAATATTCAAATAAGAATAATAATACTTCAAACATATTAACAAAGCAATTATGTCTTCTCAAAATAACATGGCCAAAGAAAGTTCATCCCTACAAAATCATATAGTTTGGCTATGCTCCATCTTCGTCACACAAAATACCCAAATCATGCACAACCCCGGTTTCAGCCAAGCAATTGTTTCACACTTTAATATTCTCAAACATTTTTAACTTTCACGCAATAAATGAGCGTGAGCCATGGATATAGCACTATAGGTGGAATAGAGAGGTCGTTGTGGAGAAGACAAAAGGAGGAAGATGGTCTCTCATCAACTAGGTGTATCAATGGGCTATGGAGATGCCCATCAATAGATATCAATGTGAGTGAGTAGAGATTGCCATGCAACGGATGCAGTAGAGCTATAAATGTATGAAAGCTCAACAAAAGAAAGTAAGTGGGTGTGCATCCAACTTGCTTGCTCACGAAGACCTAGGGCATTTGAGGAAGCCCATCGTTGGAATATAGAAGCCAAGTTCTATAATGAAAATTCCCAGTAGTATATGAAAGTGACTAAACAAGAGACTTTCTATCATGAAGATCATGGTGCTACTTTGAGGCACAATTGTGGAAAAAGATAGTAGCATTGTCCCTTTTTTTGGGGGCCTTCCCTTTTTTATGTGGCCTTTATTTTTGTTTCTTTTCTTTGGCCTTTTTTTATTGTCCTTTCTTTTTTCGGGACAATGCTCTAATAATGGTGATCATCACACTTCTATATGAATGCCTCCGGCGGTGTACCGGGATGTGCAATGAATCAAGAGTGACATGTATGAAAAATTAAGCATGGTGGCTTTGCCACAAATACGATGTCAACTACATGATCATGCAAGGCAATATGACAATGATGAAACGTGTCATAATAAACGAAACGGTGGAAAGTTGCATGGCAATATATCTCGGAATGACTATGGAAATACTATAATAGGTAGGTATGGTGGCTGTTTTGAGGAACATATATGGTGGATTTATGGTACCGGCGAAAGTTGCGCGGTACTAGAGATGCTAGCAATGGTGGAAGGGTGAGAGTGCGTATAATCCATGGAATCAACATTAGTCTTAAAGAACTCACATACTTATTGCAAAAATATACAAGTCATCAAAACAAATTACTACACGCATGATCCTAGGGGAAGGGTTGGTAGGAGTTAACCATCGCGCGATCCCGACCTCCACACAAAGGATGACAATGAAAGAAATACCTCATGCTTCAAATTTTTCACACAACGGTTACCATACGTGCATGCTACGGGAATTGCAAACCTCAGCACAAGTATTTCTCAAATTCACAAGTACTCTACTAGCATGACTGTAATATCACCATCCTCGTATCTCAAAACGATCATCAAGTATTGTCACAACCCTAGTTCTGGTATGCACTAGGTTAGTCTTGTGGTTTGCATCATGTTTAATTTTCAAATGAAATTGAATTGAGGACTTGTGAAACCCTCAGAAACCCTTTTTGAAAAATGACCCAAATAAAAATTGCTCCAAAAGGGTCCAAGAAAATGTTCATGTTGCTCTCTGGAAATATTGGTTAGAGATAAAAATCAAACCAATATTATTAGGAGCTCATAAGTATTTATTTTGGGCATTTGGAATTAATGCAATAGTTATTAGCTTGGATATATATTTATTATATATTTTATATATGTCCAAAATTCTGATTCTTTATTTTGAGGGACTTGAATTAATTTCTAGGTCCCTGCAAAATAAAAGTGTTAGAAGAAAATAATTGATTTAATTTAGAAATTAAATCAAAACAAATGTCAGAAAAAAATAGAAAAGAAAAATAAAAGGGAAGCAACTTACGTGTGCTGGCCCAGCACAGTGCGGCCTGGTCGGCCCAGCTGGCCGGCCCAGCCCGCCTGCCTCCCCTGTCGTCTTCCCCGTGCCAGTAGACAGGCGCGTGGCCGACGCGCGCGCACGGCGAGGGCGCCACGCCGCCAGCTGCCTGCCTGCTTCCCCGGGACAGCACAACGCCTTGAAGCTTCTCCGTGGCACCGCCCCGAACCCTTGGACACTCCTTCTTCCCCTCATGCCCTCTCCCTCGTCTGCTTCTCGCACCCCCGAACGCCGCCGTCGCCGTCGCTCGCCGCTGCCGTGGCCACAGGCCACCCCACGCCCAACCAAGGTGCCCAAGAGCTCCGCCACCTCATCCCCGACCTCCCCGACGAGTTACACGACCCCCGACGCCCTGAGGCCTCGACCTCGACCTCATCTTCATCGCCAGCCGCCGGAGATCCCCTCCACCGCCCAGCTTGCTCCGGCCCTCCTCCGAGCCCTCCGCCTGCACCGCTGCGATCGCCGTAATCTTCTGCCCCTGCTCCCCCTCTTCGTTCTCCCTCTCGTAGGCCGTAGCTGCCGCTCCACGCTCACCCGCACGCGCCGCCGCCCGCGCTCGTCGCCGGTGGTGCTCCGGTGACCTTTTGGTCCCGGGCGTGCGGCTAACATGTTTCCCGCGTCGCGTAGAAGCCGTAGGAGCTAACGCTGCCCCGCCTAGGCCACCACAGCCTCGAGCCCGAGCTCGACCGAACTCCGGCGCCGCCGCGAGCTCGTTTCCGGCGAGCTCCGGCCGCCCTAGCTGCTGCCGCTGGTTGGAATGGACGTGGACGAGCTCCAGCTCCTCGCCCGTGGTCTCAGCTGCGCAGAAGACCCCCGATATGGAAATCCCGATGCCCTCCGCCGCGTTTGCTGCCGCCGGCGGCTAAACGCCGGCGTGTTAGCTGCGGGTTGACCAGGATTTGACCCCCTGGGTCAATGACAGGTGGGCCCCCACCCCTCCAGTTAGTTGACTAGATTAAGTTAATTAATTAGTTTTGTTAATTAGTTTAGCCACTGACTTGTGGGCCCAGCCATGCTGACATTTCTGTTAGGATTAGTTTAGTGTTAATTAACTCAGTTAAATGACTGAGCCACTGACGTGTGGACCCCACACGTCAGGTTTGACCTGAGCCAGCGCTGTTGACTTGCTGACGCAAGCATGACGCAGTGCTGACGCAATAAACATTTTCTGGAATTGTTTTTGTTTAGGAAAATCCAGAAAATTGTTAAAACTTCAAAAAATCACAGAAATTCAACCGTAGCTCAGAATGAAATAATTTATATATGAAAAATGATCAGAAAAATATAAGGAATCTATTTATGGCATTTTCATGCATGACAAATGAAGTTAAACCTACTGTTTATATGAAAATACATATTTGGCATTTAAAAATACTTATTTTAGAGTTGCATTTGAACCCTTGGTTCAAATGGAGTTCAACCAATTAAAATGCTAGTTGCATTAGCTCAACAACATCATATCTTCATGCCATATTCATGCATCATATTGTTGCATATGCTTGTGTTTGATTGTCGGCACCGTTCTTCTCGATAGGTCCAGCTCCGGAGACCGATCCAGAGTACCTGTCAGAGGAGCAGTGCTCTGCACGTTGTTCTACCAGGCAAGCAAACCCCCTTGTTCATTCCGATACAACCCCTCTCTCGCTCCTGCTCCCTGTTATTGCATTAGGACAACAACGACTTCAACTGCTACTTTATGCTGCGGTAGTTGAACCCATTCCTCTACATGACCTGTCATTCCATAATAAATAGTTGAAACCCACTAGCATGTGTAGGAGTTGATTGAAGCCATGTTGTGATCTTACCATGCCTTGCTTGCTATTGCTTAGAGTGTGTCAGGTCTGATTCATCGGGAATGAATTGGAGTACAATGATATGTTCTGATGCTGAGGGTTAAGTGTGTGAACACTATTTGGTAAAGGTAGCGGTGAGAGGCCATGTAGGAGTACATGGTGGGTTGTCTCACTGGAACCGTCCCTAAGAACTGAGTTCTGTGTATGTTATCCAACGACCAGCTACTACCACGCATTGGAATGCTTATGTGCCCCTCTCGACTTATTAATCGACTTGGTCTCTGTCCAGGAGTTGCAACTAGTTTCTGGTGTTTGTAGGTAGTGTTAGTAGTCTACCAAGTGGCACTCGGCCAGTGGGCTTGGGATAGACTAGGCATCGTGGCACGGTGTACCAAGCGTAGATCCACTCGGCGAGGTGGGCTTGGGAACCCTGCGCACATCATTTGGGGCCGTGAGCGACACCCCGGCCGGATCTCCCCACGGATGGAACCCAAATAGGCGATAAACCTGGACTAGAGTCTTGTGTGGTTAGTCAGGTCGTGGCCGACACCCTCGCCAGGCTTCCGCTTGAAGGTTGCCGAGATACACGAGATGTACATGGCGGTAAGTAGCGAGAGCGTGTGTGAAGAAGTACACCCCTGCAGGGTTAACATGATCTATTCGAATAGCCGGGTCCACGGTTATGGACTTCTTGGATGCTTACGTGGTACATAGACAACTTGAAGTGGATACTCTAAAATACTCAAGACAAGTGTGAGTGCTAAGGATGGCCTTCTCGTAGGGAGACGGGGATGAATCCATAGTGGTGTATTGTGTGGTGCTTAGTGGACTCGTGTGCGCCACCTCAAAAGAGTTACCAGCAATCGTAGAATAGGATAGCCACTGAGTCAAAGCTGGCTTGCTGCAACTAAACCCCACTTTGCCATTTTGATGCAAGTGCATGTATGATAGGATCTAATGTAAGTCTTGCTGAGTACCTTTGTACTCATGTTTGCTTAATTTATGTTTTGCAGATGAGATTGATGTCTCACTAGTAGTTCCGCTTGGACTTCGACAAGTAGCTTGTACCTCAGCTACGTTCTTGGACGAGTGTTGTAGTTAGTCAAGCTCTTCAGCCATTTTCATTTGTAGATGTCTGTACTCAGACATGTTGTGCTTCCGCTTGTTGCTTGTATGCTCTGAATGCTGGGTCGTGAGATCCATGTTTGTAATATTTGGCTCCTCGGAGCCTAATGAATAAATACTTTGTTTATTAGAGTCTTGTTGTGATGCCATGTTGTATTTGCACATATTGAGCATATTGTGTGTATGTTATTGAAATGCTTGGTATGTGTGGAATCCGACACCTAGTTATTTACCCTTGGTAGCCTATCTTACAGGGAAATGTCTCCTAGTGCTTCCACTGAGCCTTGGTAGCTTGCTACTGCTCCGGATCACTTAGGCTGACCGGCATGTGTCCTTCTTCGTTCTTGTGTCTGCCCCTTAGGGGAAATGTCACGCGTTGTTCCTTTAAGTCCTTGTAGCTTGCTACGACTTGGGTTCATACGTTGATGACCGACATGTTCGTTGCTGGGTCATGAATGCTTGTCTCTATAATTTAGTGCCACTTTTGGTTTATAACTGGTCATGTCGGCCCGGGTTCTCTGTCATATGGATGCTAGCGACACTATCATATACGTGAGCCAAAATGCGCAAACGGTCCCGGGCCAGGTAAGGTGGCACCCGTAGGGATACCGTGCGTGAGGCCGCAAAGTGATATGGTGTGTTACATGCTAGATCAGTGTGACTTAGGATCGGGGTCCCGACAAGTATCAAACTTCTCATAGTATTCAATGCACTTTATATGAAAGTTTTTATTATACCCATCTTGGATGCCTATCATATTAGGACTAAATGAATAACCAAAGCAAATTACCATGTTGTTCTAAAAGACTCTCAAAATAATATAAGTAAAGCATGAGAGTTCATCTATTTCTTCAAAATAAAACCACCCCCGTGCTCTAAAAAGGTATAAGTGAAGCACAATAGCAAACGACAAACTACTCCAAAAGATGTAAGTGAAGATCAATGAGTAGTTGAATAATTATGTAACTATGTGAAGACTCTCTAACATTTACGAATTTCAGATCTTGGGATATTATTCAAACATCAAGCAAAACAAAATAAAATAGATTGACGCTCCAAGCAAAACACATATCATGTGGTGAATAAAAATATAGCCTCAAGTAAAGTTACCGATGAACGAAGACGAAAGAGGGGATGCCTTCCCGGGGCATCCTCAAGCTTAGGATTTTGGTTGCCGTTGAATATTTCCTTGGGTGCCTTGGGCATCCCCAAACTTAGGCTCTTGCCACTCCTTATTCCATAGTCCATCAAATCATTACCCAAAACATGAAAACTTCACAACACAAAACTCAACAGAAAACTCGTAAGCTCTGTTAGTATAAGAAAATAAAACCACCACTTAGGTACTATTGTGAACTCATTCTAAATTCATATTGGTGTAATATCTATTGTACTCCAACTTCTCTATGGTTCATACCCTCCGATACTACTCATAGATTCATCAAAATAAGCAAACAACACACGAAAAATAGAATCTATCAAAAACAGAACAGTCTGTAGAAATCTGTAACTTTCGAATACTTCTTAACTCTAAAAGTTCTGAAATAAATTGGTGGACGTGAGGAATTTGTATATGAATCTTCTGCTAAATGAATCAACTAAAAATCACACTTCTGTAAAAAATGGCAGCTAAACTCGTGAGCGCAAAAGTTTCTATTTTTAAACGAAGATCACATTAACATTCACCCAAGTCTTCCCAAAGTTTCTTCTTGGCACTTTATTGAAAAAAGCTACAAAACATGATTACTACAGTAGATTAATCATGTGAACACATAAAACCAGTAGGGGTGAATATTGGGTTGTCTCCCAACAAGCGCTTTTCTTTAATGCCTTTTAGCTAGGCATGATGATTTCAATGATGCTCGCATAAAAGATAAGAATTGAAACATAAAGAGAGCATCATGAAGAATATAACTACCACATTCAAGTCTAACCCACTTCCTATGCATAGGGATTTTTTGAGCAAACAACTTATGGGAACAATAATCAACTAGCATAGGAAGGGAAAACGAACATAACTTCAAGATTTTAAGCACATAGAGAGGAAACTTTATATTATTGCAATATGTAGAAGCATATGATCCTCTCTCATAATAATTTTCAGTAGCATCATGAATGAATTCAACCATATAACCAGCACATAAAGCATTCTTTTCATGATCTACTTGCGTAGAAATTTTACTACTCTCCACATAAGCAAATTTATTCTCATCAATAGTAGTGGGAGCAAACTCAACAAAATAACTATCATGTGAAGCATAATCCAATTGAAAATTAAAATCATGATGACAAGTTTCATGGTTATCTTTATTCTATATAGCATACGTGTCATCACAATAATCATCATAAATAGGAGGCATGCTTTCATCATAATAAATTTTCTCATCATATTTTATGCCAAGTATTCTATGTAATTCTTCTTCTAGTACTTGAGCACAATTTTCCTTCCCATCATTTTCACGAAAGATATTAAAAAGATAAAGCATATGAGGCAACCTCAATTCCATTTTTTGTAGTTTTATTTTATAAACTAAACTAGTGATAAAACAAGAAACTAAAAGAATCGATTGCAAGATCTAAACATATACCTTCAAGCACTCACCTCCCCGGCAACAGCGCCAGAAAAGAGCTTGATGTCTACTACACAATGTTCTTCTTGTAGACGTTCTTGGGCCTCCAAGTGCAGAGGTTTGTAGGACAGTAGCAAATTTCCCTCAAGTGAATGACCTAAGGTTTATCAATCTGTGGGAGGCGTAGGATGAAGATGGTCTCTCTCAAACAACCCTGCAACCAAATAACAAAGAGTCTCTTGTCTCCCCAACACACCCAATACAATGGTAAATTGTATAGGTGCACTAGTTCGGCGAAGCGATGGTGATACAAGTGTAATATGGATGGTATATATAGGTTTTTGTAATATGAAAATATAAAAACAGCAAGGTAACTAATGATAAAAGTGAGCACAAACGGTATTGCAATGCTTTGAAACAAGGCCAAGGGTTCATACTTTCACTAGTGGAAGTTCTCTCTACAAGGATAACATAATTAGATCATATAACAATCCCTCAACATGCAACAAAGAGTCACTCCAAAGTCACTAATAGTGGCGAACAAACGAAGAGATTATTGTAGGGTACGGAACCACCTCAAGGTTATTCTTTCTGATCGATCTATTCAAGTGTCCGTAGTAAAATAACACGAAGCTATTCTTTCCGTTCAATCTATATTAGAGTTCGTACTAGAATAACACCTTAAGATACAAATCAACCAAAACCCTAATGTCACCTAGATACTCCATTGTCACCTCAAGTATCCGTGGGCATGATTATACGATATGCATCACACAAGCTCAGACTCATCTATTCAACCAACACAAAGAACTTCAAAGAGTGCCCCAAAGTTTCTATCGGAGAGTCAAGACGAAACGTGTGCCAACCCCTATGCATAGATTCCCAAGGTCACGGAACCAGCAAGTTGATCACCAAAACATACATCAAGTGAATTGATAAAATACCCCATTGTCACCACGGGTATCCCACGCAAGACATACAACAAGTGTTCTCTAATCCTTAAAAACTCAATATGATAAGATAACTTCAAAGGGAAAACTCAATCCATTACAAGAAGGTAGAGGGGGAGAAAGATCATAAGATCCAACTATAACAGAAAAGCTCAAGATACAAATAGATCGTGTCATCTCAAGAACACGAGAGGGAGAGAGAGAGAGAGAGAGAGAGAGAGAGAGAGAGATCAAACACATAGCTACTGGTACATACCCTCAGCCCCGAGGGTGAACTACTCCCCCCTCATCATGGAGAGCGCTGGGATGATGAAGATGGCCACCGATGAGGGATTCCCCCCTCCGGCAGGGTGCAGGAATGGGTCCCGGTTGGTTCTTGGTGGCTACAGAGGCTTGCCGCAGCGGAACTCCCGATCTAGGTTATTTTCTGGAGGTTTGAGTATTTATTGGACTTTTTGGCGTAGGGCACAAGTCAGGGGGGTCTCTGGGCTGTCCACGAGATAGGGGTGCACGCCCAGGGGGGTGGGAGTGCCCCCCACGCTCGTGACCAGCCTAGGACTCTTCTGGCCAACCTCTTTTACCCCGGGGGCTTCTTTTGGTCCATAAAAAATCATCAAAAATTGGCACGTCAATTGGACTTCGTTTGGTATTCCTTTTCTGTAAAACTCCAAAACAAGGAAAAAACAGAAACTAGCACTGGGCTGTAGGTTAATTGGTTAGTCTCGAAAATCATATAAAATAGCATATAAATGCATATAAAACATCCTAGATGGATAATATAATTGCATGGAACAATCAAAAATTATAGATACGTTGGAGACATATCAACTGCCTTGTCCCGTTTCCCTCCTGTTCATTGAGCTAGCCCGTGAGATCGACGAGTAGGCAGACATGGGAAGTTGAGTTCTTCGCACGCACCCCTGCGTTCGAATCTATCTAGGGTCTATGGAGCCCTGAATCTGACATTTGGAGCGTAGATAGGGGTGCGTCGGAGCCTCTCTTCTTCCGGTCGATTCGCATGGCTAATGCTCGTCATGTTCGTGCTTAGCGCCGGGCTACCCTCTCCGCCTGCGTCGCCCAGACAGTGCCTCCAGGCGACGGCATTCCCCGCTATTACCCATCACCGGCGTCTAACACCGCCACCGGCCCCGCAGCCCACGAGTAGCAAGATTCGTCGCTCCTGCCTTCTGTGCGGCGCGACGATTGCACCGCCACCCCGTCGCTCACTCCCCCGACCGCTTCGTCCTCGCACGCCCGTCGCGGGCCGGCGAACTCGTAGGCCACGCTGCTTATGGCACGTGAGCTCATGTGTTATCGCCCAGCCGATGACCTCTACGAGGATTGATTGGACCGCATCACCGAACTTGTCAGTGCCGCGGGAGAAGCTCTGGTATCGTCATGTTTACTGCCTCGCCCACCTAGTCAAGTAGGTGACATGGCCCATGGCGCACCTCCTCCTCCTCTTCGGTGCAACGTCGTCCCCGGGCAAAGGTACGAGGACCCCAGTGTGACCCGCCCTGCAGGGCGCCCACACGCGATGAAGAAAGAGGCCAACTGGTGCAGCTGCCCCAAGGCGTGGTACGTGCGCTCCCAGCACTGCCCCGTCAAGGCCGCGCACCACCCTAGGCAGCAGCACGCGAGCACACAGACCAGGCTCCACCTCCACAGTGGGCACCCGTGAGCACGGCGGGCTACCGGGCATTCACCCCGGAGCTGCGTCGCGTCGTTTGGCCCGACAAGTTCAAGCCAAACCTACCTCCACGCTATGATGGAACACCTGACCCCATCGAGTTCCTGTAGATCTATGAGCTGAGCATCGAGGCGGCCAGCGGCGACGAGAAGGTTATGGCTAATTGGTTTCCCATGGCCCTCAAGGACGGCACGCGTTCTTGTCTCCTGAACCTCCCAACAGGGTCGATCTCCTGGGACGAGATGCACGAGCGTTTCATCTCCAATTTCCTGGGAACTCGCGACCGCGCCCCGAGGTGGGCGACCTGCGGCGTATCAAGCAATAGTCAAGGGAGGCCCTGCCCATATACATCCAGCGTTTCACCAAAGTTCGCCTCAAGATTCCCAAGGTGTCGGACAAGCCATCATCTCAGCGTTAAGCGATGGCGTTCGGGATGTCACGATGAAGGAAGAGCTCACTATCCAGGAGGACCTTTGCTCGGCTGTGGAGATGTTCAACATGGCAACCAAGTGCGCAAGGTCAGAAGAGGGTCCCCTCTCCCTCGTTGAGCTCCCAGAAGCTGATCCAGAAGACAAGAAGGCCAAGGCCAAGGATGTGAAGCGCAAGCGACAAGCCGTGCTCGCGGCTGAGCATGAGATGGAGCGTGGCTGTGACCACCCCGAGTCCTCCAAGGGCAGTCGTACATTGTGTGTCTTCCACAATGTGCACAGCCACAACACCAATGACTGTCAGAAGCTCAGGGCCATCTGCGACGGGTGCCTTGGTCGTCACCCTAGTGCGGCGACCGGGGCTACAGCCGCGGAGGTGGCAGAGGTGGAGGACACAGGGAGAACCGTGACCCCCGCCAGGGCTGGCGCGATCAGCCTTGTGAGGACCACTGGAATGTCCAGCCTCACGAGGGCCCCTGGAGGGATCAGCCTCGCGAGGTCCGTCCTCAGGTCAAAGCTGGCCTTCCTCCGTTGCCGCCACCACCAAAAAGGAATGACGACCACCACCAAGATGATGGGGTTGGGGGCTTTCAAGAGCCTCGTGCCATCGCTTGCTTCCTAGGCGGTGCTCAGGCCCCTGCATACCATAGCATCTTCAAGCAATTCGCCCGTGAAATGAACCAGCAGCCCTCCCCAAGCTCGAGGCGATGCGTCCGCTCAGATGGTCCAAGTATGCTATCACCTTCGACTCAACTGACCAGCTCAAGTGCGCGGCAGCAACCGGTGCCCTCCCGATGCTCTGCTCGCCTACCATCAGCAATATGCTCGTCACCAAGACACTCATTGATGGCGGTGCGGACACAATGTCCTTTCCGTCGAGACGTTCGACAGGATCCTTGTGCCACATGACTAGCTTCAACCTACCAAGCCCTTTCTAAGAATGACCGTCGACCCCACCAAACCAATAGGACAGATGCGCCTTCCTATCACCTTTGGCAAGCACGACAACTACCGCATAGAGCTCACTGACTTCGACGTCTCCCACATTCGCCTCACGTACAACGCCATACTTGGGTACCCAACCCTGGCCGAGTTCATGGCTGCAACACATCATGGCTACAATGTCGTCAAGATGCTAGGAAGCTGCGACACCATCAAGGTCGCCTGTGATGAAAAGGATGTAGTGTGCTCCCTCGAGCGTGCCTACCAAGCTGCAGTGGTCAAGAACAACCTTCCTAAGGCTGTCCCTCAGAAGAATAAGCTGCTGCTCAGCCTGAGGCCTAAGGAGGACGGGGCGCCTGACGGTCGTGCCTTAGGACCTACGCCCATGGATGGGCGCCTTCTCCTCTTGCATAGGAAGGCGCGCCGGGCCCTCCTCTCAGGCTGGGCTCGGGGGCTCTCCTCTGGAGGGCCTCTGATCTGACCAACGTCATGAGGGGGGCGCCCGGGCACCATGTGGAGGCATGCTTCAGCGCACATTTCTGCGAGAAGAGCGCAGGGCGCGAGGCGCCAAGCACTCAGGAGTTCATCACCAAGGCGGTCGAGGATCTTTAGGAGGCGAGGGCTATGTGAGGTGAGCGTCGCCCCGCAGCATCAAGCGTCGCTCCCTCTACCGAAGAGGGTAGGGGCCTGTGCGTCTGTGTCAACATCCCAGGGCTCAATAGAGCCGCGTCTCAGGAGCTCTACTGGCCGTCCCACGTGGGCTGGTGCGAGGGTCCCTCACAGCTATGTTCGCATGCCTTTCGGCCTGCTGAACAGCGTTGCATCGCCCCGGGACACATGCGGGGCTTCTTGGCGGCACACGAGGCCAGGCACCAGTCGGTCCTGTCGGAGGTGCCGTCGGATCCCCTCGAGCCCCCTGGGCCTCCGAGGCCTCACAAGGCTCAGGACCAGGGCTACTCATGAGGCGTGACTTCTGTGGCACGCATCTTCAGCTACCCCAACCCTTCTTCAGCAATGGTTCCAGGTGACACATTTTGTTTGTTCAGTTGGTGGCGCCCCTCTGGCTACATTATCCCCAAGTCGTATGGGTTCGTCCCTACGGCATGTATCGTTTTTCATCTATCGGAACATGGCTTGCCCTTTCATGAGTTTCTTTATGATTATCACCTGTCCAGCTGGTGCCTCGATGCACTTTGCAGCCTCCGCGCGTTACTAACCGCCGATTGCTCATTCCGCCAAAGGAACTACTGGCACATCACTTGGGCTCGGGTCCGTCCCTGCAGCGCTGATAAACCTAAGAGACCGAGCTCTAACTCACGGCCGGCTCCGCGCACGTAACCTCATCAGGTCCTAAGTGCCTTCAAATCATGCGAAGAGATCAAGGTCGGGACAGCAAGCGCGGCTATGTGTTATGACCTCTTTCTTAGATTGGTTCGTAGGGACATGTGGAGCCAGACTAGGAGCGGCCCCGCCAGCAACTCCCGTTGGCGTGATCCTCTTGCACGTAAAAGGGGGGGCTCCTGAGCACCACGCCTTAGGGCCCCTATTGGCTCTCGAGCCCTCATCCCCTTGCCTTTACCATGGCATCGTGACCTATCATACCGGCGGCTGCTTAGCCTTGCTCGAGGGCTAGGACCCGAGGACATAGAGCACCTGTTTAAGTTAGAAGGGAGAGACCGGCACAAGCCCTGCCTAGGACCGCTATTGCCAGGACACGGTCAGGCGTCACGCAAGGAAATCACAGCGGACGTGCCAAGATAAGTCAACCCCTGCACATCAGCTTGAATCTCATGACCCAGTGTTTCTACTCTCGCGATCTCGCTCGAGAAACGCTGCATTCCTTTTCAGCCTTAAGGGAGCTGCTTGTACGCTAAAGGGGACCTCCTGAGCATCGCATCTCATGGGCTCTTACCTTACCTCAGGCCGCTCACTTCATGGCCTTGACCACGGCATTGTGACCTGGCATACCAGCGACAGCTGAAGCCTGCCTGGGTACTGGGTCCTATAGGCATAGAGCACCAAGCTACCGCGAGAACAAAATGAACCATCATACCCAAGCAAGATATGCAACTGCAATACTAAACCAGGAGAGATGACATTAAAGCAAAAGTATTACAATTTCTTACATACCCCGACGGGGCTCGTCATGATTCCGCGCAGTGAAAAGAAAAGAAGAGTGCTTGGGAGAACCCCGGCCACGGGGCGTCACCGATGACGCCGGGCGGACACCACCGCCCTGCTCCAGGCGCGGCGAGAGCTCGGTGCCTCGTAGCTATCATCGTTGTTGGAATCAGGAGAATCGCTGGATTCCAAGGAATCGCTGCTGCTGTTGGAGGAGCTGCTGGCAAGGCTAATGGCAAGTTCAGCGCTCGTGGTCGTGCCACGCAGATTGCCCCTTCCGGAGCAGCAATCTAGATGTTGGTCGTCCTCGCCAAAAATCTTGAATAAAAGTGTGGAGGCTCCTTCGTATTCGAAGTGGATGGCGGAGGCCCCTTCTGGATGGCAGGAGCAGGTGATCTCACCCCATCCTCGAGTCCTGAAGACGTCGCCCGGGTGGACGACCTCGACCTTCGCTTCGGTAGCTTGGCTGCAGCACCCGGCGTGTTGCAACCATAGCTTGGCGGGCCCCCTCTGTGGCATCAGCTCGACGAAGAACCTCGAGAGACGGATCCACGTGAGAGGCGGCATTGCCGCCCACACCACGAACTCGCGGGGCGTGCCTTCGACATGGGTCTGCAAGCCGGTTGGTTGTACGGCCGCGGCCTGTCCTCCATGATCCCGACCTGCGCGGGGTTGGGCTTTTCCCTCCTACTCAGAGCCCTGCACGCGGGTGTACATGGAGATCGGGAAGCCAGGTGCAGGCCACTCATACGAAGGCCGCGTCACCTCCAGACGCTCGCCGGCATCACGGGAGCGCCCAAGCCTTTCCTTCGGCGGGAGTGGCCGGGCTCCTCCTAAGGAACCTTGCCCTTCTCCACCCCGAAGAACCTCCTTATTAGCGCCATGGACGCTTCGGCAAGAGGGCGAGACAATAAGGAGGAAGAACGAGCAAGTAGCGAGAAGATGGAGATGAGGAGGAGGGCTTCGCCTCGCCTCTCATTTATAGCAAGAGGGAGGTCAACCGCCGGCCTCCATGATCTCTGGTAATAATGATCTTTTTGCATGCAGTGGGCAGCTGTCAAGTCTGGTAGTTACTGAGGTTGCACGGTGTAGTGGAGGCGGCCACGTCCCATCAAGTTCCACACGTCAACCGGGCCACAAGCAATAGGGGCCCGCGGCGCATTGCCTGGAAGCCAAGTCAGAGCGTGCCTCGGGCCGTGGTGAGGGAGTCCTGGATTAAGGGGTCCTTAGTTGGCCGGATCGCTTGTTATGGGCCGGACTGGTGGGCGGTGAAGATTAATACTAAAGACTATCTCCCATATCCGGATAAGACTCCCACATGTGTAAAATAGCAAGTTTAGACTCCGGTTGTAATACTTTGCTTCCCCTGCAAGATGGCCATTGATACATCTCCAACATATCTATAATTTTGTATTGTTCCATGCTATTATATTATCTATTTTTGATGTTTAATGGGCTTTACTGTACACTTTTATATTATTTTTGGGACTAACCTACTAACCCAAGGCCCAGTGCAAATTGTAGTTTTTTGCCTATTTCAGTGTTTCGCAGAAAAGGAATACTAAATGGAGTCCAAATGGAATGAAACCTTCGGGAGGATCGTTTTTGGAACAAACGCAACCCAGAAGACTTGGAGTACACGCCAGGGAAGCCACGAGGTGACCATGAGGTAGGGGCGCGCCCAGGGGGTAGGCGCCCCCCACCCTCGTGGGCCCCTCGTAGCTCCACTGACATACTTCTTCGTCCTATATATACTTATATACCCTGATAACATCAGGGAGCACCACGAAACCATAATTCCGTCACCGCAACCTTCTTTACCCGTGAGATCGCATCCTGGGGCCTGTTCCGGAGCTCCACCGAAGGGGGAATCGATCATGGAGGGCTTCTACATCAACACCATAGCGTCTCCGATGAGTTGTGAGTAGTTTACCATAGACCTTCGGGTCCATAATGATTAGCTAGATGGCCTCTTCTCTCTCTTTGGATCTCAATACAAAGTTCTCCTCGATCTTCTTGGAGATCTATTCGATGTTATTCTTTTTGCGGTGTGTTTGTCGAGATTCGATGAATTGTGGGTTTATGATCAAGATTATCTATGAAAAATATTTGATTCTTCTCTGAATTCTTTTATGCGTGATTTAAATATCTTTGCAAGTCTCTTCAAATTATCAATTTGGTTTGGCCACTAGATTGATCCTTCTTGCAATGGGAGAAGTGCTTAGCTTTGGGTTCAATCTTGCGGTGTCCTTTCCTAGTGACAGCTGGGGCAGCAAGGCACGTATTGTATTGTAGCCAACGAGGATAAACATATGGGGTTTATATCATATTGCATGAGTTTATCCCTCTACATCATGTCATCTTGCTTAAAGCGTTACTCTGTTCTTATGAACTTAATACTCTAGATGCATGCTGGATAGCGGTCGATGTGTGGAGATGCAGAATCGTTTCGGTCTACTTGTCATGGACGTGATGCCTATATACAATGATCATGCCTAGATACCCTCATAAATATGCGCTTTTCTATCAGTTGCTCCTCAGTAATTTGTTCACCCACCGTAGAATCTGCTATCTTGAGAGAAGCCACTAGTGAAACCTATAGGCCCCAGGTCTATCTTCCATCATATTAATCTTCGATTATCTTCACTATTCTTTTACTTTGCAATCTTTACTTTCAATCTATACAACAAAAATACCAAAAATATTTATCCTATTATCTCTATTATATCTCACTTTTGCAAGTTGCTGAGAAGGGATTGACAACCCCTTTATCGCGTTCATCGCAAGGTTCTTATTTGTTTGTGCAGGTACGAGGAACTTGTGTGTAGTCTCCTACTGGATTGATACCTTGGTTCTCAAAAACTGAGGGAAATACTTACGCTACTTTGCTGCATCACCCTTTCCTCTTCAAGGGAAAAACAACACATGCTCGAGAGGTAGTAGACATGTACAACCCTAGGTCCCTCCGGTGTATATATAAATCTGAGGGTTTAGTCCGTAGAGACAGGAATCATAACAATCACATAGGCTAGACTTTTAGGGTTTAGCCATTACGATCTCAAGGTAGATCAACTCTTGTAATCCATATCCATCAAGATCAATCAAGAAGGAAGTAGGGTATTACCTCGATCAAGAGGGCATGAACTTGGGTAAAAACATCGTGTCCCAGTCTCCTGTTACCATCAATCCTCAGACGCATAGTTCGGGACCCCCTACCCGAGATCTGCCGGTTTTGACACCGACATTGGTGCTTTCATTGAGAGTTCCCCTTTGTCGTGGACAGAAGGATTAATGGCTCGCTTCATCAACGACGGCGCCACCGCTGAGGGAAGTTTTCTCCCTGGCCAGCTTCGTGTGTTTGGCAACTTCGTGCTTTGTGGAAACACGGAAGGCCATCTCGAGCAGGTTGATAGCTACGCCCCATGTCATCAGATCAGATTTGGAAGCCTAAACTATGTTGCCGATGTCCGCGGAGATTTGATCTTCGATGGATTCGCACCCATGGCGGCTGCTCCCTGCCACCACGACGAACATGACTTAGATCTATCATCGGACCCCATCCAAGGGACAACACCTGCAGCAACTCTGGCCTTAGATCTGGAGCAGATCGCTTCGTCTGAGGACGGGAAGATCAACCCCACCACGGTGACCGCAGACTTAGCGGCGCTTGAGCCGCACATAGACCCAGCATTAAGCGAGATTCCCACGACCGCTGGAGCTCCAGACTCGTCTCCGATTACAAGTTCTGAACTTTCGGGATCTGCGCCCTTTGGGCTCGATCGAGCGGTTGTCACCAAATTCAGAACCGCAGATGCCGAACACATGCCCATCACCCACCTTTAGACGAAGCGTTGGACTTACTAAAATCTCTCTCCCTAGCAGAGAGCTCCTAGCTGAACTATGCCAGTTCGAACTGGGGGCTGAGGACAGGGAATTTTACTTCCCATCCACCACCCACTTGGTAGCCATGGTCGAGGATCTAACTGATCTATTAGATTATGCTTCCGAAGACGTCGATGGGATGGACCACGATATCGAAGCCGATCTAAGTGAAACCCCGCCTGTAACCGGCCGATGGACGGCTACTTCTACATACGATGTATACATGTTGGACACACCCAACGAGGAGGAAGGCAACGGCGATACCAATCCAGAATAGGATAAGAATGCCGATGAACCTCCCAAACTCTAGTGTCATAAGCGCCGATCTCGATCTCGTAAGGGAAAAGAGAGTAATACCGTCACCAAAGACGATGACGATCCGGAGCAAGACGATGACCCCGTGGAGCCAGCGGTGGAGGAGGGCGAACGGGAAGATGTCGAACACAGTCCCGAACCGCTGGTCGACCACAGCGATGCCGAAGACAGTTGTTATCAACCTATCTCCGAAGCGGATGTCACCCTGGGAGACGACAATTTCATCATCCCAGAAGAACCGCTCGAACAAAAACGTTTTCAACAACAGCTCATTGCCACGGCAAGGAGCCTGAAGAAGCAGCAGCAGCGGTTTAGAGTCGAACAAGATACGCTCTATGACATATGGAACGAAGTGCTAGACACTGAAGAAAGATACGACCGTGAACGCCAGACAAAGAGCTATCCCAAGCGTAAGCTGCTGCCCCAATTCGACGAGGAGGCCCTTGCGCCAATTCCGTCGAAGTATGATCAGTCCAATCAACTGGATCGACCACCCCGTGGATGAGACAAAGCGGCTAGCAATGCCGTACACAAGCCCACACCTGCTCACCATAAAGGAAGGGATACAACAGCTCAGGGCCATAAGTACAATTTACGTCAGGACCTGAATAAAAAGGCTGGCTAGGCCAGGTCAATCTACGGAACAAGGGAACGTGCTCACACACGGGACGGCGGCTATCAAGACAAACATGCCGGCCCGAATCCAGTTTGGAACCAACACCGGACACAAACACAGTCTGAACTACGCCACGATATCGCAAAATACAGGGGTGCTGCACACCCTCTGTGCTTCATCGACGAGGTGATGGAGCACGAATTTCCAGAAGGGTTTAAACTCATAAACATCAAGGCGTATGATGGAATGACGGACCCCGCTGTATGGATAGAAGACTTTATTCTTCACATCCACATGTCTTATGGAGATGACCTCCACGCCATCAAATACATACCTCTCAAGCTAAAAGGACCAGCCCGGCACTGGTGAAACAGCCACCCAAAGAACTCCATAGGAAGCTGGATAGAACTTGTGGACGCTTTTTGGCCAACTTTCAGGGGACTTATGTCTAGCCCCCGGATGCTGATGTTCTAAGCCATATAATCCAGCAACCTGGGGAGTCAGCCCGCAAGCTTTGGAATAGGTTTCTAACGAAAAATAACAAAATTGTTAATTGCTCGAACGTCGAGGCCTTAGCAGCATTCAAACACAGTGTCCGGGACGAGTGGCTGGGTAGACAACTCAGTCAAGAAAAGCCAAGGACAATGGCAGCCCTAACCACACTCATGACCCGCTTTTGCGCGGGCGAGGACTTCTGGCTGGCTCGTAGGAGTAACAGCACCAGCGACCCTGACACCTCTGAATTCAGGGATGGCAATGGCAAGCCACAGCGTAATAAGAATAAGCGTCGAAACAATACTAGAATCACATACGACACGACAGTGAACACCGGATTCAGTGGCTCCAGGCCCAATGAAAGAAGCTATTCAAAGGCAACAAAGATAGTCCATCTAGCTTGGAGAAAATACTAGATAGACCTTGCCAGATTCATGGCACCCTTGATAAACCAGCAAATCATACCAATCGAAACTGCAGAGTCTTTAAGCAGGCCGGCAAGCTAAATGCCGAACACAAGGGCAAAGGACCTCAAAGCAAGGACGAGGATGAACCTCATGAGCCGAACACGGGGGGACAAATGAAATTTCCACCGGAGGTAAAAACCATGAACATGATCTACGTCACCCATATACCCAAGAGGGAGGGCAAGCGCACACTCAGGGACGTCTACGTCGTCGAGCCTATTGCCCCCAAGTTCAACCCATGGTCGGCTTGTCCGATCACCTTTGATCGTAGGATCATCCAACTAGTATCCATCACGGAGGATCGGCGGTCTTAGTGCTCGACCATATAATCGACGGATACCATCTTACTCAACTCCTTATGGACGGCGGTAGCATTCTCAATCTGACATACCAAGACACTTGACCCAAGATGGGGATAGACCTGTCAAGAATTAAGCCCAGCAGCACTACCTTTAAAGGAGTCATACCAGGCGTAGAGGACCGCTGCACGGGCTCATTAACATTGGAGGTCATATTTGGCTCTCCTAATAACTTTTGAAGCGAAGAGTTAATCTTCGACATTGCTCCTTTCCGAAGCAGCAATCACGTACTACTCGGAAGAACGGCCTTCGCCCACTTTAATGTGGTCTCACATTATGCCTACTTAAAGCTCAAAATGCCTGGACCACGCGGTGTCATCACGGTCAACGGAAACATGGAGCGCTCCCTCCGTACGGAGGAAGACACTACAGCCCTAGCAGCCGTGGTACAAAGCGGCTTCTTCAAGCCGAGCAGTTCATCGGTTGTCAAGACCACGGACACATCTAAACGTGTCCGGTCTCCACTACAATGTAGCAACTCAGAGGAACCTGACCTCGATTAGCAGTTGCGCCCCTATCGACTTCCCCATAAGGTGGTAGCATACATACCTTGCATACACAATTATGCCCTTAAAATACCTTGGGCAGCGCTGGGGGCAAACTGCATACAAATAGTCCATAATCCGGCTTGACCCTATTCGAACTCTAAAATATATTTTCTTTTTAAGGTTCATTTAAAAGAACCTACATTGTTTATGGCTTTGAGGAGCATTCTTTTCGAGAATCTTTTCTCCTTCTTTACAGGCGGCCATCATAATTCCTCTTCAAGGACGTATTGCAAAGGAGAAAACAGCGCACACGTGCAGCAGGGCCCCGTATTAAGATTTATTTTTAGATTCAGGATTTGTGTAAATCTTTTCTCTCCTTTTTTATCTTTTCTTCTATTGGCATGTAAAATGCCCAAAGATGTTATCGGCATTATCTGTAACCAGACGGCTCGCCATATTAAACGGGATATAAAAGAATCGGTTTGGTTCCAATTCACTTGGATATTTATTTTATTACCACATGTGTTCTCTCCCCAAGTCAGATTGCCGCGTGTGCCTTAATACCTAGACTTAATACCAGGGGTTGTATTCGGCCTCGCACACCTTCAAAAGTCTGAACACCGATAGGGAACTGTTCAGCGTCCCGGATATTGCATTATATGCATCGACTCCGAATCATGTCATTGTTCTATAGCTGGGTAGCCCGGGTACTGTGCTTGACACCTTACCTTCCGCATTGTTCGGCTAAGGTACTAAAGGGAGAACTACTGCGATTGTACTTCTGGTTCGTCCAGCCAAGTACCTCAGTAGAGAAAGCCGAAAACTGACTGTCATGATGAAGCGAGAGCACGGCAAGCGATTTGGTGACCTAGTGTTATACTACGATCGATAGCGATCTACTTCGTATTAAATGAGGGGCTGCTCTTTGCCTAGCCGCGTAAAATGGGCGCCATAGATCGGAAATCCCTGGACGCACCAAGGGCTGGTACTTAGGACCACTAGTCAAGCACCTATGCCTAAGTGAAAGAAATAAAGCCGCATAGTCTGATTGCCTGGTTCGCTCCGCACACACTTCCTTTATGGACCAAGACGTTGGATAAAGAGTGTTCACGCGCATTGCCAAACACCCCTGTAATATTTACATGGGGGCTGAAGCCGACGTTTGGAAACTTTCAAATATAAATAAACTATCGCACAGGAGGAAAAAGTTGCTTATAATATAGAAGCGCAAAACTTATATATATCGGCACACAGGTTTAGTCCTTCTAATACAAATACAATCATTCAACATCCTTTGAGCATTGGCCCTCTACAAGGCGGGCTCCTTCTAGGACGTCACCAAATTACCTTTCTGTCCTCCGATGATATTTGCCCACTGGTGGGCCAGCAGTTCCTATCTCCATGGCCTTCATCTTTGCCCAATGCACCTTGCACCGGGCGAAGGCCATCCATGCACCCTTTATGAAGGACGAACGCTAATAGCGTCGACCTGCAGACTCACGTAGATGAGCTTCTTCACCAATCTGAAGTAGCTACTTGGGACTGGATAAGCGGGCCATACCCGGACTATCAAGACCTTCATGGCCGTACCCGGAAACTTTAAGGGGCGCCGATAATTTGGCGCAAGAAACTGCAACCAGAACAGCTTCTCCGTGCTATTCCCCACCTGGGCTCGGAAGTATTCGGCAACGTCGGCGATGCTCCTCGGCAGATTAGCAAACACGCCTGGAGAACTCCATAATCATGTCAGCCCAATGTACTTCCGACCTTCGAAGATGCTCTGTAATAGAAAAGTCTTACCAGCTGCTATTTGCCGCTCTTGCTTGATCTCCTCGTGAGCACTGCGTGACTCACTCCGCGCCTCCTTGGTAGCATTAACTGCCATGGTGAGATTGGATGCTTGTTCCGAAGTCGTCTGCTCCAATGCCACACACTTGCGAATGGCATCTCGCAGCTCGTCCTCGACTTCGGTCACCCGAGAATCGAGCTGCTGACGGACAGCATGTTTGGCCTTCAGGTTCGTAGTTAGTTTATCAGCGGCTGCCTTGCTACCCCTGGCCTCCTCCTTGGCTTTCGCAAGCTTGCCCTTAAGGGCCTCGACCGTAGCTGCGTCAGCTGTTTCACAAAACAAATAACATAAATAAGCTCACGCTCACACATATAGTGTGTTAAAATTTCAATTCTTTAAATTCTGCATACCTTCTGTTTCATCCAAACGCTTGTTGACGCGGTCGAGCTCTTCGTCAGCTAATTTCAGCTTCCAATTAAGTTTGGATACCTTTGCGGCCTAGACGGAGGCCGCTAAAAGCGAAGCCTAATCGCAAACATAGCACACAAGTTAGCTCTATTATAAGGATCCTTCGTCTGATTCTATCTAGAATCAGACAAAGCATCAGGGGCTACTGTGTATATATAAATAATGAAAATTTTCTTTTAGAACATTACATCGCATACCTCAAAGCCTATCAGTAGGCTGTTGAAGGCTTCATTCAGTCCGCCTTTAACGGACAGAATCATCTCCATGACCGCACTCATCAGAGTGCGATGTTCCTCTGCGATGGAAGCACCTTGCAGTGCTTCCTCCAGAGTATTCGGCGCCTCCGGATTGATGGTGGGCACCAGTGGAGCAATTGATCCCCCCACTATGGGGGGCTGATTTCCCAATTCCAGAGCCGCACTGGACTCTAGAACGGTGTTCGGCAGGGGCCCGAATTGCTGGGGGCTCCCATCTTCGGTCACCATGGGGATTGCTCCCCCTTGGTTGACGGCGGCCGAGGTATTGAGCAGGGAGAGTTTGTAGAGAGGACACCTCGGCATCCCCTAAGATGAGCGACGAGCACCGCGGAGGCGTATCACTCTCCACCATCCCCGACGATAGGGAATTCCCCGATGACAGTGAAGCCACAGGGAAGTCATGCAGAGGACTATATAAAGGAAAAATGACATTAGATGCTGAACAGAAAAATTCTTCGAACATAAGCAGTCATCGTCTAAATACTTACGATTCGGCTAGGGGTTTAATCCTGTGCTAAACTCGGAATCTGTGTTCGGACATTGAGTCCAAACTATCTGGAAGATTTAGCTTCTTCCTGGGTGCGGCCTTGCCTGCGTTAGCGGGGACGCTCTTTTCCTCCCCCTCACCTAGACGATGGAGTCATCTTCTTATTCTTCCTCCTCCTCTTCTTCTCCGAGGGAGAGGTGGGAGCTAGTTTCCTTGGACCTTGCGTCTGCGGGACCTGTAGGGTGGGGGTCGCCCTTGACCTCCTTGCCCTTCTTCTTGGCCTTATTCTCCGGCGCCTTGTATGGCACCGGAACCAACATTGCTATCAGCTCAGGCGTCTCTTGGTCTTTTGGCAAGGGAGCCCGACACTTGATCTGCTCTACCTTTTTCGTCCGGGCCTGGATAGAACGCAAAAACTCTAACTCCTATTATAATTGAAGAATGGACATAGTATGTATTCGGCAGAAATTTTGATTACCTCTGAAGCAGTGAACGCGCTGCTGATGCCCCTGTCCTCGGTTTCCGCAGGCCACCCCTTCTGGGCCTTGAAAAAATGCTTCCAGATGTCTTCGTGCTTGGTGCCGAAGAGATGCTTCAAGGGTCGAGGCCCATTCGGATTGAAATCCCATAAATGAGAGTCCCGACATTGGCAGGGAAGGACGAGGCGGACGAGCATTACCTGAATCACATTTGTGAGGAGGGTGTTCTTGGCAATCATGCCAGAGATGCGATTTTGGGGGGCTAGAACCTCCGGGTGAGACCCCCAATCCGTACTCTTGTCGGTCCAAGAGGTCAGCCTCTCCAGGCGTCCAGATCTGAATGCAGGCACCGCCACCTAGTTGGCCTCACAGGGCTCAGCGATGTAAAACCACTCCTACTGCTAGACCTTGTCCGTCTCCACAAAGGCACCCTTTTGCCAGGTGGCATTGGGGTGCTTTCTCACCATGGCTCCTCCGCACTCTGCGTGTTGCCCGTCGACCACCTTCAGCTTCAAGTAGAGGTTTTGAGCCATGGGCCGAAGTGCGGGGGACGCAGCGGAATGCGTCACATACTACTATGAAAGCGGATATGTGGATAATTGAGTTCGGGGCTAGATCATGGAAATCTAGCCCATAGAAAAATAAGAGACCCCGTACAAAGGGGAGGAGAGGAAATCCCAGCCCCGGATAAAGTGGGAGAGGAAGACAACCCTCTCACCCGCCCTAGGACGGGGATCACTTGGTCCTTGGGGACCCGGTGTGCAATATTGTCAGCGAGATAGCCCGCACTCCAGAGATTCTTCACGGTCTTGTTCATAAACATGGAAGCCTCCCACTTGCCCTTAGAACTAGATCCGGCCATCACTGGGAAGGGAGGCGGTGGGTGAGGAGTCGAGAGTTGCGGGCGCAAGAGCTGTGGGCGCTGGGGCTAGGGATATTGGAGAGCTAGGGCTTGAGGAGAGCATGGGGTTAATTTGAGAAATTTGAGTCCTTTTATAAGGGGTGAATTCTAAACTCCCCCCACTCCGGCCGTAAAACTCGCCGGTTCCCAACGTAGTCGTGCATAAGGCGCGATTTAGATGCTCACGTCACATTAATAAGGATCCCATAATAAACGGGCACTATCTCTGTTTTGACAAGACGTGCCAATGGGGATATACCTCGAAATGCGAAAATAGAGCCAGGAAAATGGTTCGATACATTAAAGATCAATCAAACAGGAAGTGGTGTCTAGACTGACAACCTTTCAACGAAGCGTCACGTCTGTTCCTTTAATGTATCGAACCGTCTTCTTGGCTCTATTTTTGTGTTTCGAGGTATATCCCCATTGGCACATCTTGTCAACACAGAGATCGTGCCCGTTTATTACGGGATCCCTATCAATGTGAGGTGACCATCCAAACCACGCCTTTCGCACGACTACGTTGGGAACCAGCGAGTTTTACGGCCGGGGTGGGGGAGCATTTAGCATTCACCGCTTATAAAAGGACTCAAATCTCTCCCATTAACCCCACGCTCTCCTCAAGCCCTAGCTCTCCAATCTCCGCAGCCCCAGCGCCCACAGCTCTTGCTCCCGCAACTCTCGACTGCTCAATCACCACCTCCCTTCCAAGCCATGGTTGGATCTGGTTCTAAGGGCAAGTGTGAGGCTTCCATGGTCACGGAGAAGACCGTGAAGAATCTTTCAAGTGCGCTCTATCTCGTTGACGATATTGCGCACCAGGTCTCCGAAAAGGACCAAGTGATCCCCGTCCCTAGGGCGGGTGAGAAGGTTGTCTTCCTCTCCCACTTTATCCGGGGGCTGGGATTTCCTCTCCACCCCTTTGTATGGGGTCTCGTATTTTTCTATGAGCTAGATTTCCATGGTTTATCCCTGAACTCAATTCTCCACATATTCGCTTTCATAGTTGTATGTGAGGCGTTTTGCCGCGTCCCCCCCACACTTTGGCCTATGGCTCAAAACCTTCAATTTGAAGCCGAAGGTGGTTGACAGGCAGCACGCAGAGTGCAGATGAGCCATGGTGAGCAAGCTCCCCAACGCCACCTGGCCAAAGGGGGCCTTTGTGGAGACGAACAAGGTATGGCAATAGGAGTGGTTTTACATCACTGAGCCCTACGAGGCCAATTGGGCGGCGTCGCCCACTTTCAGATCTGGACCCCCGGAGAGACTGGCCTCTTGGACCAACAAGAGTCGGCATTGGGGTTCTTAGCCAGTGGTGCTAGACCTCCAAATCGCATCGGTGGCATGATTGCCAAGGGCACCCTCCTCACAAATGTGATTCAGGTAATGCTCGTCTGCCTCTTCCTTCCCTGCCAACACCGGGACTCCCATTTACGAGAGTTCAATCCGGAAGGGCGCCAGCCCTTGAAGCATCTCTTCGGCACCACGCACGAAGACATCTGGAAGCATCTCTTTAAGGCCCAGAAAGGGTGGCCGGCAGAAAACGAGGACAGGGGCTTCAGCAGTGCATTCACTGCTTCCGAGGTAATAATTTTTTTCCAAATACATACTCTATCCATACTTCCATTATAACAGGAGTTAGAGTTTTTGCGTTCTATCCATTCCTGGATGAAAAAGGCAGAGGGGATCAAGTGTCCGGCTCCCTTGCCAAAATACCAAGAGACGCCTCAGCTGATAGCAATGTTGGTTCCGGCGCCATACAAGGCGCCGGAGAAGAAGGCCAAGAAGAAGGGCAAGGAGGTCGAGAGCGACCCCCGCCCTATAGGTCCTGCGGACACAAGGTCCGGGGAAACTGGCTCCCACCTCTCCCCCAACGAAGAAGAGGAGGAGGAGGAAGAAGAAGACGACTCCCCCATCTAGGTGAGGGGGAGGAAAAGAGCGGCCCCTGCTGACGCAGGCAAGGCCGCGCCCAGCAAGAAGCTAAATCTTCCAGATATTTCGGACGCAACGTCTGAACACAGCTTTCGAGTTCAGCCCAGGATTAAGCCCCTGGTCGAATCGTAAGTATTTAGACGATGACTGCTTGTGTTTGGATAATTTTTCTTTTCAGCGTCTACTGCCATTTTGCCTTTATATAGTCCTCCACATGACATCCCCATGGCTGCACTGTCATCGGGGAATTCCCAATTGCCGGTGATGGTGGAGAGCAATACGCCTCCGTGGTGCTCTTCGCCCATCATAGGGGATGCCGAGGTGTCCACTCTACAAACTCCCCCTGCTCCAGCGGGTGGGAGTGGGGCGGACAAATGGACGCCCAATGTCAATCCATCGGCCGCCGTCAACCAAGGGGGAGCGATCCCCATGGTGACTGAAGATGGGGGGCCCCAGCAATCTGGGCCCCTGCCGAACACCGATCGGGAGCCCGGTGCGGCTACAAAATTGGGAAATCAGCCCCCGTAGTGGGGGAGGGAGCAACTGCTCCACTGGCGCCCACCGTCAATTGGTAGGCGCCGAATACTCTGGAGGAAGCACTGCAAGGTGCTTCCATCATAGAGGAACACCGCACTCTGATGAGTACGGTGATGGAGAAGATTCAGTGCACTATAGGTGGACTGAACAAAGCCTTCAACAGCCTACTGACATGCTTTTGGATATGCAATGTAATGTTCTAAAAGAACTTTTTCATTATATATGATTCTAGACAGAATCGGACGAAGGATCCTTATAACAGAGCTAACTTGTGTGCTGCGTTTGCAAATAGGATTCGCTATTATGAGACAACGTCTAGGCCGCAGAGGTTTCCGAACTTAATCGGAAGCTGAAACTAGCTGACGAAGAGATCGACCGCTTCAACAAGCGTTTTGATGAAACGCAAGCTATGCGGATTTTAAAAGAATTTAAATTTTAACACATTATATGTGTGAGCGTGAGCTTATTTGTGTTATATGTTTTGTGAAACAGCTGACGTAGCTACAGTCGAGGCCCTTAAGGGCGAGCTTGCGAAGGCCAAGGAGGAGGCTAGGGCGAGCAAGGTAGCCACTGAAAAGCGACTGGCTTCCTAAAGGCCGAACAGGCCGTGCGTCAGCAGCACGAGTCTCGGGTGACCGAAGTCGAGGACGAGCTGAGAGATGCCATTCGCAAATGCGAGGCATTTGAGCAAACGACTTCGGAACAAGCATCCAAACTCACCACGGCAGTTAATGCTACAAAGGAGGCACGGAGTGAGTCGTGCAGTGCTCACGAGGAGATCAAGCAAGCGTGGCAGATAGCAGCTGGTAAGACTTTTCTCTTGCAGAGCATCTTTGGAGGTCGGGAGAGATAACCTACAAGTGTAGGGGGTCAGGTGTATCCTCTTTCGATAAGTAAGTGTGTCGAACCCAACGAGGAGCTAAAGGAAGAACAAATATTCCCTCAAGTTCTATCGACCACCGATACAACTCTACGCACGCTTGGCGTTTACTTTACCTAGAACAAGAATGAAACTAGAAGTACTTTGTAGTTTTTGTGGGATAGGTTTGCAAGAATATAAAGAACACGTAAATAAAAGTAGCGTCTGTTAAGATAAAGAAACAATAAAGTTAATAGTAGCGAGCATGGAAAAGTGGTGGTAGGAGTTGCGAAATTGCCCCTAAGCAAATGACTACTTTACTAGACCGATAGCAAGTTTTATGTGGGAGAGGCCACTGCTAGCATGTCATCCCTTACTTGGAATTCTATGCACTTATGATTGGAACTATTAGCAAGCATCCGCAACTACTAATGTTCATTAAGGTAAAACCCAACCATAACATTAAGATATATTGGTCCCCCTTCAATCCCGTATGCATCAATTTCTACGCTAGGTTGAAGCTTCTGTCACTCTTGCCCTCCAATACGTAATGCTATCAATGTACAACTAACCCTATTGTGTGATCCATGCGCGCGCTCATATGATGGGCACCAAAGGACAACAACACAACCACAAGCAATTTAAATCAATCATAGCAATTCACCAACCACCGATAGGACAACGATAATCTACTCAAACATCATAGGATGGCAACACATCATTGGATAAAAATATGAAGCATAAAGCACCATGTTCAAGTAGAGAGTACATCGGGTTGCGGAAAGTGGACCGCTGTAGATAGATGGGGGAAGGTGATGGAGATGTTGGCGAAGATGACGGAGGTGTTGGTGTAGATCGCTGTCACATGATGATGGCCCCGGTGGAACTCCGATGCCACCGGAAGCGAGGGGGGAGAGCCCCCCTCCTTCTTCTTCTTCCATGACTTGTTCCCTAGGTGGGAGAAAGGTTTCCCCTCTGGTCCATGGCCTCCATGGCGGAGGTGGGGCGAGAGCCCCTCCGATATTGGATCTGTCTCTCTGTCTCTCTCTGTTTCTGCGTTCCGAGATTCTGGCCCTTCACCATTTCTTATATTCCCGGAGATCCGTAACTCCGATTGGGCTGAATTTTTGACATGATTTTTATCCGGATATTAGCTTTTTTGCGGCGAGAGAAGCATCAAACGCCTTATAGTGTGGCCATGAGGGCCCAGGGTGCGCCTGCCCCTGGTGGGCGCGCCCCCTGTCTCGTGGCCCACTCGGGCATCATCTCATGTTGGTTCCGCTTCCCAAAATTCACATATATTCCAAAAAAAAGTTCTCCGTCGATTTTTATTCCGTTTGGACTCCGTTTGATATGGATATTCTGCGAAACTAAAAACATGCAACAAACAGGAACTGGCACTGGCCACTGGATCAATATGTTATTCCCAAAAAATAGTATAAAAAGTTACCAAAATTATATGAAAGTTGTAGAATATTGGCATGGAACAATCAAAAATTATAGATACGACGGAAACGTATCAGCATCCCCAAGCTTAATTCCTGCTCGCCCTCGAGTAGGTAAATGATAAAAAAATAATTTTTGATGTGGAATGCTACCTAGGATAATCTTGCTCATGTAATCTAATCATGGCATGAATATTAAGACACGAGTGATTCAAAGCAATAGTCTACCATTTGACATAAAAGAATTTAATACTCGGGCATCCCAACAAACAATCATGTCTTTCAAAATATCAATGCTAAAGAACGTTATACCTACAAAATCATATATTCTTTTATGCTCCCCTTTCTTAACACAAGGTACCCCTCATGCCTATCCCGGTGTCAGCCAAGCAATTGTTTTCATACTCTACTTTTTTGAACCTTTTCAACTCTTTACGCAATACATGAGCGTGAGCCATGGACATAGCACTATGGGTGGAATAGTAAGTGGTTGTAGACAAAAGTAGGGAGAAAGTCTGACATCGACTAGGCGTATCAATGGGCTATGGATATGCCCATCAATAGAAATCAATGTGAGTGAGTAGGGATTGCCATGTAACGGATGCACTAGAGCTATAAGTGTAAGAACTCTCAAAAGAAAACTAGTGGGTGTGCATCAACTTGCTTGCTCATGAAGACCTAGGGCATTTGAGGAAGCCCATCGTTGGAATATACAAGCCAAGTTCTATAACGAAAAATTCCCACTAGTATATGGAAGTGACAAAACAAGAGACTCTCTATTATGAAGATCATGGTGCTACTTTGAAGCACAAGTGTGGAAAAGGATAGTAGCATTGTCCCTTCTCTCTTTTCTCTCATTTTTTTGTTTTTTAGGGGCTTTCCCCTTTTTTTTTATTAGCCCCTCTCTATTTTTTAGGCCATCTTTTTTTTGGCATTTCCTCACATGGGACAATGCTCTAATAATGAAGATCATCACACTTTTATTTACTTACAACTGGAAGCTAGAATAAAATATGACTCTATGTGAATGCCTCCGGCGGTGTACTGGGATGTGCAATGATCTAGCGTAGCAATGACATCAAAAAAATGGACAAGCCATGGAAACATCATGCTAGCTATCTTACGATCATGCAAGGCAATATGACAATGATGGTGCGTGTCATAATAAACGGAACAGTGGAGTTACATGGCAATATATCTGGGAATGGCTAGGGAAATGCCATAATAGGTAGGTATTGTGGCTGTTTTGAGGAAGGTCTATGTTGGGTGTAGGGTACCGGCGAAAGTTGCACGGTACTAGAGTGGCTAGCAAGGTGGAAGGGTGAGAGTGCGTATAATCCATGGACTCAACATTAGTCATAAGGAACTCACATACTTATTGCAAAAAATCTATTAGCCCTCGAAGCAAAAATATTACGATGCATGCTTCTAGGGGGAGGTTGGTAGGAGTTAACCATCGCGAGCCCCCGACCTTCACGCAAAGATAAACAATCAAAATACAATGCACGCCAATTTGGTTATATAGTTAGGAGACCATACGTGCATGCTTCGGGATTCACAAACCTTAACACCAATATTTTTACTAGACCACAATCATTCACTAGTACCTCCAATAGATTAGCATCTCTATATCGCAAAACTATTGCAAGGAATCAAACATATCATATTCTGCGGTCTAAAAGTTTATGTAGGATTTTATGACTAACCATGTGAATGACCAATTCCTGTGAACTCTCTAAATAGATATAAGTGAAGCAAGAGAGTTTTAATTCTTTCTACAAAAGTTATTCCCACACTTTAACAATTATAAGTGAAGCAAAAGAGCATTCTACAAATGGCGGTTTTCTATTTGAAGAGAAACACACAATCCAAACTTCAAATGATATAAGTGAAGCACATGAAGCATTCTATAAAGCCATACTCAAAAGATATAAGTGAATTGCAAAGACCATTCTACAAATCAACCAAGGACTATCTCATACCAGCATGGTGCATTTATTAAAAGGAAAAAAAAATCACACGACGCTCCAAGAGTTTACGCATAACATGTGAACGAAATGAATCCGAAAACATACCGATACTTGTTGAAGAAAGATGGGATGCCTTCCGGGGCATCCCCAAGCTTAGACGCTTGACTCTCCTTGAATATTTACTTGGGGTGCCTCGGGCATCCCCAAGCTTGAGCTCTTGCCTCTCCTCCTTCTCCTCATATCGAGACCTCCTCGATCTTCGAACACTTCATCAACACAAAACTTAACCGAACTTTTAGTGGCGGGGTTAGTGCATATGATCAATAAAATCCCATCATGTACTGCTCTAACATTATTCTATAATTATGAACAAACATTACCCACAGTATGCTATCAGAATTCTATGGCCCCAAGTCAAGGAGGCTTCAACAAGAATTCAAACATATGAAAATAATGAAGCTATAACAGCAATCTTGTGAAAACAGGACAGTCTGTAGTAATCTGAACATTAACCATACTTCTGTAACTCTAAAAATTCTGGAAAAATTAGGTAAAATCAAAAATTTGTATAGCAAGACTTTGCAAAAAGTTTTAGATCCTTTCGACGTCCCAGTAAAAAAGGTAAAATCGCGCACTACAGCCAAATTTTCTGTTTTTGCACCGCACAAACCAACAAGTAGTTTAATCATCCTAAAGGAAACTCTTGGCACATTATTTTTATAACACAATGGAATTGTACAAGGGAATAATTAATTTTTATTAAAAGTTTCTGTAACTCAATATTTGAAAAGTTTCCCTGGGCATGAACAAAGTTCAAGGAGCTCCCCTATTTCAACGGTGCTCGTCCTTCTTACTTTCACTTTTTTTTGAAAATGTTTTAGGTTCCCCTCTTTATTTTTTTTGTTTGTAAACTTTATAAAAGCACACAACAGAAATAAATGACTCTCTAAAACTTCCGAGTTGTCTCCCTGGCAGCGCTTTCTTTAAAGCCATTAAGCTAGGCATATAGTGCTCAAGTAATGGATCCACCCGGATCCCAAGGTATATCAAAGCCAATTTTAATTAGCAATGATTTGGCATTTAGTAGTGATCACAAAGTGATAAGTGTCATGCGAAAACAAAGTCTAACTCTCTTCCTATGCATAGGCATGTCATACAAGAATAATTCATGCACATCAATTAAAGGCCAATGCATAGTATACGCAGTTTCTTGCAATTTTATCATGTTGGAAACATAGAGAGGCGGAGATGTAGTTGATCTCTTATAATAATTGCAAGTAGGAGAAGCAAGCACATGCATATTATATTCATCAAAATCATCATGTGTAACGGAAAAAGGCAACCCATCAATATAATCCTTAATAAGTGCAAACTTCTCCAATATAGTGTAGTTTGGAGAATTCAAAAAGATAATAGGACTATCATGTGTGGGTGCAATAGCAACTATCTCATGTTTAATATAAGGAACTATAGAAAGTTCATCTCCATAAGCATAATTCATATTGTCTTCTTGGCCACAAGCATAGCAAGCATCATCAAAAAGGGTTATTTCGAAAGAATCCAAGGGATCATAGCAATCATCATAGCATTCGTCCTTCGGTAAGCACGAAGAGAAGTTAAACAATGTATTAGTTGAAGAGTTACTATCATTAGAAGGTGGGCACGGGTAGCTAATCCACTCTTCATCCTTTTGTTCCTTGCTCTCCTCGTCATATTTTTCATCCAACGAACTCACAATGTCATTAATTTCTTCTTCCATGGACTCCTGCAAAATATTAGTCTCTTCTTGGACAGCGAACACCTTCTCAATAAACGCATCAATATCGGAGTTATATTCATAATTCAAATAGCAATATTTCAATATAGCAAGATTTTGAGGCCTAGAAACATCATCATCAAAAGCATCATTCTTTTTAAACATAGATTCAATTTCATAAGCACCCTTAAAAGCAATGAATTCTTCTATTTGTTCCACATCATAATAATCATATATACCATTAGCATAAGAAGCTAAGGTTTCATGATCATTAAATTTGCATGAAAAGGGAAGGTGTGGAGCCTTCATCCTAGAGCAACAAATATAATCATATCTCAAGCATAGTTGCCGAGCATACCAATGGAACATATGAATTTGATCCTGTAACAGTTTCCCTTTTTGTGTCAAACGATAATCCCTAAAGTATTCACATTGATCCAACGTTACTCCCATTACATAGTTGAATGGGGTTTTCTCAGGATTATCAAAGTAGTACATAATATCTTTCGCATAATGAGCATCGAGGGTTTTAGGAGGTTCCCCATCTCCATGAGTAGCAAGTACACCTAAGTTTTTTGGTATTTTGTGTTCCATATCCATAACTAAAGATAGAGATGAACTTAGAACAGCAAATAAAATCTACTTAGTGATAAAGCAAACAAGCACACACGAGAATATTCAACCCACGCTATTGCTCCCCGGCAACGGTGCCAAAAAAAGGTCTTCATAACCCACAAGTGTAGGGGATCAGTTGTAGCCTCCTTCGATAAGTAAGAGTGTCGAACCAAACGAGGAGCTAAAGGCAGAACAAATATTCCCTCAAGTTCTATCGACCACCGATATAACTCTACGCACGCTTGACGTTTACTTTACCTAGAACAAGAATGAAACTAGAAGTACTTTGTAGTTTTTGTGGGATAGGTTTGCAAGAATATAAAGAACGCGTAAATAAAACTAGGGGATGTTAAGATAAAGAAACAATAAAGTTAATATTAGCGAGCGTGGAAAAGTGGTGGTAGGAGTTGTGAAATTGCCCCTAAGCAATTGACTACATTACTAGACCGATAGCAAGTTTTATGTGGGAGAGGCCACTGCTCGCATGTCATCCCTTACTTGGAATTCTATGCACTTATGATTGGAAATATTAGCAAGCATCTGCAACTACTAATGTTCATTAAGGTAAAACCCAACCATAGCATTAAGATATATTGGTCCCCCTTCAATCTCGTATGCATCAATTTCTACGATAGGTTGAAGCTTCTGCCACTCTTGCCCTCAAATACGTAGTCCTATCAACATACAACTAACCCTATGGTGTGTTCCATGCGCGCGCTCATATGATGGGCACCAAAGGATAGCAACACAACCACAAGCAATTTAAATCAATCATAGCAATTCACCAATCACTGATAGGACAACGATTATCTACTCAGACATCATAGGATGGCAACACATCATTGGATAATAATATGAAGCATAACGCACCATGGTCAAGTAGAGGGTACAGCGGGTTGTGGGAGAGTGAACTGTTGTAGATAGATGGGGGAAGGTCATGGAGATGTTGGTGAAGATGATGGAGGTGTTGGTGTAGATCGCCGTCACACGATGATGGCTCCGATGGCACTCCGGTGCCATCGGAAGCGAGGGGGAGAGAGCCCCCCTCCTTCTTCCTCTTCCTTGACCTTATCCCTAGGTGGGAGAAGGGTTTCCCCTCTGGTCCATGGCCTCCATGGCGGCGGAGGGGCCAGAGCCCCTCCGAGATTGGATCTGTCTCTCTGTCTCTCTCTGTTTCTGCGTTCCCAGATTCTAGCCCTTCACCGTTTCTTATATTCTCGGAGATCTGTAACTCCGATTGGGCTGAATTTTTGACATGATTTTTATCCGGATATTAGCTTTCTTGCAGCGAAAGAAGGGCATCAACTGCCTTACAGAATGGCCACGAGGCCCCAGGGCGTGCCTGCCCCCCTCCCTAGTGGCCCACTCGGGCATCGTCTCATGTTGGTTCCGCTTCCCAAAATTCACATATATTCCAAAAAAATCTCTGTCCGTTTTTATTCCGTTTGGACTCCGTTTGATATGGATATTCTGTGAAACAAAAAACATGCAACAAACAGGAACTGGCACTGGGCACTGGATCAATATGTTAGTCCCAAAAAATAGTATAAAAAGTTGCCAAAAGTATATGAAAGTTGTAGAATATTGGCATGGAACAATAAAAAATTATAGATACAACGGAGACGTATCAGGAAGTACCTTAGGCTGACACGATTATGGAGTTCTCCAGGTGTGTTTGTCGATCTTCCGAGGAGCATCACCGATGCCTCCGAATACTTCCGAGCCCAGGAGGGGAACATCACGGAGAAGCCATTCTGATCGCAGTTTCTTGCGCCAAATCATCTATTGCCCCTTAATGACCAAATGAAGCAGCTGGTCGAGCTGCATAACATGGCGGGTACGGCCATGAAGGACTTGAAAGTCCGGCTATGGCCCGCTTATTCAATCCCAAGTAGCTACTTCGGATTGGTGAAAAGCTCATCAACGCGAGTCCGCGGGTCGATGCTATTAAGCTTTCGACCTACATAGAGGGTGCACGGATGGCCTTCGCCCATGTCAAGGTGCATTCGGCGAAGATGAAGGCCACGGAGATAGCAACTGCTAGCCCGCCAGAGGGTAAAGATCACCGGAGGCCAGAAAGGTACTTTGGCGACATCCTAGAAGGAGCCCGCCTTGTAGAGGGCCAGTGCTCAAAGGACGTAATCTTTGAATGATTGTATTCGGGTTGAAGGATTAAGCCTATGTGCCGATATATATAAGTTTTGCGCTTCTATATTATAAGCGACTTTGTCCTCCTGTGCGGCTAATTATTTAAATTTGAAAGTTTCTAGTCATCGACTTTAGCCCCCATGTAAATAATACAGGGGTGTTCCGCAATGCACGTGAACACTCTTTATCCAATGTCTTGGTCCATAAAGGAGGTGTCTGCAGAGCCAACCAGGAAATCAAACTATGCGGTTTAGTGCTTTCACTTAGCCATAGGAGCTTGACTAGTGGGGCTACGTACTAGCCCCTTGTGGCACCCCGGCTTAGGGAAAACCGGAACGCCCCGTATTCTAGCCCAGAGGTCGAGGTGAAGTTTTTTGGAATACGGCACTGCTTAGTATAGAATAAACCAGCTCTATATTACCACATGAATATGAATACAAGGGTTCCGATATTACAATGAATAACATTGGTACGGCGACACTACGCCAACCACGGTTGCTCTATACAAGCATCATAACAACTTAAAGCAGCGGAACAACTACTGGCAACGGAACAACGAACGGCGATGATGGACTCCAATCCGCAGGGACTCTGGCTGGAACGTTTATCCTAGCTTGCAAACACGGGAACAAAACCAAACAAGCAAGCAATCCAGGCACGACCTGCAAGCTGGCATCACACGCCAGGTCAGTACATTGAATGTACTTGCAAGCTCACAATAGCTAGAAGCATTCAAGACATACAACAACATGGCAAGTATAGGTTAATCAGGAATTATCATGAGATCATCGGGATAACATAACATGAATAGCATGATACAACTAGACAATATGAGCATGGCATGAACATATAAATCTGATGATACTAGCATGCAACATGATGACACTACATGCACCATTTATTTTGTTCGGGTTACCTCGTGACCATCACATGCATCACTTACCAACCTCGGACATTACACGATCATCTCAGGATCAAATCAAGCTTGGTATAAACAATACCGTAGTAATCATCAAATGACCACAAGGAGCTTGATATTTACCCTCGATTCTTGCTAAACTTCATGAATATCCAATAGCTCGGTATCCTCGATACCACGGTGATCATTCTAGCGATCACAACCATGACTAACACTTGGTCTCAAATGGTGATCTTTCCGGCGATCACAACCAACTTATCATCATCGAACTGGGGTTGTTATTAAGCACATTATTATTATCACTGTTGGCTCACAGTCTGACCAACTACGAACTGGGCCCTTACCCGCGGGCGCGACTATCGATAGATTTATTATACACTCTCTAGAGGTAGCGCACTGTACCCACACTACGGAACCCATGGCCTCGCATTCCCATTCGGGTGGACCAACGGCGTTACGACAAAACCTATCTACTGCCATGACACTCTCCCGACCACTCTGACCAACTCCCCTTTGGGCTAAGTCCTGTATGGCCTCGTGTCTACCAAAGACACAACGACCACCGTCGTGGCCAAACATAAACGGTCCCAAACGGGGACCCGGATCCATAACAACTACAATGGGCACACAAGGTTATGTCTGCTTACCTGGCCAAGGTACCGCACACCCATAACCTTCCCTCGTTGGAGGCACCGGCGAGAGGCACGACAATATACCCAGTTAGGACCTTCCCATAAAGGTAAGCGTGGTTGCACTGGTCAGTTCGATATGGTGGCACCATGACTCAGCCAACAGTTGTTCAAGTTCAATTTAATCTGGTTAAACTTGAATGCAAGTATGTTGAGCCATGATAAAATACATTATGCAATTTACAATGCATGAGCCTGAATATCAACATAATCATGAGAGAACCACGTAACTATCCACCATATCAAAAATGAATCATAGGCATGGCATACCGACTAGCCTGAACATCATAAGTACATACTTCTCCGAAACATAGCATGACCACTAACATCAACAATAAATATCATGCAAGAGCATATCAACAATACCAACATGCAAGCATTTAACTAACTGGATGCAAAGGAACATTCATAACAACGGTAGTTGGGGCAGACGGCAGTCATGCACCGAAGACCATCACCAACATCAACATGTACTACTAGCAAGCATAAACATATGAAAAGAATACTAGCAACTAGCAGGGCATGATAACCAGGTGCATAACAACATAGCAAGAAAATAAGCATTAACCCCGAAGCATTACAGAAACAACGATAACCACATTTTAAACAAGCAATCTTTTAATAAATATTCAAGTTGAAAACCATGTCTAATGCCTGACTATCATGCAAGTGGGCATTGTGGCTTGCCTGGGGGTGATAGAGACTTCGATAAGAAGTGCGGTGAAGTCGCGAAACGAAACACCAAAATGCTTCTCTCTCGGAGGGGGCTGATTAGAGGCAAGGGTATAATGGTAATTTTCACAGTGTGAACACTTAGTGAAAATGGGAGCAACAGAACGGGCTTGACGAGATGAAGATGTGAGCATTGGTTTCACCTGATTCGGAGTTACGGTCGGGAAGATATGAGGTGTTGAAGGAGAGGGACCAATCTTTGAATAATTCTTCAGCAAACAGAACCCTAAGTGGTTAAGGCAGAGGCGAAAAATCAGAAATACACTTTCTGAAAGTAGAAAACGCCTTTTAGATAACAGAAGGAGAAAATACGCTTTCGAACAAATGAAAGCGTACTACAGAAATATGCCTTCACAGAACTGGAAGCGTACTCACCCAAAGGCGCTTCCACTTATCCACGTGGACCTAGGCCTTAGGCCGTTTACAGGCGGGTCCCATGCGGTCAAGGGAGGGGGCCAGGCGAGGTTGTGTTCTTCCACGCTCCTGTCCCGCGCGGGAGCCGGCTCCGGCCACCGTTGGTCGAGGTGAGGCCACCGGGCGGAGCGGGACGGAGAGCTGCTCCCTCCTAGAGCAACAGCAGGCAACGGGGAGGGGCGAGGTTGAGGCTATGGGCGGAGGTTGGAGGAGGCAGAAGCGGGCAGTGGCAAGGGGGCCGGCCAACTCCGGCCGTCTCTGGCCTGGCCGAGGGCACCGGCGGTTGCGCGAGGAGACGGCGCACCCATTCAAAGGATCAGCCGGCGCTAGGGTGGGGTGGAGAGGAGACGAGGCCGCGGCGATGGAGGCGGACAGAGAGGCGGAAATGGTGATGGGGCTCGGTCGTGCGGGCACTTCGGCGGGGGGGCAAGAGGTTGGGGCGGCTCGATGGGCTGAGGGGAACATGATGGACGTGGCTAGAGGAGGAGAGGAGGCTTGGTTTGGCCTAGACAGCTCGACTCTGGCGATGGTCGAGATGGACTCCGGCGAAAGAAGGAAGAGCCCAAGGACTCTGGTGGGCAAATGAGGCAAGGGAGGAGCTGGTGAGGTGCGGGAGGGGTCGAGGGATCCTCACATAGGCGAGGGGAGGGCCCTGGAGCTCACAAGCGAGCTGGAGCAGTGCCCTAATGGAGGTCAAAGGTTGGGCATCGCAGGGGCACTGTTGTGACAGCACACTGCTGGCGAACCACGACAAGGCATCGATGCATGGTGATGCAGTCAAGCACGGGGGAGCTCCTCGAAAAGGATGGAGGTCGAGACGAGGAGGGAGGCCACGGTAATAGTGGCCGGATCGATCCAGAGTGCGCGCTGTGCATGATGCAAGCGTGATCACCACGAGCTCTGGTGTGAGCGGCACGCTTTGGCGTGGCCAACCATGTCCAGTAGATGGACCATAGTGCCCTTGTAAAGATGTAGAAAGAAATTTGTCCAGGGGCAAAGAAGTGATTTGCACTTAGCTCCAAAGTAAAGCAACAAGAAGGTGCTTATAACTTCCTGTGGTTAAACCAGCTTGGTAACTTAGTAACTAAGTTGTCTGGCAAGGATCTTTGTGGGGACCCCGACTTAAGAGTTGAGATCACCGAATGCACGTGTACAGTGATCCCAGAGATCAATGCTCACTGAGCACACAGAAGCCGAATAACAAGAGTCTTACATCCATACATACCGTCTTACACAAATTATGACCATTATGGCCAAGTCTTACATAGAGAAAGCCTCACGGGCTGAATAGCAAATAAACTCGAATAGCGGAAGTCTTCGTAGATAAGTAGAACCCGTGCCATCTGCCTTAACCCTACAGGCATTCTGACTGGGAAAGCGTCCTAGTTCGCATGTTCGTCTCCATAGAATTCTTCTTCAAATTCCTACTCCTCCATGCCTGGCCAATTAAATGACCAGTGGCAAGCCAATGAGTACTTTGAATGTACTCGCAAGCAACCCATGACTTGGTTGAAGGTAACGATGCAAGTTGTACAACAAATAAGCAACCTAGCAACAAACTAGATAAGATATTCTACCATTTGTGAGACATGCATCAATGTACTTGGGTAAGCTCGAGGACAGGTTACAGATATCAACATAAATAGAGTTCAAATCATTACTGGCTCTTTCAACGCGTCAAGTCACCTCCTTGACTCAATACACACACACATATATTCACCAAGATTGTAAAATTCTGGACATAGTTTAAGTAGCACCTCCCAACTGTCCATGATCGTGGACACGGCTATTCGATTAGTTTTACACTCTGCAGAGGTTGCGCACTTTACCCACAAGATCCGGGAAGCTTTCGTGTCATCCACGATCCTGCAGTACCTCAAGTACTCGGGGGAAGCACCCGATCATTACCTTTCCCTTGACGACACTAACATAGGGTCCACTCGTTGGTGCACAACCCTCGTGTACAAATAAAAGATCATGGGACTTCGCCCTTTTTACATTGTCACGCATACACGAAGGGAACAACGGTGTGTCCGGTGCCTTGTAAAAACAGTCATGGCTGCCTATCCAAGCATGACCCCGTCCCGGGAGTGTCCTCAAGCCTCCCCCGTCACTAATAATGTGGGCACCATGCTAGTATCAGCCTAAGTAATCTATAATGCCCCGTCCCATAGAGGGGTAGAGTGGTTGCACATGTTTGGTTGGGATGGTAATCACACATAAATCTAATCCATCATTTTACCCATACACGAAAAGCTCTCTTTGGTTCACCACTTCTTCCTCAAGTGGTGGCCTTAATTCACATCACCCTCGGGCATTAGGGGCATTCGATGGGGTTTCTCGAAACAATGCAACCACGAAGAGTTCATGGTACACATACATCATTATGCATCAACAACTAATCTTTTGACATTGCATCTATGCACAAGGTAGAGTTATGAGTAGGGGTATGCACCATGTGGTGGTTGCCAACAAGTTTACCACCGTCATATTTCATCATCATGCAATCGGAAAAAGGGAACCGATGAACAAGAGGGATGTCATGGTGAAAGGGCTGCTTGCCTGGATTGGATTGGTCTTCAAAGTCTTCAAATCCTTCTCCTTCTCCTTCTTCAGCAACTTCATCAAATACTGTATCTAATCGTCGCAAGAAAATATGGAGAAATAAGACAATAATAAAAACAAAAAAATCAAAGTGCTCAAAAAATGTCAACTTATTTTTATAAAATACTAGAAGGAAAACTAAGAAGGCAAAAATTCTTAGTTTTCGATTTGGAGTGACAGAATGGGGTGAATGGACTTTTGAACAGAGGTTATATTGTTCAAATTTGAATTTAAATTTGAGCAGTACAGAAAAGGTTCATGAATATGTGTGAAAGTTATATCATTAAATAGGTTGGAATATTACAAGTTTTTAGGAGTTGGAATAAATTAATTTGGATGATTATTTTATCATGTAGATTTATTTGAAAAATCTACAGAAAAGAAAAAGAAATAGGACACTGTGCAACTTGGCCAGAACGGCCTCAGTGCACAGGCCCAGAGGGTTTTCGGCCCAGTGAGCCGAGCAGTGCGCGCGCGCTAGGTTTAAACCTGACGGGTGGTGCCCAGTGGCCAGTGGGAGAGAGGGAAGGTGAGAGGGACGGGAGGCTGACATTCGGGGCCCGCCTGTCATCCCTAACCCCCGTCCAGATGGTCGGCAAGCTCACCGGCGGCGATGCAGGGCACGGCAGGGCGAGCTGAGGGCAGGGATGGAGTCAGCACGAAGTCGCCGTTCGTGTGGTGGTGGAGGCAGTCGCCGGAGCGGTCGGGTTCACCGGTGACGAGGTTGCACGGCGGAGAGGCATCGGGCGATGGCTGCTTCGGCCGTTTCCGACTGCAACGGGGAGGGGAAAGAGAGGGGAAAGGGACAGTGAGGCTTGGTGGTTCCAGATCGAGGCTTGGGAACAGCGGGGACGGCTCGTACCGAGTGGACGACGGCGAGCCGCCGCGGCGGAGCTCGAGCCCGATCTTGAGATCGAGAGTTTCTCGGAGAGAGCTGGGAGTGTAGGGGGGCGCTTGAGTGAGTCCAGAGGCGAGTGGTGGAGAGGAGAGGGCTCGGGGATGCCTTTTTATAGGCAGGCGGTGGTCTACCGAGGAGGTGTGCGCCGGCGAGCTTGCTGCGGTCACTATGGGCCACGGGGGCTCGTCGGGGTGTGTCTGGGGTCCTCGTGGGCGTGGTTCTCGTCCAGAGAAGGCAAGGGAAGGAGCGGGGGAAGGCTCCAGAGGCTCGCGCGTGAGAGGCCGAATATTGGAGCTCGCGGGCGGCCGGCGCGCATGCGAGGGAAGCCATAGGAAGGAGAAGGAGGAGGGGGGCAGGACCATGGCGTGTCGCGTGCGTCGAGGCGCCTCGGCTGGCGTGAGGGGGAGGCCCGAGGTGGTTGGAGGCGCTGGGTCAAGAGCGGCTACAGTGCCAGAGCGCACTGTAGCGTGCTCCAGAGCGCGCATATGGATGGCATGGCATTCTTTATGCCATGTGGTCGTGGCCACCAGTGTCTAGAGGATAAGGGAGACAATAAACAACATGGCATTGGCATTGGATGCTCTGGAGGGCTTCTAGAAGGAGAGCGGGCTGAGAGAGAAGGGTGAAAGTGGCTGTCCAGAGATGTAAAATGGGTTTTACCCCCCTCAATCATTGAGCTAGGGTGCAGCCATTGCTACTGGAGGTAGGAGAGGTCTTGGGGGTGTTGTGGTAAGAACTTGAGGCAAGGGGAAATAGTGGAAGGGGTCAAAACAAGGGTTTTGGTAAAATAGAAGAAGGTGATTGATGATGTTTTGGGCAAGCAAATGGGTTTCATTTTGCATGATACTCCACAGGATGAAATGGTACATATAATTAGGCCCTTTCACCAAATTAGAGCTCATTTGGGCAAAGTTGCTAATGCAACTTTTGTAAACCCTAGAAATCAACAGAAATGGATTTTCCAAGATATAGTTATATATATCATCCCTTCTTGATGCACCACTTGGTGTAATGTCATCATTTGGGGTTGTGGGCTCGTCCACCAAATTTGGGGTCACAAGTAAAAAGTTGGTAATGTAATGTTGTTCAAATTTGAATCTGAACATAAAGGATTTTGGTGCACTTTGATCAAGTTACCCTTCTCCAAAACTTGTACCATTTGGTCTAGATGCATAATTAGACCATTTTAGCATGTGTACCAAGTTTGAGAGCATTTGGACAAGTTTGGCAATGTAAAGTTGCTCAAACTTTAAAATGGACATAAATGGTTTT
This sequence comes from Secale cereale, assembly GCA_902687465.1. NCBI lineage: Eukaryota > Viridiplantae > Streptophyta > Magnoliopsida > Poales > Poaceae > Secale > Secale cereale. The sequence continues at coordinate 248,114,020 of LR738713.1, forward strand.
GAGGGGATTTGATGATGTTTTCTTGCTCCCCAAGGCATGAGGCTTGGCAAGATCATCAAATATGCCATACTTGACAGGATAGAATTTCCTTGGAATTTTTAGAGAATATTTCCTTTGTAAATATTTCAATAGCTTGAAATATCCAGAAAGGGTTTTTGACGGATTTGCCCAATATTTTGAACATTACCAAGTGTTGAAACTCTTATATATGGACAATATATGTCCTAAGAGTCACTCTGAATTTTGGCAAATATTTTTGAAATAGTTAAATAATTTTTATCTATTAAAGACCATTTCTTGCCTAAAGAAAAAGCCTTTAAATAAAATAGGAAAATAATTTTTAAAATTATACTTTTGTGGTTTTGGGGAGTCCTATACCTAATAGGATTGAAACATACCTTTTCAAAAAAATTTATCACCCTAAATCAAGTACTTGGAGTGCAATTCTCAATTCAGGGGTTTTGGAAAACTAATTTTTGAAAATACCTTTTGGCCAAAATATTTTTATAAGAATATACTATATTGTTATATACACTTGGTATGATCATTGGGCAGAAGTTTGGGGTATGGAGATGAAGCATAGAAGGTGAGGGTATGTTGACTTTTAAAGAGCACTTGAAATCAGAGAGAGAGAGAGAGAGAAATTCAATTCCAAATAAATCCAAATGATGAATAAAGTTTTTGTTGGTCCAAATCTTCATGCTTTATTAATGCAATAACCATGTTACAAAATGCAGGTTGTGACAGACCTACCCCCCTTACAAGAATCTCGTCCCCAAGATTCCTAAACTAGGCTTTAAAAGAGATCGGGATACTCAGATCTAAGATAGTCTTCATGTTCCTAGGTTGCTTCTGCTTCCGTGTGGTTGCTCCACTGGACCTTGAAGTACTTGATGGTGCGGCTTCGCGTTCGTCGTTCTGCTTCATCCAAAATGCAAATGGGCCTCTCGCGGTAGCTCAAATCAGGCTGAAGGTCAATGGCTTGGTGATCGACATCCTTGTAGAGATCAGGCTTGTCCGGAACTTGGAGACACTTCCGGAGTTGTGACACGTGGAATAAATTGTGCACATCGGATAGCTCAGGTATTAGTTCCAACTGGTAAGCCACTTCTCCTCGTCGTGCAGTGATCTCAAAGGGGCCCATGAACCTTGGTGCGAGCTTCCCCTTAACGTGGAAACGATTGTTTCCCTTGAGAGGAGTTACCCGCAGGTACACATGGTCTCCGACTTGGAAGTTCACTTGTCGGCGTCGAGTGTCAGCATAGCTCTTCTGTCTTGACTTGGCGGTCTTCAAATGCTCTCTGACTAGGTGCACTTGTTCTTCTGCTTCGCGGAGAATATCAGGTCCAAAGACTAGTCCTTCTCCAGTCTCTGACCAGTTGAGGGGTGTGCGGCACTTGCGTCTGTACAACATCTCAAATGGTGCCATCTGAAGGCTAGACTGATAACTGTTGTTGTAGGAGAACTCGGCAAAAGGGAGGCAATCTTCCCACTTGGCTCCATATGCCAAGACACAGGCCCGGAGCATGTCTTCGAGTATTTGATTCACTCGCTCTGTCTGACCTCAGGTCTGCGGGTGGAAAGCTGTGCTGAAAAACAACTTGGTTCCCAGGGCCTCTTGGAACTTCCTCTAGAACCTTGAGCTAAACTGGGTTCCTCGATCTGACACAATCTCCTTAGGAACACCATGAAGGCTTACGATTCTGTCGATGTAGAGATTTGCCAGCTGATTGTCATCATAGGTAGTCTGGACAGGAATGAAATGGGCTACTTTGGTCAAATGGTCGACTATGACCCAGATGGAGTCATGTCCTTTATTCGACCTTGGTAATCCAGTGATGAAATCCATTCCAACTTTATCCCACTCCCACTCAGGAACCTTGAGTGGTTGGAGTAATCCAACGGGTCACTGATATTCAGCCTTGACCCTTTGGCATACATCACACTTTGCAACATAGGTGGCAATCTCTCTTTTCATCCCATGCCACCAAAATCTTTCCTTCAAGTCTTGATACATCTTGGTTCCTCCGGGTGGATGGAGTATGGAGTGTCATGGGCTTCTTGCAGGATCAAATTCTTCAGCTCCATCTTGTTTGGTACGCAGATGCGGCCTTTGTACCAAACAACCCCATGCTCGTCCTCGGAGAATCCTGGGGCCTTGCCTAGCTTCATCTTCTTCTTGATGCCTTCAATGCTTGCGTGCCCATTTTGTGCTTCCTTGACTTCGTCCATCAGGGTTGGTTTGACTTCCATATGGTTTAGAAATCCATGGGTGACCAATTCCAAGCTGAATTGTTCCAACCTTCAAACAGGGCTGGTTGCGTTCTTTTAATTATGGCATTCAGGGAGCAAGCCTTTCTTCTTAAGGCATCAGCTACCACGTTAGCCTTCCCGGGGTGATATTGAACATTGAGGTCATAATCCTTGATCAGTTCCAACCATCTTTGTTGCCTCATGTTCAATTCCTTCTGGGTGAAAATATTCTTCAGACTTTTGTGGTCTGTGTATATCTCACACCGCTTCCCTAGGAGGTAATGTCGCCATGTCTTCAAGGCATGAACCACTGCTGCTAACTCAAGATCGTGAGTAGCGTAGTTCTCTTCATGAGGCCGTAGCTGCCTTGAGAGGTAAGCTATGACTCGTCCTTCTTGCATTAGAACGCTTCCCAATCCGGTTCGAGAGGCATCACAATATATCACGAACTCCTTGTGAATGTCAGGTGTTTCCATAACTGGGGCGGTGGTCAATCTCTTCTAGAGCTCTTGGAAGCTTTCTTCGCATTTTGGTGTCCATTCGAACTTCTTGTCCTTCTTCAGGACCTGAGTCATTGGCCAGGCAATGCTGGAGAATCCTTCCATGAATTTGCGGTAATAGCCGGCAAGTCCGAGGAAGCTTCTGACTTCCTTGACGGTCGTTGGGGACTGCCATTGGGTCACAGCTTCGATCTTCGCGGGATCAACCGACAATCCTTCCTTGGTCAAGACATGACCTAAGAATCCAACTTTATGCAGCCAAAACTCACATTTGCTGAATTTGGCGTATAGTTGGTGCTCTCGAAGCTTCTCTAGGACCATCCTCAAATGTTGCTCGTGCTCTTCCTCCGTCTTCGAGAAGACATGAATGTCATCAATGAAGACAACAAAAAATTGTCCAAATATTCCATGAAGACCTTATTCATGAGATACATGAAGTCAGCTGGGGCATTGGTTAATCCAAAGGACATGATCGTGCACTCATAGATGCCATATCTTGTTACAAATGCCGTCTTTGGAATATCTTGGGGTCTGATCTTCAGCTGGTAGGACCCAGATCTAAGGTCGATCTTGGAGAACACCTTGTCTCCGCTGAGTTGATCAAATAGATCTTCAATCTTGGGAAGTGGATACTTGTTCTTGATTGTAACTTCTCTGAGGGAACGGTAGTCAATGCATAAGCGGATGGTACCGTCCCTTTTTGCCACAAACAGAACAGGTGATCCCCAAGGGGAGGCACTAGGGCAGATAAATCCCTTCCTCAAATGCTCTTCCAGTTGCTTCATCAACTCAGCTAATTCTTCTGTCCCCATTCTATAAGGCTTCTTATAGATGGGTCCTGACCCGGGCATGAGCTCGATGACGAACTCAATGTCACGGTCAGGGGGCATTCTCGGTAGCTCATCCGAAAAAACAACGGGATACTCGCATACTACTAGTACTTGCTCCAGTCCGACTTCAGACAGACAGTTGACTTGAGTAGTTTGAGCAGAAGAGGAGTTGGAGGCAAACTTAACTTTGACTCCTTGGTCATTGGTCACAGTTACAGTCCGATTGGCACAGTCTAATAAGCCAAGGTGCTTGTTGAGCCAATTCATGCCTAGGATCACATCCAAGCCTTGTGATCTCAGGATGATAAGGTCTGCTAGGAAATCTACCTCGTTAATGACGATACTGACTCCCTTACAGTCTATCTTGGCTCTCATCTCTGCTCCGGGGGTTTGTACCACCATGGGGTTATCAGGGGTGTAGGGGTCATGCCACTTTTTAATGCAAATCTTTGAGTGACAAATGAATGCATGGCTCCAGAATCAAACAAGACAGTTGCAAGTGCTGAGTTGACAAGGAACTTACCCAGCACGACGTCCGGGTCTTCCTGGGCTTCTTCTGCAGTGACGTGATTCACACGCCCCTTTCCATTGTTGGTCGGGTTTCGAGGAGCTTGGTTCCTTAGTGGCATCCCGCGGCCTTGTCCTGGGTTCTGCGCATTGGGGCGCGGGGAATCGGGCTTCTTGTTGGGGCACACCCTTGAGATGTGTCCTGACTGACCACATCCAAAGCAAGTGACTTGGTTTGGGTTAATAATCTTGTTGCCACCACTGTTATTGGGGTTGGATGCTGGCCTTGGGTTGGCATACTACTGAGGCTGATAGTAGGTGCGAGGTGCAGGAGCTCTTGGCTCTTGGTAGGTTGGCTTGACCGGGGCTGGCTGCCATGGGCGAGGCTTCTGGTTACTGAAACTTCCTTTGCTGATCATCTTGCGCTTGCGAGTGTCTTCCAGAGCACGCTGCTTGTCTTCAAGCATGAGTGCTTTGTTCACCAGGTCAGGAAAGGTTGGCAGTCACACACGACAAGCGAGTACTGCAGAGTCTGATTGAGGCCTTCCATGAAGCGCTCCCTTTTTGCAGCATCTGTGCTGACATCTTCAGGGGCATACCTTGACAGAACACTGAACTTCTGCATGTACTCCTAGGCAGTGCCACTTCCTTGCTTCAGGGCTCGAAACTCACGCTTCTTGATAGCCATGATTCCGGAAGGAATATGGGCCTTGCGGAATTCTGCCTTGAAGTTATTCCAAGTGATATCTTGCCCAGCATGCATGACCTTGAATCCATCCCACCAAGCTCTAGTGGTCCCCCCGAGGCAGTGGGCAGCAGAAGCCACCTTCTCACGGTCTTCGGTGCAGCTGACTAGTTCTACCAAGTCCTCAATGGTGCGGACCCAGTCATCTGCATGGTGCGGACCCAGTCATCTGCATCCAGGGGTTCGGCAGTCTCGATGAAGGTTGGTGGTGCGTGCTTCTTGAACTCTGCCAACGTGGAATGTCCATTGCCATTCCCCACCGGCTGGCGGTTGTTGGTGACAGCTTGAGCAATCATTTGGAGGGTTGCGGTGTTGGCATGGCGTTCCTCTCGGAAGGCTTGGAGAAGCTGAGCCATGTCCATGATCGGGGGAGGTGGTGGTGGAGCTTGGTCGTGGGTTTGGTCATGGCTGGCCTCTGCTTGGGCGGATTCTCCGGCTTCGGGTTGCTAGGTAGAGGTACCAGTACGAGTTACAACAGGCATTATGTTGGAGCCGTCAAGGTCTAATGATTTGGAATGAAGAGGGAAATCAATAAAGATGGGTGCCTAGTAAGGGGTGGGTGTGACACTAATTATTTTCATGCAAGGGCCAAATGGGCCAAACATATTCATTCAAATTCCAAATGGGTGATGTAGTCGTTTACACGTTCCCGAAGGGAAGATACGACTTACATCCAAACACAACAAAAGCAAACACTAGATGGCTTCATATGAACCATACAAGGACTCGACTTCGCATAGGGGTCACACGACCTATCCTATTGTAGAGGTCACAAGCTGGCATATCTGAATTGCGAATAATGCCTAAGTGGCGAAATGCTCGGTCGCGTATTCTGGCTCTTTTGGGTCTTCCTCCTTGTCTTCATCTGTCTGGGCTCCCCTATCACTTGATGGTGTGGGGGAGTGGAGGGGTTGGACACGGTGTTGTTTTGCTGGTGGTGCAGGGAAAAGCTTCCGAAATTCCCTCGCCGTCATACGGCGTCACTGGGATCGTTCTGCGTCACTGGGGTCGTTCTTCATCATTGCAAGATACATCTCCTAGGGCTCTTCCGCCTCTATACGCGATAGCGGGTTGCCCAGGAGGCGCACCTTCCTTCTGGATCATATCTGTCTTTTATTGTGCTCATCGAAGAAGTGCCTTGGTCTTGTGGAGTTCTTCTCAGAGCTTCATTGATTCCGAGGCCAACTCTTGTGTCAAGCTGACGGCACAAAGGCTTAAGTAGGTCTGGAATCGAAGTGGAAGTCCTTCCTTCAGTGGAGGGGCTCGTGCGCTGCTCTCATCTTCACCTTCCTTCCTGTAAGGAAAGAAGCGGGTTGTCATCTTGGCTGCCATCTCCGGAAGAAGTTCTCAGAGGCGGGTTAGTGCCTTGAGTGCAGCTGCCTCGACAGCGAGGAATAGTGTTGCCATCTGGGGTCCCTCGAAGAACCAACTTGTGGGAGGATCGTTTGCCTTCACGATTACTTCCACATGGTACTCCACCTCGGTGTCGCTAACCCAATGCTCGTGGTAGGTGAGGATGGGTGCTCGGTGAAACTGGCACTCCTGGAGGCTATCCTCGAGAGGCAAGGTGAACCCAGTGGTCAGGAGCTCTTCAGGTACAGCGGCCATCTACAAAGGTTGAATGGGAGAGGTTAATAAGATGATGATATCTCAGGTTTGGCAAGGTTTAGAAAAGAAGAGAGGTTCAGAAGATTTATGAAAAGGGTCTCATCCTAACTAACGCCCATGCTAACTAAGGCTTCCTACAGTCAGGATGGTTCTGATACCAGCTCTGTGGGGACCCCGACTTAAGAGTCGAGATCACCGAATGCACGTGTACAGTGACCCCAGAGATCAATGCTCACTGAACACACAGAAGCTGAATAACAAGAGTCTTACATCCATACATACCGTCTTACACAAATTATGACCATTATGGCAATGTCTTACATAGATAAAGCCTCAAGGGCTGAATAGCAAATAAACTCGAATAGCGGAAGTCTTCGTAGATAAGTAGAACCCATGCCATCTGCATTAACCCTACATGCATTCTAACTAGGAAAGTGTCCTAGTTTGCATGTTTGTCTCCATAGAATTCTTCTTCAAATTCCTGCTCCTCCATGCCTGGCCAATTAAATAACCAGTGGCTAGCCAATGAGTACTTTGAATGTACTCGCAAGGAACCCATGACTTGGTTGAAGGTAACGATGCAAGTTGTACAACAAATAAGCAACCTAGCTACAAGCTAGATAAGATATTCCACCATTTGTGAGACATGCATCAATGTACTTGGGTAACCTCGAGGACAGGTTACAGATATCAACATAAATAGAGTTCAAATCATTACTGGCTCTTTCAACGCGTCAAGTCACCACCTTGACTCAATACACACACACATATATTCACCAAGATTGTAATATTCTGGACATAGTTTAAGTAGCACCTCCCAACTATCCATCACCGTGGACACGGCTATTCGAATAGTTTTACACTCTTCAGAGGTTGCGCACTTTACCCACAAGATCCGGGAAGTTTTCGTGTCATCCATGATCCCGCAGTACCTCAAGTACTCGGGGGAAGCACCTGATCATTACCTTTCCCTAGACGACACTAACATAGGGTCCACTCATTGGTGCACAACCCTCGTGTACAAATAAAAGATCGTGGGACTTTGCCCTTTTTACAATGTCACGCATACACGAAGGGACCAACGGTGTGTCTGGTGCCCTGTTAAAAAAGTGATGGCTGCCTATACAAGCACGACCCCGTCCCAGGAGTGACCTCAAGCCTCCCCCGTCACTAATAATGTGGGCACCATGCTAGTATCAACCTAAGTAATAGATAATGCCCCGTCCCATTAATGGGTAGAGTGGTTGCATATGTTTGGTTGGGATGGTAATCACACATAAATCTAATCCATCATTTTACCCATACACGAAAAGCTCTCTTTGGTTCACCACTTCTTCCTCAAGTGGTGGCCTTAATTCACATCACCCTCGGGCATTAGGGGCACCCGATGGTGTTTCTCGAAAGAATGAAACCACGAAGAGTTCATGGTACACATGCAACATTATGCATCAACAACTAATCTTTTGACATTGCATCTATGCACAAGGTAGAGTTATGAGTAGGGGTATGCACCATGTGGTGGTTCCCAACAAGTTTACCACCATCATGCAATGGGAAAAAGGGAACCGATGAACAAGAGGGGTGTCATGGTCAAAGGGCTGCTTGCCTGGATTGGCTTGGTCTTCAAAGTCTTCAAATCCTTCTCCTACTCCTTCTTCAGCAACTTCGTCAAATACGGTATCTAATCGCCGCAAGAAAATATGGAGAAATAATACAATAATAAAAACAGAAAAATCAAAGTGCTCAGAAAAATGTCAACTTATTTTTATAGAATCCTAGAAGGAAATCTAAGAAGGCAAAAATTCTTAGTTTTGGATTTGGAGTGACAGAATGGGGTGAATGGATTTTTGAACAGAGATTATATTGTTCAAATTTGAATTTTAATTTGAATAGTACAAAAAAGTTTCATGAATATGTGTGAAAGTTATATCATTAAATAGGTTGGCATATTACAAGTTTTTAGGAGTTGGAATAAATTAATTTGGATGATTATTTTTTCCTGTAGATTTATTTGAAAAAACTACAGAAAAGAAAAATAAAAAGGACACTATGCAACTGGGCCAGAATGGCCTTAGTGCACAGGCCTAGAGGGTTTTTGGCCCGGCGAGCCGAGCGGTGCGCGCGCGCCAGGTTTAAACCTGACGGGCGGGCCCAGTGGCCAATGGGAGAGAGGGAAGGCGAGAGGGACAGAGCCTGATAGGCGGGGCCCGGCTGTCATCCTTGACCCCCATCCAGATGGCCGGTGAGCTCACCGGCGGCGATGCAGGGCACGGCAGGGCGAGCTGAGGGCAGGGATGGAGTCAGCACGAAGTCACCGTTCGGGTGGTGGTGGAGGCAGTCGCTGGAGCGATCGGGTTCGCCGGCGACGAGGTTGCACGGTGGAGGGGCGTTGGGCGGTGGCTGCTTCGGCCGTTTCCGACTGCAACAGAGAGGGGAACGAGAGGGGAAAGTGTCAGTGAGGCTTGGCGGTTCCAGATCGAGGCTCAGGAACGGCGGGGACGGCTCGTACCGAGCGAACGACGACGAGCCGCCGCGGCGGAGCTCGAGCTCGAGAGTTTCTGGGAGAGAGCTGGTAGTGTAGGGAGGCGCTTGAGTGAGTCTGGAGGCGAGTGGTGGAAAGGAGAGGGCTTGGGGATGCCTTTTTATAGGAGGGCGGCAGTCCACCAAGGAGGTGTGCGCCGGCGAGCTTGCTGCGGCCGCTATGGGCCACGGGGGCTCGTCGGGGCGTGTCTGGGGTGCTCCTGGGCGTAGTTCACGTCCAGAGAAGGGAAGGGAAGGAGCGGGGAAGGCTCCAGAGGCTCACGCATGTGAGGCCAAAGATTGGAGCTCGTGTGCGGCCGACGCGCGTGCGAGGTTAGCCATAGGAGGGAGAAGGAGGAGGGGGACATGGTCGTGGCGTGTCGCGGACGTCGAGGCGCCTCGGCTGGCGCGGTGGGGGAGGCCGGAGGTGGTCGGAGGCGCCGGGTCAGGAGCGGCTATAGTGCCAGAACGCTCTGTAGCGTGCTCCAAAGCGCGCATATGGCTGGCATGGCATTCTTTATGCCCCGTGGTCATGGCCACCAGTGTCTAGAGTATAAGGGAGAGAATAAACAACATGGCATTTCAATTGGATGCTCTGTAGGGCTTTTAGAAGGAGAGAGGGCTGAGAGAGAAGGGTGAAAGTGGCTGTCCAGAGATGTAAAATGGGTTTTACCCCCCTCAATCATTAAGCTGCGGTGCAGCCATTGCTGCTGGAGGTTGAAGGGGTCTTGGGGGTGTTTTGGTAAGAACTTGAGGCAAGGGGAAATAGTGGAAGGGGTCAAAACAAGGGTTTTGGTAAAATAGCAGAAGTTGTGTGACGATATTTTGGGCAAGCAAATGGGTTTCATTTGTCATGATACCCCACAGGATGAAATGGCACATATAATTAGGCCCTTTCACCAAATTAGAGCTCATCTAGGCAAAGTTGCCAATGCAACATTTGTAAACCCTAGAAATCAACAGAAATGGATTTTCCAAGATTTATTTATCCATATCATTCCTTCTTGATGCACCACTTGGTGTAGTGTCATCATTTGGGGTTGTGGGCTTGTCCACCAAATTTGGGGTCACAAGTAAAAAGTTGGTAACGTAAAGTTGTTCAAATTTGAATCTGAACATAAATGATTTTGGTGCACTTTGATCAAGTTACCCTTCTCCAAAACTTGTACCATTTGCTCTAGATGCATAATTAGACCATTTTAGCATGTGTACCAAGTTTGAGAGCATTTGGACAAGTTTAGCAATGTAAAGTTGCTCAAACTTGAAAATGGACAGAAATGGTTTTGAGGGGATTTGATGATGTTTTCTTGCTCCCCAAGGCATGAGGCTTGGCAAGATCATCAAATATGCCATACTTGATAGGATAGAATTTCCCTGGAATTTCTAGAGAATATTTCCTTTGTAAATATTTCAAAAGCTTGAAATATCCACAAAAGGGTTTCTAAGGGATTTTCCCAATATTTTGAACATGACCAAGTTTTGAAACTCTTATATATGGACAATATATGTCCTAAGAGTCTCTCTGAATTTTGGCAAATATTTTTGAAATAGATAAATAATTTTTACCTATTAAAGACCATTTCTGGCCTAAAGAAAAAGCTTTTAAATAAAATAGGAAAATAACTTTTAAAATTATACTTTTGTGGTTTTTGGGAGTCCTATACCTAATAGGATTCAAACATACCTTTTCAAAGGTTTTTATCACCCTAAATCAAGTACTTGTAGTGCAATTCTCAATTCAGGGGTTTTTGGAAAACTAATATTTGAGAATACGTTTTGGCCAAAATATTTTTATAAGAATATACTATAATGTTCTATACACTTGGTATGATCATTGGGCAGAATTTTGGGGTATGGAGATGAAGCATAGAACGTGAGGCTATGTTGACTTTTAAAGAGCACTCGAAATCAGAGTGAGCAAAATTCAATTCCAAATAAAGCCAAATGATGCAAAAAGTTTTTGTTGATCCAAATTTTCATGCTTTATTAATGCAATAACCATGTTACAAATGCAAGGTGTGACAATCTTACACTAAGATGATGTAGATCACCAAAACTCAGACTAACAGGAGGAGTTTAGATGGGGGTTGTTGTAGAAAGTGCAAAACTAGGCCGATTAGGGCACTATGATGTTGCACGCACATACTTAAGTATTATGAGCTGAAATTTGGTGGAGTGGGATTATTTGCCCATATGGAGCTTCTGTAAAAACCTCATGCCATTTGGAGTTACCAAAGTGGCACTTGCTTCACAAAGCTCCATTCTGGACAGAATATAGGAAAATTTACTGAGGGTAAATGGGTAAGTGGATTGAGCCAAAACTTGGTGGAGGGAGTGATGTAGATGTAAGAATGTCCTGGTATATTTTCAGCTCAAATTAAGCAAGGTAAAATAGGGTTGCTTCACAAAGTGAAAATTTTACCAGAAACCAAGATTTGGAGCTGTAGCGACCACGATCCGAATAGACCGAAGTCTCTGTGTTCTATGTCATCCCTGGATCGGTAATTCTGACACACACAGTACTTGAAGGATTTATAACAGAGTGGCAATCACACACTTATTACATCGAATGTCTCAAAAGATAACTTATTACAAAAGTCTGTGGCATTAGGCCATCTAACAAAATAACATCGGAAGGCTTGGAAGATAAGTGAGTCCATCAACTCGAACGGCATAGCTGAGTGCATGACAAACGACCTATCGCGTCTTACTCTTCTTCTGAAAATTCTGCAACGTAACATGTTGCAGCCCGAAACGGGCCAGCACATGGAATACGCTGGCAAGATAACACACTAGAGCAAGTAACATAAATAAAGGCTAACAATATAGGCATATTTGGCTGGTGGAGGCTTTAAGGTTAAAGTTTTTGCGTAAAGCCAATTTTCCCTACAACAAAGGAATAACTTTTATTTTAACTATCATGGTAGTTGAAACCTCATTGAGAAGGTATCTCCAACTCAATTCCAATTAAAGTAGTCATCATTAACCCAACAAATTAATTTTCGAGTGTTGAGATCAACCAATAATTCAAGTACCAGATACTAAAGATTGTCCATAACCGGGGACACGGCTAATCATGATTAGTTTGTACACTCTGCAGAGGTTTGCGCACTTTTCCCCACAAGACTTGATCTCCTCCGTTGGATTTCTTTCACTACATGGAGTTTGAGAAACGGATGACCGAGACACAGTCTTTCAGATGCATTTACTCTTTACCCCGGGTGGACCCGTACACCTACTTTCCCCTACATCAGCTAGTCCACCACTGAAAGATCTCACACAACTTACTCATACTATGCCAGAGCCCATATTGGCATTGTGGCTGCACACGGAATTTTCTAGGACAACATTAGATTCTCCAGGTGCCCTGCAACCAATCCACCCAGATGTGTATTCAAGTAGCCACCTTAAGTTGAACCATTAATTAACAACTCACATCTATCATGGATTCTGTCAAACCCAAACCACATCTACGAGCATAGCATGGCAACCTAAGCATAACGTAGAAGTAACTCCCAAGGGTTTGATAATAATGCAGGTAATATGTTCTACCTCAATCTACTTCCCAGACCCAGAAGTTAAGATATCCTACTCATGCAATATGTGTGGGTTTGATCTAATGCATAAAAACTGGGTAATAAAGGGTATGATCAAAGTGTTACTTGCCTTACTGATAATTCGCAAAACCTAGGGATTCGTGGTAGCACGCTTCGCACTCCGGCAATTCTATCGCAAGCAAACAATAGCATACATAAGCAAAAAAGCAAAGATGCACAGATAAAGCTCCAAATAAGAAGAT
>LR738713.1:248127574-248242778 GCA_902687465.1 Secale cereale
GAACCAGTCCATTAAAAAATAGATCTAGGGTTTCGAAATAAAACCGATTGGTTTTTTAAAAAAACCGGCGGCTACCTCGTGAAACAAGATGGTGGCGGCGACGGTCTCCAGTGACGGCAGTAGCGGCTCCGATGGTGGGTGGCGGCGGCGCGGTGGCTGCTGCGGCGGCGCGGGGCGGTGGCGCGGCGAGGCGGCGGCGAGATCCGGCGGCGGCACGGGTCCCGGTGGCATCTAGGGTTTGGGGCGGGGCTGTGCTTCGCGGACCATAGGCCTCGCATTTTAAAGGCTGGCTAGGGGAGTTCGGGTCGGGTACGGCCTGACTAGGTCGGTGCACCTTTTTTTAAATAGTCCTAACGCACTAAAACAGGCGAAAAAAATACTAAACGGACTCCAAAAATTCCTAAATTAATTTTCGCCGTCCTCTAATATTATTTAGTACAAAGTGAACATTTTTCCCGGATCTAAATGCAATTTTGGAAAACGCGCCTTTTTCCTATGCAAATAAAATCACAAATAAATCCGAATAAAATCCAAAAGTGATTTTAATAATTTTCCTCCAGTATTTCTTTTATTTTGGAGAAGTCATATCATCGCCGCTCATAAGTTTTACTAAGAAATATTTTTAGGAGAGAAAAATAATTAAAACCAAAGTGATCCCCGTACCAGTATTTGAGAAAACTCAAATACGGAAACGATAGAATTCCCAACTCTCTCCGTAGGTCCTTGAGTTGCTTAGAATTTTCGAGGATCGCAGCTCACAAATGCAATAAAATATTCAATGCAAAATGATGTATGTATAACATTCCAAATTAAAAATTTGGGATGTTACAGGAGCTGAGCTTACATAGATGATCTCCATGAGCTCAAATTTGGTAGAGATTCATGATTTGGTCAAATGAAGGATGTGACAAAGTTTCATCTGATTTGGAAATGCCTAGACTATACTCCCTTTACAAGGTTCCTTTCTGGACAAAAACTTTGGAAAATCACTGGAAAATAATTACTAGGCAAATGAGTTTGAAATTTGGCACAGAGCAATGATATGGACATGAAAATATGTCCACAAAGTTTGGGGGCAATTGGGCAAAGATAAATAGCACTTGCTTCACAAAGTGTCATTGATAGCAAATAGGAAGATGATTATTGGAGGATTGTTTTTGAACATGGCAATGAAATGTTTTGCCGCATTTGAGCAAGATATGACCCAAAAAAATTATGAGAATTATTTGGGAATTTTTAGAATGACAGAAATATAGGTTGCTTCACAACCTAGGGCAAAAAGAATTATTCCTTTAATAGAAAAGGAACATTCCCTAGAAAAGGAATATTGGGTTGGGTCAAGGATGAAATTGACAGGTCTTGGGATGATGAGAAGGATGGCAAGCCACTATAAATCCTAGGAAGACATGGTCTTCCCTAGTTTCAGAACCACATAGCAACTGAAAAGCAAATAAAATCAAGAAATCCAAGAAAATCATCAGAAAAAGGGCAAAAATCCAGGCTGTTACAAACCTCCCCACCTTAAAGAAATCTCGTCCTTGAGATTTGGTTGTTTAGGGTTAAATAATTTTTCTGACTTGAAGAAACCGTTTCCAACTCAGGTTTCTTTTATTCATAATATTTCCACTGATCTAGATCTGACGGACTGTCTTGATCTGAGGTGGTTTGCTTTGTTGTGTCTAACATTCTGACAGGACGTACTTTATATGTTCCGGTTTATACTGAAATTTTATTTCATACCTGTTGGCTGAGCTAGCATCCGAAATATTATTTTTACGGGCATACTTGTCCTTCTTGATATTGATCCTTGCTGGAAATGTTATCTTCGTATTGAGTACCAAGAATATTCCATGGAGTTGGGGAACATATCTTCCCGTGGAACAAAGAATCTCTTCTATCTAGGCATCAAATTTCTCGAATATAGGCATTCCTTCTGGTTCCAAAACAGTGATGTGGATCATATCTGTTTTTGCTAACGGATGATGTCATCTTGCAGGAGTTTCCGACTTATCTTAACTGTCTTCTCAGTCTAGAGTATGCAAGTTGCACCAAAACGTTTGACTGTCGCTTGTCGTGACTATTAGAAAAATGCACCATCCTCTGATGATAAAATTTGCAATCTTGACTGGTGGTGATCTTGGGAAAGAATCCCATCCACACAGGCTATTCTTTTAATTGCTTCCCCTATGCGAGATATAACAATCCTCAAGGTATATGTTTTCACACCGATTCTTCATTATGCCAGTATCTCCTTGGGAATAACAGTCGGTGTGATGCTCCATCACGAGTGTTGAGGTCAATATATTGAGCTGTCCATGAGTCTGACCGGACAGACTCGGGTATTCAATGCTGACAGTTCTGAGCATGCTGTGGACTGAGCTGGTTGCCTTGCTATGAGGTCCTTACCACAATGGAGTATACTTCTTAGGTGGATCTTTGCTTGGGTTCGCCGTGGAATAAGATGGTCTTGGGCATCCATATTTTTCACATAATAACCGGCATACCTGTATTGTTGGTCTTGCTCTTTCATTATTACTTTCTTCATCTGGGTCCTCAACTCAAAGAGCGGGGCCTTACATTAATCCTTGATTATTTTTGCTGCCGTGAATACGGTTACGTACAATATCTGGCAATCATACCTTGGTCTAGTTCATGTTTTGAGCCTCGGTATATTTATCCGGCTCAGATGTGGTTATACAGATCCTAATACTGTTGGGGATTATGCCGGACAGTGATAGGGTTAATAAAATCATATTGTTGGATGTGCGGGACTGATCATGACAATCACTGCCAATATTATTATCTCAGCGTTGTCTTTTTTTCAAGACTTGTTGATTATGGCATCACCCACCGGTTTTTGTTTCTTGAATAACCAGTGAGGTGGTCGGACATGTACGGGGAATTCTTCCTTGTGCGAGAGACTTGCATGGACTTGGCATCATACTGAATGAACTAATATCTGATTCTCAAGGCATACCTCTGACCGATTTTTATTTCAGACCAACTGTTGCAGATCTGCGAGTTGGAAAATACTGCCATATGCTGACAGTTCCAAATTTAATGTCTTGTATAAGTGCCATATAGAAGAATACTAGGCAGCTTGCGTTCGAAAACCACCGGGGTGTCGTACTGAGAAGACTGAGTGGCTTATGCTCGAAGCCTTTGGTGGATATCTTCTTGAGAAAAAAAGGGGTACCGTACTTCATAAGCTCCCCACCCCCTTAAAGTCTTTGCTAGGGAAGACTCGTTACCTTATGCCAGAAGCTTTTGCAGTATGGGAATCCATTCATTCCCTACTGATGTAGACTGGGAACCTTATCTTTGTACAATTTGTCAATAAAGTTTTGAGATGGATGGAACTGATTTTCGTGGTGATTGGACTGACATATATATATATATATATATATATATATATATATATATATATATATATATATATATATATATATATATATATATATATATATATATATATGTGTGTGTGTGTGTGTGTGTGTCTTTGTCAGTCCGACAGCTGATTATTTGTATGGCAAGAATTGTCTCGCTGTCGTTACTGAATTCATTGCGTATTTGGACTGACTTCCGCGTGTCGCAATGCTTTAAATTTGGCTTATGGCAGATTTAATCATCACGTACGGACCATACCTTTGACTGGGAATGCACTATTGATCCATTTTTGTTCTCTTGCTGATTTAATCATTCCTGCGATAAAGTTTATCCCTGACAGGTACTTGTTGATGAAAGTCTGAGCAGAATATACTTGTATTCAGACCGGATGTAATACAATGTTGTCGGCGGAAAATCTGAATTCCTTGGTGTATATCTTTACTGCTCACGGCTTCTGCTAATCCGGTGTCGGTCGAGGAATAATTTCCATAAGGGGGTGACACCGAGGATTAAAAACAAAGAGGCACGAGAAAATGATTTATTGCACTAAATCATAGAGCAAACAAGCTACAAAGCTGCTCCACACAAGCACACACAAGCATGATGCTACAGCAGATGCACAAACACTACACGAAGGATTACATCCTACGCTTGAGCAAATACTCGCGAACTGACGAGGATGCTAAGGGAGTAGCGAGTGGAACCGCGGACTCCAAGGCGGAGACTGAGGTAAAGCGACACCAAGCAATCTCCTGGCCCGAATGGCGTCTCGGACTAACTCAGAAATAAAAAGACACTCGATCGTCATGTAACGAGACATGGCAAGGATAGCCAGGTCATCTTTAGGATTGACGGAGGGAAATTAGATTCGCCTAGGATTTTTGATGATGGTGGGATAATATTGATAAGCACGGTTCTCTTGCACCATGCTCTCTTGATGACGAAGACCGGTGACTCCTGCCATTGCGGAAAGCTGAACGGCACGCTCAGGAGTAGCGCCGTAACCATCATGGAAAATGTAGGTGCACTTACCAACAGGAATCGGGGCTGACAGATGAACATGAGCAACATATTTCCGGATTCATCCTTCAGCAGAAAACTGGAATACTTGATAATGAGGTGGATCTCCGAGAGGATAAATACTACGCCACATGTTGTCAAGGAGGGCGGCAAAGCTGAGAGGTGCAGGAGTGGGATTAAACTCGATGGGAACAACACCGGGATCTAAGGAAAGGGCACTGAACTCATGGAAGTTGACCGCCATCTACGCATGAAAACATGGGTTAATGGTAACCAAAATAAGACTACATGCAGCAAACAAATGCAACAACCAAATGCAGCAATCAAGGGCAACAACAAGACTCTATACTACCATTTTCTAACGTTCCAGTGGACTAGGACGCTCTACAGCCAGACCTGCTCTGATACCAAGCCTGTGGCACCCCGGCTCAGAGAAAGCCAGAACGCCCCGTATTCCAACCCAGAGATCGAGGTGAAGTCTTCTGGAATACGGCACTGCTTAGTATAGAACAAACCAGCTCTTTATTACACCACGAATGTGAATACAAGGGTTCCGATATTACAATGAATAACATTGGTATGGCGACACTACGCCAACCACGGTTGCTCTATACAAGCAGCATAACAACTTAAAGCAGCGGAACAACTACTGGCAATGGAACAACAAGCGGCGATGATGGACTCCAATCCGCAGGGACTCTGGCTGGAACATTTATCCGAGCTCGCGAACAAGGGAACAACACCAAATAAGCAAGCAATCCAGGCACGACCTACAAGCTGGCATGACACGCCAGGTCAGTACATTGAATGTACTTGCAAGCTCACAATAGCCAGAAGCATTCAAGACAAACAACAGCATGGCAAGTATAGGTTACTCATGAATTATCATGAGATCATCAGGATAACATAGCATGAACAACATGATACAGCTAGACAATATGAGCATGGCATGAACATATAAATCTGATGATACTAGTATGCAACATGATGACACTACATGCACCATTTAATTTGTCCGGGTTACCTCGTAACCATCACATGCATCACTTACCAACCTCGGACATTACACGATCATCTCAGGATCAAATCAAGCTTAGTATAAACAATACCGTAGTAATAATCAAATGACCACAAGGAGCTTGATATTTACCATCGATTCTCGCACAACATCACGAATATCCAACAACTCGGTATCCTTGATACCACGGTGATCATTCCGGCGATCTCAACCATGACCAACACTTGGCCTCAAATGGTGATCTTTCCGGCGATCACAACCAACTTATCATCATTGAACAGGGGTTGTTATTAAGTACATTATTATTATCACTGTTGACTCATAGTGTGACCAACTACGAACTGGGCCCTTATCCACGGGCACGGCTATCGATAGATTTATTATACACTCTGTAGAGGTAGCGCACTATACCCACACTACGGAACCCATGGCCTCGCATTCCCATTCGGGTGGACCAACGGCATTTCGACAAAACCGATCTACTGCCATGACACTCTGCCGGCCACTCCGACCAACTCCCCTTTAGCTAAGTCCCGGGTGGCCCCATGTCTACCAAAGATACAACGACCACCGTCATGGCCAAACATTAGCGGTCCCAAATGGAGACCTGGATCCATAACAACAACAACGGGCACACAAGGTTATGTCTACTTACCGGGCTAAGGTACCGTACGCCCATAACCTTCCCTCGTTGGAGGCACCGGCGAGAGGCACGACAATAGACCCAGTTAGGACCTTCCCATAAAGGTAAGCGTGGTTGCACTAGTCAGTTCAATATGGTGGCACCATGACTCAGCCAATACTTTTTCAAGTTCAATTTAATCCGGTTAAACTAGAATGCAATTACAATGCATGAGCATGAATATCAACATAATCATGAGAGAACCACGTAACTATCCACCATATGAACAACGAATCATAAGCATGGCATACTGACTAGCATGAACATCATAAGTACATACTTCTCCGAAACATAGCATGACCACTAACATCAACAATAAATATCATGCAAGAACATATCAACAATACCAACATGCAAGCATTTAACTAACTTGATGCAAAGGAACATGCATGACAATGGTACTCGGGGCAGACGACAGTCATGCACCGAAGACCATCACCAACATCAACATGTACTACTAGCAAGCATAAACATATGAAAATAATACTAGCAACTAGCAGGGCATGATAACCAGGTGCATAACAACATAGCAAGAAAATAAGCATTAACCCCGAAGCATTACAAAAACTACAATAACCACATTTTAAACAAGCAATCTTTTAATAAATATTCAAGTTGAAAACCATGGCTAATGCATGACTATCATGCAAGCGGATATTGTGGCTTGCCTGGGGGTAACGGAGACTTCGGGAAGAAGTGCGGTGAAGCCGCGGAACGAAACGCCAAAACGCTTCCCTCTCAGAGGGGGCTGATTAGAGGCAAGGGTATAATGGTCATTTTCACAGTGTGAACACTTAGTGAAAATGGTACCAACAGAACGAGCTTGACGACACGAAGATGTGAGCGTTGGTTTCACCTGATTCGGAGTTACGGTCTCGAAGATATGAGGTGTTGAAGGAGAGGGACCAATATGTGAATAATTCTACATCAAACAGGTCCCTAAGTGGATAAATCAGAGGCAAAAAAATCAGAAATACGCTTTCTGAATTGGAAAACGCCTTTTAGATAATAGAAGGAGAAAATACGCTTTTGAACAAATGAAAGCGTACTACAGAAATACGCCTTCACAGAACTGAGAGCGTACTCACGCGAAGGCGCTTCCACTTATCCATGTGGACGTGGGCCTTGGGCCGCTTACACGCAGGTCCCACGCGGTCAGGGGAGGGGGCCAGGTGAGGTTGTCTTCTTCCTCGCTCCTGTCCCGCACGGGACATAGGAGGAGCAGGGGAGGGCCCTGCCGGTGGTGACCCAGCCGGCTCCGGCCACAATTGGCCGAGGCGAGGCCACCGGGCGGAGCGGGATGGAGAGCTTCTACCTCTTGGAGCAGCTGCAGGCAACGAGGAGGGCGCGAGGTTGAGGCTATGGGCGGAGGTTGGAGGAGGCAGAAGCGGGCGGTGGCAAGGGGTAGGCCAGCTCCGGCCGTCTCTGGCCCGGTCGAGGGCACTGGCGGATGTGCGAGGAAACGACGCACCCATTCAGAGAATCAGCCGCCGTCGGGGTGGGGTGGAGAGGAGAGGAGGCCATGGCGACGGAGGCGGACAAAGAGGCGGTGGTGGTGATGGATCTCGGTGGTGCGGGCGCTCCAGCGAGGGGGCAAGAGGTTGGGGCGGCTCGGTGGGCCGAGGGGAACACGATGGACGTGGCTAGAGGAGGAGAGGAGGCTCGGATTGGCCTAGGCAGCTCGACTCCGGCGATGGCTGAGACGGACTCTGGCGAATGAAGGAAGAGCCCGAGGACTCTGGTGGGCAAATGAGGCGAGGGAGGAGCTGGTGAGGTCCGGGACGGATCGAGGGATCCTTATATAGGCGAGGAGAGGGCTCCGGAGCTCACAAGCGAGCTGGAGTAGTGCCCTAATGGGGGTCAGAGGTTGGGCATCGCAGGGGCACTGTTGTGACGGCGCAATGCTGGCAAACCACGACGAGGCATCAATGCAGGGCGATGCAGTCAAGCACGGGGGAGCTCCTGGACAAGGATGGAGGTCGAGACGAGGAGGGAGGCGACGGGAATAGTGGCCGGATCGATCCAGAGCGCGCGCCGTGCATGACGCAAGCGTGATCACCACGCGCACTGGTGCGAGCGGCACGCTTTGGCGTGGCCAACCATGTCCAGTAGATGGACCTTAGTGCCCTTAGTAAAGATGCAGAAAGAAATTGGACCAGGGGCAAATAAGTGATTTGCACTTAGCTCCAAAGTAAATCAACAGGAAGGTGCTGGTAACTTCCTGTGATTAAACCACCTTGGTAACTTAGTAAGTAAGTTGTCTGGCGAGGATCTTATGCTAAGATGATGTACATCACCGAAAATCAGACTAACCGGAGGAGTTTAGATGGGGGTTGGTGTAGAAAGTGCAAAACTAGGCAGATTAGGGCACTATGATGTTGCACTCACATACTTAAGTGTTATGAGCTGAAATTAGGTGGAGTGGGATTATTTGACCATATGGAGCTGCTATAAAAACCTCATGCCATTTGGAGTTACCAAAGTGGCACTTGCTTCACAAAGCTCCATTCTGGACAGAATTTAGGAAAATTTACTGAGGATAAATGGGTAAGTGGATTGAGCCAAAACTTGGTGGAGGGAGTATATGTAGATGTAGGAATGTCCTGGTAGATTTTTAGCTCAAATGAAGCTAGGTAAAATAGGGTTGCTTCAAAAAGTGAAAATTTTACCAGAAACCAAGATTTGGAGCTGAGCCCACATAGATGATCTCCATGAGCTCAAATTTGGTAGAGATTCATGATTTGGTCAAATGAAGGATGTGACAAAGTTTCATCTCATTTGGAAATGCCTAGACTATACATCCTTCACAAAGTTCCTTTCAGGATAGAAACTTTGGAAAATCACTGGAAAATAATTACTAGGCAAATGAGTTTGAAATTTGGCACAGAGCAATGATATGGACATGAAAATATGTCCACAAAGTTTGGGGGCAATTGGGCAAAGATAAATAGCACTTGCTTCACAAAGTGCCATTTAGGGCAGAATAGGAAAATGATTATTGGAGGATTATTTTTGAACATGGCAATGAAATGTTTTGCCACATTTCAGCAAGATATGACCCAAACAATTTATTAGAATTATTTGGGAATTTTTAGAATGACAGAGATATAGGTTGCTTCACAACCTAGGGCAAAAAGAATTATTCCTTTAATAGAAAAGGAAAATTCCCTAGAAAAGGAATATTGGGTTGGGTCAAGGATGAAATCGGCAGGGTCTTGGGATGATGAGAAGGATGGCAAGCCACTATAAAACCTAGGAATACATGGTCTTCCCAAGTTTCAGAACCACATAGTGTAACACCCCATATGTGATTCCTACCTTATATGGCAATAAAGCATTTACCAATTGATCCTTGTTCTTTTCCTTGGGGGTTCTTTTTCAATTATGCCTTCTCATTGTCATTGCATTGTCATATTGTATTTTTCTTTATGCATTCATGCTTACTTCGTCATCATCTTTGCATCATGATCATCATGGCATTTCATTGGGCATTGTGCATATTTCATTCCTAGTTTGTTAGATGAGGTCTTCTTGATCTTGTTTTGATGATGGTGGCAAGATCATGCCCTTCTTATACCCCTTTCTTCTAGCACCACCCACTTCCCTTCCCTTCTTTGCTTTTCCCATTCTTTAAATTTTGCTAGTGACTTAACCTCTTCTTTTAAAATGTTCATCTCCTCCCCACATCTTTGTTACCTTGACATAAGTGACCTTGCAAAGCCTTGCCTCATTTTGAAATGATTTGGTCAGGTTCAAAAATGACAGAAGTCTGAACCATATTCAAACTTGTTTTACTTTTCTACCTCTAAAGTTGTCCAAGTCAGTTTTATAAAATAGGGCATAAATCCAGGAGCTAGGGAATATTTTATTTCCCTCCTAATTCCTTTTCTTTTAGCCAGTGCTTTTCTTTTTGTTTCTGCCTGAGGAAAATGGAAAAAAATAGAAACAACAGCAGCATTCAGCAGCAGCGCAGCCCAGTAGCTCATGGGCTTGGCCTCTCCCCCTCGGCCCAGCTAGCCAGCGCGCCCGCAGCCCAGCTAGCAGCCTGCGCGCGTCCCTCTTGCCTTTTCTCACCCAAGCCCCCGCGTACCCCCTCTGCGTCGCTTCCACGTGGCTAGGACGGGCCCGCGTGTTGGCAACCGCTCCCATCGCCTCACCCACCTTTTCGTCATCCTCGCGTCGTCGCCATGGGGACCGTGAGCACGAGGGTGTTGCCGCTCCGTCCTGTCGCCCTAGCCCCTCTTTTAAGCCCCCGCCGTGTCCACCAACCCTCTAGAGTTTCCCGCCTCCTTCCTCGACCGCCGCTAGGCCACCTAGACCACGAGATCCGCCGCTTCACCGCAGCCCCGCACACATCAGAGTGCTCGTCCTCATCGCCGACGTGCTGTTCGGCCACCTATACCCTGGAGATCGTGTCCGGCAAGTTCACCATCGTCGACTACGTCCCTTGCTACTTCTACGGCCCCGAGGGACGCCAAGTTCGACTACCTGCTCGTCGTGTTCCCCCGCGTCGGGCTCCGTTCAACTCTGGCGAGATTCCACCATCTCTGGCCTCTTCTCTCCTAACCAAGTGCACCTCCATGCTTATGGTGAGCTAGCGGACCTCCCCGACCCCTTTTCTTCCTTGTTTGCATGCTCTAGCCACACAAGCCGCGCGCAACCGAACTCGTCGCCGTCGGGCCTCGTCTTCGGCGAGTGCTCCGACCACCGTTGCTCCTCCGCGTATGTCCTTCTTCTTCGCCGTGTCACGTAGGGACTGCTTCGTGCTATCGCCGCACCGTTAGGGCCCATAGAAGTCGCGCCGTAGTTCGTCGCCGCCGCCTCTGTTTGTTGCCGCCGGCATCGCTGTAGTTGTCGTTAGGTGTAGCTGGTCCGCGTCGCGGATGCGCAACTCCTCCAGGAGCACACCGCACGCCTCCGCCACCCGTTTGGGTCGCCGGAGCAGCTCCAACGAGTTCCCCCGACCGACTCTGTTTTCCCTCTGTTTCTGCATCTTCAGTTTAGTCTTATGGCCACGCGCCCCTACTCTATCAGTTGCACGCATGCTAGCCCAGTGGTGTGTCTCTCATTCAGTAAGCCAGCAGCCAGGGTTCGAATCCCCGACGGGGCAGTGGATAAGCCCCCCTTTTTGCCATTTATGTGCCACTGACAAGCCGGTCCCACCTGGCAGCCGCCCAGCTCCTCGCCCCACTCCCGCCCGCATGCAGCGCCACCTCAGCTTCCCCCTGGACCCACCAGTCAGCGACTGTGGCTGGCCCAGGTTGGGTATGTTTAGCCTTTTTCCTTTTCCTTTTCTGTTTTTGTTTTTAGTTTCTTTTTCAGCTTTTTCTTTTGCATATTCATATATTTTAATATATGCATCTGTTGGAAATGCTTTATATATGAAATCTGCCTAGTTTTTAGTGTAGAATTTTTAAATGCACTTTGTTGCCATGTTAAAAACATTTAAATATGCTCAAATTTGTTAAATTCATAACTAAATAACCATAGCTCCAATTTTGACAAACTTTATTTGTATTTGTGGTGGAAAAATGCGTAGATTAAGATGGTGCTGTTCCTTTGCATGTTTAACAACTTTAAAATATGACTTTCTCATATCTGTCCTATATGTGTTGTTATGAACATGGGAGTTTCCGGAAATTGTTGTTTGTTCTTTCCGGCCCATTTAAAATGCTAGCATGTTGTTGTTGGTCCTAGTTGCACCCCTTGCGATGTTAAACAACTTATAAAACTTGTTGGGTGCTTGTTTAATTCAACTACAAAACCTTTTGTCTATGTTTGTTTTGTTATCTTTTGCATGTTGTGTCCCTACATGTGTTGTGATCTTGTTTATTGCAATGCCACATGTGCACTCATCTTGCCCCTAGGGGTTGCATCATATCCTACCCATATTCATATGCATCATATCTTGCATCAAGTGTTTGAGCAGTGCATGATGATTGATTGTTGTTCCGGTGTTTGCATTGTTGTGTTGGTTAGAGCCTGGTGACGATTCAGAGTTCGAGGTTCCTTTCGAGATTGAGTTTGACGAGCAAGGTTACGATCCCTTCGTGGACTCAACAGGCAAGATGACCATTCCCAAATATCACATCTATCTTGGCCTATTCTAGTTGTCTCGTTCTTTAGATATGCATTGATGCCTATTCCCGTTTGTCAGCCTCCTATTGTTGCCATGAAACATTCTAACTGCCTAACTAGCAAACTGTTGATTGGCTAAGTACGCTTTGCTCAGCCCCTCTTATAGTGTTGTTAGTTGCAGGTGAAGTTATGAAGACTGCTCCATGTTGAACTTGTTATTGGGATAACACAATATGAATGTGTTATAAACTAATGCGCCTATATATTGGTAATGGGTGGAAGCCTTGGCCTTCTGCTTGGTGTTTTGTTCCACTCATGCCACCTTAGGAACCGATAAACCAGTGTGATGTTCCTTGATTTTGCGTTCCTAACATGGTTGGGGTATATGGGCCCCCTTGATAATTCGCACTGCTTAAAGCTTTTCCAGCAAGGCCCAACATTGGTTTTACATTTTCCTAATAACTAAAACTTTCATAGGGCGTTGCAAACCCGAGTTCTTAGTTAACAACCCGGGCCAGTGCTCCTCGTGAGTGTTGGTCCAAACTGGGGGTCCTGCAGGGCCACCTTGGGGAAACCCGAGGTCTGGTAAAAAGATGTAGCATTGCCCAACTGGTCGTGGCCTGAGACGAGATACGCGCGGCTACTATCAGGGTGTCAGCAGGCCGGGAGGTCTTGCTGGATTAGTTTTAACTTGGTTGAAATATCTTGAGCACAGGATTCCGAGAATACTCGGCTCTTCCCACTTTGGAGTTGCGACTCCGCGGATCGTGAGCTTTTGATGGGCTAAGTTGGGACACCCCTGCAGGGCTTGATCTTTCGAAAGCGTGCCCACGGTTATGTGGCGGATGGGAATTTTTTAATATCCGATTGTGGACAACTTGACACCATATCCATAAGAATACACTACCTGTGTTAGTAACCGTGATGGTCTCTTTCCGAAGGGCTTCGGGAATCATGAGTAGCTAGGATCACTTCTGGATCAACTTGGCGATCGTTGGCACTTGTTCTCATCTCCCTCTAAACTCGTAAGCTAGTTTCTTAGTGCTTGCTGCAAACCCTTTTATAACCTTTCCACACCTAAGGCTTTGGTAGTTTTGATACCCGGGAACAGGATTGCTGAGTCCTTTGTGGCTCACAGTTTCAACACACACCAGATGCAGGTACCGCTGAGAAAAATGCAAGAGATGGTTCAGAACTTCAGTGGGAGTTCGATGAAGAGCGTGGACATTACTATGTTTCGTATCCCGATGATCAGTAGTGGTTCTTACTAGGAGGATCCGCGCTTGTGTTTATGGTATGTTTCCCATTTGGTTTTCATCCGTAGTCGGACATGTCGTTGCCTGCCTGCGGGCCGCAACTCGCTCCTACTACGGCCTGGTACGGCCCAGCTGATCGACCAGTTGTCCAAGACCCTCGCGAGGAGAACGACGTCAAGACCACCTCAGGAGCGGCCTCGACAAGGTGCTTCGGAGGGGCGGAGAATCCAAGACCAAGCCTGCCTTAGGAGGAGGCAGTGATGTCTGCAGTGATGCACCGCGCCAGCAGGTGCCAGCGTCCGCCAGCGGCGCAGATACCATTTCGATGCAAGGGGGACAGCGCAGCCGAAGGTTCTCGAGGAGCGGGGCATAGTTTCCCCATCGGTGCAACAAGATCGAAGACCACAAGGATGACAAGGAGGATGTCACCGTCGGCCCACCACCGCGTCACCGCCTGGTCCTTTTGCAGGCGAAGACTGCTTTTGTCATGGTAGGAACGTCCTTGTGTTCCCGCTCAAAAATGGCCGTTGTGGGATCCCTTCCCGCCTAAACATTTCGGGGGAAGAGGACCGTGGCTGCCTATATAAGTAGCAAGGGTTCCCACTGTGAAGGGGATCGATCCATACACTCTGCCACCACACAAGGAGCAAGAACACTTGCCTCCTGACCCTCCTGAGATCACCTCCTGAGCTCAGGAACCACTGTACTAGCTCATATTCGAGTCCACTCGAGGCTAATCCACCAAAGCAGGAAGTAGGGTCTTACACCACACGGTGGCCCGAACCTGGATAAACTCTTGTGTGTTATATCTGTTGTTTGCTTGAATCTCTTCACCGACGAGGGCGAGGTGCTAGGTAGACGCGAGCGGGAGAGATCTTTGTTCACGCCCATGTGTTCGAACTTCTTGGGTTTTGCGGAGCCCTAAATCCGACATTTGACGCGCCAGGTAGGGGGCGTGTCGAAATCTCGCCTCTCCGACGACCTTGCTTCCCCTCTCCGGTTCAGCGCCGCTACGATGACTGCGGCCTGCCACATCCGCGGGGCCTGACTCCCTCCCCGTCGACCGAGCAATACCAACGGACCGCGCCACCCATGGGCGCTCCTCCTCCTTCCTCGACGACGCTCCTACCGGCCAGACCACCGGGGGGCGGCCTGCACTGCCACTCCCGCCTCATGTGGCCTCGCCGGTCACGCTCTGAATGGCGTGACGGCTGTCCCAGCACGCGGGGTCGCATGCACGTGCTGTCTTCCGGGAATCACAGCACACGGACGGCACGTAGCTGCGAGCTGCGGGGCGTCGCCAACAGGGAGCGGCCTTGCCACGGGGTCTCCTGCATCCTTGGTGGGTCCCAAGCCCCGGCGTCTGCCCGGCACGTCAAGTCGCACTTTCGGCAGGTTGGGGCTGCCGCCTAGCCGCGGGAGGCCTTGCAGGCACAGAGCGAGCTAGGGCCCTCCATCACCTTTGGCCCCGACAACCTCACCTCCGAAGCGTCCAGCACTGGCGCTCTCCCCACGGTATGCACGCCCACCATCTGTGGGGTGGCCGTGACGAGGACCCTCATCGACGGCGGCGCCGGCCTCCACATCCTCTCCCCCGAAGCCTTCGGTCATCTGCATGTGTCCTACAGGCAGCTCCTCCCCACCAAGCCCTTCTCAGGGGTCGTGGGCTCGGCCGTTCCGCTCGGCCAAATCCACCTCCCAGTCACCTTCGGCACATCGGCTAACTACCGGACTGAGCTCATCGACTTTGATGTTGCGCCCATCCGCCTTACAACGCCGTCCTCGGTTTCCCAGCCTTGGGAAAGTTCATGGCGGCGACTCACCCGGGCTACAACACCGTCAAGATGCCCGGGAGCAGCGGTGTCATCACCATCAAAGGAGACCCCAAGGCCGCCCTTCAGGTCCTCGGGCGTGCTTACAGGGCTGCTGCTGCAGCTCACCCAGGGGCGAAGGGGGCTCCGGAGGCTCCGGAGGCTGCGCCTACCAAGAAGAAGCAGCTCTTTTCCCAGGACCCCGCCGAGACAAAGCAAGTGCTCGCCGACGAAGAAGGCTCAGGAGCCACCTTCACCATCGGTACGGGCATGGATTTAGAGAAAGAGGCGGCGTTGGTCAGCTTCCTCAAGGCCAACAAGGACGTGTTTGCCTGGAAAGCCGCAGACTTGGTCAGGGTGCCTAGGCATGTCATCGAGCATCACCTCATGGTATGCCCCAATGCGCGCCCTATCAAGCAAATGGCGTGTAGACAAGCCCTGGAAAAGCATGCCTTTATCGTTCAGGCAGTTAGGAAGCTGGAGGAAGCTGGCGTCGTACGGGAAGTATGGCACCCGTAGTGGCTAGCCAACCCCATCATAGTCCCGAAGAAAGGAGGCAAGGAATGCATGTGCATCGACTTCACGAGCCTCAACAAATTCTGCCCTCAGGACCCCTTCCCTCTCCCGCGCATCGACCAAATCGTGGATTCAACGGCTGAGTGCGATTTCCTCTGCTTCCTTGACGCTTTCTCGGGCTACCACCAAATCAAGATGGCGGTGGAAGACGTGGAGAAAACGGCGTTCCTGACCCCATGTGTGGTCTACTGCTACACCTGCATGCCTTTTGGGCTGAGGAACGCAGGCGCCACCTTCTAGCGCCTGATGCACATCACCCTCGGCCCTCAGCTCGGGAGGAATGCAGAGGCCTATGTCGGCGACATCGTGGTTAAGACCAAGGAGGCCACGACCCTCATCCAGGACCTAGAAGAAACGTTCGCCAACCTGCGCAAGGTGAAGCTGTGCCTCAACCCGAAGAAGTGCGTGTTCGGCGTACCCTCCAGCAAGTTGCTAGGGTTCCTGGTTTCGCACCAGGGCAGCGAGGCTAACCCGGAGAAGATCAAGGCCATCGAGAGAATGAGGCCGCCCACAAACCCGAAGGAAATGCAGAAGCTCGCCAGATGTGTGACATCCCTCGGGCGCTTCATCCCTAAGTTTGGGGAACGTGCCCTTCCATTCTTCAAGCTCATGAAGAAGAAAGGGCCCTTTGAGTGGACTCCGGAGGCCGATGCCGCCTTCCGGGATCTCAAGGAATACCTCACCAGCTCGCCGGTTATGGTAGCACCACGACCCCTGGAGCCCACGACACTCTACCTCGTTGCAACGTCTCATTCCGCCAGCGCAGCACTAGTCATGGAGCGCGAGGAAAGGCCCTGAAGCCCAAAGCCACCGGGCGGCTCGGCACCTTCAGGGCCCAGGCCGCCCCCTGACGCGGCCTCGGGGGCAGATTCAACCACGGGAACTGACGGCCCCACCACTCAGGAAGAAGCTCCTAAGGTTCCTAGGGCGCCCGCGGACCCTGCTGCGCCGAACCTCGTGGAGCACCCGGTGTCCTTCGTCAGCACATTACTGCGTGAGACGCGCTCACGCTACCCGATGCCCCAGAAGCTGGTCCTAGCACTCCTCGTCGCCTCCAGGAAGCTGTGCCACTACTTCCAAGGCCATCCCATCAAGGTTGTTTCATCATATCCTCTCGAGAAGGTGTTGCGGGGTCCGAATGTCGTCGGGAGGGTCGCCGAGTGGAACATCGAGCTTCAAGCGTTCCAGTTGGAGTTCAGCACCACGCGGGTGATCAAGGGAGCAGCTCTGGCAGACTTTGTGGTGGAGTGTACTAACGCGCCGGAGCGGGGGGCCAGCAAAGACCGCTCGCTGGTCCCCGACGATGAATCCCCAGACAGATGGGTAGTATATTTCAACGCCGCCTTCTCACGCCTCGGCGCGGGGGCTGGCGCCGTGTTGGTATCTCCCACTCAGGATAAGTTGTACTACGCTATGCAGCTCTGCTTCCGCAAGGCTAGAAAGTCTCTAACAACATTGCCGAATACGAGGGCCTAATTGCCGGGCTCAAGGCTGCCGCTGCGCTGGTGGTCAAGCGTCTCACCATCAGGGGCGATTCGCAACTCCTCGTCGACTTATCCAACAAGAAATACAAGCCCAAGGACGAGCACATGGGGGCATATCTGGATGAGGTGCGTGAGATGGAGAAGCGATTCCAAGGGCTGGAGGTGCAGCACGTACCAAGAGGCACCAACAAAAAAGCAGACGACATCGCCAAACGAGTCTCCAGACGAGAGCCTCAAAGACCCGGCGTCTTCGAGGAGCGGCTACTCAAGCCGTCGGCACCACCACCAGCCCCTGAGCCGGCCTCCCCTCAGTAGGGGTTACCAGCGGCGCCTCCCGATGGCGCCCCGCCCTGCGGGCCACCCTCCAGAGCCTGCCTGCTGCTCGCCGTGGAGCCCGAGGAGGGTTGCTGGACCCAAGAACTAAAGATGTACCTACAACAAGATACCCTGCTGGACAAAGAAGAAGACGCAGAGCGCATGGTCCGGTAGGCCTCAACTTATTGCATCCAAGACGGTGAACTCTACAGCAGGCGCCCCAATGACGTCTCGCTGAAATGCATCTCGAGGAAGCAAGGGCGCGAGCTGCTGGTTGATATCCATGGTGGAGACTGCGGCTATCACTCGTTGTCCCGAACCCTCGTGGGCAAGGCCTTCCGCAGCGGCTTTTACTGGCCCACGGCGCTCAACGACGCCTCGGAGCTCGTGCGGGCTTGCGAGGTGTGCCAGTTTCAGGCCATGCAGATCCATTAGCCGGCGCAGGGCCTTCAGATGATTCCGCTCTCCTGGCCCTTCGCGGTCTGGGGATTGGACATCCTGGGTCCATTTCCTCGGGTAGCAGGGGGCTACCGCTTCCTGTACGCCACCATCGACAAAATCACCAAGTGGGCGGAGGTGGAGCCTGTTTGTGTGATCCCAGCCGGGTCGGCTGTCAAGTTCATCCAGGTCCTCGTGAGGCGATTCGGGGTCCCCAGCCGCATCATCACAGATAACAGTTTGCGGTTCACAAGTAATCTCTTCAGGTCATATTGTGCTTACCTTGGAACACAGATCTGCTACGCTTCGGTAGCTCACCCTAGGAGCAACGGCCAGGCCGAACGCGCCAACGCAGAGGTCTTGCATGGCCTCAAGACGCGCAGATTTAAGAAGAAGCTTGAGGCTTGCGGCAGGGGCTGGATTGACGAACTCCAGTCCGTGTTGTGGTCAATCCGAACCACTGCCACCAAACCTATGGGGGAAACTCCTTTCTTTCTCGTCTGTGGGGCAAAGGCGGTCCTCCCTCACGAGGTCAAGCATCGCTCCCCACGGGTCTTGGCCTTCAATGAGGAATGCCAGGACGCCGCCTCGCGGATTGTCCTCGTGCTAGGCGAGGAGGGCCGCTGCCGAGCTGCCCTCAGGGTGGCACGTTATCAGCAGGCGCTGCGGCGGTACCACTACCGCAGCGTCCGCGCGAGAACACTTGAAGTTGGTGACTTGGTCCTGAGGCGGGTCCTCTCCCGTGAGGGGCTCCACAAGCTCTCGCCCATGTGGGAGGGCCCGTTTAGAATCGCTCGTGTTTCTAGGCCTGGTGCTGTGCACCTAGAGACGCAAGATGCGATACCTATCTAGAATTCCTGGAACATCGAGCACCTCAGGAGGTTCTATCCGTAATCAAGGCTCCGTGCCCGCGAAGGTCTCCGCCTGTGACACTCTCACGTAATAATGAGTTGGGATTGTACACGCCTCGGAGTCTCCTGTGCATTGCCTACGGGCCCTCAGACGGGGCTCCCACCCACGCCCCAGTGGCAGTCCTTAGCTCCACGCTGGGAAGAAGACGTAGCGTAGGGGTCGGACACGACCTTTTTTCCTTTTTGCTTGGTGTTTGGCTGTCAGCCTTTTCTACTTCCTTGGCTATCAGCCCTTCCTCTACCCCATGCTATGATGTTTTCGTGTTTCTCGCACTTCTTGCATTTGGTTGAAAGTCTTGTTTGGGATCTTTCTCAGCAGTTTTGAGTTTACTACGCCACTCGCTCTTCTTCGCGCACCTCGCACGTGGGGGCTGGGGCATGGTCGGTCACCGGCCCTCGGTTGCCGTGGCCCCGTGACCTCGCCTGGCCAAGCCTGCTCAGGCTCTGGCACCGGGCTTCTCAGTCCGCACAACCTATGTTACGGAGCCGCTCATGCTTTGGTGCTCTAACCCGCACTCGGCACTCTCAGTAGATCTCAGCGGCTGACCCCCGCTCGAGGGCTGTACAAGCCCTTCAGATTCAGCCACCTCGTCACGACCCGATGGGGCTCAGGATGCCGGAGTCAGGAGGACTCTGCCTCGGGATGACGCGACTCATAAAAGCTAAGTGATTTCACCCAGGCAACAAAAAACATGACAGCGAGTTCTCGCTTCTTACATATATCAGAGCCCATTACACGCCTCCTCGAGGCAACTTGAAATTTGGACGCAGAAAGGACATGAAGGAAAGGAAAGGAGAAGAAGCAGAGGCCGCTCCCACTCAGTCGGAGTCTTCCAGTTCCTCCGGCTTCACCTAGCCACAGCGGCGCGGCAACCCCCTCCCCTCGCCGGGCCAAGCTCGGCGGCATGGTGGTTCGTCGCGGCCGCCACCGCTGGAGGAGCTGGTGCTGCCACATAGGGTGGACCCACGGCACCCCCAGGACTGAGATCGTCTTCAGAGGAGGAGCTGCTCCTCCGGACGTCGTCCCCGTCGTCCTCTTCATCATCAACCTCGGGACAGCACCCAAGGCGCCTCCCTTCCTCCAAGAAGACCCTAACGAACAGTGTGGAGACGCCATCATACCTGAAGTGGAGCGCACACCTCCCATGCAACCGGTGTGCGCGAGCAAACGGTTGCCAGCCGCGCTCCAGGAACACATCACCCGAGGGAGCCACATCGACCTCCACCCAGGACACACCACTGCAGCAACCGTCAGCCTGCAACCAGATGCCGCCGAGGCCTCCCGCTGGTAACATGTCGCCAAACGAGAGGGGAAGCCGGAGCCACGGGCCACCAGGCTTCTCTGCCCACACCATGAACTCCGATGACACATCTAAGGAATGAAGGTGTGGGCGCGGAGGAAGCATCACCAATAGCACCGTTGCACGCGTCCTCTCCCTCCGCGGCCGCGACCGCCTTCACCACGGGAGGATGCTCCGCGCCTTTCACCAGCGGCAACGTCAGAACTCAGAAGGCCGCACCCGGCCCCCAAGAAGTCGTTGCAGGCGCAGAGGCATGCTTGCGGGGGCGACCGCGGCCCCTCTTCGGCGGCAGCGGGGCTAGATCCTTCGGGGCCTTCCCCTTCTCCGCGGCGGACGGCTTCCTCGATGGCGCCGTGGAGATCTCGCGACAATAGAGAGAGCGAAGAACAAGCAAGGGGAAGATGTCGCTGGCTTGAAAACGGCTTGGGGGCTCCCCCTAGTCCCATTTATAGGGTGGAGGAGCCCAACCGCCAGCCACTGGCGTCGCAGCCATTACGCCCCCGTCGCCTGCGCCAAGGAGTTGTCAAGTCGTATGATCACCGAGACTGCGTGGGAAGTGGAGCCTCTACGTCCCATCCAACAGTCGCACGCTGGCCTGGCCAGAAGCCTTTTAGGGCCCGCGGCGCTTCGTCCTCTACTAAGGCTTTGCCCCGAAGCCAACTCCATGCGCGCCTTGGTCCTGGGGGCTACTGTCGGTGTACTGGGAACCAGGGTACCAGACTAGCCTATCTGCGGGCCACAACGCGCTCCTACTACGGCCTGGTACGGCCCAGCTGATCGACTAGCTGTCCAAGACCCTCGCGAGGGGACTAAGCCTCGCGAGGAGAACGACGTCAAGTCTCCCTCAGGAGCGTCCTCTGCAAGGTGCTCCGGAGGGGCGGAGAATCCAAGGCCAAGCTTGCCTCAAGAGGAGGCAGTGATGTCAGTAGTGATGCACCACGCCAGCGGGTGCTTGCGTCCGCCAGCGGTGTAGTTACCATTTCGGTGCAAGGGGGACAGCGCAGCCGCAGGTTCTCGAGGAGCGGGGCAAAGGTTTCCCCATCGGTGCAACAAGACCGAAGACCACAAGGACGACAAGGAGGATGTCACCGTCGAGCCCACCACCGCGTCACTGCATGGTCCTTTTGCAGGCCAAGACTGCTTTTGTCTGGGTCGGAACGTCCTTGTGTTCCCGCTCAAAAATGGCCGTTGTGGGATCCCTTCCCACCTAAACATTTCGGGGGTAGAGGACCATGGCCGCCTATATAAATAGCAAGGGTTCCCACCGTGAAGGGGATCGATCCATACACTCTGCCACCTCACAAGGAGCAAGAACACTTGCCTCCTGACCCACCTGAGCTCACCTCCTGAGCTTAGAAACAACTGTACTAGCTCATATTCCATCCCGCCCGAGGCTAATCCACCAAAGCAGGAAGTAGGGTCTTACACCACATGGTGGCCCGAGCCTAGATAAACTCTTGTGTGTTCTATCTGTTGTTTGCTTGAATCTCTTTACCGACGAGGGCGAGGCGCTAGTTAGACGTGAGCGGGAGAGATCTTCATTCACGGCCCTGTGTTCGAACATCTTGGGTTTTGCGGAGCCCTAAATCCGATAGGACCCAGTCTTATTTGGATGATGTATGCTATTGTTTTCAATGTGTGACATGGCGAGTGTAAGCCAACTATCTTTTCTATTTCATCCCCGAACTTTTACATGAGATGTGCAAAGATACCATACTTGAGATCATTCTAGTATGCGCTTATGTCTTTAAGTCGTGCCTCGACACATAGGAGACGTAGTCGCATACTGGGCATTAGAAGTTGGTATCAGAGCCTTCTCTGACCTAGGAGCACCCTGATTGATCGAACCACTGACGGTTGAGTCTAGGCACACACACAAAATGTTTTAAGTCCTCATCCCCCTTCATCGCTCTGGTGAGGACTCCTGACGTTGTTCTATCTCCTCTACTCTCAAAATTTCACAAAAAAAATTTTAGGATCACGCGAGTATTGTTTGGATTGTTCTGATATCTTTGTGACGAGAACATTGTTCTCGATGCCTCCTGTCATTTAGGGGTTGTGGCAGTGTCCCGGGGAGATGAGCTGTGAGGTGTTGTCGTCACAAATGTATCGTAGCGGTTCTAGAATACTAGAGGTGGCCAACATCGAAAACTCTTCTATGCATGTTAGGTGGTAAGATAACCCCGACATCACCCAGTACTGGGGAGATAGTTCGGGAGTATTGCCACAGCTAGTATAGCGGATGCATTTTGAAGGTCCGAGGTAAATAGTTTCCGAGGATGACTGGTTATGTGTTGACGGATGGATACAGCTGGATGTAGGTTTAGAGTTTAGTGCGCGGTGCTTCCCCTATATCTGGAACACCAGATTGCATAATCGGAAAGCTTCGGGAATTAATAAGTGGGTTTTAAGTAGCTCGTACGTAATCTTCCAACGAGTGCATGGTATGAGGTTTGGGGTTCAACATCTAGTGAAGAGGTTTCATGGGCGCTGTTCCAATTGGGAGTTGCATCTTAAAGGATCCTTGGCTATGCTGATCCGGGGATTGGTAGACCCTTTGTAACACGTGCCATGGGGCATTCAGCACGAACATGTGGGATGAAACTTCTATTATGTATTTGTTCCATCTTTACCTTGTTGTTTTATTCTATCATTTTGTTCTCCCAAGTGGCTTCTCAACAAGTTGTTGTACAGTTAAGTTGTGGAATTCATTCGTTCATTTTGTTCGAATGATCATTGTGAAGACTATATGTTGCAATATCTAGCTGTTGATTCAGCTTATCTATTTTGCTTCAATGGCTAACAGTTGTCATCATCTTCTGGATGGCTCCTTAGAAGGTTCCCAACCCAAACCAAGAGGGTGAAGAAGAGCGTCCTCCTGAACGTCCTCCTTCCCCTCCTCCTCTGTCTGAGGCATAGAGAGCGATTATGCAAGAAACCAACCAGAACACTCAGATGCTCATGCAAATGATGCAAAATTTTCAAGCAAATCAAGGAAATCAAGGGAACCAAGGCCAAGGAAATATGTTCAATCAACCACACTTTGCGACACTGAACCTATTCCTGGCAAACCAACCAAAGTCATTCAGTTACTGTGTGGACCCGCTAGGTGCTAAATACTAGATCACAGACATCAAGAAGAACTTTGAATGCAGTAACGTAAGACCTGAGGATTATGTCAAGTTTGTCACTTTCCAACTCAAAGATCAAGCTGTTGATTGGTGGCAACAGTACAAAGACTCCAGAGGAGGTCGTGAGATCTCGTGGACTGACTTCTGCAGAGATTTCCGTTCTGATCACATTCCAACAAGTGTCATTGAAGGCATGCGTGTGCAATTCCGCAACCTGAAGCAAGGCACCATGTCCGTCTATCAATACAATGTCAAGTTCTAGAATCTTGCGTGTTATTCGAAGCAAGACATCCCCGATGCCAAGACCAAAATCTACCAATTCCGAGGTGGTCTGAAAGATGAACTCTAACTAGCTCTCACCTTGTTCGAGATGGATGAATTTGACCAATTCTACAATATGGCTCTCAAGCAAGAGGCAGCTCAGCTCCGATACCAACTTGTAATGCCCAGTATGCGACTATGTCTCCGACGTGTCGAGGCATGACTTAGAGACATAAGCGCATACTAGAATGATCTCAAGTATGGTATTTTTGCACATTTCATGTAAAAGTTCAGGGATGAAATTGTAAAAGATAGTTGGCTTACACTCGCCACGTCACACAATGAATACAATAGCATACATCATCCAAATAACATAGGGTCCGGCTACGGACAAAAACCAAACGAGAAAGATACCATAAACACAAGCCCGGATCCTCCTAGTAAGAACCACTACTGATCGTCGGGATACGAAACATAGTAACGTCCACGCTCTTCGTCGAACTCCCAGTGAAGTTCTGAACCATCTCTTGCGTTGTTCTCAGCGGTACATGCATCTGGTGTGTGTTGAATCCGTGAGCTACAAAGGACTCAGCAATCCCGTTCCCGGGTATCAAAACTACCAAAACCTTAGGTGTGGAAGGGTAATAAAGTGTTTGCAGCAAGCACTAAGAAACTAGCTTATGAGTTTAGAGCGAGAAGAGAACAAGTGCCAACGGTCGCCATGTTGATCTAGAAGTGATCCTAGCTACTCACGATCAAACATAACCCCATCGTGTTCACTTCCCGAAGCCCTTCGGGAAGAGACCATCACGGTTACTCACACAAGTTGTGTATTCTTATGGACATGGTGTCAAGTTATCTACAACCGGATAGTAACAAATTCCCATCCGCCACATAACCGCGGGCACGGCTTTCGAAAGATCAAATCCTGCAGGGGTGTCACAACTTAGCCCATCACATGCTCACGATCTGTGGAGTCGCAACTCCAAAGTGGGAAGACCCGAGTACTCTTGGAATCCCATGCTCAAGATATTTCGACAAAGGTAAAACTAATCCAGCAAGACCTCCCAGCGTGCCGACACCCTGATAGTAGCCGTGTGTATCTCGTCTCAGGCCAAGACCAGATGGGCGATGCTACAAGTTTTTACCAGACCTCGGGTTCCCCCAAGGTGGCCCTGCAGAACCCCCAGTTTGGACCAACACTCATGAGGAGCACTGGCCCGGGTGGTTAATTAAGAACTCGGGTTTGCAACGCCCTATGAAAGTTTTAGTTATTAGGAAAATGTATAACCAATGTTGGGCCTTGCTGGAAAAGCTTTAAGCAGTGCGAATTATCAAGGAGGGCCCATAAACCCCAACCGTGTTAGGAACGCAAAATCAAGGAACATAACACCGGTTTATCAGTTCCTAAGGTGGCATGAGTGGACCAAAACACCAAGCAAAAGGCCTAGCCTTCCACCCATAGCCAATAGATAGGTGCATTAGTTTAACGGGTATAAATATTGTGTTATTCCAATAACAAGTTCAACATGGAGCAGTCTTCATAACTTCACCTGCAACTAACAACGCTATAAGAGGGGCTGAGCAAAGCGTACTTAGCCAATCAATAGTTTGATAGGAAGGCTATTAGAGTGTTTCATGGCAACATTAGGAGGCTGACAAACAGGAATAGGCATCAATGCATATCTAAAGAACGAGACAACTAGAATAGGCCAAGATAGAGGTGGTATTTGGGAATGGTCATCTTGCCTGTTGAGTCCACGAAGGGATCGTAACCTTGCTCCTCAAACTCAGTCTCGAAAGGAGCCTCGAACTCCGAATCGTCACCGGGCTCTAACCAACACAACAATGCAAACACCGGAACAACAATCAATCATCATGGATTTCTCAAACACATGATGCAAGATATGATGCATATGAAAATGGGTAGGATATGATGCAACTCCTAGGGTCAAGATGAGTGCACATGTGGCATGGCAATAAACAAGATCACAACACAGGTAGGGACACAACATGGAAAAGATAACAAAACAAACATAGACAAAAGGTTATGTAGTTGAATTAAACAAGCACCCAACAAGTTTTATAAGTTGTTTAACATGGCAAGGGGTGCAACTAAGACCAACAACAACATGCTAGCATTTTAAATGGGCCGGAAAGAACAAACAAGAATTTCCGGAAACTCCCATGTTCATAACAACACATATAGGACAGATCTGAGAAAGTCATATTTTAAAGTTGTTAAACATGCAAAGGAACAACACCATCTGAATCTACACATTTTTCCACCCCAAATACATATAAAGTTTGTCAAAATTGGAGCTATGGTTATTTAGTTATGAATTTAACAAGTTTGAGCATATTTAAACTCCAAATAATTCAAACAACAATTTAAATGTTTTTAACATGGCAACAAATTGCATATAAAAATTCTACACTAAAAACTAGGGAGATTTTATATATAAAGCATTTCCAACAAATGCATATATTAAAAGATATGAATATGCAAAAGAAAAAACAAAAAAAGAAATTAAAAACAAAAATAGAAAAGGAAAAAGGATAAACAGACCCTGCCTTGGCCAGCCACAGTCGCTGACTAGTGGGTCCAGGGGGAAGTTGATGTGGTGCTGCGTGGGTGCGGGAGTGGGGCGAGGAGCTGGGCGGCTGCCAGGTGGGACCGGCTTGTCAGTGGCACATAAATGGCAAAAAGGGGGGTATATCCACTGCCCTGGCGGGGATTCGAACCCTGGCTGCTGGCTTACTGAACGAGAGACACACCACTGGGCTAGCATGCGTGCATCTGACAGAGTAGGGGCGCGTGGCCATAATACAAAACTGAAGATGCAGAAACAGAGGGTAAACAGAGCCGGTCGTATCCTACCCATATTCATATGCATCATATCTTTCATCATGTGTTTGAGCATTGCATGATGATTGATTGTTGTTCCGGTGTTTGCATTGTTGTGTTGGTTAGAGCCCGGTGACGATTCGGAGTTCGAGGTTCCTTTCGAGACTGAGTTTGAGGAGCAAGGTTACGATCCCTCCGTGGACTCAACAGGCAAGATGACCATTCCCAAATACCACCTCTATCTTGGCCTATTCTAGTTGTCTCGTTCTTTAGATATGCATCGATGCCTATTCCTGTTTGTCAGCCTCCTAATGTTGCCATGAAACACTCTAATAGCCATCCTAGCAAACTATTGATTGGCTAAGTACGCTTTGCTCAGCCCCTCTTATAGCGTTGTTAGTTGCAGGTGAAGTTATGAAGACTGCTCCATGTTGAACTTGTTATTGGGATAACACAATATGAATGTGTTATAAACTAATGCACCTATATATTGGTAATGGGTGGAAGCCTTGGCCTTCTGCTTGGTGTTTTGTTCCACTCATGCCACCTTAGGAACCGATAAACCAGTGTTATGTTCCTTGATTTTGTGTTCCTAACACGGTTGGGGTATATGGGCCCCCCTTGATAATTCGCACTGCTTAAAGCTTTTCCAGCAAGGCCCAACATTGGTTTTACATTTGCCTAATAACTAAAACTTGCATAGGGCATTGCAAACCCAAGTTCTTAATTAACAACCCGGGCCAGTGCTCGTCATGAGTGTTGGTCCAAACTGGGGGTCCTGCAGGGACACCTTGGGGAATCCCGAGGTCTGGTAAAAACTTGCAGCATCGCCCATCCGGTCGTGGCCAGAGATGAGATACGCGCGGCTACTATCAGGGTGTCGGCACGCCGTGAGGTCTTGCTGGGTTAGTTGTACCTTTGTCAAAATATCTTGAGCACGGGATTCCGAGGATACTCGGGTCTTCCCACTTTGGAGTTGCGACTCGGCGGATCGTGAGCTTGTGATGGGCTAAGTTGGGACACCCCTGCAGGGTTTGATCTTTCGAAAGTCGTGCCCGCGGTTATGTGGCAGATGGGAATTTCTTAATATCCGGTTATAGATAACTTGACACCATATTCATAAGAATACACTACCCGTGTGAGTAACCATGATGGCCTATTTCCGAAGGCCTTCGGGAAGTAAACACAGTGGGGTTATGTTTGATCGTGAGTAGCTAGGATCACTTCTTGATCAACTTGGCGATCGTTGGCACTTGTTCTCATCTCGCTCTAAACTCGTAAGCTAGTTGCTTAGTGCTTGCTGCAAACCATTTTATAACCTTTCCATGCCTAAGGCTTTGGTAGTTTTGATACCCGGGAACGGGATTGCTGAGTCCTTTGTGGCTCATAGTTTCAACACACACCAGATGCAGGTACCGCTGAGAACAATGCAGGAGATGGTTCAGAACTTCAGTGGGAGTTCGATGAAGAGTGTGGACGTTACTATGTTTCATATCCCGACGATCAGTAGTGGTTCTTTCTAGGAGGATCCGGGCTTGTGTTTATGGTATCTTTCTTGTTTGGTTTCCGTCCGTAGTAGGACCCTATGTTATTTGGATGATGTATGCTATTGTTTTCATTGTGTGACGTGGCGAGTGTAAGCCAACTATCTTTTCTATTTCATCCCCGAACTTTTACATGAGATGTGCAAAGACACCATACTTGAGATCATTCTAGTACGCGCTTATGTCTTTAAGTCGTGCCTCGACACGTAGGAGACATAGTCGCAGACTGGGCATTACACATAGCCACTGAAAGCAAATAAAATCAAGAAATCCAAGAAAATCATCCTAAAAAGAAAAGGGAAAAATCCAGGATGTTACACACCTGGTGCGTGCAGGGCTTTATGAACTATGGCGCCCATTTTACACGGCTGGGCAAAGA
Organism: Secale cereale; assembly: GCA_902687465.1. Taxonomy (NCBI): domain Eukaryota; kingdom Viridiplantae; phylum Streptophyta; class Magnoliopsida; order Poales; family Poaceae; genus Secale; species Secale cereale. The sequence continues at coordinate 248,156,015 of LR738713.1, forward strand.
CCAGCCCCTCGTATAACACAGAGTTTATCGCTATCGATTGTAGTATAACACCATGTCACGCAATCGCTTAACCGGCTCTCGCTTCATCATCACAGTCAGTTTTTGGTTTTCTCTACTGAGGTACATGACCGGACGAACCAGAAGTACAATCGCAGTGGATCTCCCTTTACCACCTTAGCCGAACAATGTGGAACGTAAGGTGGCAAGCACAAGAGCCGGGCAACCCAACTATAGACCAAAGACATGATTCGGAGTCGATGCATATAATGCAATATTAGGGACGCCAAATAGTTCCCTATAGGTGTTCAAACTTTTGAAGGTCTGCAAGGCCGAATACAGCCCCCGGTATTAAGTCCAAGTATTAAGGCACACACGGCAATCTGACTTGGGGAGAGAACACATGTGGTAATAAAATAAAACTCCAAGAGAATTGGAACCAAACTACTTCTTTTATATCCCGTTTAATATGGCGAGCCATGTGGTTACAGATAATGCCGATAACATCTTTGGGCATTTTACATGCCAACAGAAGAAAAGATAAAAAAGGAGAGAAAAGGTTTACATAGAGCCTGAATCTAAAAAGAAATCTTAATACGGGGCCCTGCTGCACGTCTGCGTTGTTTTCTCCTATGCAATACGTCCTTGAAGAGGAATTATGATGGCCGCCTGTAAAGAAGGAGAAAGGATTCTGGAAAAGAATGTTCTTCACAGTCGTAAACAATGTAGGTTCTTTTAAATGAACCTTAAAAAATAAAATGGATTGAACAGTCTGAATAGGGTTAATGCGGACTATGGACTATTTGTATGCGGTGCGCCCCCAGCGCCGCCCAAGGTATTTTAAGGGCATAATTGTGTACGCGAGGTACGCATACTACCACCTTATGGGGCAGTCGATAGGGGCACAACTGCTAATTGAGCTCAGGTTCCTCTGAGCTGCCGCATTGTAGTGCAGACCGGACACGTTTAGCCGTGTCTATGTTCTTGTCGACCGATGAACTGCTCGGCCTGAAGAAGCCACTTTGGACCTTGGCTGCTAGGGCCGCTATGTCTTCCTCTGTACGGAGGGAGCACTCCATGTTTCCGTTGACCGTGATGACGCCGCACAGTCCAGGCATTTTGAGCTTTAAGTAGCCATAATGCGGGACCGCATTAAAGCGGGTGAAGGCCGTTCTCCCGAGTAGTGCATGATAGCCGCTTCGGAAAGGAGCGATGTCGAAGATTAACTCTTTGCTTCGAAATTTATCAGGAGGGCCGAATACGACCACCAATGTTAATGAGCCCGTGCAGCGGGCCTCTACGCTTGGTATGACTCCTTTAAAGGTAGTGCTGCTGGGCTTAATTCTTGACGGGACTATCCTCATCTTGCATACAGTGTCTTGGTATATCAGATTAAGACTGCTGCCGCCGTGCATAAGGACACTAGTAAGATGGTATCCGTCGATTATAGGATCGACCACTAAGGCCGCCGATCCTCTATGACAGATACTAGTTGGATGATCCCTACGATCAAAGGTGATCGGACAAGCCGACCATGGCTTGAACTTGGGCTCAATAGGCTCGATGGCGTAGACGTCCCTGAGTGCGCGCTTGCGCTCCCTCTTGGGGATATGGTTGACGTAGATCATGTTCATGGTTTATACCTCCGGTGGAAATTTCTTCTGTCCCCTCGTGTTCGGCTGGCGAGTTTCATCATCATCCTTGCTTTGAGGTTCTTTCCCCTTCAGTTTGGCGTTTAGCTTGCCGGCCTGCTTAAAGACCCAACAGTTTCGGTTGGTATGATTTGCAGGTTTATCAAGGGTGCCATGAATCTGGCAAGGCATGTCTAGTATTTTGTCCAAGCTAGATGGACTATCTCTGTTGCCTTTCAATGGCTTCTTCCATTGACCGGGCCTATAGCCACTGAATCCGACGTTCACTATCGTGTCGTATGTGCTTCCAGTATTATTTTGTCGCTTATTCTTATTGTGCCGTGGCTTGCCATTGCCATCCCTGACTTCAGAGGTGCCACGTTCGCTGGTGCTGCTGCTGCTATGAGCCAGCCGACTGTCCTCGCCCGGGCAAAAGCGGGTCAAGAGTGTGGTTAGGGCTGGCATTATCTTCGACTTTTCTTGACCGAGGTGTCTAGGAAGTTACTTGTCCCAGACACTGTGTTTGAATGCCTCTAAGGCCTCGGCGTCCGGGTAGTCAAGAATTTGGTTCATTTTAGTTAAGAACCTATCCCAAAGCTTGCGGGCTGACTCCCTAGGTTTCTAGATTATATGGCTTAGATCATCAGCATCCGGGGTCAGAACATAAGTTCCTTGAAAGTTGGCCCAAAAAGCGTCCTCAAGTTTTTCCCAGCTTCCTATGGAGTTCTCTAGGAGGCTATTTAACCAGTGCCGGGCTGGCCCTTTCAGCTTGAGAGGTATGTATTTGATGGCGTGGAGATAATTCCATGAGCCATGTGGATGTGAAGAATAAAGTCCTCTATCCATACAACGGGGTCCATCGTTCCATCATACGCCTCGATGTTGACGGGTTTAAACCCTTCTGGAAATTTGTGATCCATCACCTCATCGGTGAAGCATAGAGGGTGTGCGACACCCCTGTATTTTGCGATATAGTGGCGTAGTTCAGACGATGTTTGTGTTTGGTATTGGTTCCGAACTGGATTGTGACCGGCATGTTTGGCTCGGTAGCCGCCGTCCCATGTGTGGGCACGTTCCCTTGATCCGTAGATTGATCTGGCTTGGCTAGCCTTTTTATTCCGGTCCTGACGTAAATCGTACTTATGGCCCTGAGCCGCTGTATCCCTTCATTTACGGGGAGGAGGTGCAGGCATGTTTACGGTGTTGCTGGCCGCTTTGTCTCGTCCACGGGGTGGTTGGTCCGATTGATTGGACTGATCATACTTTGGTCGAATTGGGGCAGTAGCTTATGCTTGGGATTGCTCTTTGTCTGGCGTTCACAGCCGTATCTTTCTTCAGTGTCTAGCACTTCCATCCATCAATCATTGAGCGTATCCTGTTCGGCTATAAGCCGCTGCTACTGCTTCTTCAGGCTCCTTGCCGTGGCAATGAGCTATTGTTGAAAATGTTTTTGTTCGAGCAGTTCTTCTGGGATGATGAAATCGTCATCTCCTAGGCTGACGTCCTCTTCGGAGACAGGTTGATAACTGTTGTCTTCGGCATCGCTGTGGTCGACCAGCGGTTCAAGACTGTGTTCGCCATCTTCCCGTTCGTCCTGCTCCACCGCTGGCTCCACGGGGTCATCAGCTTGCTCCGGATTGTCATCGTCTTCGGTGACGGTATTACTCTCTTTTCCTTTACGGGATCAAGATCGGCGCTTATGACACTGGCATTTGGGAGGTTCATCGACAGGCTTATCTTGTTCTGGATTGGTATCATCGTCACCTTCCTTCTCGTTGGGTGTGTCCACCATGTATACATCATATGTAGAAGTAGTCATCCATTGCCTGGTTATGGGTGGGTTTGCACTTAGATCAGCTTCGGCATCGTGGTCCATCCCATTGACCTCTTCGGAAGCGTAATCTAATAGATCGGTTAGTTCCTCGACCGTGGCTACCAAGTGGGTGGTGGATGGGAAGCAAAATTCCCTGTGCTCAACTCCCAGTTCGAACAGGGCATAGTTCGGTTGGGAGTTCTCTGCTAGGAAGAGATATTTTAGTAAGTTTAGCGCTTCATCTAAAGGCGAGTGATGTACATGTGTTCGGATATCTGTGGGGCTGAGTTTGGTGACTGCTCGATCAAGCCAAAAGGGCTCAGATCCCGAAAGTTTGGAACTCGTAATCGGAGGCGAGTCCGGAGCTCCAGCAGCGGGGGGGATCCTGCTTAAGGCTGAGTCTATGTGTGGCTCAAGCACCGCCAAGTATGAGGTCTCCGTGGCGGGGTTGATCTTCCCATCCTCGGCTGAAGCGAACTGCTCTGGATCTAAGGCCAGAGTTGCTGCAGGTGTTGTCCCCTGGACGGTGCGCGATGACATATCTAAGTCGTGTTCATCATGGTGGCTGGGAGCAGCCGCCATGGGTATGAATCCGTAGAAGATCAAATCTCCGCGGACATCAGCAACTTATTTTAGGCTTCCAAATCTGATCTGATGACCAGGGCGTAGCTGTCAACCTGCTCCAGGTGGCCTTCCTTGTTGGCACAAAGCACGAAGCCGCCGAACAAAAAAAGCTGGCCGCGGAGAAAAATTCCCTCAGCGATGGCGCCGTCGTAGATGAAGCGAGCCCTTAATCCTTCTGTCGATGACACAGTGGAACTCTCAGTAAAAGTACCAATGTCATTATCAAAACCGACAGATCTCGAGTAGGGGTCCCAAACTATGCGTCTGAGGATTGATGGTAACAGGACACTGGGACACGATGTTTTTACCGAGGTTCAGGCCCTCTCGATCGAGGTAATACCCTATTTCCTGCTTGATTGATCCTGATGGATATGGATTACAAGAGTTGATCTACCTCGAGATACTAATGGCTAAACCCTAGAAGTCTGGCATGTGTGATAGTTATGATTCCTGTCTCTACGGACTAAACCGTCCGGTGTATATATACACCGGAGGGACCTAGGGTTGTACATGGCCATCTTGCAAGGGAAGGAAAGTATTACACCCGGACTCTAAACTTGCTATTTACACATGTGGGAGTCTCATCCGGATACAGGAGATAGTCTTCAGTAATATTCTTCACGGCCCACCTGTCCGGCCCATAACGAGCGATCCGGCCACCTGAGGACCCCTTAATCCAGAACTCCCTCACCCACCGCCAGCATCCGCTGACGCTGCGGGGCGTGAGGGGGCACACAAAAATGAACGTGGCGGGGAATGCGGTCGACGCAGGCGGCGACATCACCGCCTCTCCCGCAGCCGAAGTGGAAGCCAAAAATGTCAGAGAATAACTACACTAGCAACACCCCGGTAGCGATGTTCCACGAGGTACGGGCGGAGAGGTCATCCCTTCTGCACATCCTCGTCCAGCCAATGGGCACAACCTCGGTGGTTGTCAGCGTCCTAGGAACCAGGGTACCCAGACTTGTGTCACATCCCTAGTCAGTGCTTGCATTAGGACTAGCTAGAGTGTGCATCATGTTTACTTTCCACAGAAACTTGGAATGGGAATGACAGAAACCCCAGCACCCTCTTCTAACAACTAGGGTTTAATAAAATCTATTCCAATGTACCCAAAATGCCCTTCAAAAATGTTCATCATCTTTGCCTTGGTCTTAAACCTCTGCCAAAAATGGTGCACAATTTTCTAGGACATCCAAAGGTCTCTGGATTAATTATTATTGTAAGTGCATTTGGGCATTTAAATGCTATAAAATATTTTATGTGCCCAAATAATCATAAACTAAAATGTTCCATACTGTTCATATTATATACAGTGGGCATGACTAGTTTTATGAGATATAAAAATGTTCTAGCATTTTTATTAATTCAACAAAGTTGCAAAAGAAATGAAACAGAAAGTAAATAAAAAAAAAGAGGAAGCATAGACTTACCTGAGGCCCACTTACCTGCCTGGCCCAGCACGGCCCAGCCCACCAGGGGCACGCTCGTCTTCTTCCCCATGCCAGCGCACGAAGCAGCTCGGTTGCGAGCGCCGACGACGCGCCGACCACCTCCTGCCTGCCTGGCTACTCCCCCCGACGCCCTGGACGCCCCTAGGCATCGCCACGCACCCCCTCGCGCCTCTCTCACTCTCCCCCGTGTCTTCCCCTCCTCTTTCCCCTCGCCCGAGCTCCACCGAGCGGGCTCGTCGCCGCCGATCGCTGCCACCGCGCCCTAAGCCACCCCCTCGCCTCCCCGACGCACCCATCATCTCCGCCGCATCGCCCTGAAGCTCCCATCGACGCACATGACACCAGAATCCCCGTAGCGCCATCCTCGCCGTCGTCTTCAACCTTCGGCACCGGAGATCGCCGCCGCCCGTACGTCGCCGCCCGACCTTCCCCAAGCCCGCGTCAATGCCCTCTGCGGCCGTTGTGAGCTCACGCTTCAAACCCCCCCTTCTCCGGGCTCGATTACGCCTTGTAGCCGCTGCCCCCTTGCTGACCGAAGCCCACCGCCGCCGGCCAACTCGGAGCCGTGGCCACAGGCGCTGTGCCTCGCAGCCGGGCACGCCACTAGGATCAGTAACTCGCCAACAAGCTAACGCCACCCCTAACTCCTCCTCCCGTGCACCACAACGTCGTTCCGGACAACCCCGTGCGAGCGCCGCCGCGGACGTGCTTGTCGCCATCAACTCCGGCGACTAATCGACCAACCAGCGGCATCGTTGGATGCGGTGCATCACCAGGAGCACATAGAACCCATCCGCGCGACAAATGGTCGCCGGAACAGAGATTCCGGCGTGTCACCGCCGTGCGAAATGGTCGCCGACGGCCAAACTATGGCGGGCTGACGTGGCCTGTTAGTTAGGAGCTAATGGTGATTAGATTAACCACCACATCCACTACCAGTGGGCCCCACCGCATAGTCAAACCCAGTCAACTCTAGTTTTGACCGGGATTAGCCTCTGTGACACTGACATGCGGGACCCACCAGTCAGGTTTGACCTGGACCAGGTCTGCTGACCTGCTGACGTCAGCATGAGGTCATGCTGACGTAGTAAATGATTTTTTGGGATTATTTGATTTAAAAACAATTCAGGAAATTCCAGAAAATGCTTTAAACTTAAAAAATTCATATAAATTCAATAGTAGCTCAGATGGAAAAGATTTATATATGAAAATTGATCAGAAAAATCCAGTATTTCCAATGGCACTGGTTTCATGCATGTTTGAGCAAGTTAACCTTGTTGTTCACATTAAAACATGATAATGCACTTAAATAAATAATAGTTTGGGTATAAATTTGAATCTTTGATTCAAATGGGCTCAAACCCTTCTGTTTATAGTTGCATTAGCCCAAAACACATGCATCTTGCAATTTCATGAGCATGCATCATATTGTTGCATTTGTTTGCTTATTGATTGTATCACCGGTGTTCTCCGTGTTAGGTCCTGCTCCCGAGGATACTTCTACGTATCCAGCTGAAGAGCAGTACCCGACAACCACTCTGTCCGGCAAGCAACCATTGATCATTCCGATACAAACGCATCTTCTTCCTATCTTTTACTGCATTAAGGCAACAACGTGTGAACTGCTACTTGCTGCGGTAGTTGAACCCCATTCCTTTGCATGACTTGTCATTGCCATAGTAAATAGTTGAAACCCACTAGCATGTGTAGGAGTTGATTGAGCCATGTGATGTGTGATCCACCATGCTATTTGTTTATGTTGACTGCTATGCTTAGAGTTGTGTCAGGTCTTGTTCATTTGAGTGATGGATCAGAGTGAAACGATCATACTCGATAAAGAGAGGGAAGTGTGGAACATGTTTGGTAAAGGTATCGATGAAAGGCCATGTAGGAGTACGTGGTGGGTTGTTTCATTGGAACCGTCCATAGGACCCGAGAACTGTATGTGTGATTCAAGTAACAGCTACTACCACGCATTGGGCTCTGGGTGCTCCAAGCCCTTTCGTCTTATTAGCTGCCCTTGTTCTCTGTGCAGGAGTTGCAATTATTTTCTGGTGTTTGTAGTTTACTGGTGGTCGTGCGCAGCGCTGACCCTCGGGGTGGGCTGTGATGCGACAGGCACGTGGCATGGTGTACTGGTCGCCCGTTTGGTGACTCGGGAACCCTGTACACATCGTTTGGGGCCGTGAGCGACACCCCAGCCGGATCTCCCCACGGATGGAACCCAAATAGGCGATAAACCTAGACGAGAGACTTGTGTGGTTAGTCAGGTCGTGGCCGACACCCTCGCTGGACTTCCACTTGAAGGTTGCCGAGTACATATCGAGTAAACAGCGATAAGTGGTGGAAGCGTTTGTGAAGAAGTACACCCCTGCAGGGTTACCAATCTATTTGAATAGCCGTTGTTCGCGGTACGGACTACTTGGTTACTCTTACAGTTCATAGACAAGTTGATGGATACTACTAAAAGCCTCAAGACAAGTGTGAGTGTCGTGGATGGCCCTTCCGTAGGATGACGGAAGAGGATCCACGGTGGTGTATTGTTGTGGTGAGTAGAGGACTCGTGTACGTAGTCTTATCTTGCAATCTGCCGAGAGTCGTAGTATAGGTTAGCCAAGAGTCAAAGCTGGCTTGCTGCTATGAACTCCACTACCCTTGTTGATAATGATGCACGTATGTCAGGTTCTGCTGTAAGACTTGCTGAGTACCTTTGTACTCATGTTTGCTTAATAACTGTTGCAGAGGAGAACCCTGCCCCTTCTGATGGGTTTTACATAGACGTTGACGTTGACGAGTAGCTTGCTACCCAGACGGAGATACTGAGCTTGTGAAGGGCCTTGTAGATAGTCAGGCTACACCAAGCCTGTTTTATTTTCCAAGTTGTCTATACTCAGACATGTTAGCTTCCGCTTGTGCTTGTATGATTGTATGACTTGAGTCTTGGGTCATGTGACCCCTACCTGTATGGATATGTTATGTATGGCTCTTCGGAGCCTCTTAAATAAAGTACTTTGAGTCATAGAGTTCTGTTGTGATGCAATGTTGTATTTGCACATATTGAGCATATTGTGTGTATGATTGAAATGCTTGGTATGTGTGGCATCCGACACCTAGTTGTTTTCCTTTGGTAGCCTATCTTATAGGGAAATGCCTCCTAGTGCTTCAACTGAGCCTTGGTAGCTTGCTACTGCTCGGAACACGTAGGCTGGCCGGCATGTGTCCTTCGTTCCTGTGTCTGTCCCTTAGGGGAAATGTCACGCGTTGTTCCTTTAAGTCCATGTAGCTTGCTACGACTTGGGTTCATATATTGATGACCGACACGTTCGTTGCTGGGTCATGGATGCCTGTCTCTGTAATTTAGTGCCACTTTTGGTTTATAACTAGCCATGTCGGCCCGGGTTCTCTGTCATATGGATGCTAGCGACACTGTCATATACGTGTGCCCAAATGCGCAAACGGTCCCAGGCCAAGTAAGGTGGCACCCGTGGGGATACCGTGCATGAGGCCGCAAAGTGATATGACGTGTTACAAGCTAGATCGGTGTGACTTAGGATCGGGGTCCTGACAACTTGCCTGTCTGCAGGCCGCGACGCGCTCCTACAAACGGCCTGGCATGGCCCAGCTGATCAACCAGCTGCCCAAGACCCTCGCGAGGGAGCTAAACCTCACGAGGAGAACAACGTCAAGACCTCCTCTGGAGCGGCCTAAGCTAGGTGCTCCGGAGGGGCGGAGAATCCAAGGCCGAGCCTGCCTCGGGAGGAGGCAGTAATGTCAGTAGTGACACACCACGCCAGCGGGTGCCCGCGTCCGCCAGCGGCGCAGTTGCCATTTCGGTGCAAAGGGGACAGCGCAGCCGCGAGTTCCCAAGGAGCGGGGCGAAGGTTTCCCCTTTAGTGCAACAAGACCGAAGACCGCAAGGACGACAAGGAGGATGCCACCGTTGAGCCCACCACCGCGTCACCGCCTGATCCTTTTGCAGGCAAAGACCGCTTTTGTCAGGATAGGAACGTCTTGGTGTTCCCGCTCAAAAATGGCCGTTGTGGGATCCCTTCCCGCCTAAACATTTCGGGGGAAGAGGACCGTGACTGCCTAAATAAGTAGCTAGGATTCCCACTTTGAAGGGGGGTAGATCCATACACTCTGCCACCACACAAGGAGCAAGAAAACTTGCCTCCTGACCCTCCTGAGCTCAGGAACCACTTAACTAGCCCATATTCCAGCCCTCCCGAGGCTAATCCACCAAAGCAGGAAGTAGGGTCTTACACCACCTGTTGGCCCAAACCTGGGTAAACTCTTGCGTGTTCAATCTGTTGTTTGCTTGAATCCCTTCATCGAGACGAGAGCGAGACGCTAGGTAGACATGAGTGGGAGAGATCTTCGTTCACGCCCCTGTGTTCGAATTTATTGGGTTTTGCGGAGCCCTAAATCATACATTTGGCGCGCCAGGTCGGGGCATGTCGAAATCTCGCCTCTCCGACGACCTCGTCGTGTTCTTGTCGTCGACTCCGCTCCATAGCCATGGTGGACACACACCGAGCTCGCGCTGCCCGCCGCGCCGCGGACGTTACTCAGACGGCGCCCGTGGGCAACGGTGCACCGCTCCGCCCCAACTTGTCAGTCGCCGACGCCGCCATTGACCCGGCCGTCCACGAGCAGCAGGACTCGTCGCTGCCACCGTTCGTGCGGCAAGATGGCCGCACGGCTACGCCTTCACCCTCGCCGGCCGTGGCGTCATCCACGCTGGTCCGCCGCGGGCCAGTCTACCAGCAGCCTGCGCTGCTGATGGCGCGGGAGCTCTTGCGCTGCCGCCCGGCAGATGACCTCTACGGCGAGTGGATCCACTGCATCACCAAGCTCGTCAACGCCGCTGGAGAAGCACCTGCACCAACGCACTCCTCACGTCCTCCGTCGCCCCCGGCGGGGAACGAAGGCCACAGGGTCCCGGCTCCGCCTCCACTCCACCACGCCGGCCAGGAGGTCCGGCGTGAGGCTCCTCGACGTGAGCAACCCCACAGAGCCCATGCGCGCGACGAGGAGAGCTGCCAGGTGATTCTGCATCCCCATGCAGGGGCTCGTGGGCCCCCTGGCCCGCAGCGCCCTGACTGCGCACCACAGGAGGTGGTGGCACCAGCACCCCAAGAACCAGCACCACACACGCAGGGGGCGCGTGCGATCATGAGCGTGGCTGGGTGTCGCGCCCTAGCTCCTGAGCTACGCCGCCTCGTTTGGCCCGGCAACTTCATGCCGGACCTGCCTCCGTGCTACGACGGAACCACCGACCCCACGGAGTTCCTCCAACTCTACGAGTTGAGCATCGAGGCGTCCAACGGCACCAAGCAGGTCATGGCGAACTGGTTCCCCATGGCTCTCAAAGATGGCGCACGCTCCTTGCTCCTGAACCTCCCCGTGGGATCCATCTCTTCCTAGGAAGAGCTCCGAGAGCATTTCATCACCGACTTCCAAGGCACCCGCGACCGAGCCCCGGCAGCTGCTGATCTACGCCGCGTGAGCCAGCAGCCGGGAGAGACCCTGCAAATGTACATCCAACGCTTCAACACCATCCGCCTCTGGATCCCTAGGGTCTCGGACGAGGCCATCATCTCCACGTTCTCTGACGGTCTCCATGACATCAGGATGAGGGAGGAGCTCGCCATTCACGAGGACCTGTGCACAGCCCTCGAGATGTTCAATCTCGCGGCAAGGTGCGCCAGGGCGGAGGAAGGACGCCTCTCCCACCAAGAGTTGCCTGAGGCGGAGGCAGACGACATTGAGACCAAGGCCAAAGAATCAAAGCGCAAGGGACCCACCATGCTGGCTGCGGAGCCAGTAGTGAAGTGTGGCTGCGGCTATGATGACCTCCCCAGAGACAACCAACCATACTGCGTCTTCCACAACGTCCACAGCCACAACACTAATGATTACCAGGAGCTCAGGGCGATGCGCGGCAGGCGCATTGGGCAGCGCCCTGAGCGCGACAATCGCGGCTATGGCCGTGGAGGAGGCCGAGGAGGAGGACACTGGGACGGCAGGAACTCGCGCCAGGGGTGGCGCGAGCAGCCTCGTGAGGACCACTGGCAGGAGCAGCCTCGTAACGCCCCCTGGCGCGACCAGCCTCGTGAGGGTCGCCCTCAGGGCAATGGAGGCCTGCCCCTGTTGCCACCACCGCCCAGAAGGAATGACGATGACCGCCAGGGAGACGGGGCAGGGGGCTTCGAGGAGCCGCGTGCAGTTGCATGCATCTTGGGAGAAGCCCATGCCCCGGCTTCCCATCGCATCTTCAAGCAGTTTGCTCGTGAGGTGAACGCGGCGCTTACAAGGCCTGATGCGGCGTGCAACCACAGGTGGTCCAAGCAAGTCATCGCCTTCGACCCCAAGGACCAGCTCAAGTGCACTGCGGCCTCAGGCGCCCTCCCGATCCTCTGCACTCCGACCATCAGCAACGTCCTCGTGACCAAGACCCTCATCGACAGCGGAGCAGGACTCAACGTCCTCTCCGTCCAGACCTTCGAGATGCTCCAGGTTCCCTACGATCAGCTCCACCCGACCAAGCCATTCTACAGAGTCACGGATGGCTCCACACTCCCGATGGGGCAGGTCAGCCTCCCCGTTACCTTTGGTGATCGCGACAACTACCACACCAAGCTCATCGACTTCGACGTTGCCAACATCCACCTCCCGCACAACGCCATCCTTGGGTATCCTGCCCTCGCCAAGTTCATGGCAGGGACCCATCACGGCTACAACGTCTTCAAGATGCCTCGGAGCGGCGGAGTCATCACGATCGCCTGCGACGAGAAGGAAGCGGTGCGTTCCCTGGAGTGCGCCTACCAGACTGCGGCGGTCGAATGCTCCGATGAGAATGGAGCCATCCTCGCCCTGTAGACCGCCCCCAAGAAGAAGAAGAACCTACCCGTCAACGAACCTCAGGATGTAGGGGCTCCTGATGGTCTGGCCTTAGGACTCGCGCCTGCGGACGAGGCGTTCTCCACCCTCGCATAGGGGGGCGCGTCCGACGCCCCTCTCATCCTCGGCTCGGGGGCTCTCCTCTGGAGTGTCTCCGGACTGACCGGCGTCTCGAGGGAGGTGTTTGGGCACCACCTAAAAGTGTGTCTTGACGCGCGTTTTTGTGAGCCCAGCGTGAAGCGTTCAACGCAGGGGGCTCAGGACTTTATCAACCAAGTTACCGAGGAACTTCAATACGCAAGACTCATCTGCGGTGGGCGTAACTGCACAACCCCAAGTTCACCTGCTCGCAGCCCGAGCGACAGCTTCCGCGTATGCGTCGACATCGCGGGTCTCAACCGAGCCGCCTCTCAGGAGCCCTTCTGGCTGACGGCGGTTGGCCGGAGGAGGGCCCTCCCCTGCAGCTACGTCCGCATACTCTTCGGCTTCCGCAACGCAGCCGCCACATTCCAGCATCTCGCACAGCAGGCCTTGGGGGCTTGGGAGGCTCAGTGGCAGGCGGTCCGGACGGAGTGAGGACCGGACCCGCGCGACCATTGAGAGCCTTCATAGCCCCTGGGCCTTAGGAGCTCGACAATCCTCAGGAGAGACCCGCATGGCTCGCGTCTTTAGCTACCTCAACTCTTCTTCGAAAAGTATCAGGTGACACTTCAGGTATCCAATCGAGGGCGCCTCTCGGGCTGCATCATCCTCGGACTGCTGGGGGCTGTTCCCCCGCGGTTGTCTCCCTTTTTGCATGATCAAGGGTAGATGTTTCTTTCCGTTCGCATTATCCACATGTTTGGCGTCCTCACCGCCACTAAGGTCAGGAGCCCTTGTGAGCCCACTCGTGACCGCCCCATGATTAAGGACTGGCACGGCGTCTGTGCTCGGGTCCGTCCCTGCAGCGTTGCTAAACCCAAGGGCTGAGCTCTGTCTCGCGAGCCATTCCCGTGACGTCACCTCCCGTGGTCCATGGTGCCTCGTTCTCGCATGGGCTAATCGTGGATGGGTAAGTAGCGGCCCATGGCAGGTGCCTTGCTCATGCGGGAACCGCGTGCCGGTTGTTTTTCTTTTGGCTCGTTGCATGAGAAGAGTGGGCACGACGTCTGTGCTCGGGTCCGTCCCTGTAGCGTCGACAAATCCAGTGGCTGAGCTCTGTCTCGCGAGTCATTCCCGTGACGTCACCTCCTGGGGTCGCTGGTGCTGCGGGCTTCTCATGCGATACCCTCTAGAGATGCACTCAGCGCAGGTCGACACAACACCTCTCTTTTCACATTTTGCAGAAGAAGACTCAGGCGCAACCTGCCTCAGGGTAGGGTCTCGTGAGTGATGTGTAAGCTCACGAGAAATTCCTCAGAGTCATTCAGCTCGTCCTGAGGAGGGCCAAGATACACCTTGGCTGTCCTAGCATGCAAGCCACGTGTCAGGATAGGGCTGTAGACGCCCCAAAGTCTCTCCGGGTGGGAGGCTCCCTCCCACGGTCCAGTGGAAGTACCAAGCTCCGTGCTGGCAGATTCAACCGAGGAGCGGTTATGCCTACGAACCAGTGGAAGCACCAAGCTCCGCACTGGCCGCTACGACCGAGGCACGGTTATGCCCACACTCCGCACAAGTGTGGTAGCTCTATGCTCCGCGCTAGTTATAAATAACTGGGGGCGGCCCCTAGTGGTCGCACCAACCTCAAGGAACTATTAAGCTCACGACACTCACAACTTCTCCTTGGATGGGTGTCGTGAGGGGGGCTAGGCACGGGGGCTATGCTCAGGTCACGTCTGGCAGACGCCACCCTACCAGGTGCCCAGACACCTGGCCTTCTCGCGCCCCCATCCCAGGCGAAGCCTCGTGGGAAAGGTATGGTGCTCGTTCTCCTTCATGAGAGCCGTTCGTACGTCAAAGGGGACCCCTGGGCATCGCGAACCAGGGGCCTAACTGGCCACGTAGCCCCTCATCCCTTGAGTCTAGTTATGACGATAACCCCGGTTACCCGGAGAGCTCAATGGTGATCGAGGTATGCGCGGGGTTGGGCCCTGCCGACGCAGAACGCAAATGGGATTGCTTGAACGTCAAGGGGGACCCCTGGGCATCGCGACCCAGGGGCCTCACTAGCCACGTTACCCCTCATCCCTTGTGTCTAGTTATTACGGTAACCCCAGTCATCCAGAGGGCTCAATGGCGATCGAGGTATGCGCGGGGTTGGGCCCCGCCGACGCAGAGCACCTAAGCAAACATGAAAGGAAGCAAGCATGGAAATCATCTAGCTATTACAATAATGCCAAGTTTTTCAAATTCAAACAAAGTTTTTACGCCTCCCCGAGGCACTCGCACTTCTCTCTCTAAACAAGAACGGATCAGCCATTACCGAGTGCATCATCACCGGTCTCCACCTCCTCGGCTGCGGTAGAAGTGGCTTGGAGGAACGCCTCCACCAGCGACGTGACCTTCACCCTCAGGGCCTCGGCAGCCGTGCCCTCCATGAATTTGGTCAAGGGCTCGGACAGCGAGGCCAGGTCAACGGTGGGGTCGTGAAGACTTAGGTGGCTCCACACCTGCGTCAGGACCAAGGTAAGGAGCGTGTGGCTCGCGATGTCGCCAAACTGGCCAATTGCGGCCGCAACCTCGCGCAGGGACTCCACGAGCGCAGCGAGGAGCTCGGCGGGGCCTCCCTCCGGGGCAGCTAGGGGTTCCTTGAACCCCTCCCCATAGGCGCCTTGCAGTGCCTTGCGGGCCTCAAGGTCGAAGGCGGCAAGGGCCTCGGGACTCACCGCTGCTGAGGCCGCAAGGGCATCCTCCTTGTCGCGAGCGGCTTAGGTCGCCCTGGCCTGCTCAACTTCAACCTTCAGCTTCTCGAGGGCCGCGCGGTCAGCAAGTTGCTCCTGTTGCAGCTGGGACGTCTCAGTCTTCTGCGCCTCGAGCTCCTTCTCCAACCTCTTGAGCTCCAGGGTGCGCCCAGTGCCTTCCTCGTGGAGGGCCTCCAGTTTGCTCTCCGCCTTGAGGCAACGCTTCTCGAAGGATGCGGCGTCGGCTCGCGCGGTGTCGCGAGCCCGCGTGGCTGCCACAGCTTCCTCTCGACCCTTGGCAGCGACCACCGAGGCCTGGTCCCAGGAGGTCCGTGCAGACTCGTCTGCCAGGAGCCACCCGCGGATCAGCCCCAGGCACCCTTCCATCAGGTGGCCATCACCATCTTGCAGTTCAACGCGAAGACGACCCAGTGCGTCGGAGGCAGCCTCCAAGGTCTCAGGATCAGGCTGCGTCGGCTGGCGCATGGGCACCGACAAGACCGATTGCTCGACCAGGGGCTCGGGGCCTCCGGCCCCCCTCGCCAGAGCAGCCGGAGCAGAGGCCACCGCAACCTTGCAGGAGGCGGGGATGCCCTCGAGCGACACCGCCGCCGCATGCTCAGTCGCCTGGTCGACTGAGGCGCCCAGCACCGCGGCATCCTTCCTTGAGGTCGCATCAGCAGCAGGAGGGGCGGTGCATCCCGACGTGACCTCCCCCTTCGCCTTCTTCATCACACCTCCCAAGCTGCTGCCTCAGGGGAAGCACATCAGGGACACGACAACTAAGGATAGGCGAGAAATTGCACACTTACTCGTCGGAGGGGAGGCGCGCCCTTCTCTTCACCAGCAGGTCAGCAGCAGCCGCTGGTGCCAAGGGCGTGCCGATAGCCCGGATCTAGGCGAGGTGTGAGGCCATAGTCCTGGGCGCGGTCACGGCCGCCAGATTCACTGGCACGATACCCCTCGGCGGAGTCGCCACATTGCTTCCCCCGGACGCAGTGCGTCCCGATCGACGTGGAGTGGCCGCATGGGACCGTCCGGCGGCACCTGCGCCTGGCGTCATTGCTCCAACGAACGCCTCGGAGTAGTCCCCCTCGCCGTCTAGGGTCTCCTCCGAGCACCCCTCGTTGCTCTCGTCATCAGCACTAGAAGACACATCGAACATGGGCGGAGCACCCACGGGCACACCAAAACCCGACATGGCCTTCAACAGCTCGGCCTTGTCAGGGCGGCTGTACAGCGGCAGGTGGGCCCCGGGGAGATCCTTCGGAACCATCCCCAGGAGAGTTCCCGAGGTGAAGTCCAGATCATCCCCGGTCAGCACCGCTGAGTGCAGCCGGATCCTGGCATCGTCCCCCATCAGCTCGCACATGGGCCGCGAGTGAGCCTGCAGCGACGCCACACGCCGCCTCAAGAACTCCTTCACGATCTGGCCTCCTTTGAGCCTCGAGCTCAGGTCAGCCTCAATCCTTGCCAGGACAGGCCCGGCAAGGGGGTCGGTGAGCTTCGCGTAGCTCCAGCTGGCGCGCTTCGCCGGACGGGCAGTAGGCAGCGCCAGCAGAGGGTGGACACGCTGGGCATCTAGATAGACCCACCTCTTCCGGTGGGACTCTATCTTCTTCCCGGCCATCATCAGCCGACAGCCCTGGTGCTGCAAGACGAAGGAGACGCAGCCCGAGCACGGCCCATCCTCGTACCGGCACATGGAGAAGAAATGGTAGAAGAGGGCGACAGTCGGCTTCACCCCCACGAGCGCCTCGCAATAAAAGGCGAAGAGCGACAGGACGAAGATGGAGCGAGGTTGGATGTGGAGAGCGTGCACCTGGTAATGTTCCAGGATGGCATAGAAGAACTCGGAGAAAGGTGGCACGAGCCCCACAGAGATGCAGTGGAGGAAGAAGGGGTAGCATGGCTTCGACAGGGTCCGCGTCATGGTGGATCCAGGCCAGATCTGCGTCGGACCGTGCTCGCTGTGGGCGCTCGACAAGAAAGGTTGGACCTCTGAGTAGTCCTCGTCCTTGGTGATGGAGGACTCCTCAAGCGCCACCTCAAGGGAAGAAGCAGATCCAGACGCCAGCGCAGCACCCTTGTTCATCTTCGCCATGGCTGAAGGAGCCGAAGGACGCAGGCGATTCAGGAAGGCAGGAGGCATAAGGGGGAGAAATCCGAGTAGGAAGGAAGGGTAGCGATAACTCCCCCAACAGAGACGGCCCCTTTTGTCAAGACGCACAGTTGCCGAGACGGCGTGGGGACCGCGGTCGCCTGCCTCCCATCCAACCGTCACGCGCCAGCCTGGCCCGACGCCTTTTTGGGGCCCGCGGCACTTCGTCCTCGACTAAGGCATCGCCCCAAAGCCGACTCGGAGCGTGCCTTGGGCCCGGGGGCTACCATCGGTGTCCTGGGAACCAGGGTATCCAGACTTGCCTGTTTGCGGGCTACGACGCGCTCCTACAAATGGCCTGGCACGGCCGAGCTGATCAACCAGCTGCCCAAGACCCTCGCGAGGGAGCTAAGCCTTGCGAGGAGAACGACGTCAAGACCTCTTGTGGAGCGGCCTCAGCAAGGTGCTCCGGAGGGACGGAGAATCCAAGGCCGAGCCTGCCTCAGGAGGAGGCAGTGATGTCAGCAGTGACGCACCGTGCCAGCGGGTGCCAACGTCTGCCAGCGATGGAGTTGCCATTTCGATGCAAAGGGGACAGCGCAGCCGCGGGTCCCCAAGGAGCGGGGCAAAGGTTTCCCGTTTGGTGCAACAAGACCGAAGACCGCAAGGACGACAAGGAGGATGTCATCATCGATCCCACCACCGCGTCACCGCCTGATCCTTTTGCAGATAAAGACCGCTTTTGTCAGGATAGGAACGTCCTTGTGTTCCCGCTCAAAAATGGCTGTTGTGGGATCCCTTCCCGCCAAAACATTTCGGTGGAAGAGGACCGTGGCCGCCTATATAAGTATCTAGGATTCCCACTGTGAAGGGGGATCGATCCATACACTCTGGCACCACGCAAGGAGCAAGAACACTTGCCTCCTGACCCTCCTGAGCTCACTTCCTGAGCTCAGGAACCACTGTACTAGCTCATATTCCAGCCCTCCGGAGGCTAATCCACCAAAGCAGGAAGTAGGGTCTTACACCACACGGTGGCCCGAACCTGGGTAAACTCTTACGTGTTCTATCTGTTGTTTGCTTGAATCCCTTCATCGAGACGAGAGCGAGACGCTAGGTTGACGTGAGTGGGAGAGATCTTCATTCACGCCCCTGTGTTCGAACTTATTGGGTTTTGCGAAGCCCTAAATCCGATAGTGGTGCCACTCGCTCTGGGGCGAATCGCAACTCTTTGGCCGCCCCCACTACGGGTGCGACCCTGGAGCTTGCGCCACCCCTAGAGTAGGTGGATCCGGCCATTGTGCCCAAAGGAACTGATGGTCGTCAAGAGCCTCTGCAGCGTCACCACACTGTCCAAGAGGCTCGCTCTCAACAATGAGGGCATCGGGCGACAGCCACTGGCACCGCCAGGAGCTGAGCTAGCATGCGGTTCACGTCATCATCACTCCCAAGCACTGCTTAGGAGGCTATGGCGCAGGCCCAACTGCTGCTGAAATTTCCGCCGGCAGCCGATCAGACGGATGAGTGGCGAGCTACTATCCAAAGTCTGATTTGTTTCGCCGATGCGAAGAGCTCACTGCAGGCTGGCCCGCCACGGCCTCCCCAAGCCACGGCGACGACCCACGCTGCTGGTTGCACCGAGGGCGCCACCCCCACGGTGTAGTCTCCGCCACAACCACCGACTCGGGGGCCACGCGTCCAGGAGCTCGACAAAGTCTCGATGGCTTTGTTGGACCCACAAGCGCATCAAGGCCAACAACGAGCAATGCCGCGGCGACCACTGCCAGGCCGATGGGCGCGACGGCTCCAACGTCAACGAACCAGCGCTTCACGGGGCAGGTACTTGCCTTTCGAGGTGGGGTGCCCTGCTGGTACCCGTGAGTTGTGGCAAGTCCGTTCACCATCTACTTGCACATTCAGCCAGAGATTCCAGAGACGTATGATGGGAAGCTGAACCTGGCAGAGTTCTTCAGCATCTACACCATTGTTGTTCAAGCTGCCAGAGGAAGAGATGAGAAGGTATTTTCCAACTATTTCCCATTAGCACTCAAGCCCAATGTGAGATCTTGGCTAATGCATCTGCCGGAGAACTACATCTCATCTTGGGGTGACCTGTGCCATGAGTTTGTTGGCACGTTCACTGACGGCCACCAAGAACAGGGGCGGCCCACCAATTTGTAGTTACTCCTCTAAAAGGAAGGCAGACTCTGCATAAGTACATGCAGAGGTTTAGTCGAGTCCACAGAAACATACCAGACACCCACCCGACAGCAGTGATAGCAACCTTCTAGTGTAACGTGCGTAATCGCCGGATACGTTTGAAGATGAACGTTCGTTTGCCCAAGACTGTGAAGGAGCTTTACACCTTGGTGGAAAAGTGTGCTCGGGTGCAGGAAGGGAGGGACCTCCTTGGAGAAGAGGATCGTGTCCACATTAATTCAGAGGATGACGACAAGACCACCAGTCAGAAGAAGAAGAACAAGAAGTGCGGTAATAAGCACAAAGATAAGACATTGATGATAGTTGAAGGATAAAGCACACCTAGTACCAGTAGGAAGGCGGAAATTGAGGCCATCGGCAAGGAGGCTACCCCATGCAACAGTTGCCGGGATGCCGCAACCGCCGACAAGGCTGGGAAGAGTGATGGCCCTTACTACACAATCCATCGGACTAAGGGCCATCATCTCCAAGAATGCCATCAAATTGAGCAGCTTGTCAAGAAGCAGCGAGATGAGTATGAGAAAAGAGATAAGGAGAAAGGTCATAATGGCACTGGCGGAAAGGGTCGGAGCGGTGAAGCAAACTGCCCAACAAGGGTTTTACGAATAAAGGGAAACCCGCCAGGGGCTACGAGAAGGAGGATTGCAATGAGGAAAGTGATGGAGGGGATGAAGAGAAAACCAGCAAGCAGGAGTTCCAAAAGGCCACCGACGCTTTGTGGATTGCCGGGGGTGCATCTCTGCATTCCTCTCACCGCCAACTCAAGCAGTGGGCACGTGAAGTCAATGCCATGGAGCCGGCGGCAGATTTTTCGAAGCCACTCAAGTGGTCCCACACACCCAGCATCTTTGACAAGGAGGATCACGTTGGCTGCACCACTGCGGTAGGGTGCCTGCCATTGTTGGTCTCACCAACAATTCACAACCTCAAAGTGACAAAGATGTTAGTTGACAGTGGGGCCGGGTTGAATCTAATTTCCCAAAAGGTCATCAGCAGACTCCAAATATCGGAGGAAGAGCTTGAGGTTACCGACACCTTTCAAGGAGTTAATCCCGACAGGAGCCGTCCCAAGGGAAAGATTACGTTGCCAGTAATGTTTGGGGGAGAATTGAACTATAGGACAGAGAAGGTTGTGTTTGATGTGGTCGACCTCCCCCGGCCATATAATGGAATCCTCGGACGACCAGCTCTGGCTAAGTTCATGGCAGCATCCCACTATTCTTACAACATCTTGAAGATGCCAGGGACCATGGGAGTCCTATCCATTCCAACAGATGACAAGGACACAATCATTTGCGTGAATAATATGTACAGGGATGAAATTGCGATAGAGGCCATGGAGATCACTGGTCCCGCCAAGGAAAGCAAGAGAAAGAAGGAAACTGTTCAGAGCCCCGGTAAGGGACCCGAAAGCCCACCTTTCCAGAATATGTTTTGCCTATAGATAATTTGCCGGAGAGCTCCAACAGTAAGAAGTCGAAGGGTGATGCGCCTGCTATAAAGAAGGTTCCGCCAGAGCTGGATGGTGCTGATGGTACCGTTACCATTAGTGCCACCCTCGATGACAAATAGGAAAGCGCGCTCGTTGCCGTCCTGCGGCGAATGTTACCAGGTAGGTAATTGAGAACCACCTTGTTGTCTACCCACATTGTTGTCCTGCGGCAAGTGTTTTCCTGGCATCCGTCTGACATCCCCGGTGTTACCAGGTAGGTAATTGAGCACCACCTTGTTGTCTGCCCACATGCCCGGCCCATCAAGCAGAAGGTCCGGAAGCAAGCCTTGGAACGACAGTAGTTCATTGCTGATGAGATCAAGAAACTTGAAGCAGCTGGTCTGGTCAGAGGATTACTACACCAAACATGGTTGGCAAATCTGGTGGTTGTGCGCAAGGCTAATGGAAAGTGGAGGTGGTGTATTGATTTCACTGATCTGAACAAGGCCTGCCCAAAGGACCCATTTCCCTTGCCGTGCATCGACCAGATAGTGGGCTCCACCTTAGGTTGTGATATGCTCTCTTTTTTGGACGCTTATTCTAGATATCATAAAATCTTCATGTCCAAAGAAGATGAAGAGAAGACCTCATTCATCACCCCCATGTGGTACCTACTGCTTTGTGCGTATGACTTTTGGGTTAAAGAGTGCCGGGTCTACCTTCGCAAGAGCTCTCCAGGTTGGTTTTGAGCCACAGCTGCACAACAATATTGAAGCATATATGGATGACATTGTGGTCAAAACTAAAGACAAATCAACCCTCATCCCAGATTTAGAAGAGATGTTTGCCTATTTGCCCAAGATCAACTTGAAACTAAACCTAGAGAAGTGTATGTTTTGCGTCCCCTCCGACAAGCTGCTTGGTTTCTTCATATCCCACCGTGGTATAGAAGCCAACCCCGACAGGATCAAAGCTACCGAGCAGATCTAGGCACCAAGGACAGTAAATGATGTCAAACATTTGATTAGGTGTGTTGCTGCACTAAGCAGGTTCATCTCCAAGTCTGCCGAGCGTGCCTTGCCGTTCTTTAAGATCTTGAAGAAGGCAGGGCCCATAAAGTGGACCCCGGAAGCAGATTTAGCACTACAAGAGTTCAAGACCTACTTGTCCTCTGTGCCTACATTGGTTGCGCCCAAACCACAAGAGCCGTTGCTGCTATACCAAGTGGCCACTAATCAAGTGGTTAGTGTAGCCTTGGTAGCGCAACAGGAAGTAGAGGAAGCAACAACCTCACCTATTGTTCCTTCCAGGGAGAAGGATGAGCACCGCCCAACAGAACCTGTTATGTATCAAGAAAGGGATGAGCACGGTAGCAGTGGCAACCCCAAAGATATGGCAAGGAAGACAGTGGTGCAGTGCCTAGTGTACTTCGTCAGCTCTCTGTTGCAGGGGGCTAGATCCAGGT
Organism: Secale cereale; assembly: GCA_902687465.1. Taxonomy (NCBI): domain Eukaryota; kingdom Viridiplantae; phylum Streptophyta; class Magnoliopsida; order Poales; family Poaceae; genus Secale; species Secale cereale. The sequence continues at coordinate 248,178,474 of LR738713.1, forward strand.
ACTCTGGTGTGCAAAAATTGATTTTTTGGCCTAGTCATGGCTTCAAGGAAACAGTGCCACTACTTTCAAGCTCATGAGATAACGGTTGTCACATGCTTTCCGCTGCAAAGGATACTCCGGAACCCAGAGGCTACCGGCCAGATAGTGGAGTGGGCCTGGAGTTATCCAGCTTTGGTTTAAAGGTTGAGAGCACATCAACAATTCAGAGCAGGGCATTGGCAGAGTTTATTGCAGAATGGATGCCAACCCCTGATGAGGAAATGCCAGAAACAGATATCCCTGGCAAGGAATCACCCCAAGAATGGATCATGTATTTCGATGGTGCCTTCTCCTTGCAAGGCGCAGGGGCTAGCGTGCTTCTCTTCGCCGCCACTGGGGAACACTTGAAGTATGTTTTACAGATGCACTTTTCACGGAAGGAGGCTACCAACAATCAACAGAGTATGAAGGTCTCCTTGATGGGCTCAGAATTTCCACCGAGTTGGGAATCAAGATGCTGATCATTTGAGAAGATTCACAATTGGTGGTGAGGCAAGTCAATAAGGATTACCAAAGTCCATTGATGGAGGCATACGTCGAGGAAGTGAGAAGATGGGAGGAGCATTTTGATGGATTGCAAACAGAGCACGTACCCCGTGTAGGAAACAACATTGCTAATCATCTATCAAAATGTGATGCGCAAAAGCTTCATGTGGGACCAGGAATTTTTTCTCCGCCTCACTTAGCCCTCCGTATCCCCAGCAACAATGGCCAGAAAAAGGAGGAAATTGGAATCCAGTAAGCCTCTGAATGTATAGCTCTCCAAAGCACCTGGCAAGGACCCTGCCGGAAACAACTCCCATTTGCATGTCGGGCCGCATCCTCCTGCCGGACCCCTGGTCCCCGCAGTCGAAGAGTGCGCCCTCGTGAATGCGGAGGTGCCATTAGTCCTTGTTGTCGAGCCCAGGCTCCAACTTGGGCAAGGCACACTGTACATTAGACCAAACAGGAAAACATCCCAAAGAGAAACATGAGGTTGAAAGAGTAGCTCGTAAGGCCAGTATGCATCAGTTTGTCGATTACACTCTATACAGAAGGATGCCCAACGGTGTGAAATTGAACTGCATTTGCGGGGAATGAGGAAAGGAACTGCTGGCAGATATTCACAAAGGCATGTGCGGCTCCCACATTGGATCAACGGCATTAGTTGGGAAAGCATTACGGCAAGGATTCTATTGGCCCATAGCCCTACAAGATGCGGTCGAGCTCGTCATGAAATGTGATGCCTGTCAGTTCCATTCCAAGAACATCCATTCTCCTGCCCAAGCTCTTCAGACAATCCCTTTGTCATGGCCATTTTTAGTCTTGGGGCTCGATATCCTCGGCCCTTTCCCCGAGCTGCCCGGGCCTTTGAATTCTGGTTCGTTGCCGTCGAACAATTTACAAAGTGGCTAGAAGTAGATGTCATGAGAAAGGTGGCTGCTCAATCAGCTATCAAGTTCTTGAAAGGATTGGTGTGTCGCTTCGGTGTCCTGGCACGGATCATCACCAACAACGGCACCAAATTCACGAGCCGAGCCTTCATGCAATATGTTCATGTCCTCGGAAGCAAGATGCCATTTGCTTCGGTTGCACATCCCAGAAGCAATGGACAAGCTAAGAGGCCGAACGTTGAAGTGATGCGAGGTCTCAAGACAAGAACCTTTGATAAGCTATAGAATTGCGGCAATCGATGGATTGACGAGCTCCCGGTAGTCCTCTGGTTCCTTAGAACAACACCAAATCGAGCAACCGGGCAGACTCCCTTCTCCGTGGTCTATGGGCAGAAGTAGTTATCCCCATGATACTCATTTATGGGTTTCCTAGAGTGCTTGCCTATGATGAAGTAGAGCAAGATCATCTTTGGCGTGACGATGCTTTGCTACTCGAGGAGAACTGTCTCCAGGCCGCTACACATGCTGCACGGTATCAATAAGCCTTGCGTCCCTATCATAACCGTAGGGCTTGTGCCCGATGTTTTGAGGAAGGTGAGCTTGTCATTCGGCGCGTTCAGTCGGCCAAGGGTACCAACAAGCTAGCGCCAAAGTGGGAAGGCCCTTACCGCGTGGTATGAGTCACCTGACCTGGCACAGTCCGTCTGGAGACCGGAGATGGCATTCAATTGCAAAACTCATGGCACATTGAGAATCTCCGGAAGTACTACCCGTGAGACATGGTTGTCGGGCCCTGCCCGGCAGCCACCCTTTTGTACAGGCCTTGCCTCAGTTGCATGTAACCCCTTGTACAAAGCCAGGCGTAGACCCTCAGCAACAGATAAATGATCGAAGCGCTGCAGAGGGGGCCCCAATAAGACTACTTGAATGCATAAGCATATCATGAGCATTGCATAGTCATATATATTAGATTGTATTTGGCATCGTTTCATCTGCATGAGGCTGTTTGGTTTGGTGTCTTGTCTGCCCTGCCAAAATATGGGTCGTTGACCAGGCTTCGTGGGGCGTTTGGATCGGCTCCAAAATATTGGTACGCCAACTCGCCTCACCTCCCTCCAGCTTGTTTTGCGCCAAATCGCTGGCCAAAACGCAGGCACCGGAAACGTCCGCCTATTTTTTGGCGCGCCAACTGTGCCCACGATTTGGCAGGGCAAGTGAGGGAACGAACCAAACAGCTCACATAAACCACATGTTCTTGCCGTGGACTTGGTTCCCCAAGAGGAGATGAAAGGAGAAGCCAACTCTGCAATCTTCAGCAAGCCAGACAGTTAAATTCTTTCCGGTTTCCATAAGGAAACCACCATACCTTTTCGAGACTTAGGTGCTCCCATACTTTGACTCGAACGATGCTTTAGACAGGATGGTTGAAGTGGCCTTTGGTGAGAAAGTGTTGGTGGGGGCTGTTCCCTCAGTACGTCTTACACCAGGTAGGATCGATCCACGGAACCAAGTTTGAGGGTACCGGCAAGGTAGCCTGCCGGGAAAACTTGTTTACTTGAACATGAAGAGGCATTCCACCTCTACGTGATCGCATAACACGCATGAGTCCCTGGCAAGGTTTATCTTTTCCATTAATATGCTAATCAACAAGTACAAATCTTACAGAACATTATATGGATAATAGCAATTTCATTTATCTGAGCTCTAGTTTGGCAACTACCTATAGTTTAAGATTGAAAAAGAATAAGTGTGTCGTAACCCCTTTCTCTTTCCCTCCTTTCCCAGGCACTGCAGCAAGAGGGGAAGAGGACAAAAGGAGTGCCTAGGCGAAGGTGGTGGTGAAGCGAGCAACAGAAGTGATTCCCCTGTCACTACTTCCTCGTTGCTTTCCCGAGGTGCGTTGGTTTTTCCCTTAAAGAGGAAAGGGGATGCTGAAGTAAGTATTTCCATCAGTTTTTGAGAACCAAGGTATCACTCCAGTAGGAGATCACACACAAGTCGCCAAATACCTGCACATACAATCAAACAACTTGCACCCAATGTTATAAAGGAGTTGTCAATCCCTTGTAGGTTATTTGCAAAAGTGAGATCCGATAGAGAAAAATTAACATAGTAAATATTTTTGGGTTTTTCGTTTATAGATAGAAAAGTAATAGAATGCATAATAGTATATCAGAAACTTATAAGATGTAAAAGAGACCCGTGGGTCATAGATTTCACTAGAGGCTTCTCTCATGATAACAAGTATTACGGTGGGTGAACTAATTACTGTCAAGCAATTGATAGAAAAGCGAATAATTATAACGATATCTATGGCAATGATCATGAATATAGGCATCACGTCCGTGACAAGTAGACCGACTCCTGCCTGCATCTACTACTATTACTCCACACATCGCCCGCTATCTAGCATGCATCTAGTGTATTAAGTTCATAAAAATAGAGTAACGCATTAGGTAAGATGACATGATGTAGAAGATTTAACTCAAGCAATATGATGAAAACCCCATCTTTTTATCCTCGATGGCAACAATAGAATACGTGTCATGTCCCTTTCTGTCACTGGGATTGAGCACCGCAAGATTGAACCCAAAGCAAAGCACTTCTCCCATTGCAAGAAAAAACAATCTTGTTGGCCAAACCAAACCGATAGTTTGAAGAGAATTACTAAGATATCAAATCATGTGTATAAGAATACAGAGAAGACTCAAATATTGTTCATAGATAATCTGATCATAAACCTACAATTCATCGGATCATGACAAACGCATCGCAAAAGAAGATTACATCGGATAGATCTCCAAGAACAACGAGGAGAACATGGTATTGAAGAACAACGAGAGATAAGAAGCCATCTAGCTACTAGCTATGGATACGTAGGTCTGTGGTAAACTACTCACACTTCATCGGAAGGGCAATAGGGTTGATGTAGATGCCCTCCATGGTTGATGCCCCTCTGTCAGAGTACCGGAACATGCCTCCAGATGGGATCTCCCGAGAATAGAAGGTTACAGCGGCGAAAAAGTGGTTTCGATGGATGTTCTGATGTTTCTAGAATATATTGGTATTTATAGGCAGAAGAAGTCAGTCGGGGAGGCACGAGGGGCCCACAAGTTAAGGGGCATGACCTACCCCCCTGGGGGCGCCCCCACCTTTGTGGCCGCCTCGTGGATACCCTAGCGTGTACTCCATGTCCATCTGATGTCTTCTGGTCCAAGAAAAATCTCAAAAAAGTTCCGTTTCGTTTGGACTCCGTTTGATATTCCTTTTTTGCGAAACTCAAAAACAAGGAAAAAAACAGAAACTGGCACTGGGCTCTAGGTTAATAGGTTAGTCCCAAAAATCATATAAAATAGCATATAAATGCATATAAAACATCCAAGATAGATAATATAATAGCATGGAACAATCAAAACTTATTGATACGTTGGAGACGTATCAATCATCCCCAAGCTTAATTCCTGCTCGTCCTCAAGTAGGTAAATGATAAAAATAGATTTTTTTATGTGGAATGCTACCCAACATAATTAGTAATGCAATCTTTTTTATCGGGGCATGAATATTCAGTTCCATAAAACTCAAAACAAAAGTTTATCAATATGAAAACAATAATACTTCAAGCATACTTGAAAGTATTCTATGATGATTCAAAAATAACATGGCTAAAGAAAGTTATCCCTACAAAATCATATAGTCATTTATGCTCACTTTTCCTAACAAAAAGTAAAAAATCACGCCTATCCCGGTGTCAATCAAGCAATTGTTTTCATACTTTAACATTCTTAAACCTTTTCAACTCTTCACGCAATGCATGAGCGTGCACAACTGCAGGATGCTGCTAAAGCGACAATACGATCAGAGACCCTTCGACGAAACTGTGTGCGATGCAATAATCGCAAATGGTGGTGTAAAAATCTGTCAAAAAGGTGGAAAACATTTCCTATGTAGGATGCATCAAACACGGTTAAGATTTTAGTTTCGTGTGCGATGCAAGGCATACGATTCAATTCAATTAACTGTTTGCGATGAGGAGGAACAAAAGAAACAGGCAGCCAGATGAAGGTGTGTGCGATATACATCATATGGTTCACACGGATGAACTGTTTGTGATTAGGCCAGACAAAAGAAACGGTCAGCCAGATCAATGTGTGTGCGATATACGGCATGCGGTTCACTCGGATGAACTATTTGCATTGAGACATGAGAACAGAGTCCGTTCAATATAACAAGATGTGTGTGATACGCGGCAAATAGGTCTGTAATTAGAAATGTGTGCGAAGACCGATAATAACACAAACAATTGCTTCTAATAAGACGTATGTGATATGCTCTGTCTAAACAACATCTATTGGCCATTGCAGGATGGGCGGTCATCCGGATACGCCATAAGGATGCGAAGAGGCATCCTATATCAGCAAGGACTAGTTGTTCCACCAGTAGGTCATGTAAGAGAACTCTCAAGTTAAGTGTGCTCAGGCTGGATCAGCCATCAGATGGGTGACTGGATGGGAAGTTGTGTTGATGTTAAATTAACTGATAGGATGGATCGTATTTGTCAAATTAAATGACTGATACGACCCATCCCATGAGTTAATTTAACATCGAGGTCCTTGTGTTTTATTTATTTTATTTTTTAACACATGTTATAGAAGGTCTACCGCATTACTTTTTGACAAAGTGCGATACGTGGCATATAGTTGATCTATCCAACCTATTTGTGATGGAATAACCCCTATGTGTTGTGGGCAAACGCTTGCTAGTATTCAACCATTTGTGATTGATGAATTCATCACCAGCGGGTTCCCTAGTGTGGTCCGTGTTCATCTGATCATCATCTACTTCTTGAGCTACCTCGATGTTCCTTCTATGCTAAGTTTCCATTAATTGATGGCATTTCACGAACACGCCACCGTTTCCCGCCATTTCCTCACCTCTTTCCCGCCACCCAGCAATATTGCGCATAAACCTAGGCGGCGCGCGACGCACGGAGGCGACAAGGGCAGCCTGTAGCACATCCACCTTTTCTAAGCATGCCAACCCACAAAAGCGCCGCCTCAGTCATCAACCTTGTCGACGAGGAAAACGAGCAGGCGCCACGGCCCGTCGAGGCCGAGGCGCTCCCAGACAACGCGATGGATGACATCGTGATGCGCGTCATTGCGAGCGTTGAGCAAACCTTTGGCGCATGGCGCTTGAGCGCCGCAGATCAAGATAGACATGTCAGTTTCGGCGTTCTGGGAACCTGCGGGGACCCCGACTTGCAAGTCAAGATCACCGAATGCACGTGTATAGTGATCCCAGAGATCAATGCTCACTAAACACACAAAAGCTGAATAAAAGAGTCTTACATCCATACATACCATCTTACACAAATTATAACCGTTATGGTCAAGTCATAGATAAAACCTCAAGGGCAGAACAACAAATAAACTCAAATAGCGGAAGTCTGCGTAGATAAGTAGAACCCATGCCACCTGCCTTAACCTACAGGCATTCTGACTGGGAAAGCGTCCTACTTCGCATGTTCGTCTTCAAAGAACTCTTCTTCAAATTCCTGCTCTTCCATGCGTGGCCAATTAAATAACTAGTGGGAAGCCAATGAGTACTTTGAATGTACTCGCAAGCAACCCATGCTTTGGAACAAGTATGACAAGGTATGATATAGCACTAAATAGGGTATGTTTGCAGAAAGCAAATTTGTGAGTGCAATGCCATGAACTACCTTTTTAGTGAAGCATCTATCATATGAGAATAGGTTACAGATATCAACATAGACAAGTTTTGATCTCTTCCATCTTTTCAAGTCTTTCGACTTGATTCAAACGGTGCTTCCCACACACACACACACACACACACACACACACACACACACATATACGAGGTTTCACAAACATTGGACGTGGCCCAAGAGCGGTTACCCAACTGTCCTTGACCATGGACACGGCTATTCGAATAGTTTTACACTCTGCAGAGGTTGCACACTTTACCCACAAGATCCGGGGAACTTCCGTGTCATCCACGACCAGCAGTACCTCAAGTACCCGGGGTAAGCGCCCGATCACTATCTTACCCTAGATGACACTAACATAGAGTCCACTCGATTGGTAGCAACCCCCGTGCCCAACATTTCACATCTTACAATTGTGGAGCCTCGCTCCCATATTCATCACATACCACTAGCACGGGGTACCAACGGTGTGTCTGGTGCCCTGTGAAAACAGTCATGGCCGCCTGTCCAAGCACAACCCCGTCCCGAGAGTGACCTCGTGTCACCCCCGTCACTAGTAATGTGGGCACCATGCTAGTATCGGCCTAGGTAATCAATAACGCCCTTTCCCATATAAGGGTAGAGTGGTTGCGCATGTAAGGTTGGAATAACGGTCGCAACTTAAACCAATCCGTTTTGAAAACAACACACACACTTGCCTTGGTACACCACTTCGTCATCAATTGGTTACCCAACTCATTATCCCCCTCGGGCATAAGTGGCACCCGAGAGGGTTTTTGAAAAGTACTATGCCTCCACCATCATGCATATTCCCGTCCCACTTGCATAGCGACTACCATAGCAACCTACCTATTCCCACCCGCACAATCCTCATAGGAAGGTAGGGTCATGCTTGATGAAAGTTTCAATAGGAAAGAAACAAGGCAACCCACACAAGTGGTCATAACTTCAACATGATTCCAATGCATTGACAATAAATGTTGTATGACATGCGTAAAAAGGGGTTTCTTAGACATGGTCAAAGGGCTGCTTACCTTGGTTTGCTTGGTCTTCAAAGACTTCAAGTCCTTCTCCTTCTTCTTCTCCAACTAATTCGTCAAACACGTGATCTATTCGTCGCAAAAGAACAACGGAAAAATAAGGCAACAATAAAAGCAAAAAAAAATCAAAATGTTCAAAAAAATTTCAAATCATTTTTATAAAATAATATGGGAAAAACTAAGAAGGGGAAAATTCTTAGTTTTGGATATGGAGTGATAGAATAGGATGAAGGGATTTTTAAACAGGGGTTTCATTGTTCAAATTTGGATTCGGATTTGAACAGTACAGAAAAGATTCATGAATATGTGTGAAAGTTACATCATTCAATAGGTTGGAATATTACAAGATTTTAGGAGTTGGAATAAATTAATTTGAAATATCCACAAAAAAGAAAAAGAAAAAGACCACTGTGCAACTGGGCCAGAATGGCTTCAGCGCACAGGCCCAGAGGGGTTTCGGCCCGGGCGAGCCGAGCGGCGCGCGCTCGCCAGGTTTAAACCTGATTGGCGGGGCCCAGCTGCTAGTGGGAGAGAGGGGAGGCCATAGGGAAAAGAGGCTGACAGGCAGGGCCCGCCTGTCATCCCTAACCGATGTCCAGATGGCCGGCGAACTCACCGGCGGTGATGCAGGGCACGATGGGGCGAGCGGAGGGCAGGGCTGGACTTAGCACGGAGTCACCGTTCGGGTGGTGGTTGAGGTGGTCGCCGGAGCTGTCGGGTTCGCCGGCGATGAGGATGCACGACCGAGGAGCATCGGACGGTGGTCGTTCTAGTCATTTCCGGCTGCAACAGAGAGGGAAAGGAGAGGGGAAAGGGTCTGTGGGTCCGTGTGGTTCCAGATCGAGTGAGAGTGGGGGCGGAGGAGGCGTATACCTATGGATCGATGGCGACCCGAGGAGGCGGCGCTCCGGTCGATCCCGAGCACAGAAGCCCCTAGAGGGCTTGTGAGAGGAGCGGGAGTGCCCTAGGAGGTGTCATGGGAGGCTGGTGTTAGTTGAGCGGCCTGGGGCGGGCTTATATACCCGGGCGCCGGTCCACCATGGACTTGTGCGCCGGCGAGGTCACGGGCGCGGCCAGAGGCCGTGAGAGCGCTCGTGAGAGTGTCCAGGCCGTTCGTGGACGAGGTCCATGTCCATAGAAGGGAAGGGAAGGAGCGGGGAAAGCTCCAGAGAGCTCGCGCGTGTGAGGCCGAGGATTGGAGCTCGCGGGCGACCGGTGCGCGTGCAAGGGAGGCCTTAGGAGGGACAAGGAGGAGGGGGTCCAGGCTGTGGCATGTCGTGGACGTCGAGGCACCTCAGCTTGCGCAAGGGGGAGGGCCGAGGTGGCCAGAGGCGCTTTGTCAGGAGCGGCTACAGTGCTAGAGCGCGCTGTAGCGCGCTCCAGAGTGCGCGTATGGCCGGCATCGGCATTATTTATGCTCTATGGTCGTGGCCACTAGTGTCCGGAAGCTAAGGGAGGCAGTAAATAATAGGGAAATGGCATTGGATGCTCAGGAGGGTTTCTAGAATGAGAGGGGGTTGAAAGAGAAGAGTGCAAGGAGTTGTCTAGAGATGTAAAAGGGGTGGTTTTACCCCTCAATCATTGAGCTAAGGTTCAGCCATTGCTATTGGAGGTAGAAGAGGTCTTGGAGGTGCTGTGGTAAAAACATGAGCCTATTTGGATTAGTGGAAGAAGCTAAAGTTGCTCTTTTCGTAATTGGCCAGAAGGTGTTTGTAGCTTGTTTGGGCAAGCAAATGGGTTTCATTTTGCATGAGACTCCACATGATGAAATGGCACATATAAGTAGGCCCTTTCACTAAATTAGAGCTCATTTGACCAAAGTTGCCAATGCAACTTTTGTAAACCCTAGAAATCAACAGAATTGCTTTTATCAAGATCTAGTCATGCAAATCCATTCCCCTTGATGCACCACTTGGTGTACTGTCATCATTTGGGGTTGTGAACATGTCCACGGAGTTTGGGGGCATTTCGAACAAGTTGGTAATGTAAAGTTGTTCAAATTTGAATCTGAACAGAAATGTTTTTGGGGCACTTTTGTGAATCAAAACAATTTGGATTGAGCTGAAACTTTGCAAGGTCATCATATTATGAGTATACGACTTGCTAGAATTTTCCTGGAATTTTCAGAGAATATTTCCTTTGTAATTATTTCAAAAGCTTGAAATATCGTGAGAGGGTTTTTGAGGGATTTGCCCAATATTTTGAACATGACCATGTGTTGAAACTCTTATATATGTGCAATATATGTCCTATGAGTCTCCCTGAATTTTCAAAAATATTTTTGAAACATAAAAATATTTTTTACCTATTAAAGACCATTTCTGGTCTAAAGAAAAAGCCTTTAAATAAAATAGGAAAAGAACTTCTAAAATTAAACTTTTGTGGTTGGGAGTCCTATACTTAATAGGATTCAAATATACATTTTAAAAGATTTTTCTCATCCTAAATCAAGTACTTGCAGTGCAATTCTCAATTCAGGGGTTTTTTGGAAAACTAACTTTAGAAAATATTATTTGGCCAAAATATTTTTGTAAGAATATACTATACTGTTCTATACACATGGTATCATTATTGGGCAGAACTCTGGGGCAAGGAGATGAAGTATAGAAGGTGAGGCTATGTTGACTTTTAAAGAGCACATGAAATCACAGGGAGAAAAATTCAACTCCAAATAAAAGCCAAATGATGCAAAAAGTTTTTGTTGGTCCAAATTTTCATGCTTTATTAATGCAATAGCCATGTTACAAAATGCAGGGTGTGACGGCTTGAGCAATCATCTGGAGGGCTGTGGTGTTGGCTTGGCATTTCCTCTCGGAAGGCTTGGAGAAGCTGAGCCATGTCCATGTTCGGGGGAGGTGGTGGTGGAGCTTGGTCGTGGGTTTGGTCTTGGCTGGCCTATGTTTGGTGGATGCTCCAGCTTCGGGCTGCTGGGTAGAGGTACCACTACGAGTTACAACAGGCATCCTGTTGGAGCGGTCAAGGTCTTATGATTTGGAATGATGAGGGAAAGCACTAAAGATGGGTGCCTAGTAAGGGGGTGAGTGTGACTCTAATTGTTTTCATGCAAGGGCCAAAAGGGCAAACACATTCATTAAAATTCCAAATGGGTGATGTAGTCGTTTGCATGTTCCCAAAGAGAAGATACGAATTTCATCCAAACAGAACAAAAGCAAACACTAGATGGCTTCATATGAACCATACAAGGACTCGACTTCGCATAGGGGTCACACGACCTATCCTACCATAGAGGTCACGAGCTGGCATATCCGAGTTGCGAATAATGCCTAAGTGGCGGAATGCTCAGTCCCGTATTCTCGCTCTTCTGGGTCTTCCTCCTTGTCTTCATCTGTCTGGGCTCCCATATCACTTGAGGGGGTGGGGAGTGAAGGAGTTGGACACGACGCTGTTTTGTCGATGGTGCAAGAAAAGCTTGCAAAATTCACTTGCCATCATACGACATCGCCGGGGTGGTTCTTCATCCTTGGAAGATACATCTCCTGAGGGCCTTCTGCAACGATACGCGATAGCGGGTTGCCCAGGAGGCGCACCTTCCTTCTTGACCCTATCTGTCTTCTCTTTTGCTCATCGAAGAAGTGCCTTGGTCTTGTGGAGTTCTTCTCGGAGCTTCATCAATTCCGAGGCCAACTCTTCTGCCAAGCTGTCGGCACAAAGGCTGAAGTAGGTCTGGAATTGAAGTGGAAGTCCTTCCTTCTGTGGAGGGGCTCGTGCGCTGCTCTCATCTTCACCTTCCTTCCGGTAAGGCAAGAAGCGCGTTGTCATCTTGACTGCCATCTCCGGAAGACGTTCTCGAAGGCGGGTTAGTGCCTTGAGTGCGGCTGCCTCAACGGCAAGGAGTAGTGTTGCCATCTGGGGTCCCTCGAAGAACCAACTTGTGGGAGGATCATTTGCCCTTACGATCCCTTCCACATGGTACTCCGCCTCGGTGTCGCTAACCCAATGCTCATGGTAGGTGAGGATGGGTGCTCGGTGAAACTGGCACTCCTTGAGGCTATCCTCGAGAAGCAAGGGGAACCCAGTGGTCAGGAGCTCTTCAGGTACAGCGGCCATCTACAATGGTTCAATGGGAGAGGTTAATAACTTCATTATATCTCAGGTTTGGCAAGGTTTAGAAAAGAAGAGAGGTTCAGAAGGTTTATGAAAATGGTCTCATCCTAACTAACGCCCATGCTAACTAAGGCTTCCTACAGTCAGGATGGCTCTGTACTAGCTCTGTGGGGACCCCGACTTGCAAGTCGAGATCACCGAATGCATGTGTATAGTGATCCCAGATATCAATGCTCACTGAACCAACAAAAGCTGAATAACAAGAATCTTACATCCATACATTCCATCTTACACAAATTATGACCGTTATGGTCAAGTCATAGATAAAACCTCAAGGGCAGAACAACAAATAAACTCAGATAACGGAAGTCTTCGTAGATAAGTAGAACCCATGCCATCTGCCTTAACCTACACGCATTCTGACTGGGAAAGCGTCCTAGTTCGCATGTTAGTCTCCAAAGAACTCTTCTTCAGATTCCTGCTCTTCTATGCCTGGTCAATTAAATAACCAGTGGCAAGCCAATGAGTAATTTGAATGTACTCGCAAGCAACCCATGTTTTGGAACAAGTATGACAAGGTATGATATAGCACTAAATAGGGTATGTTTGCAGAAAGGAAATTTGTGAGTGCAATGCCATGAACTACCTTTTTAGTGAAGCATGCATCATAAGAGAATAGGTTACAGATATCAACATAGCCAAGTTTTGATCTCTTCCATCTTGTCAAGTCTTCCGACTTGATTGAAACGATGCTTCCCACGCACACACACACACACACACACACACACACACACACAAACACACGAGGTTTCACAAACATTGGACGTAGCCCAAGAGCGATTACCCAACACTCCTTTACCGTGGACACGGCTATTCGAATAATTTTACACTCTACAGAGGTTGCACTCTTTACCCACAAGATCCGGGGAACTTCCGTGTCATCCACGACCCGTGGTACCTCAACTACCCGGGGTAAGCAATCGATCACTATCTTTCCCTAGACAACACTAACATAGAGTCACTCGATTGGTAGCAACCCCCGTGCCCAACATTTCACATCTTAAAATTGTGGAGCCTCGCTCCCATATTCATCACATACCACTTGCACGGGGTACCAACGGTGTGTTCGGTGCCCTGTGAAAATAGTCATGGCCGCCTATCCAAGCACGACCCCGCCCCGAGAGTGACCTCGTGTCACCCCCGTCACTAGTAATGCGGGCACCATGCTAGTCCTAGGTAATCAATAATGCCCTTTCCCATATAAGGGTAGAGTGGTTGCGCATGTAAGGTTGGAATAATGGTCGCAACTTAAACCAATCTGTTTTGAAAACAACAAACACACTTGCCTCGGTACACCACTTCGTCATCAAGAGGTTACCCAACTCATTATCTCCCTCGGGCATAAGTGGCACCCGACGGGTTTTTTGAAAAGTATTTTGAAAGTACTATGCCTCCACCATCATGCATATTCCCGTCCCACCATAGCAACCTACCTATTCCCACCCACAGAACCTTCATAGGAAGGTAGGGTCATGCTTGATGCAAGTTTTAATAGGAAAGAAACAAGGCGACCCACACAAGTGGTCATCACCTCAACATGATTCCGATGCATCGACAATAAGTGCTATATGACATGCGTAAAAAAGGTTTTTTTAGACATGGTCAAAGGGCTGCTTGCCTTGGTTGGCTTGGTCTTCAAAGTCTTCAAGTCCTTCTCCTTCTTTCTCTCCAACTACTTCGTCAAACACGTGACCTATTCGTCGCAAAAGAACAACGGAAAAATAAGGCAACAGTAAAGGCAAAAAAAAAACAAAGTGTTCAAAAAAAATGTCAACTCATTTTTATAAAATAATATGGGAAAAACTAAGAAGGGGAAAATTCTTAGTTTTCGATATGGAGTGAAAAAAATAGGATGAAGGGATTTTTAAACAGAGGTTTCATTGTTCAAATTTGGATTTGGATTTGAACAGTACAGAAAAGGTTCATGAATATGTGTGAAAGTTACATCATTAAATAGGTTGGAATATTGCAAGATTTTAGGAGTTGGAATAAATTAATTTGGATAATTATTTTATCCTGTGGATTTATTTGAATAATACACAGAAAAGAAAAAGAAAAATGCCACTATGCAACTGGGCCAGAACGGCCTCAGTGCACAGGTCCAGAGGGGTTTCGGCCCGGGCGAGCCGAGCGTGACGCGCGCGCCAGGTTTAAAGCTGACGGGCGGGGCCCAGCTACAAGTGGGAGAGAGGGGAGGCCAAAGTGAAAAGCAGCTGACCGACGGGGCCCGCCTGTCATCCCTAACCCATGTCTAGACGGCCGGCGAGCTCACCGGCGGCGATGCAGGGCACGGCGGGGCGAGTGGAGGGCGGGGCTCGACTCAGCGCGGAGTCGCCGTTCGGGTGGTGGTGGAGGTGGTCGCCGGAGCTGTCGGGTTCGCCGGCGATGAGGATGCATGGCGGAGGAGCCTCGGATGGTGGTCGTTCTGGTCGTTTCCTACTACAACTGAGAGGGAAAGGAGAGGGGAAAGGGTCAGTGGGTCCGTGTGGTTCCAGATCGAGTGAGAGTGGGGGCAGAGGAGGCGTATACCTCTGGATCGACAGTGACCCGAGGCGGCGGGGCTCCGGTCGACCCCGAGCACAGAAGCCCTTAGAGGGCTTGTCAGAGGTGCGAGATTGCTTTAGGAGGTGTGATGGGGAGGCTAGTGCTACTGGAGCGCCATGGGGCTGGCTTATATAGCCGGGCGCCGGTCCACTATGGACTTGTGCGCCGGCGAGGTCATGGGCGCGGCCAGAGGCCCTGAGAGCGCTCGTGAGAGTGTCCAGGCCGTTAGTGGACGAGGTCCACATCCAGAGAAGGGAATGGAAGGAGCGGGGAAAGCTCGAGAGAGCTCGCGGGCGGCCGGCGCACGTGCGAGGGAGGCCATAGGAGGGAGAAGGAGGAGGGGGTCCAGGCTGTGGCGTGTCGTGGACGTCGAGGCGCCTCGGCTGGCGCGAGTGGGAGGGTTGAGGTGGCCCTAGGCACTCGGCCAGGAGCGGCTACAGTGCGAGAGCGCACTGTAGCACTCTCCAGAGCGCGCGTATGGCCGGCGTCGGCAATATTTATGCCCTGTGGTCGTTGCCACTAGTGTCTGGAAGCTAAGGGAGGCAGTAAATAGTAGGGAAATGGCATTGGATGCTCTGGAGGGCTTATAGAATGAGAGGTGGTTGAGAGAGAAGAGTGCAAGGAGCTTTCTAGAGATGTAAAAGCGGTGGTTTTACCCCTCAATCATTGAGCTGAGGTGCAGCCATTGCTACTGGAGGTAGAAGAGGCGTTGGAGGTGTTGTGGTAAAAACTTGAGCCTATTTGGATTAGTGGAAGAAGCCAAAGTTGCTGTTTTGTTAATTGGCTAAAAGGTGTTTGTAGCTTGTTTGGGAAAGCAAATGGGTTTCATTTGGCATGAGACTCCACACGATGAAATGGCACATATAATTAGGCTCTTCCGCTAGATTAGAGCTCATTTGGGCAAAGTTGCCAATGCAACTTTTGCAAACCCTGGAAATTAACAGAATTGCTTTTATCAAGATCTAGTCATGCAAATCCATTCCCCTTGATGAACCACTTGGTGTAGTTTCATCATTTGGGGTTGTGAACATGTCCACATAGTTTGGGGGCATTTGGAACAAGTTGGTAATGTAAAGTTGTTCAAATTTCAATCTGAACAGAAATTGTTTTGGGGCACTTTTGTGAATCAAAACAATTTGGATTGAGCTGAAACTTTGCAAGGTCATCATATTATGAGTATGTGACTTGCTAGAATTTTCCTGGAATTTTCAGACAATATTTCCTTTGTAAATATTTCAAAAGCTTGAAATATCCAGAGAGGGTTTTTGAGGGATTTGCCAAATATTTTTAACATGACCATGTGTTGAAACTCTTATATATGGAGAATATATGTCCTATGAGTCTCCTTGAATTTTAACAAATATTTTTGAAACATAAAAATATTCTTTACCTATTAAAGACCATTTCTGGCCTAAAGAAAAAGCCTTTAAATAAAATAGGAAAATAACTTTTAAAATTATACTTTTGTGGTTTATGGGAGTCCTATACCTAATAGGATTCAAATATAAATTTAAAAAGATTTTTCTCATCCTAAATCAAGTACTTGCAGTGCAAATCTCAATTCAGGGTTTTTTGGAAAACTAACTTTAGAAAATAATATTTGGCCAAACTATTTTTGTAAGAATATACTATACTGTTCTATACACATGGTATGATTATTGGGCAGAAGTCTAGGGCAAGGAGATGAAGTATAGAACGTGAGGCTATGTTGACTTTTAAAGAGCACTTGAAATCACATAGAGAAAAATTCAACTCCAAATAAAAGTTGAATGATGCAAAAAGTTTTGTTGGTCCAACTTTTCATGCTTTATTAATGCAATAGCCATGTTACAAAATGCAGTGTGTGACAGAACCAGGGTACCCAGACTTGCCTGCCTGCGGCCCATGACGTGGCTCCTATCAAGCCTGGTACAGCTCATCTTCGGCATCGACACTCAAGACCCTCGTGAGGGACCAAGCCTTGCAGGGCGGACAACACCAAGACCTCTGGAAGGGGCAGCCCGCTGGATAGATCCCGAGGAGCGGAGAACTCTATGCAACCCCCTACCTCGCGAGGTTTGCATGACGCAAGCCATGACGACCAAGGCCAGGCGGGAGCCAGCAGGCGCAGTACAGTAGTTTCCTCTTTGGTGCTAAGGAAGCGGGCTCAGACGCAGAGTCCCGAGGAATGTACCAAAGGTTTCCATTCCAGTGCAACAAGACAAAGACCTCCAGGATGGCTGGACGGAGGTCATCACCGAGCCCACCATGGCATCAGGGTCAGAGGCTTTGTTGGCGAAGACCACCTTTAGTCAGGATAAGATGTACTAGTTGTCCCCCTTCAAAATTGGTCGTTGTGGGATCCCTTCCTGCCAAACATTTCGGGGAAGAGGAACTAGCCCATGATATAAGTAGGATAGCCACCACCCAGCAAAGGTATCGGATCCATTCCACCTTGACAAGCTCACCAGCTCATCCGAGCCCAAGAACACCTCTCCTTCGGAGGTTGTTCACTTATTTGTACTAGTTCATCCAAAGCCCATCTCGAGGCTCATCCACCATACTGCTGGAGTAGGGCCACTCACCGCTAGGTGGCCTGAACTAGGATAAACTGCCTCGTGTCTCTTTTACATTCTTGCTCATCGCCCCAGTTCGTGAGACGGCTAGTAGATAGATAGGTGAGGTTGAGATCTTCGCACGCACCCTAGAGTTCAAACCTAGTAGGGTTTTGCGGAGCCCAAAATCCAACATTTGGCGCGCTAGGCAGGTGTGCGTGTTGAGGGTCTACTACCCTCATCATCGTGGTCCTACGCCAAATAGCCCTATGCATGGCGGGCGTCGCTCCGCCCGTCGAACCGTGGGCGACATTCGGGACAGAGTGGGTATGCGAGCCCTCTCCCCCGCTTTGCGAAAAGTGTTGTGGCCGCCAAGGTTCTGGCCGGCATTGCCGCCACGGTACAATGGCACGACAGACACCATGGTGTTTCTCCAAGCCTATGCAGAAGCCGTCCGAGATGCCGACGGCGGCGACAAAGTGATGGTGAACTGGCTCCCCATGGCCCTCGCATGGGAGCCACGCGCATGGCTCCTGAACTTGCCGGAGGCCTCAGTGGTTTCCTAGGATTAGTTATGCGGCCTATTGATCGAGCGCTACACAGTTCATGGGCCCAACATGGTCATGACGCTTCTCGGAGGATCGCGGGCGCCGGCGTCAGACCAGCACATCAAGCAGTTCATACGACAAGCGGGGGTCGCGTGCTCACCCCCGGGCTGGGTCGCACATAGGTCCGACCTCACCTTTGATTCCAGCGACCATCCCGAGTACATGACGGGTGCAGGCATGCTCCCAATGCTCTGTACACCCACCATATGCAACGTGGCCGTTACCAAGACCCTCATCGACGGCGGAGCCGGCCTGAACGTCCTCTATATAGAGACGTTGAACCTCCTCCATGCACCTTGCAAGCGACTCCTCCCCACCAAGCCTTTCCCGGGGGAGGGGGGCATCAAAGGTTCCGTCAACCCCATCGGGAAAATCCGCCTCCCAGTCACCTTCGGCATGCGCTACAACAACCGCACCAAGCTCATCGACTTCGACATCACCCGCATCAACTTGTCGTACAATGCCATCCTCGGCTACCCAGCGCTGGCCAAGTTCATGGCGGCAACCCATCCCGCTTACAAACTTCTGAAGATATCGGGAAGCAGTGGCATCCTCACCATGCCGGGAGACACCAAGGACATGCTTCAAGTGCTCGGGCTAGCCTACGGGTTCGTATCAGCCGTGCGAGCGCACGATGGAGGGACGCCAAACTCCCCGGGGGCTGCCCAAGAAAACAAGAAGTAGTTGTTCTCTCAAGATCGAGCGGAACCGAAGCAGGTGCCGGTGGAGGAAAATGGGAGGTCGGGCCCAACATTCACCATACGGGCCAGCCTCCCCGCGGACCAAAAAGAGGCTTTGGTTCGTTTCCTGCGTGCAAACAAGGAGGTGTTCGTGTGGAGGCAGCGAATCTGGTTGGGGTCCCGTGCGAGATGATCGAGCACCACCTGACGTTGTGCCCGAACGCGCGCCCTGTAAAGAAGAAGGCGCGACGACAAGCTCAGGAGAAGTAGGCGTTCATCACTCAAGAGGTCCACAAGCTACTCGTAGCAGGAGTCATCCGAGAAGTGCGACTTTCAGAATGGCTCGCGAACCCGGTTATCGTCCCCAAGAAAGGTGGAAAGGAGCGTATGTGCGTCGACTTCACCAATCTCAACAAGAATTGTCCTTAGGACCCTTTCCCTATCTCGCGCATTGATCAAATTGTCGATTTTACCACCGAGTGCGACCTGCTCTGCTTCCTGGACGCCTTCTCGGGCTATCATCAAATCAAGATGGCGGTGCAAGATGTCGAGAAGACAACCTTCCTGACCCCTTGCGGGGTGTACTGCTACACCTACATGCCATTCGGGTTGCACAATGCAGGAGCAACTTTCCAACGACTGATGCACATCGCCCTAGGGGGCAGCTTGGGATGAACACAGAAGCATACGTCGATGACATAGTGGTGAAGTCTCAGGAGGCCAAAACCCTCACTGGCGACTTGGAAGAAACCTTCGCCAGTGAGCGCAAGGTGGACTTATGGCTCAACCCTGAAAAATGCGTGGTTTGCGTCCCGTCGGGCAAGATTCTAGGTTTCTTGGTGTCGCACGGAGGGATAGAGGCCAACCCCGAGATGGTCAAGGCTATAGAAAAGATGAGCCCATTGAAGACCCTCAAGGAGATGCAGAAGCTGGCAGGTTGCATGACGTTGCTTGGACGATTCATATCCAAGCTGGGGGAACGCGCTCTCCCTTTCTTCAAGCTGATGAAGAGGAAAGGCCCCTTTGAATGGACTCCTAAGGCAGACGCAGCTTTCGAGGACCTCAAGAGGTATATCACTAGCCCCCCTATGATGATGGCGCCATGCCCCCGCGAGCCCCTAGTGCTCTATCTGGCCGCCATGCTACATTTAGCCAGCGTCGTGCTAGTGGCGATCTGAGAGGGGCACCAAATTGATAACTAGAAGAAGCAAAGCAGCTCGGGTTCAGTTGGGGTAGTACGAGTTCATGAAGGAGCCAAGGGGACCACAGTGGACCTTCAAGATAGCAAGGCTCCTGAGGACGGAACACTTGAGGCCCCGGAAACCTCGATGGGCGGTGAGGGTCCTGGAGACCCTCCGACTCAGGGGCCTCGGGACGCGGCAGCCACATTCACCCTCATTGAGCACCTAGTGTACTTCGTCAGCACAGTACTGCGTGACGCATGGTCCCGTTACCCTATGCCGCAGATGCTCTAGCAAGCGCTCCTTGTGGCCTCACGGAAGTTGTGTCACTATTTTAAAGGTCACCGCATCAAGGTCGTTTCAGCTTACCCCCTGGAAAGGGTACTCCGGAGCCCGAATGCAGCGGGAAGAGTCACCGAGTGGAACATTGAACTGCAGGCGTTTGAGCTCGAATTCAGCATGACCTCGATCATCAAAGGAGCGGCCCTTGCTGATTTCGTGGCGGAATGGACTAACACCCCAGGTCAGGAGGTCAGCGAGGACCGCTCCCTCACCCCCGGAGATGAGGCCCCAGATGGATGGGTCATGTACTTTGACGGGGCCTTCACGTGGCAAGGCGCGGGGGCTGGAGCTGTGCTCATCTAGCCCACCAAGGACAAGCTCTACTACGTCGTGCAACTATGCTTCCAAAATGGTGAGAAGGTTTCCAACAACATCGTAGAGTATGCGGGCCTGATCGCCAGCCTCAAGGCTGCTGTTGCGCTGGGGGTAAAGCCCCTCACCATCAAATGTGACTCCCAGCTCCTGGTCAACTTCTCCAACAAGGCATATGTTGGGGAACGTAGTATTTTAAAATTTTCCTACGATCACGCAAGATCTATCTACCAGATGCATAGCAACGAGAGGGGAGAGTGTGTCTACATACCCTCGTAGACCGAAAGCGGAAGCGTTAGAACAACACGGTTGATGTAGTCGTACGTCTTCACGGCCCGACCGATCAAGCACCGAAACTACGGCACCTCCGAGTTCTAGCACACGTTCAGCTCGATGACGTCCCTCGAACTCAGATCCAGCCGAGTGTCGAGGAAGAGTTCCGTCAGCACGACGGTGTGGTGACGATCTTGATGTTCTACCGTCGCAGGGCTTCGCCTAAGCACCGCTACAATATTATCGAGGAGAACTGTGGTGGAGGGAGGCACCGCACACGGCTAAGAGATCAAGAGATCAACTGTTGTGTCTAGAGGTGCCCCCTGCCCCCGTATATAAAGGAGGGAGGGAGAGACCGGCCCTAGAAGGGGCGCGCCAAGTGTGGGGAGTCCTACTAGGACTCCCAAGTCCTAGTAGGATTCCCCTTTCCTTTCCGGAGTAGGAGAGAAGGAAAGAGGGGGAGAGAGAGAAGGAAAAGGGGGCTGCACCCCTTGTCTAATTCGGACCAGAAGGGGGCCACGCGCCTCCTTCCTTTTGGCCTCTCTCCTCTATTCCCGTAACTCCCCGGTACTCCGAAAATACCCGAATCACTCGGAACCTTTCCGATGTCCGAATATAGTCGTCCAATATATCGATTTTTACGTCTCGACCATTTCGAGACTCCTAGTCATGTCCCCGATCTCATCCGGGACTCCGAACTCCTTCGGTACATCAAAACTCATAAACTCATAATAAAACTGTCATCGAAACCTTAAGCGTGCGGACCCTACGGGTTCGAGAACTATGTAGACATGACCGAGTCACGTCTCCGGTCAATAACCAATAGAGGAACCTGGATGCTCATATTGGCTCCCACATATTCTACGAAGATCTTTATCGGTCAAACCGCATAACAACATACGTTGTTCCCTTTGTCATCGGTATGTTACTAGCCCGAGATTCGATCGTCGGTATCTCAATACCTAGTTCAATCTCCTTACCGGCAAGTCTCTTTACTCGTTCCGTAATACATCATCCCGCAACTAACTCATTAGCTGCAATGCTTGCAAGGCTTATAGTGATGTGCATTACCGAGTGGGCCCAGAGATACCTCTCCGACAATCGGAGTGACAAATCCTAATCTCGAAATACGCCAACCCAACAAGTACCTTCGGAGACACCTGTAGAGTACCTTTATAATCACCCAGTTACGTTGTGACGTTTGGTAGCACACAAAGTGTTCCTCCGGTATTCGGGAGTTGCATAATGTCATAGTCATAGGAACATGTATAAGTCATGAAGAAAGCAATAGCAATAAAACTAAACGATCAAGTTGCTAAGCTAACGGATGGGTCTTGTCCATCACATCATTCTCCTAATGATGTGACCCCGTTGATCAAATGACAACTCATGTCTATGGCTAGGAAGCATAACCATCTTTGATTAATGAGCTAGTCTAGTAGAGGCATACTAGGGACACTCTGTTTTGTCTATGTATTCACACATGTACTAAGTTTCCAGTTAATACAATTCTAGCATTAATAATAAACATTTATCATGATATAAGGAAATAAATAATAACTTTATTATTGCCTCTAGGGCATATTTCCTTCAGTCTCCCACTTGCACTAGAGTCAATAATCTAGATCACATCACCATGTGATTAACACCAATAGTTCACATCACCATGTGACTAACACCCATAGTTCTCATCGCCATGCGACCAATACCCAAAAGGGTTTACTAGAGTCAACAATCTATTTCACATCGCCATGTGATTAACACCCAAAGAGTACTAAGGTGTGATCATGTTTTGCTTCGTGAGAGAAGTTTAGTCAGCGGGTCTGTTATATTCAGATCCGTATGTATTTTGCAAATTTCTATGTCTACAATGCTCTGCATGGAGCTACTCTAGCTAATTGCTCCCACTTTTAATACGCATCCAGGTTGATACTTAGAGTCATCTGGATTAGTGTCAAAACTTGCATCGGCGTAACTCTTTACGACGAACTCTTTATCACCTCCATAATCGAGAAACATTTCCTTAGTCATCCAGTAACTAAGAATAATTTTGACCGCTGTACAGTGATCTACTCCTGGATCACTATTGTACCTCCCTGTCAAACTCATGACAAGGTACACAACATGTTTGGTACACAGCATGGCATACTTTATAGAACCTATGGCTGAGGCACAGGGAATGACTTTCATTCTCTCTATATTTTTCTGCCGTGGTCTGGTTTTGAGTCTTACTCAACTTCACACCTTACAAGTCAGGCAAGAACTCCTTCTTCGACTGATCCATTTTGAACTACTTCAAAATCTTATCAAGGTATGTACTTATCGAAAGTCTTATCAAGCGTCTTGATCTATCTCTATAGATCTTGATGCTCAATTTGTAAGCAGCTTCACCAAGGTCTTTCTTTGAAAAACTCCTTTCAAACACTCCTTTATGCTTTCCAGAAAATTCTACATCATTTCCGATCGACAATATGTCATTCACATATACTTATCAGAAAGGTTGTAGTGCTCCCACTCACTTCTTGTAAATACAGGCTTCACCGCAAGTCTGTATAAATCTATATGCTTTGATCAACTTATCAAAGCGTATATTCCAACTCCGAGATGCTTGCACCAGTCCATAGATGGATCGCTGGAGCTTGCACAATTTGCTAGCACCTTTAGGATTGACAAAACATTCTGGTTGCATCATATACAACTCTTCTTTAATAAATCCATTAAAGAACGCAGTTTCGTTATCCATTTGCCAGATTTCATAAAATGTGGCAATTGCTAACATGATTCGGACAGACTTAAGCATCGCTACGGGTGAGAAAATCTCATCGTAGTCAACACCTTGAACTTGTCGAAAACCTTTCGCAACAAGTCGAGCTTTGTAGACAGTAACATTACCATCGGCGTCAGTCTTCCTCTTAAAGATCTATTTATTTTCAATGGCTTGCCGACCATCGGGCAAGTCAACCAAAGTCCATGCTTTATTCTCATACATGGATCCCATCTCAGATTTCATGGCCTCAAGCCATTTCGCGGAATCTGGGCTCATCATCGCTTCCTCATAGTTCGTAGGTTCATCATGGTCCAGTAACATGACTTCCAGAACCGGGTTGCCGTACCACTCTGGTGCTGAACGAACTCTGGTTGATCTACGAAGTTCAGCAGAAACTTGATCTGAAGTTTCATGATCATCATCATTAGCTTCCTCACTAATTGGTGTAGGAATCACTGGAACTAGTTTCCGTGATGTTCCACTTTCCAATTCGGGAGAAGGTACAATTACCGCATCAAGTTCTACTTTCCTCCCACTCACTTCTTTCGAGAGAAACTCCTTCTCTAGAAAGGATCCACTCTTAGCAACAAAGACCTTGCCTTCGGATCTGTGATAGAAGGTGTACCCAACAGTTTCTTTTGGGTATCCTATGAAGATTTACTTCTACGATTTGGGTTCGAGCTTATCATGTTGAAACTTTTTCACATAAGCATCGCAGTCCCAAACTTAGAGAAATGACAACTTAGGTTTCTCGTCAAACCACAGTTCATACGATGTCATCTCCACGGATTTAGATGGTGCCCTATTTAACATGAATGTAGCTGTCTCTAATGCATAACCCCAAAAGCGATAGTTGTAGATCGGTAAGAGACATCATCGATCGCACCATATCTAATAAAGTACGGTTATGGCGTTCGGACACACCATTACGTTGTGGTGTTCCGGGTGGTGTGAGTTGTGAAACTATTCCACATTGTTTCAAATGAAGAGCAAACTCGTAACTCAAATATTCTCCTCCACGATTAGATCGTAGAAACTTTATTTTCTTGTTACGATGATTCTCTACTTCACTCTGAAATTCTTTGAACTTTTCAAATGTTTCAGACTTGTGCTTCATTATGTAGATATACCCATATCTGCTCAAATCATCAGTGAAGGTCAGAAAATAACGATACCCGCCGCGAGCTTCAACACTCATTGGTCCGCATACATCAGTATGTATGCTTTCCAACAACTCTGTTGCTCGCTCCACAGTTCCGGAGAACGGAGTTTTAGTCATCTTGTCCATGAGGCATGGTTCACAAGCACCAAGTGATTCATAATCAAGTGATTCCAAAAGTCCATCACTATGGAGTTTCTTCATGCGCTTTACACCAATATGACCTAAACGGCAGTGCCACAAATAAGTTGCACTATCATTATTAACCTTGCATATTTTGGCTTCAATATTATGAATATGTGTATCACACGATCGAGATCCAACAAACCATTTTCATTGGGTGTATGACCATAGAAGGTTTTATTCATGTAAACAGAACAACAATTATTCTCTAACTTACATGAATAACCGTATTGCAATAAACATGATCAAATCATATTCATGCTCAACACAAACACCAAATAACACTTATTTAGGTTCAACACTAATCCCGAAAGTATAGGGAGTGTGCGATGATGATCATATCAATCTTGGAACTACTTCCAATACACATCATCACTTTATCCTTTAACTAGTTTCTGTTCATTATGCAACTCCCATTTTGAGTTACTACTCTTTAGCAACTGAACCAGTATCAAATACCGAGGGGTTGCTATGAACACTAGTAAAATACACATCAATAATCTGTATATCAAATATACCTTTGTTCACTTTGCCATCCTTCTTATCCGCCAAGTATCTAGGGCAGTTCCACTTCCAGTGACCATTTCCTTTGCAGTAGACGCACTTAGTTTCAAGCTTGAGTTTAGCTTTTGGGTTTCTTCATGGGAGTGACAACTTGCTTGTCATTCTTCTTGAAGTTCCCCTTCTATCCCTTTGCCCTTTACTTGAAACAAGTGGTCTTATTAACCATCAACACTTGATGCTCTTTCTTGATTTCTACCTCCGCCGATTTCAGCATCGCGAAGAGATCGGGAATTAACTTCGTCATCCCTTGCATATTATAGTTCATCACGAAGTTCTACTAACTCGGTGATAGTGACTAGAGAACTTTGTCAATTACTATCTTATCTGGAAGATTAACTCCCACTTGATTCAAGTAATTGTAGTACCCAGACAATCTGAGCACATGCTCACTGGTTGAGCTATTCTCCTCCATCTTGTAGGCAAAGTACTGTCAGAGGTCTCATACCTCTCGACACGGGCATGAGTATGAAATACTAATTTCAACTCTTGGAACATCTTATATGCTCCGTGGCGTTCAAAACGTTTTTGAAGTCCCGGTTCTAAGCCGTAAAGCATGGTGCACTTAAACTATCAAGTAGTCATCATACCGAGCTTTTGTTAAAACGTTCATAACGTCTGCATCTGCTCCTGCAATAGGTCTGTCACCTAGCGGTGCATCAAGGACATAATTCTTCTGTGCAGCAATGAGGATAATCCTCAGATCACGGACCTAGTCCGCATCATTGCTACTAACATCTTTCAACTTAGTTTTCTCTAGGAACATCAAAAATATACGGGGAGCAACATCGCGAGCTATTGATCTACAACATAGATATGCTAATACTACCAGGACTAAGTTCATGTTAAGTTAAAGTTCAATTTAATCATATTAATTAAAGAACTCCCACTTAGATAGACATCCCTCCGGTCATCCAAATGATCACGTGATCCAAATCAACTAAACCATGTCCGATCATCACGTGAGATGGAGTAGTTTCAATGGTGAACATCTTATGTTGATCATATCTACTATATGATTCACGCTCGACCTTTCGGTCTCTAGTGTTCCGAGGCCATATCTGCATATGCCAGGCTCGTCAAGTTTAACCCGAGTATTCTGCGTGTGCAAAACTGGCTTACACCAGTTGTATTTGAACGTAGAGTTTATCACACCCGATCATCACGTGGTGTCTCGGCACGACGAACTTTCGCAACGGTGCATACTCAGGGAGAACACTTATACCTTGAAATTTAGTAAGGGATCATCTTATAATGCTACCGTCGTTCTAAGCAAAATAAGAAGCATAATAAGATAAACATCACATGCAATCAAAATATGTGACATGATATGGCCATCATCATCTTGTGCTTTTGATCTCCATCTCCAAAGCACAGTCATGATCACCTTCGTCACCGGCGCGACACCTTGATCTCCATCGTAGTATCGTTGTCGTCTCGCCAACTATTGCTTCTACGACTATCGCTACCGCTTAGTGATAAAGTAAAGCAATTACATGGCGATTGTATTTCATACAATAAAGCGACAACCATATGGCTCCTGCCAGTTGCCGATAACATTACAAAACATGATCATCTCATACAAAACCGTATAACTCATCATGTCTTGACCATATCACATCACAACATGCCCTGCAAAAACAAGTTAGATGTCCTCTAATTTGTTGTTGCAAGTTTTACGTGGCTGCTACGGGCTTAGCAAGAACCGTTCTTACCTACGCATACAAAAACCACAACGATGTTTCGTCAAGTATGTGCTGTTTTAACCTTCACAAGGACTGGGCGTAGCCACACTTGTTTCAGCTAAAGTGAGAGAGACAGACACCCGCCAGTCACCTTTAAGCAACGAGTGCTCGTAACGGTGAAACCAGTCTCGCGTAAGCGTACACGTAATGTCGGTCCGGGCCGCTTCTTCTCACAATACCGCCGAAGCAAAGTATGACATGCTGGTAAGCAGTATGACTAGTATCGCCCACAACTCATTGTGTTCTACTCGTGCATATCATCTACGCATAGACCTGGCTCATGATGCCACTGTTGGGGAACGTAGTATTTTAAAATTTTCCTACGATCACGCAAGATCTATCTACCAGATGCATAGCAACGAGAGGGGAGAGTGTGTCTACATACCCTCGTAGACCAAAAGCGGAAGCGTTAGAACAACGCGGTTGATGTAGTCGTACGTCTTCACGGCCCGACCGATCAAGCACCGAAACTACGGCACCTCCGAGTTCTAGCACACGTTCAGCTCGATGACGTCCCTCGAACTCAGATCCAGCCGAGTGTTGAGGAAGAGTTCCGTCAGCACGACGGTGTGGTGACGATCTTGATGTTCTACCGTCGTAGGGCTTCGCCTAAGCACCGCTACAATATTATCGAGGAGAACTGTGGTGAAGGGAGGCACCGCACATGGCTAAGAGATCAAGAGATCAACTGTTGTGTCTAGAGGTGCCCCCTGCCCCCCTAGAAGGGGCGCGCCAAGTGTGGGGAGTCCTACTAGGACTCCCAAGTCCTAGTAGGATTCCCCTTTCCTTTCCGGAGTAGGAGAGAAGGAAAGAGGGGGAGAGGGAGAAGGAAAAGGGGGCTGCACCCCTTGTCCAATTCGGACCAGAAGGGGGCCACGCGCCTCCTTCCTTTTGGCCTCTCTCCTCTATTCCCGTAACTCCCCGGTACTCCGAAAATACCCGAATCACTCGGAACCTTTCCGATGTCCGAATATAGTCGTCCAATATATCGATTTTTACGTCTCGACCATTTCGAGACTCTTCGTCATGTCCCCGATCTCATCCGGGACTCCGAACTCCTTCGGTACATCAAAACTCATAAACTCATAATAAAACTGTCATCGAAACCTTAAGCGTGCGGACCCTACGGTTTCGAGAACTATGTAGACATGACCGAGACACGTCTCCGGTCAATAACCAATAGAGGAACCTGGATGCTCATATTGGCTCCCACATATTCTACGAAGATCTTTATCGGTCAAACCGCATAACAACATACGTTGTTCCCTTTGTCATCGGTATGTTACTAGCCCGAGATTCGATCGTCGGTATCTCAATACCTAGTTCAATCTCGTTACCGGCAAGTCTCTTTACTCGTTCCGTAATACATCATCCCGCAACTAACTCATTAGCTGCAATGCTTGCAAGGCTTATAGTGATGTGCATTACCGAGTGGGCCCAGAGATACCTCTCCGACAATCGGAGTGACAAATCCTAATCTCGAAATACGCCAACCCAACAAGTACCTTCGGAGACACCTGTAGAGTACCTTTATAATCACCCAGTTACGTTGTGACGTTTGGTAGCACACAAAGTGTTCCTCCGGTATTCGGGAGTTGCATAATCTCATAGTCATAGGAACATGTATAAGTCATGAAGAAAGCAATAGCAATAAAACTAAACGATCAAGTTGCTAAGCTAACGGATGGGTCTTGTCCATCACATCATTCTCCTAATGATGTGACCCCGTTGATCAAATGACAACTCATGTCTATGGCCAGGAAACATAACCATTGTTGATCAATGAGCTAGTCTAGTAGAGGCATACTAGGTGTAGGATCGAAAGTAGGTCTAGAGGGGGGGGGTGATTAGACTACTTGACAATATAAAAAATCTGCCTTTAGATCATGCAAAGTTTTTGGCAGTTTCACAATTAAGACCAATTCAAGTAACACCCTACACATGCAATTCTAGAGTATATGCAGTGAAAAGTAAATTGCACATGTAAAAAGAGGTGGAGAAGATCAAACGCAGTTTGGTGACACGGAGATTTTTGTCGTGGTTCCGATAGGTGGTGCTATCGTACATCCACGTTGATGGAGACTTCAACCCACGGAGGGTAACGGCTGCGCGAGTCCACGGAGGGCTCCACCCACGAAGGGTCCACGAAGAAGCAACCTTGTCTATTCCATCACGGCCTACGCCCACGGAGGACTAGCCTTACTCGGGGTAGATCTTCACGAAGTAGGCGATCTCCTTGCCCTTACAAACTTCTTGGTTCAACTCCACATCTCAACGACGGAGGCTCCCAAGCGACACCTAACCAATCTAGGAGGCACCACCCCCCAAAAGGTAATAGACGGTGTTGATGATGATGAACTCCTTGCTCTTGTGCTTCAGATGATAATCTCCCCAACACTCAACTCTCCTCACTGATATGGCTGTGGTGGAAGAAAGATTTGAGTGGAAAGCAACTTGGGAAGGTTAGAAATCAAGTTTCATATGGTAGGAATGGAATGGCTTGATCTCAACACAAGGGTAGGTGGTTCACTTCTCAGAAAGTGTATGGTAGAAGTGGTGGTACTTTCTGATGGCTCTCCTCACGAATGAAGAGGGGGTGGAGGGGTATATATAGCCTCCACACAAAATCCAACCGTTACACACACATTTGACCAATCTCGGTGAGACCGAAGTGAAAACTCGGTCAGACCGAAAGTTCAAATATAGTGAACGTTGGGATTTTCGGTGGGACCGAAAATACCATCTCGGTGGGACCGAAAGTGTATCTGATATGAACGTTGGAGATTTCGGTGGGACCGAGAAAGAAAACTCGGTTGGACCGATTTGAGAAAGAGCAGGAACATGCCAGAATCGGTGAGACCGAAAATGAATTATCGGTGAGACCGATTTGAGCCAAGACAAGCTTGCCCATTTCGGTGAGACCGATAATACAAACTCGGTTATTCCGAAATGATGTGAAATGGTTACAGAAGGTTGGCAGTTCAGTTTCGGTGAGACCGATCTCAAACTCGGTATGACCGATTTTTCTAGGGTTTGGAATATGGCAGAAGTGGTTCATCTCGGTGGGACTGAGTTGGAAGAATCGGTTTGTCCGAGATTACTTATGGGTGTGTATAGAAGTGAAAGGTGCTGATAGTTGAAGGAGATATATCACTAAGCACTTGAGCAACCAGATCATCAACACAACCTCATCCCCTTTTAATAGTATTGGCTTTTCCTATGGACTCAATGTGATCTTTGATCACTAAACCAGAAATGGAGTCTTGAGCTTTTGCCAATGCTTGCCTTAGCATTTGAGGGGTCCACTTCTTCAGTCATCTTGCCATTCCAATGTGATTGAATTTCCTGAAACATACTTGATAAAAGTATTAGTCCAACCACAAAGTATGTTGTCATTAATTACCAAAACCACCCAGGGAGCAAATGTGCTTTCAGATTCCCCTTTCCTTTCCGGAGTAGGAGAGAAGGAAAGAGGGGGAGAGGGAGAAGGAAAAGGGGGCTGCACCCCTTGTCCAATTCGGACCAGAAGGGGGCCACGCGCCTCCTTCCTTTTGGCCTCTCTCCTCTATTCCCGTAACTCCCCGGTACTCCGAAAATACCCGAATCACTCGGAACCTTTCCGATGTCCGAATATAGTCGTCCAATATATCGATTTTTACGTCTCGACCATTTCGAGACTCCTCGTCATGTCCCCGATCTCATCCGGGACTCCGAACTCCTTCGGTACATCAAAACTCATAAACTCATAATAAAACTGTCATCGAAACCTTAAGCGTGCGGACCCTACAGGTTCGAGAACTATGTAGACATGACCGAGACACGTCTCCGGTCAATAACCAATAGCGGAACCTGGATGCTCATATTGGCTCCCACATATTCTACGAAGATCTTTATCGGTCAAACCGCATAACAACATACGTTGTTCCCTTTGTCATCGGTATGTTACTAGCCCGAGATTCGATCGTCGGTATCTCAATACCTAGTTCAATCTCGTTACCGGCAAGTCTCTTTACTCGTTCCGTAATACATCATCCCGCAACTAACTCATTAGCTGCAATGCTTGCAAGGCTTATAGTGATGTGCATTACCGAGTGGGCCCAGAGATACCTCTCCGACAATCGAAGTGACAAATCCTAATCTCGAAATACGCCAACCCAACAAGTACCTTTGGAGACACCTGTAGAGTACCTTTATAATCACCCAGTTACGTTGTGACGTTTGGTAGCACACAAAGTGTTCCTCCGGTATTCGGGAGTTGCATAATCTCATAGTCATAGGAACATGTATAAGTCATGAAGAAAGCAATAGCAATAAAACTAAACGATCAAGTTGCTAAGCTAACGGATGGGTCTTGTCCATCACATCATTCTCCTAATGATGTGACCCCGTTGATCAAATGACAACTCATGTCTATGGCTAGGAAACATAACCATCTTTGATTAATGAGCTAGTCTAGTAGAGGCATACTAGGGACACTCTGTTTTGTCTATGTATTCACACATGTACTAAGTTTCCAGTTAATACAATTCTAGCATGAATAATAAACATTTATCATGATATAAGGAAATAAATAATAACTTTATTATTGCCTCTAGGGCATATTTCCTTCAGCATACACACCAAAGGACGAGCACATGGAGGCATACCTTGAGGAAGTGCGCAAGATTAAGAAGCGGTTCCTGGGGTTGTAATTGCATCACATACCGTGCATCATGAACAAGGAGGCAGACAACTTTGCCAAAAGGGCATCCCGGTGCTTGCCACAAGAACCCGACGTATTTGAAGAGGGACTCTTTAGGCCATCAGCAGCTCCTCCCACTGTCAAGCCGGCAACGCCACAGGAGGAGCTCCCGCAAGTGCCCACCTCAGGTGCATCAGCATGTGGGCCAGCCTCGGGAGCCTGCCTGCTCCTCGCGCTGAAGCCTCAGGAGGGGTGTTGGATTGAGGAATTCAAGGCATACCTGCTCCAAGGAACCCTTCCGAAGAAAGAAGAAGAAGTGGAGCACGTGGTGCGGCAAGCCACCGCGTATTGCATCCAAGACGGCGAGCTCTATCGAAGGCGACCGAACGACATGTCCCTGCGATGCATATCCATGGAGCAGGGACGTGTGCTGCTGGATGACATACACAACAGAGATTGCGGGCACCACTCCTCCTCACGAACCCTCGTGGGCAATGCATTCCGCAGTGCATTCTATTGGCCCACAGCGCTCAATGACGCCACATAACTGGTAAGGTCCTGCGAAGCCTGCCAGTTTCATGCAAAACAGATCCACTAGCCTGCACAGGGCCTCCAGACCATCCTGTTGTCCTGGCTGTTCGCGATTTTGGGGCTGGACATCCTAGGCTCGTTCCCAGGGCGCTTGGGGGCTACCACTACCTCTATGTCGCCATCAACAAGTTCACCAAGTGGGCGGAGGTGGAAGCCGTCCGCACCATCCCAGCCGGCTTGGCAGTCAAGCTCATCAAGGGCCTTGTGAGACGCTTCGGGGTTCCAAATCGCATCATCACCGACAATGGCTCGCAGTTCACTAGCAACCTTTTTCAATTCATATTGTGCTAACCTTGGAACGCTGATATGCTACGCCTCAGTGGCACACCCCAGGAACAACGGCCAAGCCGAGCACGCAAATGCAGAGGTCCTTAGGGGCCTCAAGACAAGAACCTTCAAGAAGAAGCTCGAGGCATGTGGCAAGGACTGGTTGGAGAAGCTCCGGTCTGTGTTGTGGTCCATCCGCACCACCGCGACCAAGCCAACTGGAGGAACTCCTTTCTTCCTTGTCTACGAAGCCGAAGCTGTTATCCCACACAAGGTCAAGCACCGCACCGCACAGTTCTAGGCATTTGACGAAGCACGGCATGATGCCAGGGGGTGTTTGACCTCATGCTGGGGGAGGAATGCCGTCGTCAAGCCTCGCTCCAGGCGGCAAGGTACCTGCAGGCGTTGCGAGAGTATCACTGGCGCAACATCCGCTCCAGGACGCTCGAGGTAGGCGACCTCGTCCTGAGGCGGGTGCTCTCCTGGGAAGGGCTGCATAAGCTCTCGCCCATGTGGGAGGGCCCGTTCAGAATCGCTTGCATCTGTAGACCTAGCGTCGTGCGCCTGGAGACGCAAGATGGAGTCCCCATCCAGAACGCCTGGAACATCCAACACCTCCGGAAGTTATACCAATGAAGCAAGGCCCCGTCCCTGTGAAGGTATCCGCTCGTGAAACTCTCACGTAATAATAAGTGGGGCTGTACACGCCCCAGAATCTCCGAAGTGCGGCTCTCGGGCCTCGGGGGCTCCCTCCCACGTCCTAGTGGCAGCACTTAGCTCCGCGTTTCCGGACGCGACTATTCATTTGCTTGCTTTCTGGAATTTGGAGTGTTGGCATTTCTCAAGTGCTTAGTTGGTTTTCCCTCCTTTTATTCGCTCGCCCTTTTGTCTCAGATCAGGGAGAATGAAAGTTGCCCGTCGCTCTCCTGATGCGCCTCGTGCGTGGGCAACATAGGCAGGAGTGTGCGTGCGATGGGCTCGCCCGTGTCGCAAGCACACTACCTTCAGTCTTGCGAGGAGCCCTCGAACGAGCTCGTGACCTACACACCCTTATTAAAAGTCTTTACCCCCTGGGTACCGTGACGCTGTATACTAAGCCACGGCTAGCCCATGCCTAAGGGCTAGCGTAAGGATGGGCAAGATACCCGATGATTCTCCTAACAATCCTGCAGCTTTATGATGCTGGCAGCTACCAAGCCAACAACAAAAAGGGCTTCACCGAATGACAGAGAGCTCAACCTCACGAGGTACAGCGAGCTCCTAAACAAACGGTTTTTAACCCCTTTCCGCGGCTGCATTTGGAACCGTCGCTAAGTGAGTGTTGGCGATAAGGGGGTCCTTCCCACACGACCCAAAAACTATCGGGGATATGCCCTCCTGGCACACACGTTTGGCAAAATGAGGTCGTGTGTGACCGGCGGGAGCTCAAATACGGGAATACATATAGTAGACATAGAAAATACAATATATGGTGAAATTATTTCCGATCGCAAGTACATCCCACACAGTCAGTCCCCGCTAAATGTTTCCGTTCGTATGTTCATCCCACACAGTCGCTCCAAGGAAAATGTTTCCATTCACATGTAAATCACACATAGTTTTTCACATTAAATCACTTGCATTACTGAATATATCACACACGGTCCATGGAAGAAACTGTGTGGCAAAGGCTGTCCATCACACATAGTTTTCATGTGGTAAACATTTGCGCAAGGTGGCCTAACTCAAAACAATTTTCAAGAGAAAGTCGTGTGTGATTGTTCATTGATCCAACACGGTTTATTCCTAGAAATTGTGTCCTTTGCATGAGGTCATCACCCACGGTATTTTTTCAACAACCATTTGCAATAGAAAAACCCAATTAGCAGGCTAATTATCCGATTATTCATAATCCATTTATTAATCTAATTGACAGTTCATATTAAGCACACAATATATTTTATATTTTCATAATTGAAATACATCAGAGTACAACATCATATAGCTTCAGCACTCAGCTACCCCATTACACAACTACACCAGGACCAAGTTTCACATGCAACATCTATAACCTTTCGAAATTAGCATCATAGACGGTACATAGACAGATGTATCTCATCTGGAAAACTGCTGAAGCAGAGCGCAAATATTGAGCCTTCGTTGATGTTGATGGTCTTTGTAACTTTAGGCCAGTGCCTATGGATGATTGACCGTCCATCCTTCTTCCTCTTCAGGAACACTTCAATATTAAACCGTGGGTGTTGTATGAATACCTTCCTCACCTCCTGACCACACAGGTGGTTTGAGAGGTAATCATCAGTGAACTGCTTTGGAAAGGCCTGAAAACAAGGATGTGCATAAATATCTTCTCTATATTGGAAATGGGGCAAAGGAATAAAAAATGCAAGGTATAATAGTTAGTACCATCCTGTAGTGAGCTGATGTCTTCTTCATTGTGCAGACAAAGATCTTGTTGTCTTTTGTCGCTAATTTCTTTATCATGACAATCTTTCTGAGTTTCTTGACTTGACTGATATTCATGGACAACACATTTCCCCATATGCAAAAAGGGTCAAACTATGGGTCAAAACCTCTGACAGCAGGACCTACATGTGCAAGACCAAATTGTTAAAAACCTAAATATTATAATGGTTCCTGCAATTGCAAAATAATGTGCCATTAGACAACGAACCATGCACGTGCTAACCTCGATTGTAAACCTTAGTGCTTCCCGTTGTTTCCCTGCAACACATATAAGGTAGTTAGTCATTAGGTTAAGTAAGGGTTCGCATGCTCTTAGTAAAATATGTTGATGAAAAATAATCACATTGCAGATTCATTAGATTAATTGAACCCACGTGGAAAACCCATTTATCCAAACCAAGCATGATTAAGAACTAGGAAATATAGCACTTGTATATGTTTCTCATGTATTAAGTGCTCCCAAATTCGATTTATTCCTCACATGCACAACAATACAAAATTCTACCCACGACAATTGGACATCGCATTTTTGAATTGAACCAAGCAGTTAACTAAACACCACAACAAATGAACCAAACATTAACTGAGCACCACATTGCACTGTATAACATATTCCTAATAGAAGATCAGCCAGTTAACCAAACAGTTAACTACAGACAATTGTAGCAATTGCATTTGTATCTCATGTATTTACTACAGCCAAATTCAATTTAGTCCTCACATGGTATACAATAACAGAATGCACCCACAATTTTATAAGGATAAATTTGATTTATTTCTCACATAGAAGACAATAGAAAATTGCAGCCTGGAGAATTGAACATCACATTTGCAGAACTGAACCAAACAGTTAACTAAAGATGACAACTAATTAACAAAATAGTTAATAAGTTAGCACCACACTGCATGACATATAGAACTTATACACTAGAGCAATTGATTGCATGGTAAAATTAGATAGCACAATTCACTAGAATTTGTGAAGGAAAGGCAGGAGCAGCACACGCAACGGGTAAACCAAGCATGCTTAACCGGCGTAGCTAGCACATGGCAAGGTGCTCCTTCAAGATCTGTGGGTTGGCACAAATGGCAACCATCACGACCACATCCACGCGTGCAGCCGCGATTTGCTTCTCCGCTGCCAAATGCTCCTTGAGGTCCTGGCAATAATGTGTG
This sequence comes from Secale cereale, assembly GCA_902687465.1. Classification (NCBI taxonomy): domain Eukaryota; kingdom Viridiplantae; phylum Streptophyta; class Magnoliopsida; order Poales; family Poaceae; genus Secale; species Secale cereale. Next base: position 248,214,846 of record LR738713.1, read on the forward strand.
CACCATGGCTTAGGCCGGCATTATTTGGTGGAGGGTTTGGTGATTTGGATGGAAGGTGTCGCGCTCGCGCCGGTGGTAGGGGTATGTGGGATGTGGAAGGAGGAGGAGGATGGGGGTCGGGTGTGGATTACCTGTCTGGATAGGCGAGGCCGGGGATGTGAAGGAGGGTCGCCGGCGAGAAGGCGGCGGCGCTGCAAGCAAGGAGCGAAGGTGTCAACTTGGAAAGGAAGGCGGAAAGAGGGGAAATGTGGCTTTTGGTAAGGGGGAGGGGGCGAGGAGGTAGATATTTCCGCGGAAGCCGAAAATTTGGAATCGCTTTAGCCAAAAAACTGGCGCGCAAAGTGTCATCAGACACGGTCCCTTATTCACAACTATGTACGATATGTGAACAACACAAACGATTCAGATAGCTTAACCCGTTTGTGTTGAGTTTGAACGTCAAAAAAATTTGTTCGAATTTCCCTGGTTATAGTGGTCATCCACGTCATTGCATAATTTGGGTACACAAAGGAGTCTAACTGTGTGCGATCTTCTTGATTTATAGTACTATACACCAACGGTGCTCCAAGATATTTTGTGTTGCATCTCACACGGTTGGTGATAATAAACTGTGTGAGATCTACTTGATTTATCGTCTTGATCATTTGAATTACATAATGGGGTCACAGCTACAAAGGATGGTGTTTGAATTGTTAGAACTTTTATCTGCGGTGAACATGCAACTATAGGTGTGTCGTCAAAAAAATTGGAATTATTCAGGGTTCGTTTGTACATTTTTATACATTAACTAGGTTTATCCAAAACTCGTCTGAAATTCATGAAACCTGGCATGCTAAAATGGAGCGGCATCAACATGCCGTTGTAAAAAAATTGTCCCATTTGGGGCAGGTTTGGGTATAAGCTTCTCACAAACCAGAGCTTCTCACGACAAGCGTGATGGTTTAGGTAGGGAACGTGCCACCTTCGGGGACGAAACGATATCCGTTGCCTCTTATTGCTTTCAAAAAAATTCGAGTGTCAACATAGAACAACAACAGTGTTATGTACAATTTTGGAATTTTCCGGGTTTTGTTTGGACATTTTTATGCATTAACAGAGTTTTCAATGCATTTATGTGCATAATTCAAATTTGACTACATGCACATGCTCCAGTGCATATAAATTGGTTGAAAAAACAAATATGTGTCCTTGGGTGCATGCTTAGGTCCCATGCAAGAAATGGGAATGAAGTTCAAACACTAGGCATCGTTGATTACCGACAAAACATTGAGATGACTTGTTTTTAACATGTCGTGTTAAAAAATTCCAAAACTCGTCTGAAATTCATGAAACTTGACATGCTATCATGGAGCAGCATCAACATGTCGTGTTAAAAAATTCCCATTTAGGGCAGGTTTAGGTATATGTTCTCACAAAACGGAGCTTCTCACAACAAGCATGATGGTTTTCGGTAGTGAACGTGCCACCTTTGGGGACGAAACGAAATCCATTGCCTCTTATTGCTTTGAAATTTTTTTCTCGTGTCAACATAGAACAACAGGAGTGTTGTGTGAATTTTTATGATTTTTCGGGGTTCGTTTGGACATTTTTATGCATTAACTGAGTTTTCAATGCATTTATGTGCACAATTAAAATTTGAACTACATGCACATGCTCCAGTGCATATAAATTTGTTGAAAAAACCAATCAGTGTCCTTGGATGCATGCTAAGGTCCCATGCAAGAACTGGGAATGAATTTGAAACACCACGGCACCGTTGATTGCCGACAAAACATTGAGATGTCTGGTTTTTCAATTCCAGTAAATCAAAGCTCATCTAAAATTCATGAAACTTGGCATGCTATCATGGAGCGGCATCGACATGTCGTGGTAAAAAAATCCATTTGTGGCAGGTTTGGGTATATGCTTCTCACAAAACGGAGCTTCTCACAACAAGCATGATGGTTTTCGGTAGGGAACGTGCCACCTTTCTGGACGAAACGATATCCATTACCTCTTATTGCTTTCTAATTTTTTTTCTCATGTCAACATAGAACAACAAGAGTGTAGTGTGAATTTTTGTGATTTTTCGGGGTTCATTATGACATTTTTATACATTAACTGAGTTTTCAATGCATTTATGTGCATAATTCAAATTTGAACTACATGCACATGCTCCAGTGCATATAAATTGGTTGAAAAATCAAATATGTGTCCTTGGGTGCATGTTTAGGTCCCATGCAAGAAATGGGAATGAATTTCCAACACCAGGGCATTGTTGATTGCCAGCAAAACATTGAGATGCCTGGTTTTTAAATTCTAGTAAATCCAAAACTCGTCTGAAATTCATGAAACTTGGCATGCTATCATGGAGCGGCATCAACATCTCGTGGTAAAAAAGTTGTCCCATATGGGGCAGGTTTGGGTATATGCTTCTCACAAACCGGAGCTTCTCAAAACAAGCATGATGGTTTTCGGTAGGGAATGGCCCACCTTTAGGGACGAAACGATATCCATTGCCTCTTATGGCTTTCAAAAAAAATTCTCGTGTCAACATATAACAACAGGAGTGTTGTGTCATTTTCGTGATTTTTCGTGGTACGTTCGGATATTTTTATGCATTAATTGGGTTTTCAATGCATTTATGTGCATAATTCAAATTTGAACTACTTGCACATGCTCCAGTGGATATAAATTGGTGAAAAATCAAATATGTGTCCTTGGGTGCATGCTTAGGTCCCATGCAAGAAATGGGAATGAATTTCAAACACCAGGGCACCGTTGACTGCCGGCAAAACATTAAGATGCCTGGTTTTAAAATTCTAGTAAATCCAAAACTCGTATGATATTCATGAAACTCGGCACGCTATCATCGAGCGGCATCAACATGTTTAGGTACAAATTTTGTCACATTTGGGGCAGGTATGGGCATATGCATCTCACAAACCGGAGCTTCTCACAACAAGCATGATGGTTTTCGGCAGGGAACATCCCACCTTTGGAGACGAAATGATATCCATTGCCTCTTATTGCTTTCAAAAAAATTCTCGTGTCAACATAGAACAACAGGAGTGTTGTGTGAATTTTTGTGATTTTTCAGGGTTTGTTTGGACATTTTATGCATTTACTGAGTTTTCAATGCATTTATGTGCATAATACAAATTTGAACTACATGCACATGCTCCAGTGCATAAAAATTGGTTGAAAATCAAATCTGTGTCCTTGGGTGAATGCTTAGGTCACATGCAAGAAATGGGAATGAATTTCAAACACCAGGGCACCGTTGATTGCCAGCAAAACATTGAGATACCTGGTTTTTAAATTCTAGTAAATCCAAAACTCGTCTGAAATTCATGAAACTTGGCATGCTATCATGGGGCGGCGTGAACATGTCGTGGTACAGATTTTGTCCCATTTGGGGCAGGTTTGGGTATATGCTTCTCTCAAACTGGAGCTTCTCACAACAAGCATGATGATTTTCGGTACGGAATGTCCCACCTTTGGGGACGAACTGATATCCATTGCCTCTTATTGCTTTCAAATTTTTTTTCTCGTGTCAACATAGAACAATAGGAGTGTTGTGTGCATTTTTGTGATTTTTTTGGGTTCATTTGGACATTTTTATGCGTTAACTGAGTTTTCAACGCATTTTATGTGCGTAATACAAATTTAAAATACATGCACATGCTCCAGTGGATATAAATTGGTTGAAAAAAACAAATACGTGTCCTTGGGGTGCATGCTTAGGTCCCATGCAAGAAATGGGAATGAATTTCAAACACCAGGCCACCGTTGATTGTCGGCAAAACATTGAGATGCCTGGTTTTTAAATTCTAGTAAATCCAAAACTCGTCTAAAATTCATGAAACTTGGCACGCTATCATCGAGCGGCATCAACATGTTGTGGTACAAATTTTGTCACATTTGGGCAGGTTTGGGTATATGCTTCTCACAAACCGGAGCTTCTCACAACAAGGATGATGGTCATCGGTAGGGAACATCACACCTTTGGAGACGAAATGATTTCCATTGCCTCTTATTGCTTTCAAAAACATTCTCGTGTCAACATAGAACAACAGGAGTGTTGTGTGAATTTTTGTGAATTTTCAGGGTTTGTTTGGACATTTTATGCATTGACTGAGTTTTCAATGCATTTATGTGCATAATTCAAATTTGAACTACATGCACATGCTCTAGTGCATCAAAATTGGTTGAAAATGAAATATGTGTCCTTGGGTGCATGCTTAGGTCCCATGCAAGAAATGGGAATGAATTTCAAACACCAGGGCACCGTTGATTGCCGGCAAAACATTGAGATGCCTAGTTTTTAAATTCTAGTAAATCCAAAACTCGTCTGAAATTCATGAAACTTGGCATGCTATCATGTAGCGGCGTGAACATGTCGTGGTACAAATTTTGTCCCATTTGGTGCTGGTTTGGGTATATGCTTCTCACAAACTGTAGCTTCTCAAAACAAATGCACTATGGAAGCATCAGAAAGTCTACATAGGAAGCACATCGTTACAACACAACAATATGCATCAAGCAAAATGCTTCAAAACATGTTAACAATAGGATATTATGAATCTACATGAAGAATCACACAAGTTTCATATAGGATTTGCTCAAAACGGAGCAACGGGCTAAAAGTTACACCCAAAACAATAAACATGCAAAAGCTGAAAATAACAGCCACATAGCAACTTCGAAGCAAGAAATAAATAGCCTACGGCACTCAAACATCATGGCAAATAGTATGGACATAAAGTAGACATCTCCTACAGCAAACAATTCCATTGGAGCATCCCCAAAGGAGCCATGGATCAATAGCAACAAGCTATCACATATTGAACTTGACAACAAAAACCTGACAGCAGTAATTTATTGCAACTTGGGAGCAAGAGTTAAATATGCTACAGCCACTCAAATAAGCCTATGAGAGCATGAATGGATACCCAACAACTTATACAACAAGGAATCATCAAGATCCACCCCAAAACTTAAATGGATTTGCCTAGGACAACAAGCAAACATGGCATCTGGAAATTACAGATTCCAGACTTAGTGAAATTTCACTAAGTGTTGAAACTGCAGTTTCATCATGGCATCTTTGAGAGCAAGTTTTAGTCACCTCAAAGCAAAGCATGGCAAGTGGTAAGCACCACAACAAAGTACACATGATGGTGAATCCAAAACATCGAAGCATGCATCGAGGGGACAAACACATCTATAGCAACGAGCTCCTCTACGAGGCATCTCGTAACAAGTTTAACGACATAACCGCCCCATAGCACTTTGCAAAGGAGATAAACATGGCAAGATGAAATCTATCATGCAAGCTAATGCAACCAACATGTAGAGAATTTCATGACGAACACGTGGACATCTCATTTGCTTCATTTGGATAAACATGCACCAAGTTATCACATTGCAAAGATGGCATGAAAACAACTACAAACAGCAGTTTATAACAAGTAGCACTCTTCCCACAGATATTTAAGCATCTAGATGACCTCAAACATGCATGGCACAATGGAACAAAACGTAGTACAAGTTTCCACGATCAATTTGATATATCATTTGTTCAAAACGGACCATCACACAAGAAGTTATCACCAAAACAAAACAGCATCAGACATCTAAAACACCCAGGGACTTAGGATTTGGAGCAACCTCAGATCTGGTCAAAGTCAACGCGGCGGCGGCGGATCGGGTCAACAGCCTAACGGGCTGGCGGATCGGGCCCCGCGGGAGGCCGGATCGGGCGGCCCACCTGGCGCGGAGCGGATCGGGCGACACGGGCCTCGCCCGCGACCCGGTAAGGCAGATCGGATCAGGGAGGCTCCTCCTCCCCCGATCGATCGGCGGCGGCGGCTGGCCACCGGGGATGGCGCGGTGCGGCGGCCTCCTACCCGCGACCGGCGGCGGGAGTGCGCTGAGGGGATGGCGCAAGGTGGCCTGAGGGGCTCGGGCCCGGCGGAGGGCGAAGGAGGTCGGGCGGCGTCCTGAGTTGGAGATCGCGGCGACCTCGGGCTCCCGGAGGCTGGTGAAGGGCGGCGGCGAGGGGACCCCCGCGGCGGCCGGCGGCGACTGGTGAAGGGGGCCGGCGCGGCGGTGAGTTGGCGAGGGCGGCGCGGGGAAGGTGGAGAAGGCCGGCGCCGGTGGCGAGCTCCTGGCGGCGGGGAAGAACGGCGGCGAGCTCCTCCGACGAGGGGAGCTCCGGTGGCGGCGGGATGAAGCTCCGGCGAGGTGGGGAATCCGGTGGCTAGAGCTAGGAGATGATGATGGTTTTTTGGGGCAAAATTGGGGAAGATGGACATTTATATAGGCACAAGGAGCTAGGGTTGTCCAAATGAGGTGAGGGTTTCGGCCACGCGATCAGAATTGGATGGCCTAGATGAAGGGAGGGCTTTGGGTTGGTTTGATGGGCTGTTGGAGTGGTGTCTTGGGCCTCAAAGAAGGGGTACTTTCAGCCCACGAGAATAACTGTCGGGGCACCAAACGAACTCCAAACGCGACGAGATTTGACAGGCGGGTCTCACACACCAAAACAACAACGCACGACAAGTCTCATGCCAAACCGGAAACATTACACGGCCAAACACCAAAGTAGGCCTCGGGGATGCCACGGACACGTGAGAGGGCTCCGGAACTCGAAACGGACAACGGAAAGGAACGAGTGGTACCGGATGCAAACGACAATAGAAATGCAATGCGATGCACATGACTGCATGATATGGATGAATGCACACACACAACACGACAAAACGACAAAAAACCAAAAAGACAAAGAACCTGGAATGGAACTGATGAAGCCAAAGATATATATATTGCCCAAAAGGGAAAGTATTACATCCGGGGCATTACAACTCTCCTCCACTACAAAAAGATCTCGTCCCGAGATCTAGGACTGGAAGAAGGAAGGGTACTCGGAACGAAGGTGATCTTCTCGTTCCCACGTAGCTTCTTGGTCGGTATGGTGTGACCACTTGACTTTCAAGAATTTGATGGACTTGTTGCGGGTCTTGCGCTCGGTTTCTTCGAGAATAGCAACTGGGTGCTCTCGGTAAGACAAGTCTTGTTGAAGATCAATCTCCTCAAACGGAATGGTGCGTTCAGGTGTCTTGAAGCACTTGCGGAGTTGAGACACATGAAACACATCATGAACATTGGCGAAGTTGGAAGGCAGCTCAAGTTGATAGGTTAGATTGCCTCTTTTGTCAAGGATCTTAAAAGGCCCGACGTATCTAGGAGCAAGCTTTCCTTTGATACCGAATCTTTGGGTGCCTTTCATAGGAGAAACACGGAGGTAGACATGATCCCCAATGTTGAAGGCCAAATCACGATGCTTGCCGTCATAGTAGCTCTTCTGACGCGACTGAGCGGCCTTGAGATTCTCACGTATGACTTTTCACATTTCTTCGGCTTCTGAGATCAAGTCATTGCCAAGAAGTTGACGTTCACCAGTCTCGGACCAGTTGAGAGGGGTACGACACTTTCTGCCATAGAGGATTTCAAATGGAGCTTTGCCGGCACTTGCTTGGAAGCTGTTGTTGTAAGAGAACCCGACAAATGGAAGGCAATCTTCCCAATTCATGCCAAAAGATATGACACAGGCTCTGAGCATGTCTTCTAGAATCTGATTCACTCTCTCGACTTGACCACTAGTCTGAGGGTGAAATGCAGTGCTGAAACGAATCTTAGTGCCCATGGCAGACTGAAAGGAGTCCCAGAACTTTGAAGTGAACAAACTTCCACGGTCTGAGGAGATAACTTGAGGAATGCCATGTAAAGACACAATTCTGGAAGTGTAGAACTCTGCCAATTGAGCTGCATTGATGGATTCTTTGACTGGAAGGAAGTGAGCGACTTTGGTAAGCTTGTCAATCACCACAAAGATAGAATCATTCCCTCTCTTGGACTTCGGAAAGCCAGTGATGAAATCCATTTCAATGTGGTCGAATTTCCACTCGGCAATAGGAAGAGATTGGAGAAGACCGGCTGGACGTTGATGCTCTGCCTTCACTCTTCTGCAGACATCACATTCATTCACGAATTGGGCAATCTCCCTTTTCATGCGTGTCCACCAGTAAGATTGCTTGAGGTCTTGGTACATCTTGGAGCTACCAGGATGAATGGAAAGGAGGGAATCATGTGCTTCGTCCATTATGAGCTTCCTGAGATCACCTTTGGGAACCACAAGTCTGTCTTCAAAGAACAAGGTATCTCTCTCATCAACGCGATAGCACTTGTATTTAGGAGTACCCTTTGCAATACCATGTTTCACTTTATGCACCATAGCATCACTGAGTTGGGCCTCACGGATCTGATCTTCCAAGGTAGGAGCAACTTGAAGATTTGCAAGAAAACCCTGTGGAACAACTTGGAGGTTGAGCTTCCTGAATGCTTCACAAAGCTCAGGCTGGAACGGCTTGATAAGAAGGCTGTTGCAATATGCCTTTCTGCTCAAAGCATCTGCAATCACATTCGCCTTGCTAGGTGTGTATTCAATGCTGGGATCATACTCTTGGATCATCTCGACCCAATGAGTCTGGCGGAGGTTCAAATTCGGCTGTGTGAAGATGTAATTCAAGCTCTTGTGATCGGTGAAGATGTCGACTTTTCTGCCCAACAGAAGGTGTCTCCACGTAATCAAAGCATGTACCACAGCTGCTAGTTCAAGATCATGTGTGGGGTAGTTCTTCTCACTTGGCTTCAGCTGACGAGAAGTGTATGCCACAATTCTCTTGTCCTGCATACGCACACCACCAAGTCCTTGAAGAGAAGCATCACAGAATACTTCGTAGGGCTTGGACTCATCTGGAGGAGTAAGAACTGGAGCAGAGACGAGCTTTTCTTTGAGAGTTTTGAATGCCACTTCACAATCTGGAGACCAGTAGTACTTGACATTCTTCTGCAGCAAGTTGGAAAGAGGCTTGGCGATCTTGGAGATGTTCTCAACGAACCTTCTGCAATAGCTGGCAAGACCAAGAAAGCTTCGGAGTTGCTTGACGTTCTGAGGAGGTTCCCAGTTGACAATTGCTTCAACTTTCTCTGGGTTTACCGCAATACCATCAGCGGAGATGATATGGCCCAGATACAAGACCTTATCGAGCCAAAATTCGCACTTGGAGAACTTGGCATAGAACTTATGTTCACGGAGTCTGTCGAGAACCAGACGGAGGTGCTTTTCGAGATCTTCTTCATTCTTGGAAAATACCAAAATGTCATCCAGATACACAAGCACAAACTCGCCGGTGTAGGGGTTGAAAATGTAGTGCATCATTCTCGAGAAGGTAGGTGGAGCATTAGCGAGACCAAAGGACATACTGTATACTCATAGGAGTCGTAGCTCGTTCTGAAGGCAGTCTTGGGGATATCTTCTTCTCGAATGCGAATCTGGTGATAGCCCATTCGGAGATCGAGCTTAGAGAACACTTTAGCTCCTTTGAGTTGCTCGAACAGTTCATTGATGTTGGGAAGCAGATACTTGTTCTTTATTGTCTTCTTGTTCAATGGCCGGTAATCAACGCAGAGGCGCTCCGTGCCATCCTTCTTCTTGACGAATAAGACACCACAGCCCCAAGGAGACGTACTAGGCCTGATCAGACCCATACTCTCTTGTTTATCAAGCTGTTTCTTCAACTCCTTCAACTCTTCGGGGGAGAGCTTGTACGGACGCCGGCATGCTGGCTCAGTACCAGGCTTGAGTTCAATGACAAATTCAACTTGACGGTGTGGAGGCATGCCTGGAAGTTCTTCAGGAAAGACGTCTTCGTATTCGTTAACCACCGGAATTTGAGATATGGCATTCGTTTCGCCCTTGTCATTGAGAGAGAAAAGCCTGATTGTGTTATCCCGAGAGGCGAAGATAATCACATCATCATCGGAATGAGTAATCTTGACTTCCTTTTGTGCACAGTCAATTTGAGCATCATGCTGAGAAAGCCAGTCCATTCCGAGGATAAGATCAATGTCGGAATTGCCGAGAACCACCGGAGAGGCCAGAAATCGATAATCACCCATGCGAATAGAAACATCCAGAGCATACATACTGGAATGCATTCGTCTGCCCGGAGAAATAACTGTTAACTCCCTTGGCAGATTTTTAGTGACAACATCGTGCTTGGATGCAAAAGGATATGACATGAAAGAACATGAAGCACCCGAATCGAACAACACTTTAGCAGGGATAGAGTTAACTGGAAGGTTACCCAATATGACATCAGAAGAATTCTCTGCCGGAGCTGCATTCATCAGATTCACCCTTGCTGCCTTTGGGTCATGCTTGACAATAGCCGAACTGACAGGTGGAGGAGGCGGAAGGCGCCTCGGGTTGGGGCACTTGTTAGCATAGTGACCCTTCTTGCCACACTTGTTGCAGACCACTTCTGAGAGAGGACGGTAGTGAGGAGCACTTGACTTGGAACCTTGAGACTGAAACTTTGACTGGTTACTTGGGTTGGGTGGGTGGGAGAAACCATGGCCACCAGAGTTCTTGTTGTTGTTGTAGGGACCTCGGATCACTGGAGGAGGTGGAAGCCAAAACTTCTGTTGCTTCACGACCACTTGAGAAGATGAGGAGGAGTGAACAGCATCTCGAATCCTCTTTTTGGAAGCTTCCATCTTGAGCTGGGCTGCCCCTTGCTTAAGCGCCATGTTATAGAATTTGTCAAACTCATCAGGCTCGAACAAGGTGAGAGCAAGTTGAAGTTCATCCTTCAGACCACCACGGAACTGATAGATCTTGCTCTTGGCATCTGGTATGTCTTGCTTGGCACAGCGGGCAAGATTTTGGAACTTGACATTATACTGGTAGACAGTCATAGAGCCTTGCTTCAGGTTGTGGAATTTCTCACGCATACCCTCGATGACACTTGTTGGAATGTGGTGAGAGCGAAAGTCCTTGCAGAAATTCTCCCAAGAGATCACACGCCCTTCTATGGAGTCTTTGTACTGCTGCCACCAGTCAGCTGCTTGGTCCTTGAGTTGGACGGCTACAAACTTCACATAGTCCTCTTCCCTTACGTTACTGCACTCAAAATGCTTCTTGATATCAGTAATCCAATCTTCCGCATCGAGAGGGTCGACACAGTAACTGAAAGCCTTTGGTTGATTAGCCAAGAACTTGTTGCGCGTAGCATGGTGCTGTTGGTTGAAGAGATTGCCTTGGTTCCCTAGAGCACCCAGATTTGCTTGCATCTGCTGCATCATCTGCATCAACATCTGGGTGTTCTGGTTTGTAGTTTGCATAATCGCTCTCCAAGCCTCAGACGGAGGAGGAGGGGAAGGAGGACGATCTGGAACCTCTTCACCCTCTGGGTTAGCGTTGGGAACCCATTTCGGAGCCATCCTGAAAGAGATGACCACCAATCAGCAATTTGATTGAAAGAAGGTATAAGCTGAAACAACGGATAGAAATGCAACATAGTCTTCACAAGAATCATTCGAACAAGAGGAACGAATGAAATTCTCAGTTAAATGATAACAACAATCTTCATGAGAAGCCACTGGGAGACAAAAGGTAAATAAGAAAATCAACAAGGTACAGATGGAACAAACACAAGATAGGAGCTTCATTCGACATCTTTGTGCAGCAAGCTTACGGAACGTGTTACGAAAGGGTTTTGCAATCCCCGGATCAGCATAGCCAAGGACCCTTTAAGATGCAACTCCCGATCGGAACATCGGCCATAAAACCACTTGACTCAATGTAGAACCCCGAACTCCGTAACCTGCATTCATTGGAAGAATGCCTACGATCTACTAGAGGTACCCACCTATGAATTTCCGAAAGTTTCCAGTTATGCAATCAGGTGTTGGGGATACAGGGGAAGCATCGTGCACTCAACTCTAATCCTACATCCAACTATATCCATCCTTCAACACATAACCAGTTGTTCTCGGAAACCGTCTACCTCGGACCTTCGAAAAGCATCCACTATACAAAGCTATGGCAATACTCCCGAACTACCTCCCCAGTACTGGGTGATGTCGGGGTTATCTTGCCACTAACCGTATAGGAGAGTCTTTGATGTCGGCCGTCTTAAGTATTCTAGTACTGTCGCGATATGCTTGTGACGACAATACCCCGAAGCTCAACTCCCCGGGACACTGCCACAACCCCTAATGTCAGGAGGCATCGAGAACAATATTCTCGTCACAAGGACATCGAAACAACCCAACAATATTCGCGAGATTACTAAAAAAAATTGGTGCAATTTTTGAAAGTAGAAGAGGCAAGAGTAGTCATCAGGAGTCCTCACCAGAATGAAAAGAGATGAGGAGCAAAGAAATCCTACTCTCCGATATAAATATAGGACTCAAAATATTTTTAGTGTGTGCCTAGACTCAACCGTCAACGATTCGATCAATCAGTGGGGGCTTCTAGGTCGGAGAAGGCTCTGAATACCAACTTGTAATGCCCAGGATGGGACTATATCTCCTACGTGTCGAGGCACGACTTAAAGATATAAGCCCATTCTGGAATGATCGCAAGTTCGATATCTTTGCACATCTCATGTAAAAAGGGGATGAAAGAGAAAAGATAGTTGGCTTACACTCGCCACGTCACACAATTCATTACATGTTCAAACATCATTCAAATAAACATCACATCACATCTAAGGGTAAGGATCCAAATGACAAGATACCAAACATAACATTAAACCACAGGTCTGAATCGAATCCTAGTAGAAGCTCTACTAATCAACCAGATAGTTCACGTAGTAACGGCTACGCTCCTCATCATACTCCCAGTCTAGCTTAGTGCCATCACCTGTGTAGCTCACCATCGTACCTGCATCTGGTGTGGTGAAGTAACTGTGAGCCACAGAGGACTCAGCAATCCCGTTCCCAGGTAACAAGACTATTCAAGCCTTGGGTGTGGAACAAGGCTGAAGAAAGAACAAGAGGTTGCAGCAGCACTAGCCTAGCTTACGTAAAGGAGAGCGAGAAGAGAAGGTGCCTCGGTCGAGAGATGATCACTAAGTGATCCTAACTAAAGCAAGTCAAACATAACCCCACCGTGTTCACTTCCCGAATCCCTTTCGGAAAATGACCGTCATGGTACTCACGCTGGTAGTGTATTGGAACATGGTCTCATGTTTTCTACAACCGGATATTAACAAGCTCCCATCTGCCACATAACCACGGGCACGGCTTTCGAAACTTCATAACCCTGCAGGGGTGTTCCAACTTGGCCCACGACAAGCCCACGATCCGCGGAGTCGCAACTCCAAAGGTGGGAAGGCCCGAGTATCCTCGGAATCCCGTGCTCAAGATACTCCGACTAAGGTAAGGCTAATCTAGCAAATCCTCCCGGCGTTTCGACACCCTGACAATAGCCGCGCGTATCTAGTCTCAGGACACGACCGGATGAGAGATGTTATAGGTTTATTCCAGATACCTCGGGTTTCCCCAAGGCGGCCCCGCAGGACCCCCAGTTCGGACCAACACTCATGTGGAGCATTGGCCCAGGGTTGTTGATTAAGAATAAAAGGGATAGCTAGTCCCTATGCAAGTTTAGTTATTAGGCGAATAGTACCAATGTTGGGACTTGCTGGAAAAGACTTAGCACTTAGCGGTTTATCGAGGGGGTCCCATAACCCCAACCGTGTGAGGAACGCATAATCAAGGAACATAACACCGGTTTATACGGTTCCTAGCGGCATGAGTGGAACAAAACACCAAGCAAAAGGCTTAGCCTTCCACCCATTACCAATATATAGATGATTTCATTTAATAATTAATATAGTGTGATATCCCAACAAGCTTCAACAAGAAGCAAGAATCTTCAATCTTCACCTGCAACTAACAATGTTATAAGAGGGGCTGAGCGAAGCCTACTTATAGCCAATCAATGGTTTGCTTAGGTAGGGTGGTTAGACATGATCATGGTTACAATAGGAGGCTGACAGGAAAAACATGGGCATCGAGGCAATAAGCTAAAGAGCGATACTTCTAGCAATTGGCAAAGATAGTAATGGTATCCGGGTTTGGTCATCTTGCCTGAAGAGTTGTCGATGGGATCGTAAGAGAGCTCCTCGTTCTCAACCTCGGTAGTACCCTCGTTCTCGTACTCGTACTCAACTTCCGGCTCTACTCAACACAAACACACAAGGCACGAAATCAACAAGATGCAATGCGCACACAAAAGTACTGGATGCATGGCTGATGCACTAAGGAAGCAAAACAAATGCACTATGGAAGCATCAGAAAGTCTACATAGGAAGCACAGCGTTACAGCACAACAATATGCATCAAGCAAAATGCTTAACAACATGTTAACAATAGGATATTATGAATCTACATGAAGAATCACACAAGTTTCATATAGGATTTTCTCAAAACGGAGCAACGGGCTAAAAGTTACACCCAAAACAATAAACAAGCAAAAGCTGAAAATAACAGCCACATAGCAACTTCGGAGCAAGAAATAAATAGCCTACGGCACTCAAACATCATGGCAAATAGTATGGACATAAAGTAGACATCTCCTACAGCAAACAATTCCATTGGAGCATCCCCAAAGGAGCCATGGATCAATAGCAACAAGCTATCACATATTGAACTTGACAACAAAAACCTGACAGCAGTAATTTATTGCAACTTGGGAGCAAGAGTTAAATATGCTACAGCCACTCAAATAAGCATGTGAGAGCATTAATGGATAGCCAACAACTTATACAACAAGGAGTCATCAAGAGCCACCCCAAAACTAACATGGATTTGCCTAGGACAACAAGCAAACATGGCATCTGGAAATTACAAATTCCAGACTTAGTGAAATTTCACTAAGTGTTGAAACAACAGTTTCATCATGGCATCTTTGATAGCAAGTTTTAGTCACCTCAAAGCAAAGCATGGCAAGTGGTAAGCACCACAACAAAGTAAACATGATGGTGAATCCAAAACATCTAAGCATGCATCGAGGGGACAAACACATCAAGAGCAACGAGCTCCTCTACGAGGCATCTCGTAACAAGTTTAACGACATAACAGCCACATAGCACTTTGCAAAGGAGATAAACATGGCAAGATGAAATCTATCATGCAAGCTAATGCAACCAACATGTAGAGCATTTCATGACGAACACGTGGACATCTCATTTGCTTCATTTGGATAAACATGCACCAAGTTATCACATTGCAAAGATGGCACGAAAACAACTACAAACAGCAGTTTATAACAAGTAGCACTCTTTCCACAGATATTTAAGCATCTAGATGACCTCAAACATGCATGGCACAATGGAACAAAACGTAGTACAAGTCTCCACAATCAATTTGACATATCATTTGCTCAAAACGGACCATCACACAAGAAGTTATCACCAAAACAAAACAGCATCAGACATCTAAAACACCCAGGGACTTAGGATTTGGAGCAACCTCGGATCTGGTCAAAGTCAACGCGGCGGCGGCGGATCGGGTCAACGGCCTAACGGGCTGGCGGATCGGGCCCCGCGGGAGGCCGGATCGGGCGGCCCACCTGGCCCGGAGCGGATCGGGCGACACGGGCCTCGCCCGCGACCCGGTAAGGCAGATCGAATCGGGGAGGCTCCTCCCCCAATCGATCGGCGGCGGCGGCTGGCCACCGGGGATGGCGCGGGGCGGCGGCCTCCTACCCGCGACCGGCGGCGGGAGTGCGGTGAGGGGACGGCGCAAGGTGGCCTGAGGGGCTTGGGCACGGCGGAGGGCGGAGGAGGTCGGGCGGCATCCTGAGCTGGAGGTCGCAGCGACCTCGGGCTCCCGGAGGCTGGCTAAGGGCGGCGGCGAGGGGACCCCCGTGGCAGCCGGCGGCGACTGGTGAAGGGGGCCGACGCGGCGGTGAGTTGGCGAGGGCGGCGCGGGGAAGGAGGAGAAGGCCGGCGGCTGTGGCGAGCTCCTGGCGGCGGGGAAGAACGGCAGCGAGCTCCTCCGGCGAGGGGAGCTCCGGTGGCGGCGGGATGAATCTCCGGCGAGGTGGGGAATCCGGCGGCTAGAGGTAGGAGATGATGGTACTAGGGTTTTTTGGGGCAAAATTGGGGAATATGGAGATTTATATAGGCACAAGGAGCTAGTGTTGTCCAAATGAGGTGAGTGTTTCAGCCATGCAATCAGAATTGGATGGCCTAGATGAAGGGAGGGGTTTGGGTTGGTTTGGTGGGCTGTTGGAGGGGTGTCTTGGGCCTCAAAGAGGCGGTACTTTCAGCCCACGAGAATAACTGTTGGGGCACCAAACGAACTCCAAACGCGATGAGATTTGACAGGCGGGTCTCACACACCAAAACAACAACGCACGACAAGTCTCACGCCAAACCGGAAACGTTACACGACCAAACACCAAAGTAGGCCTCGGGGATGCCACGGACACATGAGAGGGCTCCGGAACTCGAAACGGAAAACGGAAAGGAACGAGTGGTACCGGATGCAAACGACAACACAAATGCAATGCGATGCACATGACTACATGATATGGATGAATGCACACACACAACACGACAAAACGACGAAAACCCGAAAAGACAAACAACCCGGAATGGAACTGATCAAGCCAAAGATATATATATATATATATATTGCCCAAAAGGGAAAGTATTACATCCGGGGCATTACAGTAGGGAATGTCCCACCTTAGGGGACGAAATGATATCCATTGCCTCTTATTGCTTTCAATTTTTTTTTCTCGTGTCAACATAGAACAAGAGGAGTGTTGTGTGCATTTTTGTGATTTTTCGGGGTTCGTTTGGACATTTTTATGCATTAACTGAGTTTTCAACGCATTTTATGTGCATAATTCAAATTTGAACTACATGCACATGCTCAAGTGGATATAAATTGGTTGAAAAAAAATTAAATATGTGTCCTTGGGTGCATGCTTAGGTCTATTGCAAGAAATGGGAATGAATTTCAAACACCAGGGCACCGTTGACTGCCGGCAAAGCATTAAGATGCCTGGTTTTAAAATTCTAGTAAATCCAAAACTCGTATGATATTCATGAAACTTGGCACGCTATCATCGAGAGGCATCAACATGTTGTGGTACAAATTTTGTCACATTTGGGGCAGGTATGGGCATATGCTTCTCACAAACCGGAGCTTCTCACAACAAGCATGATGGTTTTCGGTAGGGAACATCCCACCATTGGAGACGAAATGATATCCATTGCCTCTTATTGCTTTCAAA
Source organism: Secale cereale (assembly GCA_902687465.1). Lineage (NCBI taxonomy): Eukaryota > Viridiplantae > Streptophyta > Magnoliopsida > Poales > Poaceae > Secale > Secale cereale. The sequence goes on from LR738713.1 coordinate 248,231,995, forward strand.
AAAATTCTCGTGTCAACATAGAACAACAGGAGTGTTGTGTGAATTTTTGTGATTTTTTAGGGTTTGTTTGGACATTTTATGCATTAACTGAGTTTTCAATGCATTTATGTGCATAATACAAATTTGAACTACACGCACATGCTCCAGTGCATAAAAATTGGTTGAAAATCAAATCTGTGTCCTTGGGTGCATGCTTAGGTCACATGCAAGAAATGGGAATGAATTTCAAACACCAGGGCACCGTTGATTGCCAGCAAAACATTGAGATACCTGGTTTTTAAATTCTAGTAAATCCAAAACTCGTCTGAAATTCATGAAACTTGGCATGCTATCATGGGGCGGTGTGAACATGTCGTGGTACAAATTTTGTCCCATTTGGGGCAGGTTTGGGTATATGCTTCTCACAAACCGGAGCTTCTCACAACAAGCATGATGGTTTTCGGTACGGAATGTCTCACCTTTGGGGACGAAATGATATCCATTGTCTCTTAATGCTTTCAAATTTTTTTCTCGTGTCAACATAGAACAATAGGAGTTTTGTGTGCATTTTTGTGATTTTTCTGAGTTCGTTTGGACATTTTTATGCATTAACTGAGTTTTCAATGCATTTTATGTGCGTAATATAAATTTAAAATACATGCACATGCTCAAGTGGATATAAATTGGTTGAAAAAACAAATATGTGTCCTTGGGTGCATGCTTAGGTCCCATGCGAGAAATGGGAATAAATTTCAAGCACCAGGGCACCGTTGATTCCCGGCAAAACATTGAGATGCCTGGTTTTTAAATTCTAGTAAATCCAAAACCCGACTGAAATTCATGAAACTTGGCATGCTATCATGGAGCGGCATCAACATGTCGTGGTACAAATTTTGTCCCATTTGCGGTAGGTTTGGGTATATGCTTCTCACAAACCGGAGCTTCTCACAACAAGCATGATGGTTTTCAGTAGGGAACGTCCCACCTTTGGGGATAAAACGATATCAATTGCCTCTTACTGCTGTTAAATTTATTTCTCGTGTCAACACAGAACAACAAGAGTGTTGTGTCAATTTTTGTCATTTTTCGGGGTTCGTTTGGACATTTTTATGCATTAACTATGTTTTCAATGCATTTATGTGCATAATTCAAATTTGAACTACATGCACATGCTCTAGTGCATATAAATTGGTTGAAAAATCAAATATGTGTCCTTGGGTGCATGCTTAGGTCCCATGCAAGAAATGGGAATGAATTTCAAACACCAGGCCACCGTTGATTGTCGGCAAAACATTGAGATGCCTCGTTTTTAAATTCTAGTAAATCCAAAACTCGTCTGAAATTCATGAAACTTGGCACGCTATCATCGAGCGGCATCAACATGCTGTGGTACAAATTTTGTCACATTTGGGCAGGTTTGGGTATATGCTTCTCACAAACCGGAGCTTCTCACAACAAGGATGATGGTTATCGGTAGGGAACATCACACCTTTGGAAACGAAATGATTTCCATTGCCTCTTATTTCTTTCAAAAAAATTATCGTGTCAACATAGAACAACAGGAGTGTTGTGAAAATTTTTGTGATTTTCCAGGGTTTGTTTGGACATTTTATGCATTAACTAAGTTTTCAATGCATTTATGTGCATAATTCAAATTTGAACTACATGCACATGCTCCAGTGCATAAAAATTGGTTGAAAATGAAATATGTGTCCTTGGGTGCTTGCTTAGGTCCCATGCAAGAAATGGGAATGAATTTCAAACACCAGGGCACCATTGATTGCCGGCAAAACATTGAGATGCCGGGTTTTTAAATTCTAGTAAATCCAAAACTCGTTTGAAATTCATGAAACTTGGCATGCTATCATGTAGCGGTGTGAACATGTCGTGGTACAAATTTTGTCCCATTTGGTGCAGGTGTGGGTATATGCTTCTCACAAACCGGAGCTTCTCACAACAAGCATGATGGTTTTCGGTAGGGAATGTCCCACCTTAGGGGACGAAATGATATCCATTGCCTCTTATTGCTTTCAATTTTTTTCTCGTGTCAACATAGAACAAGAGGAGTGTTGTGTGCATTTTTGTGATTTTTCGGCGTTCGTTTGGACATTTTTATGCATTAACTGAGTTTTCAACGCATTTTATGTGCATAATTCAAATTTGAACTACATGCACATGCTCCAGTGTATATAAATTGGTTGAAAAAAATTAAATATGTGTCCTTGGGTGCATGCTTAGGTCCCATGCGAGAAATGGGAATGAAATTCATGAAACTTGTCATGCTATCATGGAGCGGCATCAACATGCCGTGGTACAAATTTTGTCCCATTTGGGGCAGGTTTGGGTATATGCTTCTCACAAACCGGAGCTTCTCACAACAAGCATGATGGTTCTCGGTAGGGAACGTCCCACCTTTGGGGATAAAACAATATCCATTGGCTCTTACTGCTGTCAAATTTTTTTTCTCGTGTCAACACAGAAGAACAGGAGTGTTGTGTGAATTTTTGTCATTTTTTGGGGTTCGTTTGGACATTTTTATGCATTAACTATGTTTTCAATGCATTTATGTGCATAATTCAAATTTGAACTACATGCACATGCTCTAGTGCATATAAATTGGTTGAAAAATCAAATATGTGTCCTTGGGTGCATGCTTAGGTCCCATGCAAGAAATGGGATTGAATTTCAAACACCAGGCCACCGTTGATTGTCGGCAAAACATTAAGATGCCTGGTTTTTAAATTCTAGTAAATCCAAAACTCGTCTGAAATTTATGAAACTTGGCATGCTATCATGGAGCGGCGTGAACATGGCGTGGTACAAATTTTCTCTCATTTGGGGCAGGTTTGGGTATATGCTTCTCACAAACCGGAGCTTCTCACAACAAGCATCATTGTTTTCGGTAGGGAACGTCCCACCTTTGGGGATAAAACGATATCCATTGCCTCTTACTGCTGTCAAATTTTTTCTTGTGTCAACACAGAACAACAGGAGTGTTGTGTGATTTTTTGTCATTTTTCGGGGTTCGTTTGGACATTTTTATGCATTAACTGTGTTTTCAATGCATTTATGTGCATAGTTCAAATTTGAACTACATGCACATGCTCTAGTGCATATAAATTGGTTGACAAATGAAATATGTGTCCTTGGGTGCATGCTTAGGTCCCATGCAAGAAATGGGAATGAATTTCGAACACCAGGCCACCGTTGATTGTCGGCAAAACATTAAGATGCCTTGTTTTTAAATTCTAGTATCCAAAACTCGTCTGAAATTCATGAAACTTGGCACGCTATCATCGAGCGGCATCAACATGCTGTGGTACAAATTTTGTCACATTTGGGGCAGGTTTGGGTATAAGCTTCTCACAAACCGGAGCTTCTCACAACAAGCATGATGGTTATCGGTAGGGAAGATCCCACCTTTGGAGACGAAATGATATCCATTGCCTCTTATTGCTTTCAAAAAATTTCTCATGTAAACATAGAACAACAGGAGTGTTGTGTGAATTTTTGCGATTTTTCAGGGTTTGTTTGGACATTTTATGCATTAACTGAGTTTTCAATGCATTTATGTACATAATTCAAATTTAAACTACATGCACATGCTCCAGTGCATAAAAATTGGTTGAAAACCAAATATGTGTCCTTGGGTGCATGCTTAGGACCCATGCAAGAAATGGGAATGAATTTCAAACACCAGGGCAACGTTGATTGCCGGCAAAACATTGACATGCCTCGTTTTTAAATTCTAGTAAATCCAAAACTCATCTGAAATTCATGAAACTTGGCATGCTATCATGGAGCGGCGTGAACATGTCGTGGTACAAATTTTGTCCCATTTGGGGCAGGTTTGGGTATATGCTTCTCACAAACCGGAGCTTCTCACAACAAGCATGATGGTTTTCGGTAGGTAATGTCCCACCTTTGGGGACGAAATGATATCCATTGCCTCTTATTGATTTCAATTTTTTTTCTCGTGTCAACATAGAACAAGAGGAGTGTTGTGTGCATTTTTGCTATTTTTTGGGGTTCGTTTGGACATTTTTATGCATTAACTCAATTTTCAACGCATTTTATGTGCATAATTCAAATCTGAACTACATGCACATGCTCCAGTGGATATAAATTGGTTGAAAAAAATTAAATATGTGTCCTTGGGTGCATGCTTAGGTCCCATGCAAGAAATGGGAATGAATTTCAAGCACCAGGGCACCGTTGATTGCTGGCAAAACATTGAGATGCATGGTTTTTAAATTCTAGTAAATCCAAAACTTGACTCAAATTCATGAAACTTGGCATGCTATCATGGAGCAGCATCAACATGCCGTGGTACAAATTTTGTCCCATTTGGGGCAGGTTTTGGTATATGCTTCTCACAAACCGGAGCTTCCCACCTTTGGGGATAAAATGATATCCGTTGCGTCTTAAAGTTGTCAATTTTTTTCTCGTGTCAACCCAGAACAACAGGAGTGTTGTGTGAATTTTTGTCATTTTTCGGGGTTCGTTTGGACATTTTTATGCATTAACTGTGTTTTCAATGCATTTATGTGCATAATTCAAATTTGAACTACATGCACATGCTCTAGTGCATATAAATTGGTTGAAAAATCAAATATGTGTCCTTGGGTGCATGCTTAGGTCCCATGCAAGAAATGGGAATGAATTTCAAACACCAGGCCACCGTTGATTGTCCGCAAAACATTGAGATGCCTTGTTTTTAAATTCTAGTAAATCCAAAACTCATCCGAAATTCATGAAACTTGGCATGCTATCATGGAGTGGAATCAACATGCCGTGGTACAAATTTTATCCCATTTGGGGCAGGTTTAGGTATATGGTTCTCACAAACCGGAGCTTCTCACAACAAGCATGACTGGTTTTTGGTAGGGAACCTCCACATTTGGGGACGAAACCATATCTGTTGCCTCTTATTGCTTTCAATTTTTTTTTCTCGTGTCAACATAGAACAATAGGAGTGTTGTGTGCATTTTTGTGATTTTTCGGGGTTCGTTTGGACATTTTTATGCATTAACTGAGTTTTCAACGCATTTTATGTGCATAATTCAAATTTGAACTACATGCACATGCTCAAGTGGATATAAATTGGTTGAAAAAAAATTAAATATGTGTCCTTGGGTGCATGCTTAGGTCTATTGCAAGAAATGGGAATGAATTTCAAACACCAGGGCACCGTTGACTGCCGGCAAAGCATTAAGATGCCTGGTTTTAAAATTCTAGTAAATCCAAAACTCGTATGATATTCATGAAACTTGGCACGCTATCATCGAGGGGCATCAACATGTTGTGGTACAAATTTTGTCACATTTGGGGCAGGTATGGGCATATGCTTCTCACAAACCGGAGCTTCTCACAACAAGCATGATGGTTTTCGGTAGGGAACATCCCACCATTGGAGACGAAATGATATCCATTGCCTCTTATTGCTTTCAAAAAAATTCTCGTGTCAACATAGAACAACAGGAGTGTTGTGTGAATTTTTGTGATTTTTCAGGGTTTGTTTGGACATTTTATGCATTAACTGAGTTTTCAATGCTTTTATGTGCATAATACAAATTTGAACTACATGCACATGCTCCAGTGCATAAAAATTGGTTGAAAATCAAATCTGTGTCCTTGGGTGCATGCTTAGGTCACATGCAAGAAATGGGAATGAATTTCAAACACCAGGGCACCGTTGATTGCCAGCAAAACATTGAGATACCTGGTTTTTAAATTCTAGTAAATCCAAAACTCATCTGAAATTCATGAAACTTGGCATGCTATCATGGGGCGGTGTGAACATGTCGTGGTACAAATTTTGTCCCATTTGGGGCATGTTTGGGTATATGCTTCTCACAAACCGGAACTTCTCACAACAAGCATGATGGTTTTCGGTACGGAATGTCCCACCTTTGGGGACGAAATGATATCCATTGTCTCTTAATGCTTTCAAATTTTTTTCTCGTGTCAACATAGAACAATAGGAGTTTTGTGTGTATTTTTGTGATTTTTCTGAGTTCGTTTGGACATTTTTATGCATTAACTGAGTTTTCAACGCATTTTATGTGCGTAATATAAATTTAAAATACATGCACATGCTCCAGTGGATATAAATTGGTTGAAAAAACAAATATGTGTCCTTGGGTGCATGCTTGGGTCCCATGCGAGAAATGGGAATAAATTTCAAGCACCAGGGCACCGTTGATTCCCGGCAAAACATTGAGATGCCTGGTTTTTAAATTCTAGTAAATCCAAAACCCAACTGAAATTCATGAAACTTGGCATGCTATCATGGAGCGGCATCAACATGTCGTGGTACAAATTTTGTCCCATTTGGGGTAGGTTTGGGTATATGCTTCTCACAATCCGGAGCTTCTCACAACAAGCATGATGGTTTTCGGTAGGGAACGTCCCACCTTTGGGGATAAAACGATATCCATTGCCTCTTACTGCTGTCAAATTTATTTCTCGTGTCAACACAGAACAACAAGAGTGTTGTGTCAATTTTTGTCATTTTTCGGGGTTCGTTTGGACATTTTTATGCATTAACTATGTTTTCAATGCATTTATGTGCATAATTCAAATTTGAACTACATGCACATGCTCTAGTGCATATAAATTGGTTGAAAAATCAAATATGTGTCCTTGGGTGCATGCTTAGGTCCCATGCAAGAAATGGGAATGAATTTCAAACACCAGGCCACCGTTGATTGTCGGTAAAACATTGAGATTCCTCGTTTTTAAATTCTAGTAAATCCAAAACTCGTCTGAAATTCATGAAACTTGGCACGCTATCATCGAGCGGCATCAACATGCTGTGGTACAAATTTTGTCACATTTGGGCAGGTTTGGGTATATGCTTCTCACAAACCGGAGCTTCTCACAACAAGGATGATGGTTATCGGTAGGGAACATCACACCTTTGGAAACGAAATGATTTCCATTGCCTCTTATTTCTTTCAAAAAAATTCTCGTGTCAACATAGAACAACAGGAGTGTTGTGTGAATTTTTGTGATTTTTCAGGGTTTGTTTGGACATTTTATGCATTAACTGAGTTTTCAATGCATTTATGTGCATAATTCAAATTTGAACTACATGCACATGCTCCAGTGCATAAAAATTGGTTGAAAATGAAATCTGTGTCCTTGGGTGCTTGCTTAGGTCCCATGCAAGAAATGGGATTGAATTTCAAACACCAGGGCACCGTTGATTACCGGCAAAACATTGAGATGCCGGGTTTTTAAATTCTAGTAAATCCAAAACTCGTTTGAAATTCATGAAACTTGGCATGCTATCATGTAGCGGTGTGAACATGTCGTGATACAAATTTTTTCCCATTTGGTGCAGGTGTGGGTATATGCTTCTCACAAACCGGAGCTTCTCACAACAAGCATGATGGTTTTCGGTAGGGAATGTCCCACCTTAGGGGACGAAATGATATCCATTGCCTCTTATTGCTTTCAATTTTTTTTCTCGTGTCAACATAGAACAAGAGGAGTGTTGTGTGCATTTTTGTGATTTTTCGGCGTTCGTTTGGACATTTTTATGCATTAACTGAGTTTTCAACACATTTTATGTGCATAATTCAAATTTGAACTACATGCACATGCTCTAGTGGATATAAATTGGTTGAAAAAAATTAAATATGTGTCCTTGGGTGCATGCTTAGGTCCCATGAAAGAAATGGGAATGAAATTCATGAAACTTGTCATGCTATCATGGAGCGGCATCAACATGCCGTGGTACAAATTTTGTCCCATTTGGGGCAGGTTTGGGTATATGCTTCTCACAAACCGGAGCTTCTCACAACAAGCATGATGGTTCTCGGTAGGGAACGTCCCACCTTTGGGGATAAAACGATATCCATTGCCTCTTACTGCTGTCAAATTTTTTTTCTCGTGTCAACACAGAAGAACAGGAGTGTTGTGTGAATTTTTGTCATTTTTTGGGGTTCGTTTGGACATTTTTATGCATTAACTGTGTTTTCAATGCATTTATGTGCATAATTCAAATTTGAACTACATGCACATTCTCTAGTGCATATAAATTGGTTGAAAAATCAAATATGTGTCCTTGGGTGCATGCTTAGGTCCCATGCAAGAAATGGGATTGAATTTCAAACACCAGGCCACCGTTGATTGTCGTCAAAACATTAAGATGCCTGGTTTTTAAATTCTAGTAAATCCAAAACTCGTCTGAAATTTATGAAACTTGGCATGCTATCATGGAGCGGCGTGAACATGGCGTGGTACAAATTTTGTCTCATTTTGGGCAGGTTTGGGTATATGCTTCTCACAAACTGGAGCTTCTCACAACAAGCATCATTGTTTTCGGTAGGGAACGTCCCACCTTTGGGGATAAAACGATATCCATTGCCTCTTACTGCTGTCAAATTTTTTCTCGTGTCAACACAGAACAACAGGAGTGTTGTGTGATTTATTGTCATTTTTCGGGGTTCGTTTGGACATTTTTATGCATTAACTGTGTTTTCAATGTATTTATGTGCATAGTTCAAATTTGAACTACATGCACATGCTCTAGTGCATATAAATTGGTTGACAAATGAAATATGTGTCCTTGGGTGCATGCTTAGGTCCCATGCAAGAAATGGGAATGAATTTCGAACAACAGGCCACCGTTGATTGTCGGCAAAAGATTAAGATGCCTTGTTTTTAAATTCTAGTATCCAAAACTCGTCTGAAATTCATGAAACTTGGCACGCTATCATCGAGCGGCATCAACATGCTGTGGTACAAATTTTGTCACATTTGGGGCAGGTTTGGGTATAAGCTTCTCACAAACCGGAGGTTCTCACAACAAGCATGATGGTTATCGATAGGGAAGATCCCACCTTTGGAGACGAAATGATATCCATTGCCTCTTATTGCTTTCAAAAAAGTTCTCGTGTAAACATAGAACAACAGGAGTGTTGTGTGAATTTTTGCGATTTTTTAGGGTTTGTTTGGACATTTTATGCATTAACTGAGTTTTCAATGCATTTATGTACATAATTCAAATTTAAACTACATGCACATGCTCCAGTGCATAAAAATTGGTTGAAAACCAAATATGTGTCCTTGGGTGCATGCTTAGGACCCATGCAAGAAATGGGAACGAACTTCAAACACCAGGGCACCGTTGATTGCCGGCAAAACATTGACATGCCTCGTTTTTAAATTCTAGTAAATCCAAAACTCATCTGAAATTCATGAAACTTGGCATGCTATCATGGAGCGGCGTGAACATGTCGTGGTACAAATTTTGTCCCATTTGGGGCAGGTTTGGGTATATGCTTCTCACAAACCGGAGCTTCTCACAACAAGCATGATGGTTTTCGGTAGGTAATGTCCCACCTTTGGGGACGAAACGATATCCATTGCCTCTTATTGATTTCAATTTTTTTCTCGTGTCAACATAGAACAAGAGGAGTGTTGTGTGCATTTTTGCTATTTTTTGGGGTTCGTTTGGACATTTTTATGCATTAACTGAGTTTTCAACGCATTTTATGTGCATAATTCAAATTTGAACTACATGCACATGCTCCAGTGGATATAAATTGGTTGAAAAAAATTAAATATGTGTCCTTGGGTGCATGCTTAGGTCCCATGCAAGAAATGGGAATGAATTTCAAGCACCAGGGCACCGTTGATTGCTGGCAAAACATTGAGATGCATGGTTTTTAAATTCTAGTAAATCCAAAACTTGACTCAAATTCATGAAACTTGGCATGCTATCATGGAGCGGCATCAACATGCCGTGGTACAAATTTTGTCCCATTTGGGGCAGGTTTTGGTATATGCTTCTCACAAACCGGAGCTTCCCACCTTTGGGGATAAAATGATATCCATTGCGTCTTAAAGTTGTCAATTTTTTTTCTCGTGTCAACACAGAACAACAGGAGTGTTGTGTGAATTTTTGTCATTTTTCGGGGTTCGTTTGGACATTTTTATGCATCAACTGTGTTTTCAATGCATTTATGTGCATAATTCAAATTTGAACTACATGCACATGCTCTAGTGCATATAAATTGGTTGAAAAATCAAATATGTGTCCTTGGGTGCATGTTTAGGTCCCATGCAAGAAATGGAAATGAATTTCAAACACCAGGCCACCGTTGATTGTCCGCAAAACATTGAGATGCCTGGTTTTTAAATTCTAGTAAATCCAAAACACATCCAAAATTCATGAAACTTGGCATGCTATCATGGAGTGGCATCAACATGCCGTGGTACAAATTTTATCCCATTTGGGGCAGGTTTAGGTATATGGTTCTCACAAACCGGAGCTTCTCACAACAAGCATGACTGGTTTTTGGTAGGGAACTCTCCACATTTGGGGACGAAACGATATCCGTTGCCTCTTATTGCTTTCAATTTTTTTTCTCGTGTCAACATAGAACAATAGGAGTGTTGTGTGAAATTTTGTGATTTTTCGGGGTTCGTTTGGACAGTTTTATGCATTAAGTGAGTCTTCAATGCATTTATGTGCATAATTCAAATTTGAACTACACGCATATGCTCCAGTGCATATAAATTGGTTCAAAAATGAAATATGTGTCCTTGGGTGCATGCTTAGGTCCGATGCAAGAAATGGGAATGAATTTCAAGCACCATGGCACCGTTGATTGCCGGCGAAACGTTGAGATGCCTGGTTTTTAAATTCTAGTAAATCCAAAACTCGACCGAAATTCATGAAACTTGGCATGCTATCATGGAGCCGCGTCAACATGTCGTGGTTCAAATTTTGTCCCATTTGGGGCAGGTTTGGGTATATGCTTCTCACAAACCGGAGCTTCTCACAACAA
>LR738713.1:248242788-248274508 GCA_902687465.1 Secale cereale
TTGTGATTTTTCGGGGTTCGTTTGGACAGTTTTATGCATTAAGTGAGTCTTCAATGCATTTATGTGCATAATTCAAATTTGAACTACACGCATATGCTCCAGTGCATATAAATTGGTTCAAAAATGAAATATGTGTCCTTGGGTGCATGCTTAGGTCCGATGCAAGAAATGGGAATGAATTTCAAGCACCACGGCACCGTTGATTGCCGGCGAAACGTTGAGATGCCTGGTTTTTAAATTCTAGTAAATCCAAAACTCGACCGAAATTCATGAAACTTGGCATGCTATCATGGAGCCGCGTCAACATGTCGTGGTTCAAATTTTGTCCCATTTGGGGCAGGTTTGGGTATATGCTTCTCACAAACCGGAGCTTCTCACAACAAGCATGGTGGTTTTCGGTAGGGAATGTCCCACCTTTGGGGAAGAAACGATATCCATTGCCTCTTACTGCTTTCAAAGTTTTTTCTCGTGTCAACATAGAACAACAGGAGTGTAGTGTGATTTTTTGTGATTTTTCGGGGTTTGCTTGGACATTTTTAGTCATTAACTGAGTTTTCAACGCATTTTATGTGCATAGTTCAAATTTGAACTACATGCACATGCTCCAGTGGATATAAATTGGTTGAAAAATCAAATATGTGTCGTTGGGTGCATGCTTTGGCCCAATGCAAGAAATGGGAATGAATTTCAAGAACCGGGGCACCGTTGATTACCGGCAAAACATTGAGATGCCTGGTTTTTAAATTCTAGTAAATCCAAAACTCGACTGAAATTCATGAAACTTGGCATGCTATCATGGAGCGACATCAACATGACGTGGTACAAATTATGTCCCATTTGGGGCAGTTTTGGGTATATGCTTCTCACAAACCGGAGCTTCTCACAACAAGCATGATTGTTTTCGGTAGGGAACGTCCCACCTTTGGGGATAAAACGATATCCATTGCCTCTTACTGCTGTCAATTGTTTTTCTCGTGTCAACACAGAACAACAGGAGTGTTGTGTGATTTTTTGTCATTTTTCGTGGTTCGTTTGGACATTTTTATACATTAACTGTGTTTTCAATGCATTTATGTGCATAATTCAAATTTGAACTACATGCACATGCTCTAGTGCATATAAATTCGTTGAAAAATCAAATATGTGTCCTTGGGTGCATGCTTAGGTCCCATGCAAGAAATGGGAATGAATTTCAAACACCAGGCCACCGTTGATTGTCGACAAAACATTGAGATGCCTGGTTTTTAAATTCTAGTAAATCCAAAACTCGTCTGAAATTCATGAATCTTGGCATGCTAACATGGAGTGGCATCAACATGCCATGGTACAAATTTTGTCCCATTTGGGGCAGGTTTGGGTATATGCTTCTCACAAACCGGAGCTTCTCACAACAAGCATGATTGGTTTTTGGTAGGGAACTCCCCACCTTTGGGGACGAAACGATATCCATTGCCTCTTATTGTTTTCAATTTTTTTTCTCGTGTCAACATAGAACAATAGGAGTGTTGTGTGAATTTTTGTGATTTTTCAGGGTTAGTTTGGACATTTTTATGCATTAACTGAGTATTCAATGCATTTATGTGCATAATTCAAATTTGAACTACATGCACATGCTCTAGTGCATTTAAATTGATTGAAAATTGAAATATGTGTCCTTGGGTGCATGCTTAGGTCCCATGCAAGAAATGGGAATGAATTTCAAACACCAGGGCACCGTTGATTGCCGGCAAAACATTGAGATGCCTCGTTTTTAAATTCTAGTACATCCAAAATTCTGTTAATCATTGACGTGAGGTGACGTGTTTTGGTTTTAATGGCTGTAGGAGGTGCCGTGCGGATAGCTGCTTGACCTTCACTGAAAGGGAGGCGTGCGAGCGCCGTCCGGGGCGCAGGCTGGCCGAGAGGCGTGCAAGCTGTGCTCGAGTGCGTAGGCTCACCGGGAAGCATGCGAGCTGTGCGCTGCGCAGGCTCACTGGGAAGTGAGCCCTTTGACTTCTATGGCCGCCCGCCTTGCTCGCATCCTCTCCATTAATGGCGCCCAAGCCGCGGTATGATTTGCTTTTGAAATATAAAACACTCATCGCAAACGTTTTAGTTAGAACACCCGTATGCAAACCGACAGCTTCCCCGGGAAGCCAAGAGAAAATGTGCTGAGCAGGATTTTTGCAGCTCTTGATTACAAACAATTTAGATAGAACATCTGTATGCAAAGTGAGAGCAGCACAGGATTTGTTCATCCCTTCAACGCAAACGGTTGTTTTGGATGACCCGTGTGCAACCACGTACAAACAATTTGGTAAGATTTGCATCTGTCATATTGGGTATGTTGTCATTTGTCTAACTGGAAAGATTTACATTTGTTGATCTAGTAACGTTTCCATTTGTCAATCCTTGTAACACAGCCATTTGTCAAAATATGCAGCTAGAAATCATTAGCACTATGTTATTTTTGCAACCAAAATTCAGTAATTAAGCATAGATTTCATTCATAGATTAAGCAGTCATTCTTAATTTATAAAAAAAGTTCAACTCGACAGCTGAACCGACCAAACTTCTCCCCAATTGTTGCCAACCACGTACTGAAATAGCTAGTTCAACTATATATACTAGCTAATTTAAAGTACGTTGTACAATTCGACCATACATCTCTAGTCGGATAAACTGAACAAAATAGCCCCTAAATACTACATACCACTGAGGGGCTTTGTGCTACTTCAGGCAGCCTCTCCTCTGCCGAGCATGCTCAGTAAGAGGCAGAGGAGAATGAGGAGCTTACCGATGATCTGGACAAATGCAATATGGTGCCTGCCGCTGCTGCACGTTCAGGGATGCTCACCAGCTCAAACGCCCACTGCCGCTCCAATCGAGCCCTCTTGAAGCAGCCGGACTGCTCATAGATCTCTGATGTCTACTACACAACCTTCTTCTTGTAGACATTGTTGGGCCTCCAAGTGCAGAGGTTTGTAGGACGGTAGCAAATTTCCCTAAAGTGGATGACCTAAGGTTTATCAATCCGTGGGAGGCGTGGGATGAAGATGGTCTCTCTCAAACAACCCGGCAACCAAATAACAAAGAGTCCCTTGTGTTCCCAACACACCCAATACAATGGTAAATTGTATAGGTGCACTAGCTCGGCGAAGAGATGGTGATACAAGTGCAATAGGGAGGGTAGATATAGGTTTTTGTAATAAGAAAATATATAAACAGCAAGGTAGTAAGTGGTAAAAGTGGGCATAAACGGTGTTGCAATGATAGGAAATAAGGCTTAGGGTTCATACTTTCACTAGAGCAAGTTCTCTCAATAAGGATAACACAATTGGATCATATTACTAGCCCTCAACATGCAACAAAGAGTCACTCCAAAGTCACTAATAGCGGAAAACAAACGAAGAGATTTTTGTCGGGTACGAAACCACCTCAAAGTTTTTCTTTCTGATCGATCTATTCAAGAGTCCGTAGTAAAATAACAAGAAGCTATTCTTTTCGTTCAATCTATCATAGAGTTCGTACTAGAATAACACCTTAAGATACAAATCAACCAAAACCCTACTGTCACCTACATACTCCATTGTTATTCAAGTATCTGTGTGTTTGATTATACGATATGCATCACACAATCTCAGATTCATCTATTCAACCAACACAAAGTAATTCAAAGATTGCCCCAAAGTTTCAACCGGAGAGTTAAGACAAAAACGTGTGCCAACCCCTATGCATAGATTCCCAAGGTCACAGAACCCGCAAGTTGATCACCAAAATATACATCAAGTAGATCATGTGATATCCCATTGTCACCACAGATAAGCACATGCAAGACATACATCACGTGTTCTCAAATCCTTAAAGACTCAATCAGATAAGATAACTTCAAAGGGAAAACTCAATCCATTACAAGAGAGTAGAGGGGGAGAAACATCATAAGATCCAACTATAATAGCAAAGCTCGTGATACATCAAGATCGTGCCATCTGAAGAACACGAGAGAGAGAGAGAGAGAGAGAGATCAAACACACAGCTACTGGTACATACCCTCAGCCCCGAGGGTGAACTACTCCTCCCTCGTCATGGAGAGCGCCGGGATGATGAAGATGTCCACCTGAGAGGGATCCCCCCCGACAGGGTGACGGAATGGGGTCTAGATTGGTTTTTGGTGGCAACAGAGGCTTTCGGCGGCGTTACTCCCAATCTAGGTTATCTTCCGGAGGTTTCTGTATTTATAGGATTTTTTGGCATAGGGCACGAGTCAGGGAGGTCTCCGAGCTGTCCACAAGATAGGGGTGCGCGCCCACCCTCGTGGGCAGCCCGTGACTCTCCTGGACCAACTCTTTTACTCCGAGGGCTTCTTTTGGTCCATAAAAAATCATCAAAAATTGGCAAATCAATTGGACTCCGTTTGATATTCCTTTTCTGTAAAACTCAAAAACAAGGAAAAAACAGAAACTGGCACTAGGCTCTGGGTTAATTGGTTAGTCCCAAAAATCATATAAAAGTGTATTTTAAAGCCCATAAAACATCCTAGAAGGATAATATAATAGCATGTAAGAATCAAAAATTATAGATACGTTGGAGACGTATCAAGAATCCCCAAGCTTAATTCCTGCTCGTCCTCGAGTTGGTAAATGATAAAAAAGAATTTTTGATGTGGAATGCTACCTAACATAATTCTCAATGTAATTCTCTTTATTGTGGCATGAATGTTCATATCTGAAAGATTCAAGATAAAATTCTATATTGACATGAGAGTAATAATACTTCAAGCATACTAACAAAGCAATCATGTCTTCTCAAAATAACATGGCCAAAGGAAGTTCATCCCTACAAAATCATATAGTTAGGCTATGCTCCATCATCGTCACACAAAATACTCAAATCATGCACAACCCCGGTTTCAGGCAACCACTTGTTTCATACTTTAATTTTTTTCAAATTTTTTCAACTTCCACAGAATACATGAGCGTGAGCCATGGACATAGCACTATGTGGAATAGAGTGGTGGCTATGGAGAAGACAAAAGAAGAAGATGGTCTCACATCAACTAGGCATATCAATAGGCTATGGGGATGCCCATCGATAGATATCAATGTGAGTGAGTAGGGATTGCCATGCAACAGATGCACTAAAGCTATAAATGTATAAAAGCTCAACAAAAGAAACTAAGTGGGTGTGCATCCAACTTGCTTGCTCATGAAGACCTAGGGCATTTGAGGAAGCCCATCGTTTGAATATACAAGCCAAGTTCTATAATGAAAATTCCCACTAGCATATGAAAGTGAATAAGCAAGAGACTCTCTATCATGACGATCATGGTGCTACTTTGAAGCACAAGTGTCGAAAAAGATAGTAGCATTTCCCTTTTTTCTTTTTTTCTTTTTTTTTCTTTTTTTGGGCATTTATTTTTTCTTTGACCTTTCCTTCTTTTTTTCATCTTCTTTTCTTCTTCTTTTTTTTCTTTGGGACAATGCTCTAATAATGATGATCATCACACTTATATTGATTTACAACTCGATATTACAACTCAATACTAGAACAATGTATGACTCTATATGAATGCCTCCGGCGGTGTACCGGGATGTGCAATGAATCAAGAGTGACATGTATGAAAAATTATGCATGGTGGCCTAGCCACGAATACGAATTCAACTACATGATCATGCATGGAAAAATGACAATGATGAAGCATTTCATATGAAAGGAACGGTGGAAAGTTGCATGGCAATATATCTCGGAATGGCTATGGAATTGCCATGATAGGTAGGTATGGTGGCAATTTTCAGGAAGGTATATGATGGGTGTATAGTACCGACGAAAGTTGCGTGGTACAAGAGAGGCTAGCAATGGTGGAAGGGTGAGAGTGCGCATAATCCATGGAATCAACATTAGTCATAAAGAACTCACATACTTATTGCAGAAATCTACAAGTCATCAAAACAAAGTACTACACGCATGCTGCTAGGGGAAGGGTTGGTAGGAGTTAACCATCGCGTGATCCTGACCTCCACACAAACGATGACACTCATTGAAATACTTGATGCTTGAAATTTGTCACAAAACTATTACCATACGTGCATGCTACGGGACATGCAAACCTCAACACAAGTATTTCTCAAATTCACAACTACTCTACTAGGATGACTCTAATATCAGCATCCTCATATATCAAAACAATCATCAAGTATCAAACTTCTCATAGTATCCCCAAGCTTGTGGCTTTGCATATCATTAGCATCATGGGTATTCAAAGAATTCACACTAATAACATTCCAATCATGCTCATCATTCACATATTTTATGCCAAGCATTCTATGTAATTATTCTTCTAGAATTTGGGCACAATTTTCCTTCCCATCATTTTCATGAAAGATATTAAAAAGATGAAGCATATGAGGTAACCTCAATTCCATTTTTTTGTAGTTTTCTTCTATAAACCAAACTAGTGATAAAATAAGAAACTAAAATATTCGATTGCAAGATCTAAAGATATACCTTCAAGCACTCACCTCCTCGGCAACGGCGCCAGAAAAGAGCTTGATGTCTACTACACAACCTTCTTCTTGTAGACGTTGTTGGGCCTCCAAGTGCAGAGGTTTGTTGGACAGTAGAAAATTTCCCTCAAATGGATGACCTAAGGTTTGTCAATCTGATGCGTAGGATGAAGATGGTCTCTCTCAAACAACCCTGCAACCAAATAACAAAGAGTCTCTTGTGTCCCCAACACACCCAAAACAATGGTAAATTGTATAGGTGCACTAGTTCGGCGAAGAGATGGTGATACAAGTGCAATATGGATGCTAGATATAGGTTTTTGTAACAAGAAAATATAAAAACAGCAAGGTAGCAAGTGGTAAAAGTGGGCACAAACGGTGTTGCAATGATAGGAAACAAGGCCTAGGGTTCATACTTTCACTAGTGCAAGTTCTCTCAACAAGGATAACATAATTGGATCATATTACAAGCCCTCAACATGCAACAAAGAGTCACTCCAAAGTCACTAATAGCGGAGAACAAACGAAGACATTGTGGTAGGGTACGAAACCACCTCAAAGTTATTCTTTCTGATCGATCTATTCAAGAGTCCATAGTAAAATAACACGAAGCTATTCTTTCAGTTCAATCTATCATAGAGTTCGTACTAGAATAACACCTTAAGATACAAATCTACCAAAACCCTAATGTCACCTAGATACTCCATTGTCACCTCAAGTATCCGTGGGTATGATTATACAATATGCATCACACAATCTCAGATTCATCTATTCAACCAACACAAAGTACTTCAAAGAGTGCCCCAAAGTTTCTACCGGAGAGTCAAGACGAAAACGTGTGCCAACCCCTATGTTTAGATTCCCAAGCTCACGGAACCAGCAAGTTGATCACCAAAACATACATCAAGTAGATCACATGTGTCACACCCTGATTTTCATGTCACTTTGCTTAAGCTAATTATCATGTTAAAAATGTGGATTTACAAAAACTTTTGTGTGTTTTTGACTTTGCTTGATTTGACTTTTGTCTGCTGTTTGCTAGTGCTCTAAAAATCAAATAAATCCTCCAACTCTTATACTTCATCTCCTTGACCCAAAACCTTTTCCCAATAATCATGCCATGTGTATAGACCAGTATAGAATTTTCTTATAAAAATATTTTGGCCAAATAGTATTTTCTAAAATTAGTTTTCCAAAAACCCCTGAATTGAGGTTTGCACTACAAGTACCTTATTTAGGGTGTGAAAAATCTTCCAAAAAGTATATTTGAATCCTATTAGGTATAGGACTCCCAGAAACCACAAAATTATAATTTTAAAAGTTATTTTTATATTTTATTTAAAAGCTTTTTCTTAAGGCCAGAAATGGTCTTTAATAGGGAAAAATTATTTCATTATTTCAAAAATATTTGCCAAAATTCAGGGAGACTCATAGGACATATATTGTCCATATATAAGAGTTTCAGCACATGGTCATGTTCAAAATATTGGGCAAATCCTTCCAAAACCCTTTTGGATATTTCAAGCTTTTGAAATATTTACAAAGGAAATATTCTCCAAAAATTCCAGGGAAATTCTATCATGTCAAATATGACATATTTGATGATCTTGCAAAGCCTCATGCCTTGAAGATCAAGGAAACATCATCTAATCCCCTCAAAACCATTCTGTCCATATCTGAAGTTTGAGCAACTCTACATTGCCAAACTTGTCCAAATGCTCTCAAACTTGGTGAACATGCTAAAATGATGTAATCATGCATCCATGCCAAATGGCACAAGTTTTGGAGAAGCATAACTTGATCTAAGTGCCCCAAAACCGTTTCTGTTCAAATTCAAATTTGAACAACTTTACATTACCAACTTTTTAGCTGGAGCTTCAAACTTTGTGAGCATGATCATAACCCCAAATGATGATACTACACCAAGTGGTGCATCAAGGGGAGATAATTAGCTTGACTCAAACAAGGTGAAGCCATTTCTATTGATTTCTAGGGTTCACCAAAGTTGCATTGGCAACTTTGCCCAAATGAGCTCAAATTTGGTGGAAGGGCCTAATTATATGTGACATTTGATCCTGTTAAGTCTCATGTCAAGTGGAGCTATTTTGCTTGCCCAAAACATGATCAAACACCTTCTGTCAAATTACCAAAACCCTTAGTTGGACCCCTTTTACTTTTTCCCTTTACCTCAAATTCTTACCACAGCTTATCCTGATCATCTTCTACCCCCAGTAACTCCCCCATGTCCTCAGCTCAATGATTGGGGGGTGAAAACCCCATTTTACTCCCCTGGACAGCAGCAGTCTCCTCCTCCCTCACCTCCCTCCTCATTCCAGTGGCTTCCCAGGGCAACCAAGACCATCCCACATTACTTTACTCCTCCCCTGACCTTCTAGACAACTTTGGGCCTGATGGACATGACCAGAGCGGCGAGGACACGGCCGTGCCAGCCATTCGGGCGCTCTGGAGCGCGCTACAGTGCGCTCCCGCACTGTAGCCGCCTCCAATCGGCTGCACCCGACAGCCTGGGGCCTCCCCCTCGTGTCCCCCGAGGCTGCCTTGACGTCCCGACCTGCTGGACGGTCGGCCCTCTCCTCTCTCCCCCTCTCTCACCTCTGCTCGCACGCGCACCGGCCGACCACGGGCTCCAGTGAGCAAGCTCGCACGCGCGACCCCTCTGGCACCTCCCCGCTCTCCCTCTCTCTTCCTCTAGGCGTAGACCAGCCCCACGAACGCCCTCGACATGCCCACTGGTGCCCCCGTGGCTTGCAACGACAGCAACGGCCTCGCTGGCGCATGAGTCTTCGGTGGACCGCCGCCCACCTATTTATAGGTCACCCCCGAGCCCCCTCGCGGCTCCGATGGCCCCCTCTCCCTCTAGTGCACCTCCCCGACAGGCCAGATGCCCTCCCCGTGCCCTCCAGCCATCTCTATGGCTGGAGCAGAGCCGCCGACCGCCGCCTAAATACGGGCCCCTCAGGCCCTTTCTCCTCCTCCTAGCCGCCCCAACGCCTTCTCCTCACCACCGCCAACTCACCCCAAGCGCCAGTTCCTCCTTCCCCCGCCTCTTCCTCGCGGTGCAAAACCACGCCGACGACCTCCTCCGCGGCCATCCAAGCTGTCGCCGCTTCAGCCCTCCCCGGCGCGCGTTAAGCACATGGATGGGTGCGGCGTGCCCTCCTGAGCACATCGGTGGGCGGAGCGTCGCCGGAGACGCTCTGTGGCCCCGGCAATCACCGGCGCGAGCTGCTCATCCCCACGGCAAGAACGCACGGCGGGAGTTTGAAGACGGCCTGAGCGCCGGGCCCCGCGCGTCAGCGACCTGGAGGTTGGGCCCCTCCGTTTAAGTGGAAGCGGGTCTGGCCTCGGCCGCCTTCCCCGCGCGGAAACGCCCTTCCTGGTGGGCGCCTTCGACGTGGCCAGGCCCCTGCGCGTGGCTGTGCAGATGGGCCGGCCCCGTGCACCGGAGCACTAAGCCCCGCCCTGTGCGCGGTATGAGGGTAAAGCCCTTTTCTTCTTTCTTTTTCTTTTCCAGACAACTTCAAAAGTCCATGAATAATTCATTTGAACTCCAAATTTGGTGATTCAAATTTCAAGTGACTCCATAAATCATGCTCTATCACATGGTGCAACATGCACATTATTCCAGAAACTTTCCCTACACAAATAATTATCAAATGCTGATATTTCATTTTCTGCGATGAACTTTAGAAAATCACATAGAGCTCATTTTTGATCCAAATGCAGTGGTTCAAATTCCTAGATGCTTGTCATATCCGAACTTAGTTTTGGAACTTTTTATTAATACTTTCTGTACCCCACCAAATATTGAGCCATTTCTTCATATTTATCAGCTTTGCAAAATCCTAGGAAATTCATTTGAATTCCAAATCCTGTGAAACCAACTCCTAGATGCTTCTAAAATCATGACTTGTTGATGGGTGCCTTTGCTCATCATTCAAGGAAATATTTCTGTATACTTCTTCCAAATCCATAAACCCCTTGGTTCCATCACATTGAAATGATCCAAGCTATTCATTGATCCAATACCTATGAAACCACCTTGGTTATTTTTCATATGACCAGAGGTATCCTAGAAAAGTCCAACTCCTATTTTTAGAGCACTTTTATTTTTGCCTTGTTGTGTTGCTTATTATGATTGTTTCCATCGTTAGTTGACCAAATAAACGGAGTACTCGGAGATGGACCAGAAGGTTTGAAGACTCGGAAGAATAAGGCAAGCAGCCCTTTGACCATGTTCGAGAAACCTTTTTATGCATGTCTCATAGCAACTTATTATCAATGCATCGGAATCATGTTGAGGTGGAGACCACTTTGGTTGCTACCTTTGTTACTTACTGTTGAAACTTGCATCAGACATAACCCTACCTTCCTATGAGGGTTATGTGGGTGGGAGTAGATAGATGTATG
This sequence comes from Secale cereale, assembly GCA_902687465.1. Taxonomy (NCBI): domain Eukaryota; kingdom Viridiplantae; phylum Streptophyta; class Magnoliopsida; order Poales; family Poaceae; genus Secale; species Secale cereale. The sequence goes on from LR738713.1 coordinate 248,253,702, forward strand.
CTATAGTAGTTGGCTACGCAAATGGGCCAGGGTTATGCATTGAGTGAAACAAGTATGGTCTGACATACTTGCAAATGACCCAGTGGGTGCCACTAATGCCCCTGGGAGTTGATGAGAAACTAGGGCACTACTTGGTGAAGAAGTAGTGTGCCGAGGCTTGTTGAGAGTGTTGTTTACAGAGATGGATTAGATTTATGTGTGACTACTGTCCCAACCAAACATGCGCAACCACTCTACCCTTATATGGGAAAGGGCATTATTGATTACCTAGGTCGATACTAGCATGGTGCCCGCATTACTAGTGACGGGGGTGACATGAGGTCACTCTCGGGACGGGGTCATGCTTGGATAGGCGGCCATGACTGTTTTCACAGGGCACCGAACACACCGTTGGTACCCCGTGTCAGTGGTATGAGATGAATATGGGAGCAAGGCTCCACAATCTTTAAGATGTGAAATGTTTGGCACGGGGCTGTTACCAATTGAGTGGACTCCATATTAGTGTCGCCTAGGGAAAGATAGTGATCGGGTGCTTACCCCGGGTACTTGAGGTACCGCGGGTCGTGGATGACACGGAAGTTCCCCGGATCTTTTGGGTAAAGTGTGCAGCCTCTGCAGAGTGTCAAACTATTCGAATAGCCGTGTCCGCGGTGAAGGACAGTTGGGTGGTGCTACTTAGACTATGTCCATAAGCTTCTGGAAAACAACACGGTATGGTGGTTCTGTTGATGTGATTGTGAGGAAGTCACAATGAGCTTGAGCATGAGTTGATTACAACTCTTTCTCGATAATGATGTCTGTGACCTCCTGATACTTGTTGCAGACACATGCATGTCCATGTTATATGTTGATCATACTTGCATATGAAAAACTAGCTTTCCGCAAAACTGCCAACCTAGCAGTAGAGCCTTGCATAATTATTCTGTTATCACACTTGGGTTGCTAGCGAGTACATTCAATGTACTCATTGGCTTGCCACTGGTTATTTTATTGGCCAGGCAGGAGAGAACAGGTTATGATGAAGATTTCTTGGTGATGAGCATGCGAGCTAGGACGCTTCCCAGTCAGAATGCCTGTAGGGTTAAAGGCAGATGGCATGGGTCCATGTTGTTATTGAAGATTTCCGCTGCAAAGTTATACTCAAGACTTGACCTTAATGGTCCTATTTGTGTAATATGGTATGTATGGATGTAAGACTCTTGTTATTCAGCTTCTATGTGTTCAGTGAGCATTGATCTCTAGGATCACTGTACACGTGCATTCGGTGATCACGACCTATGAGTCGGGGTCCCGGCAGAGCTGGTATCAGAGACATCCTGACTGTAGGAAGCCTTAGTTAGCATGGTCGTTAGTTAGGGTAAAACTAGTTTTCAAAACTGCCTATACTTCTCTTCCCTTCTCAGTTTGTGTCAGATCGAGGAACCCAGTTCACCTCAAGGTTCTGGAAGAAGTTCCAAGAAGCCTTGGGAACCAAGTTATCTTTCAGCACGGCTTTCCACCCACAGACCGGAGGTCAGACAGAACGAGTCAATCAGATTCTCGAAGACATGCTCCGAGCCTATGTCTTGGCATATAGAGCCAAGTGGGAGGATTGTCTCCCTTTTGCCGAGTTCTCCTATAACAACAGTTACCAGTCGAGCCTTCAGATGGCACCATTTGAGGTGTTGTACGGACGCAGATGTCGCACACCCCTCAACTGGTCAGACACTGGAGAAGGGCTAGTCTTTGGACCGGATATTCTCCGCGCAGCAGAAGAGCAAGTCCAACTAGTCAGAGAGCGTTTGAAGGCAGCCAAGTCAAGGCAATAGAGCTATGCTGACACTCACCGTCGGGACATGAGTTTCCATGTTGGGGACCGTGTGTACCTGCGGGTAACTCCTCTGAAGGGAACCAAGCGTTTCCACGTCAAGGGGAAGCTCGCACCAAGGTTCATTGGACCCTTTGAGATCACTGCACGATGAGGAGAAGTGGCTTACCAGTTGGAACTACCACCCGAGCTATCCGGTGAGCACAATGTATTCCATGTGTCACAACTCCGGAAATGTCTCCAAGTTCCGGACAAGCCTAATCTCTACAAGGATGTTGATCACCAAGCCATTGATCTGCAGCCTGATTTGAACTACCGCGAGAAGCCCATCCGCATTCTGGACGAAGCAGAACGACGGACGCGAAGCCGTACCATCAAGTACTTCAAGGTCCAGTGGAGCACCACCCATAAGCAGAACCAACAAGAAGAAGTGAAGACTACCCTGTATCCAAGACTCCGCCTTTCTTTCCACGGCTAGTCTGGGAATCTCGGGGACGAGATTCTTGTAAGGGGGGTAGGTCTGTCACACCCTGATTTTCATGTCACTTTCCTTAAGCTAATTATCATGTTAAAAATGTGGATTTACAAAAACTTTTGTGTGTTTTTGACTTTGCTTGATTTGACTTTTGTCTGCTATTTGCTAGTGCTCTAAAAATCAAATAAATCCTCCAACTCTTATACTTCATCTCCTTGACCCAAAACCTTTTCCCAATAATCATGCCATGTGTATAGACCAGTATAGAATTTTCTTATAAAAATATTTTGGCCAAATAGTATTTTCTAAAATTAGTTTTCCAAAAACCCCTGAATTGAGGTTTGCACTACAAGTACCTTATTTAGGGTGTGAAAAATCTTCCAAAAAGTATATTTGAATCCTATTAGGTATAGGACTCCCAGAAACCACAAAAGTATAATTTTAAAAATTATTTTTATATTTTATTTCAAAGCTTTTTCTTAAGGCCAGAAATGGTCTTTAATAGGGAAAAATTATTTCATTATTTCAAAAAAAATTGCCAAAATTCAGGGAGACTCATAGGACATATATTGTCCATATATAAGAGTTTCAGCACATGGTCATGTTCAAAATATTGGGCAAATCCTTCCAAAACCCTTTCTGGATATTTCAAGCTTTTGAAATATTTACAAAGGAAATATTCTCCAAAAATTCCAGGGAAATTCTATCATGTCAAATATGACATATTTGATGATCTTACAAAGCGTCATGCCTTGAATATCAAGGAAACATCATCTAATCCCCTCAAAACCATTCTGTCCATATTTGAAGTTTGAGCAACTCTACATTGCCAAACTTGTCCAAATGCTCTCAAACTTGGTGAACATGCTAAAATGATGTAATCATGCATCCATGCCAAATGGCACAAGTTTTGGAGAAGCATAACTTGATCTAAGTGCCCCAAAACCATTTCTGTTCAAATTCAAATTTGAACACCTTTACATTACCAACTTTTTACCTGAAGCTTCAAACTTTGTGAGCATGATCATGACCCCAAATGATGATACTACACCAAGTTGTGCATCAAGGGGAGATGATTAGCTTGACTCAAACAAGGTGAAGCCATTTCTGTTGATTTGTAGGGTTCACCAAAGTTGCATTGGCAACTTTGCCCAAATGAGCTCAAATTTGGTGGAAGGTCCTAATTATATGTGACATTTGATCCTGTTAAGTCTCATGTCAAGTGGAGCTATTTTGCTTGCCCAAAACATGATCAAACACCTTCTGTCAAATTACCAAAACCCTTGTTTGGACCCCTTTTACTTTTTCCCTTTACCTCAAATTCTTACCACAGGTTATCCTGATCATCTTCTACCCCCAGTAACTCCCCCATGTCCTCAGCTCAATGATTGGGGGGTGAAAACCCCATTTTACTCCCCTGGACAGCAGCAGTCTCCTCCTCCCTCACCTCCCTCCTCATTCCAGTGGCTTCCTAGGGCAACCAAGACCATCCCACATTACTTTACTCCTCCCCTAACCTTCTAGACAACTTTGGGCCGGTTGGACATGACCAGAGCGGCGAGGACACGGTCGTGCCAGCCATTCGGGCGCTCTGGAGCGTGCTACAGTGCGCTCCCGCACTGTAGCCGCCTCCAATCGGCTGCACCCGACAGCTTGGGGCCTCCTCCTCGTGTCCCCCGAGGCTGCCTCGACGTCCGCGACCTGCTGGACGGTCGGCCCTCTCCTCTCTCCCCCTCTCTCACCTCTGCTCGCACGCGCACCGGCCGACCACGGGCTCCAGTGAGCAAGCTCGCACGCACGACCCCTTTGGCACCTCCCCGCTCTCCCTCTCTCTTCCTCTAGGCGTAGACCAGCCCCACGAACGCCCTGGACATGCCCACTGGTGCCCCCGTGGCTTGCAACGACAACAACGGCCTCGCTGGCGCATGAGTCTTCGGTGGACCGCCGCCCACCTATTTATAGGTCACCCCCGAGCCACCTCGCGGCTCCGATGGCCCCCTCTCCCTATAGTGCACCTCCCCGACAGGCCAGATGCCCTCACCGTGCCCTCCAGCCATCTCTATGGCTAGAGCAGAGCCGCCGGCCGCCGCCTAAATACGGGCCCCTCAGGCCCTTTCTCCTCCTCCTAGCCGCCCCAACGCCTTCTCCTGACCACCTCCAACTCACCCCAAGCGCCAGTTCCTCCTTCCCCCACCTCTTCCTCGCGGTGCCAAACCACGCCGACGACCTCCTTCGCGGCCATCCAAGCTGTCGCCGCTTCAGCCCTCCCCGGCGCGCATTAAGCACATGGATGGGTGCGGCGTGCCCTCCTGAGCACATCGGTGGGCGGAGCGTCGCCGGAGACGCTCTGTGGCCCCGACAGTCACCGAAGGGAGCTGCTCATCCCCACGGCAAGAACGCACGGCGGGAGGTTGAAGACGGCCTAAGCGCCGGGCCCCGCGCGTCAGCGACCTGGAGGTTGGGCCCCTCCGTTTAAGTGGAAGCGGGTCTGGCCTCGGCCGCCTTCCTCGCGCGGAAACACCCTTCCTGGCGGGCGCCTTCGACGTGGCCAGGCCCCTGCGCGTGGCTGTGCAGATGGGCCGGCCTCGTGCACCGAAGCACTAAGCCCCGCCCTGTGCGCGGTATGAGGGTAAAGCCCTTTTCCTCTTTCTTTTTCTTTTCCAGACAACTTCAAAATCCATGAATAATTCATTTGAACTCCAAATTTGGTGATTCAAATTTCCAGTGACTCCATAAATCATGCTCTATCACATGGTGCAACATGCACATTATTCCAGAAACTTTCCCTACACAAATAATTATCAAATGCCAATATTTCATTTTCTGTGATGAACTTTAGAAAATCACAGAGAGCTCATTTTTGATCCAAATGCAGTGGTTCAAATTCCTAGATGCTTGTCATATCCAAACTTAGTTTTGGAACATTTTTATTAATACTTTCTGTACCCCACCAAATATTGAGCCATTTCTTCATATTTATCAACTTTGCAAAATCCTAGGAAATTCATTTGAATTCCAAATTCAGTGAAACCAACTACTAGATGCTTCTAAAATCATGACTTGTTGATGGGTGCCTTTGCTCATCATTCAAGGAAATATTTCTGTATACTTCTTCCAAATCTATAAACCCCTTGGTTCCATCACATTGAAATGATCCAAGCTATTCATTGATCCAATACCTATGAAACCACCTTGGTTATTTTTCATATGACCAGAGGTATCCTAGAAAAGTCCAACTCCTATTTTTAGAGCACTTTTATTTTTGCCTTGTTGTGTTGCTTATTATGATTGTTTCCATCGTTAGTTGACGAAATAAACCGAGTACTCGGAGATGGACCAGAAGGTTTGAAGACTCGGAAGAATAAGGCAAGCAACCCTTTGACCATGTTCGAGAAACCTTTTTATGCATGTGTCATAGCACCTTATTATCAATGCATCAGAATCATGTTGAGGTGGAGACCACTTTGGTTGCTACCTTTGTTACTTACTGTTGAAACTTGCATCAGACATAACCCTACCTTCCTATGAGGGTTATGTGGGTGGGAGTACATAGATGTATGCTATAGTAGTTGGCTACGCAAATGGGTCAGGGTTATGCATTCAGTGAAACAAATATGGTCTGACATACTTGCAAATGACCCAGTGGGTGCAACTAATGCCCCTGGGAGTTGATGAGAAACTAGGGCACTACTTGGTGAAGAAGTAGTGTGCCGAGGTTTGTTGAGAGTGTTGTTTACAAAGATGGATTAGATTTATGTGTGACTACCGTCCCAACCAAACATGCGCAACCACTCTACCCTTATATGGGAAAGGGCATTATTGATTACCTAGGTCGATACTAGCATGGTGCCCGCATTACTAGTGATGGGGGTGACATGAGGTCACTCTCGGGATGGGGTCGTGCTTGGATAGGCGGCCATGACTGTTTTCACAGGGCACTGAACACACCGTTGGTACCCCGTGTCAGTGGTATGAGATGAATATGGGAGCAAGGCTCCACAATCTTTAAGATGTGAAATGTTTGGCACGGGGCTGTTACCAATCGAGTGGACTCCATATTAGTGTCGCCTAGGGAAAGATAGTGATCGGGTGCTTACCCTTGGTACTTGAGGAACCGCGGGTCGTGGATGACACGGAAGTTCCCCGGATCTTGTGGGTAAAGTTTGCAACCTCTGCAGAGTGTCATACTATTCGAATAGCCGTGTCCGCGGTGAAGGACAGTTGGGTGGTGCTACTTAGACTATGTCCATAAGTTTCTGGAAAACAACACGGTATGGTGGTTCTGTTGATGTGATTGTGAGGAAGTCACAATGAGCTTGAGCATGAGTTGATTACAACTCTTTCTCGATAATGATGTCTGTGACCTCCTGATACTTGTTGCAGACACATGCATGTCCATGTTATATGTTGATCATACTTGCTTATGAAAAACTAGCATTCCGCAAAACTGCCAACCTAGCAGTAGAGCCTTGCATAATTATTTTGTTATCACACTTGGGTTGCTTGCGAGTACATTCAATGTACTCATTGGCTTGCCACTGGTTATTTTATTGGCCAGGCAGGAGAGAACATGTTATGATGAAGATTTCTTGGTGACGAGCATGCGAGCTAGGACGCTTCCCAGTCAGAATGCCTGTAGGGTTAAAGGCAGATGGCTTGGGTCCATGTTGTTATTGAAGATTTCCGCTGCAAAGTTATACTCAAGACTTGACCTTAATGGTCCTATTTGTGTAATACGGTATGTATGGATGTAAGACTCTTGTTATTCAGCTTCTGTGTGTTCAGTGAGCATTGATCTCTGGGATCAATGTACACGTGCATTCGGTGATCACGACCTATGAGTCAGGGTCCCGGCAACGTGATATCCCGTTGTCGCCACAGATAAGCACATGCAAGACATACATCAAGTGTTCTCAAATCCTTAAAGACTCAATCCGATAAGATAACTTCAAAGGGAAAGCTCAATCCATTACAAGAGAGTAGAGGGGGAGAAACATCATAAGATCCAACTATAATAGCAGTGCTCACGATACATCAAGATCGTTCCATCTCAAGAACACGAGAGACATAGAGAGATCAAACACATAGCTACTGGTACATACCCTCAGCCCCGAGGGTGAACTACTCCTCCCTCGTCATGGAGAGCGTCGGGATGATGAAGATGGCCACCGGAGAGGGATCCCCCCGGCAGGGTGCGGGAACGGCATGTAGATTGGTTTTTGGTGGCAACAGAGGCTTTCGGCAGCGGAACTCCCGATCTAGGTTATTTTCCAGAGGTTTCTGTATTTATAGGAATTTTTGGCGTAGGGCACGAGTCAGGGGGGTCTCCGGGCTATCCACGAGACAGGGGGGCGCGCCCTGGGGGAGTGGGAGCGCCCCCACCCCCGTGGCCAGCGCGTGACTCTCCTGGCCCAACTCTTTTACTCTGGGGGCTTCTTTTGGTCCATAAAAAATCATCAAAATTGGCACGTCAACTGGACTCCGTTTGATATTCCTTTTCTATAAAACTCAAAAACAAGGAAAAAACAGAAACTGGCACTGTGCTCTAGGTTAATAGGTTAGTCCCAAAAATCATATAAAATTGTATATTCAAGACCATAAAACATCCTAGAAGGATAATATAATAGCATGGAACAATAAAAAATTATACATAAGTTGGAGACGTATTAAGTATCCCCAAGATTAATTCCTACTCGTCCTCGAGTAGGTAAATGATAAAAAAGAATTTTTGATGTGGAATGCTACCTAACATAATTCTCAATGTAATTCTCTTTTTTGTAGCATGAATGTTCAGATCCAAAAGATTCAAGATAAAAGTCTATATTGACATGAGAGTAATAATACTTCAAGCATACTAACAAAGAAATCATGTCTTCTCAAAATAACATGGCCAAAAAAGTTCATCCCTACAAAATCATATAGTTAGGCTATGCTCCATCTTCGTTACACAAAATACTCAAATCATGCACAACCCCGGTTCCAGCCAAGCACTTATTTCATACTTTAATTTTTTCGAACTTTTTCAACTTCCACGCAATACATGAGCCTGAGCCATGGACATAGCACTATGTGGAATAGAGTGGTGGCTGTGGAGAAGACAAAAGAAGAAGATGGTCTCACATCAACTAGGCGTATCAATGGGCTATGGAGATGCCCATCGATAGATATCAATGTGAGTGAGTAGGGATTGCCATGCAACAGATGCACTAGGGCTATAAATGCGGGTGTGCATCGAACTTGCTTGCTCACGAAGACCTAGGGCATTTGAGGAAGCCCATCGTTGGAATATACATGTCAAGTTCTATAATGAAAATTCCCACTAGCATATGAAAGTGACTAAGCACGAGACTCTCTATCATGAAGATCATGGTGCTACTGTGAAGCGCAAGTGTGGAAAAATATAGTAGCATTGTCCCTTTTTTTCTTTTCTTTTTCTTCCTTTTTTTCCTTTTTTTTCTTTTTTTAGGCCTTTCTTTTTTCTTTGGCCATTCCTTCTTTTTTTCTTCTTCTTTTTTCTTTGGGCCAATGCTCTAATAATGATGATCATCACACTTATATTGATTTACAACTCGATATTACAACTGGATATTACAACTCGATACTAGAACAAAGTATGACTCTATATGAATGCCTCCGGTGGTGTACTGGGATGTGCAATGAATCAAGAGTGACATGTAGGAAAAATTATGGATGGTGGCCTAGCCACGAATACGATGTCAACTACATGATCATGCATGGCAAAATGACAATGATGAAGCGTGTCATATGAACAGAACGGTGTAAAGTTGCATGGCAATATATCTCGGGATGCCTATGGAAATGCCATGATAGGTAGGTATGGTGGCTGTTTTGAGGAAGGTATATGGTGGGTGTATAGTACCGGCGAAAGTTGCGCGGTATAAGAGAGGCTAGCAATGGTGGAAGGTGAGAGCGCGTATAATCCATGGACTCAACATTAGTCATAAAGATCTCACATACGTATTGCAAAAATCTACAAGTCATCAAAACAAAGTACTACACGCATGCTCCTAGGGGAAGGGTTGGTAGGAGTTAACCATCGCATGATCCCGACCTCCACACAAAGGATGACACTCAATGAAATACTTCATGCTTCAAATTTGTCACACAACTGCTACCATACGTGCATGCTACGAGACTTGCAAACCTCAACACAAGTATTTCTCAAATTCACAACTACTCTACTAGCATGACTCTAATATCACTATCCTCATATCTCAAAACAATCATGAAGTATCAAACTTCTCATAGTATCCCCAAGCTTGTGGCTTTGCATATCATTAGCATCATGGGTATTCAAAGAATTCATACTAACAACATTGCAATCATGCTCATCATTCACATATTTTATGCCAAGCATTCTATGTAATTATTCTTCTCGTACTTGGGCACAAATTTCCTTCCCATAATTTTAATGAAAGATATTGAAAAGATGAAGCATATGAGGTAACCTAAATTCCATTTTTTGTAGTTTTCTTTTATAAACCAAACTAGTGATAAAACTAGAAACTAAAAGATTCGATTGCAAGATCTAAAGATATACCTTCAAGCACTCACCTTCCCGGCAACGGCGCCAGAAAAGAGCTTGATGTCTACTACACAACCTTCTTCTTGTAGACGTTATTGGGTCTGCAAGTGCAGAGGTTTGTAGGACAGTAGCAAATTTCCCTCAAGTGGATGAGCTAAGGTTTATCAATCCGTGGGAGGCGTAGGATGAAGATGGTCTCTCTCAAACAACCCTGCAACCAAATAACAAAGAGTCTCTTGTGTCCCCAACACACCAAATACAATGGTAAATTGTATAGGTGCACTTCTTCGGCGAAGAGATGGTGATACAAGTGCAATATGGATGGTAGATATAGGTTTTTGTAATAAGAAAATATAAAAACAACAAGGTAGCAAGTGGTAAAAGTGGGCATAAACGGTGTTGCAATGATAGGAAACAAGGCCTAGTGTTCATACTTTCACTAGTGCAAGTTCTCTCAACAAGGATAACATAATTGGATCATATTACTAGCCCTCAACATGCAACAAAGAGTCACTCCAAAGTCACTAATAGCGGAGAACAAACGAAGAGATTTTGGTAGCGTACGAAACCACCTCAAAGTTATTCTTTCTGGTCGATCTATTCAAGAATCCATAGTAAAATAACACGAAGCTATTCTTTCCGTTCAATCTATCATAGAGTTCGTACTAGAATAACACCTTAATATACAAATCAACCAAAACCCTAATGTCACCTAGATACTCCATTGTCACCTCAAGTATCCGTGGGTATGCTTATATGATATGCATCACATAATCTCAGATTCATCTATTCAACCAACACAAAGTACATCAAAGAGTGCCCCAAAGTTTCTACCGGAGAGTCAAGACAAAAAATGTGTGCCAACCCTTATGCATAGATTTCCAAGGTCACGGAACCCACAAGTTGATCACCAAAACATACATCAAGTAGATCACGTGATATCCCATTGTCACCACAGAGAAGCACATGCAAGACATACATCAAGTGTTCTCAAATCCTTAAAAACTCAATCCGATAAGATAACTTCAAAGGGAAAACTAAATCCATTACAAGAGAGTAGAGGGGGAGAAACATCATAAGATCCAAATATAATAGCAAAGCTCACGATACATCAAGATCGTGCCATCTCAAGAACACGAGAGAGAGAGAGAGAGAGAGAGAGAGAGAGAGATCAAACACATAGCTATTGGTACATACCCTCAGCCCCGAGGGTGAATTACTCCTCCCTCGTCATGGAAAGCGCCGGGATGATGAAGATGGCCACCGGAGAGGGATCCCCCCCGACAGGATGCTGGAACGGGGTCTAGAATGGTTTCTGGTGGCAACAGAGGCTTTCGACGGCGAAACTCCCGATCTAGGTTATTTTCCGGAGGTTTCTGTATTTATAGGATTTTTTGGCGTAGGGCACAAGTCAGGGGGGTCCTTGGGCTGTCCACAAGATAGGGGGCGCGCCCAGGGGGAGTGGGAGCGCCCCCACCCTCGTGGGAAGCCTGTGACTCTCCTGGCCGAACTCTTTTACTCCGGGGGTTTCTTTTGGTCCATAAAAGAGCATAAAAACTGGCACGTCAATTGGACTCCGTTTGATATTCCTTTTCTGTAAAACTCAAAAACAAGGAAAAAACTAAAACTGGCACTAGGCTCTGGGTTAATTGGTTAGTCCCAAAAATCATATAAAAGTGTATATTATAGCCCATAAAACATCCTAGACGGATAATATAATAGCATGGAACAATCAAAAGTTATAGATACGTTGGAGACATATCAATCTCCTGATTCCTCGCCTCTGCGTTGGCGTGTGCTCCAGCAACGGCTGCGGTAAGGCTCTTTGCATGCTCGACGAGGCGCTCCTCCTCCTCCCGTAGGAACTTGATGTAGTGCGTAAGGTCGCTGACGCACGTGCGGGCCTCCATCTCCGCCTCCCTCCTTCGGGCGGCGGTGGCGGAGCGGGTGATGATCTCGGCGGTCGACGGTGGGCTAGCTGCCATGGTGGCCGACGATGGGGTGGCGGCCACGACCACCACCTCCCGCATTTGGGCCATGGTGGCGGAGCGGGTGATGGCCATGGTGGCCGGCAGTTGGGTGGTGGCCACGACGGCCACCTCCTGCCTTCGGGCCGAGGCGGTGGAGCGGGAGATGGCCCTATCTTTCGACGGTGGTGTGGCGGCAACGGCGGCCAGCAACAGTTGCCGACGGGCAACGGCGGCGGAGCGTGTAGTGGGTGTTTCGGGCACACCCAATAGGTACGCCACGCGCACTACACTACGCTGCGCCGCCGCCGTGGTGTAGCCTCCTAGCTGGAGCTGTCCTCTGATGACGGCAAATTGGCTGAGCGACGACGACGGAGCGGTGCCATTGGCGATTGTAGGAGAAGCAGACGAGATTAGCTACATGGAGGGAGGGGAAAATGCGACGCATGACTCGCCGGCCATGAGGGTTTTTATGGCAGACCGACAAGCATTGGGACTTTGGGGGATTTCACCGAGTCGGGCGGGAAGCTTGCACTGGAACCTGCGAGGTTGCTTGGGAACGGGCTCACCGACGAAGCATTGGCTCCACCATTTGGCCAAAAGAACGCCCCCGCACGCTGCGCAAGCTTGCGCTGGAAGCCGTCTGCGGCAGCGGGGTGACAAGACGTGGGATAGGAGGACGAGAGGATACCACCAACAACATGTCCTTATATATGTTGTTGTTCTGTATGCAATCCCATCGCACAACACACACTTCTTATTAGCAGCAACCGTCTGTGTTATTATCGGTCTTCACACACATTTCTGATTACGGACCTGTTTGCCACGTATCACACACATCTTGTTAAGTTGAACCGTTTCTGTTATCATGTCTCAATGCAAACAGTTCATCCGAGTGAACCGCATGCAGTATATCGCACACACCTTGATCTGGCTGACCGTTTCTTTTGTGTTTCCTAATCACAAACGGTTCATCTGAGTGAGTCGTATGTTGTGTATCGCACACGCCTTCATCTGGCTGCTCGTTTCTTTTGTTACACCTCATCGCAAACAGTTAATGGAACTAAACCATATGCCCGTCATCTCACACGCAACTAAAACCTGAACCGTGTTTGATGCATCCGTCATCACAAATGTTTTACACATTTCTGACGGTTTTCATATAGCACCATTTGCGATTATTGCTTCGCACACAATTTCTCAATGGGTCTTTGATCGTAGTGTCGCGTTAGCAGCATCCTACAGTAGTGGGAGATACCGCGAATTTATCGAGCTAAGTTACCCTACCGCACCTATTCGAGGCATGAACGACACACCATGACACAGAAACAGTAAACATAGCATAGTAGCATAATTGCCATGGTTCATTACACGTCTCGGCGGGACCCTCCACCTTTTTTCAAAATGCAGGAGAAAGGAAAGGTTAAACAAAAACAGCCCGCCCGACCACAGCAACCGCCAAGGCTTGGCTCCAGAGACCCCAGAGGCTCAGTCTGAGCTGTCCTCCCGCTTCACCGTGGCGCCGCGACGAGGCCCCTCATCGCATCCCCTGAACCTGGCCCGGCGGCATGGCGGCTTACCGGAACAGCTGCTACAGGTGCTCCCCACGGAGGAGGAGCTGATGTCACTGGAGGAGCTGCGGACGTCACCAAGGGCAGGCTCGTCATCATCGTTGTCGCCCTCAGGGTAGCACCCCACGCGCCGGCCGTCCTCTCCGAACACCCACACGTAGAGGGTCCCATGGCCGTCATACTTGAAGTGGAGGGTGCACCTCACATTCAAGCCCCGCGCGCCTGCAAACGTCTACTTGTCGCGGGTCAAGGACGCACCGCCCTCGGTAGGAACCTCGACCCACAACCACGAGGCCTTGCTGCAGCACCCGTCAGCCTTGCTGCGACCTCACGAAGAAGTGTGGGAGCGGGAGCCAGGTGCCGGTGGGCCTCTCCAACCACACGACAAACTCCGGAGAGGCATCTGCCGAGCGGAAGCGCAACCGTGAAGGGCGAACGGCCATGGCGCGCCCCCCCTCGTTGCAGAAACCACCCCGTCCGCGGCGGCCCGCGCCGCATGAAGAAGCGCCGCCACGACTCCTGATGTCGACAGCCGAGCGTGGGGAAGCACGCCCACACCCCTGAGAAACTACGGCTGGGGACGCATCATACTTATGGGGGCGCCCGTGGTCCCTTTTGATTGAAGGAGCATCCGGGCCCTCGTTGGGGGCCTTGCCTTTCTCCGCGGCGGAGAGCTTCCTTGGTGGCGCCATGGGTGCCTGAAGTGAGAAGGAGTGAGCGGTGAGGAGATGGAGATGAGCGGAGGGGATCATGCACCTCCTCATTTATAGCAAGGGGAGGCAAACAGCCAGCCCCTACAATCATAGGTAATGATGACCGTTTTCTGCATGCAGCTGGCTCCAGTCAAGTCGAACGGTTGTCGAGGCAACATAGGGAAGTCGAGATGCCCACGTCCAATCCAGGCGCCACGCTTCCACTAGGACAGAAGGCTATTGGGGCCCGCGGCGCTTCGCCCTTGCCCTTTGGCTTCGCCTCAAATCCAAGTCCAAGCACGCCTTAGGCCCGGGGGTTACTGTCGGCATTCTAGGAACCAGGGTACCCCCAAGATGTGGCTCTTTCAGCCCTTGTATGGCCCATCTTCAGCATCGACACTCAAGACCCTTGTGAGGGACCAAGCCTCGTGGGGGGGACGACACCAAGACCTCCGAAAGGGGCAGCCTCGCTGGCTAGCTCCCGAGGAGCGGAGAACTCTATGCAACCCCCCGCCTCGCGAGGTTTGCATGATGCAAGCCATGACGACCAAGGCCAGAAGGGAGCCAGCGGGCGCAGTATAACAGTTTCCTCTTTGGTGCTAAGGAAGCAAGCTCAGGTGCAGAGTCCCGAGGAATCTGCCAAAGGTTTCCATTCCAGTGCATCAAGACCAAGACCGCCAGCACGGCAGCAAGACCAAGAGTTTCCTCGCGAGGTGGCTCCTTCATCGGCCGGGTATGGCCCATTTTCAACATCGACAATCAAGACCCCCACAAGGGGCCAAGCCTCGCGAGGCGGATGACACCAAGACCTCCGGAAGGAGCCATCTCACTAGGCTGGCTCCCGAGGAGTGGAGATCTCTATGCAAGGACCCACCTCCGGAGGTTCAGATGACGCAAGCCATGACGACCAGTAACACCCCATATGTGATACTTTCCAATAATGGCAATAAAGCAATTCTCAATTTGATCCTTGTCCCTATCCTTGGGGGTTCTTGTCATTTGAGCTTATTTTATTTTTTGCATTGTCATTTTATTTTATTCTTGCATCCATGCATTGCTTCATCATCATGGCATCTTAGTCATCTTAGTTACTTCTTGTTGTGGTTGTGATGTGAGGCACCTTGTTGATGTGTGTGAATGTTGGTGCCTAATTATGCCCTTGCTAACCCCTAAGCCCCTCCTTCTTGTTTCTCCTCTTCCTTCATCCTTTTTCTTCATTTCTTTAATTATTTTTGCAAGTAACCTAGCCTATTCCATTATTTTTTCTTTCTTTCCCCAAAAATCTTGCACCATGTCTACACCCTCTCTCCCAAATTTCATCCTTTTTGTAGTTGTTTTGGTTGGGTTCAAAATGGCACAAGTTTGAATTTTATTCAAACTTGTATTATTTTTCTGCCTTTAAAAATGTCCAAACCAATTTTACCATATTGTGCATAAATCCAGAAGCTTGGGGGTATTTTTATATTTCCCAAACTCCTCTCCTAGCCCCCTGTATTTTTTTTCTTTACTCAACTGTTTATTTAAATAAACAGAGACTGAGAGGATAAGCAGAGGAGCTTACCTGGGCCTCCCGCAGCCTTCAGCCCACCCTAGGAGCCGTAGCCTCAGCGCACCAGCGGCCTAGTCTGACCTCCCGCAGGCCCAGGGACGCTCACGCGCACAGGATCGTCCCCGACCTCTGTACGGCAGTGCATCGGCCGTGTCCACGTCAGCGCCCCGGTCGATTTGACGGCCGTCCAGCGCCTTAGAGCCCTATAAGTCTTGTCTAAACCCTACCCCGGTCTCCCCTCGACCGATTCAGACCATCTCCTTCCCTCGCCGCCGCCAGGTAAGGCTAGCCAAACCACGCCGTCGTCCTGCCCGCCATGACCCGGCCGAGCTCGAGTTCGAGCTCGGGGTAGCCGTCCACGTGCGCCTCTGGCCCTCCTGTCTCCGTGGGGAGGACCCACGAAGCCCCGCGACCTTCTACCACGACGCCACGGCATCTAGATCGACCTCCCTCGTGTTGTCTTCTTCCTCTTCTTCTCGGACAGAAGCCCCGCCAAGTTCAGAGCTACCTAGCGCCATCGCCGTTGCATACCCAGCCACTTCTTCTTGTCCTAGCTGTGCTAGGTAACTCCCTCTTCATCCCTTCCTTTTATTGTGCCCTCTAGTCGACCACAGTCTTCGACCTTGTCGTGTCAATGTCACGATCCCCGTGCTCTGGCAAGGTGCATTTTTATCTGTGGTGTTCCTGTAGTCACGATTGCTCGTGCTCGAGCCTCTGTACGCATACGTCGCCCAGCGCACCTACCTACCAATATCGCGCCCCCACCGGTGTTTTGCTGCACCGACAGGCGCTGTTTTGCTTGCCATCGTCGTCGGCAAGTTGATGCGTGTTCATGGCATTTCCTACACCGAGCCCCTGCTCACCTCACTTTTGCATGCCTCCTCACACACACTCCCCTGCACATCCCGCACCGCCTACCCTTTTCTCCGCCACGCTCGTCCTGGTCCCGCGCCCATTTTTCTCCGGCGAGCTCGTGTACGCATGCAACAGCCAGGACCGGCCCTCTTGTTTCTGTTATTTTTTAGGCAGGCTCGACCCTGCGTGGGTGAGGACAAAAGGGGCGAGGCACCCATCCTTCCAAGCCAACAACACCTAGCCTGGTGATTAACCACGCACGCCCTCACCTGGGAGACCAGGGTTCGATCCCCCGCTCGGCCATTAGTTCGGCCCCTTTTTTCGTTTTCTCCGTGTGGCTGACACACCGACCCCACCTGGCAGCCACTCTACGCCTCCTACCCACTCCCACACCCGCTGGCGCCACCTCAGATCCCCCTGGGTCCACCCGTCAGTGCATTTGCCTAGGGCCAGACTGAGTCCATTTAGTTTTGCGTCTGTTTTGTTTTCTATTTTGTTTTCTTTTTCTTTTTCTGCATATACTTTGCATGTTTAATATCTCTTTAAATATGTTTCTGATGGAAATAAGGTGTACATGAAAAATGTTTAGTTTTTCATGTACAATATTAATATGATGTTTGTTGCCATGTTTAAAACATTTAAAATGCTGTTTGAATTAATTTGTGCTTTAAATATGCTTAAACTTGTAAAATTCATAACTAAATATCTACAACTCCAAATCTAACAAACTTTATATGCATTTGGGGTGGAAAAATGTGTTGAATATTATGGTGCTGTTGTTTTGCATGTTCAGCAACTTTAAAACAGAAGTTTCTCAGATCTTTCCCAAATGCACTTAAATAATTATGGGAGTTTCTGGAAATTGTTGTTTGTTATTTTCTAGCCCATTTAAATATGCTAGCATGTTGCTGTAATCTTAGTTACACCCTTGCCATGTTAACCAACCCCTTTAAACTTGTTGGGTGCTTGTTTGTTTAATCTACATAACCTTGTTAGTTTTGTTCTTTTGCTTGTTTTCTTTCATGTGGGTGATCTTGTTTGCTATGATGTTATTGTACTCTTGTGTCCCTAGGCCATGCATCATATCTATTCATGTCCATATGCATCATGATCATGCATCATGTGGTTGAGCATTGCATGATGATTGATTGTTGTTCCGGTGTTGCTTGTTGTGTTGGTTAGAGCCCGGTGACGATTCGGAGTACGAGGTTCCTACCGAAGCTGAGTTTGAGGAGCAAGGTTACGATCGCTCCATCGAATCAACAGGCAAGATGACCATTCCCAGATATCACTACTATCTTTGCCTATGCCAGATGTCTCGCTCTTTAGATATTGCTTCGATGCCTATTCCTGTTTGTCAGCCCTCCTATTGTTGCCATGAAACTCGTTAACCACCCTCATAGCAAACCGTTTTTTGGCTAAGTATGCATCGCTCAACCTCTCTTATACCATTGTTAGTTGCAGGTGAAGATTTGAAGATTCTTGCCCCGTGATGAAGTTATTGTTGGGATATCACAATAGATAATCTGTTAAACTAAATCACCTATATATTGGTAATGGGTGGAAGGCTAAGCCTCTTGCTTGTTGTTTTGTTCCACTCATGCCACCCTAGGAACCGATAACCGGTGTGATGTTCCTTGATTTTGCGTCCCTAACACGGTTGGGGTTTATGGGCCCCCCTTGATAACTCGCTTAGTGCTAAAGCTTTTCCAGCAAGGCCCAACTTTGGTTTTACATTTGGCTAATAACTAAAACTTGCATAGGGCGTTGCAAACCTGAGTTCTTAAGTAAAAAACCCAGGCCTGTGCTCCTCATGAGTGTTGGTACAAACTGGGGGTTCTTCGGGGCCACCACGGGGGAATCCGAGGTCTGGTATATACCTGTAGAATCTCCCATCTTGTCGTGGCCTGAGACTAGATACACGCGGCTACTGTCAGGGTGTCGGCACGCCGGGAGGTCATGCTGGATTAGTTTTACCTTTGTCGAAATATCTTGAGCACGGGGTTCCCAGAATACTCGGGTCTTGCCACCTTGGAGTTGCGACTCCGCAGATCGTGAGCTTGTGATGGGCTAAGTTGGGACACCCCTGTAGGGTTTGATCTTTCGAAAGCCGTGCCCGCGGTTATGTGGCAGATGGGACTTTGTTAATATCCAGTTGTAGATAACTTGACACCATGTTCATGAATACACTACCTGCGTGAGTAACCGTGACGGTCTCTTTCCGAAGGGGTTCGGGAAGTGAACATGGTGGGGTTATGTTTGATCGTGAGTAGTTAGGATCACTTCCTGATCAACTTGGCGATCGTTGGTACTTGTTCTCCCCTCACTCTAAACTCGTAAGCTAGTGCTTAGTGCTGCTACAACCTTGTTTAAAGCCTTTTCCACACCTAAGGCTTTGATAGTCTTGTTACCCGGGAACGGCATTGCTGAGTCCTTTGTGGATCACAGATTCAACACACACCAGATGCAGGTATCGTTGAGAACTATACAGGAGGTGGATCAGAGCTGTTCTGGGAGTTCGATGAAGAGCGTGGACATTACTATGTGTCTTATCCTGACGATCAGTAGTGGCTCTTACTAGGATGATCCGGACCTTGTGTTATTTATGGTATCTTTTTGTTTGGATTTTGTCCGTAGTCGGACTCTGATGTTATTTGGATGATGTATGTTAATGTATTTTATTGTGTGACGTGGCGAGTGTAAGCTAACTACCATTTTACACTTTCATCCCTGCTTGTACATAAGTCGTGCAAAGATACCATACTTGAGATCATTCTAGTATGCGTTTATGTCCTTAAGTTGTGCCTCGACACGTGGGGGGCATAGCCGCATACTGGGCATTACACAGGCGCAAGTGGGCACGGGACAACATATTTCCTCTTTAGTGCTAAAGAGGCAAGCGTAGGTGCGGACTCCCATGGAATCTGCCAAAGGTTTTCATTTCCATGCAACAAGACCAGGATCGCCAGGACGGCAGGACGGAGGTCATCACTGAGCCCACCATGGCATCAGGGTTAGAGGCTTTGGAGGCGAAGACCACCTTTAGTCAGGATAAGATGTACTAGTTGTCCCCCATCAAAATTGGTGGTTGTGTGATCCCTTCCGGCCAAACATTTCGGGGAAGAGGACCAAGGCCACGATATAAGTAGGATAGCCACCACCCAGCAAAAGGATCGGATCCATTCCACCTTCACAAGCTCAGCAGCTCATCCGAGCCCAAGAACACCTCTCCTGCGGAGGTTGTTCACTCATTGTAATAGTTCATCTACAGCCCATCTCGAGGCTAATCCACCACACTACTAGAGTAGGGCCACTCACCGCTAGGTGGCCTGAACCAGGATAAACTGCATCGTGTCTCTTTTACATTCTTGCTCATCGCGCTAGTTCATGAGACGGTGAGTAGATAGATAGGTGAGGTTGAGATCTTCCCACGCACCCCAGAGTTCGAACCTAGTAGGGCTTTGCACAGTCAGCACCGACAGGCTGCAGCTCGGTGCACAACATGATTGATGGCGAGCCATAGAGAAAGCTAGGCGCGTCCGCGCCGATAGGCTGTGGCTCGCCGCACAGTGAGATCATTGGAGCGCCGCAGACCGAGAGGTGCGGCGCGCTGCACAGCAAGAGCGGATCCATCAGCGCTTGCATGGTGTTGACACGGCGTCGCAGCTGGGTACACGTCCCGTCAGTACCCTAATTCCTCGCTAGGAGTGGGCAGAGGACCTCAGCATCGTACTTGCACCAGAGGCTGGCTGTGTCGTACTTGCACCGTAGGCCCATCGTGTCGTTCACATGGGTGGCGCTGTTCGCCTTGTCCGCGGCCCGCTGGATGCCAACACGCTGGTCCGTAGGCTCGACCGCGTCCTTGGCCCAGGTGTCCACCTAGGCGCAGTAGAGGAAAATAGCTGTCGCATCCTCGAGCTGGTGATATCCGATGAAATAGCCAACTTGGAGCTTGAGATCGTGCTCCAAATGTACTACGAGCGTGTAGACCGCTTGGACGAACGCCTGCACGAGTTCAGGCAGAGCCAAGAGCTACCGTAGGCAAGGGCTGCTGGTCATGGTCTCATGGACACGTTTTATATTGTTGAGTCGTTTCCACGTGGATAGCTATGTATTCACAGCAATCATAGTATTGCTCTATTTATTCCTCTGTTTCAATGTGTGTACTATGTTTTTCTTTCTTATATGTTCTGTTTCAATGTGTGTATATACGCTTTCCATTCTGTATATGTGGATGTTAACAGCTAGATTGAAATTAGTATACAAAAGCAAATAGAAAATGAATTCATAATATATATATATATATCTATATATATATATATATATATATATATATATATATATA
>LR738713.1:248274667-248341419 GCA_902687465.1 Secale cereale
GGCGGCCACCCCCCACACCTCCCCGCCTTCTTCCGCGCCACCGCCCCGGCGGCCGGCGGCCACCCCCCACACCTTCCCGCCTTTTTCCGCGCCAAGCACCACGGATAGCGAGCCGAAACGACCGGCAATGCAGTCCGCCGGCGACGATATTTCCGCGGCGGCGTTTAGGAAGCGACGGCGCACCTCACCTTCGCCCCAAGACCACCGGGGGGATCCGCCGCCTGCCTCATTCATGCATGACAGGCGGAAGCGAACTGCAAAAGATGACTACTACATCGCATTCGTCGTGGATGCGAACTGCAGTACACGATCTGAGAAGAAGCACTGGGAAAAAGGACGTAGATCAACACATATGCAAGTTTTACATTTTAAAAAACATATTAACTTGTAATATGTTTGATAAAATGCAGTTCTCTTCTGTACGAAAAAGAAAATAAGATCTCAGAATGCGGTTCTCTTCTGTATAAGAACTCTGAGATCGGAATGTCATTTGCATAATAATGCAGTTCATACAGGCTCGTATTGCATAATAATGCAGTTCGCCGCACTACAAAAAATTCAACGCGCATTTGCATATTACTGCAGTCCACCGCTCTTGGCCGCGATTCACAGACGAAACACACAGCCTGTGATGCAGTTCTAACAACTATATAGTGCAAAAAAACTCAAAGAACATCTTTTGATAAACGACCAGAGCCAGTCGCGCCGCAAAAAAACGTGGACAGAAAACTTAAAATTCTTCCAAAATAACAACTTAATCCGCTCCAATTCATACGGATGACATCAAAAGCAGCCCGTAAAATGTCGAAAACAACAGAACATACAAACAAAACGCAGCAATTTCGATCCGCACTGGGGAGAACAGAGAAACAGAGAAAGGCGGACGAACGGACGCAGATCCGCCAAAATCCAAGGATTTCCGTCGTTTTCTCGCAGAATTCAGTGCTTAACCGCAAATTAAATCAGCACAAGCGCGAATAAACCAGCACAAATCAGTGAAACTAGCCAGAGAGGATGCTCGATGAACGTTTCCTGCTGCACCTCTATGTGGTGCACAGCAGAAGACGGAAGCAGTGCACATAGCTCTCCAATGCAATTCTGCAATGCAGTTCGGAAGTGTTATGAGAATATTATTCTCATAATGTTATGAGAATAGACCGGCTGTATATATATATATATATATATATATATATATATATATATATATATATATATATATATATATATATATAATATCATCACACATACGTGATGATACTTAACTACTAGGTACAATGCATAAAATTAAAAATGAACAATACTAAAACTAATAATCCCTCGTAGGGCCAGTATTCGGCAGCCCCTCACCAGCAGCTCCCTGGTGCATGGCATCTTCCCAGTGTAGGGGCAGTACTCCTCCTCCTCTGCCTCTCAGTGCTTGACATACCGATCTGCCTCTTGCTGGCGGACGCGCGCGAACGATCTTGCCATTTCGCTGAGCACCCACCGGAGCTCCTCGTTAGTGGCACGCTGGAGCTTATTGGCCCACCACCATGCAGCAACGAGGCACCCAGCACCTATGACCTTCCTCGCGAAGTACCCGTCTTCGTACGCCTCCTCCGCATGACGACGTGCCTGCCCCCAAAGCTCCGCCGCCTCCTTTTTCCAGGCGGCATCACGGGCGTCATAGGTCGCCTTGTACCTGGCTTCCTCCTCCGCCATCTCCTTCTTGAACGCCACTTGCCTGGATTTCTCAGCCAGCGGCTGCGACTTCCACAGACAAATATTGTATTAGCCCCAAAACCAATCCATAGTTGGCAGGTCCTGCGCAACCTCGTCCGGCGGTGCGTAGGGGCCCTCGTCGCGGCTATTTGAGTGAGCGTCCTCGGGAGGCAGCGACTCCTCGTCGGCGCGTGGGCAAACCGGCGGCGCCATGGCTGAGATTTGAGAGAGAGAGGGCGAGCGAGGGGAGGATGTAGATGAGAAAGCAGGTGGGACGACATGAGCAAGGTAGTATTTATTGGCGACCGGAATCTAGATCGACGGGGACAGTACAGACGCCGGTCGCTAGAATTTATGAGTACTATAGTTTGAATTACACAAGATTCCCGCAACAAAATATGTGTGTGAGCATAAAAGCTAATGGTTTCCAATACAGAACCGTGTCTGATTAATGATCCCCGCCACTCACCTACCAAACCTTGAGCCGCGCGATAGAGTGACAATCATGTGGGGGCCGATTTTCTTGCTATATCTTTACATTTTCTTTTTTGAACACCAGATATTTACATCGTCTAATGATTTTTTAACTCGCACACAAGTACAAAAAAATATGATTTTTCAAACCGTTATGGTTAGGCATTGTATGTAGATGTAGTTCAAATTTGAATTACAGTCATTAAATGGCTAGAAAATCACTTAAATGTCTTTAAAAGGTCAAATGACCCCTGAAATTTTCCAAATTTTCACATGACAGTTGTATTAGTGCATGTTAAACATAGAAAAAAAATTGATGGCCGTAAGAAGAAGCTATCTCCCATTCATCATCAAACATGCATTGTTCCCTCTCGGAACAACGAACCTTCTAGTGATTTGCTCTGGTTTTTGAGGGGTGTGTGTCCAAACTTTCGTCAAATAGGCCAACTTTTTTACCACATCATCTTGGTGGCATGACATTAAATCAAGCAAGGTTTCATGTTTTTCTGATCATTTTTTAACTTTTTGGAGTTCAAATTCCATGGCACTCCATGCATGTGCCCGTGTGGTGAGAGCAATATGTTTGAAAATTTCTTCTAATTTATTGCACATGGAATTAACTCACACACAAGTACGTAAATACGATTTTTCAAACCGTTATGGTTAGGCGTTGCATAATTTACCGCACAACCGGACACATAAAAAGATAGGGGCTTTTAGTTTCGCCTCCCAACATACTCACCTTAAGGGTGACGTCAACAATAATAACTCATGTCACCCATATTCAACTAGACATATGTGCCTAGGTCTTTCCTCACCACATGATGCTTGCCAAAGGATAAAAATAAAAGAGGAAAAAGGGAAAACTTTGACTCTTTGCATAAAAGTGAAAGATAGGCCTTTCGCAGAGCGAAGCAGAGGTTTCCATGCGCTTATTCGTTTGTATGCTCAATCCCTTAGTGCAAAAGAATGTCACATTATATTGCCCATTAAGATGACAACCTTTATTATGTAGTCTATCACTTTTATTCTTTGTCATCCATGTTCGTAAAACACTCAATTTTCTCTTACACTAAATGATCTCACGTATTTAGAAGCAATTTTTATTGCCTTACTGCACTGATGACAACTTACTTGAAGGATCTTACTCAATCCATAGGTAGGTATGGTGGAATCTCGAAAAAGGTTTGGGTTTAAGGGTTTTTGGATGCACAAGTAGTATCTCTACTTAGTGCGTAATTTTTGGCTAGAAAAGATATTGGGCAAGCACCACATGTTAAAGGATCTATGACAATATGACTTCTATGTGAATATGAACAAACATAAATCATTAAGTTGTCTTCCTTGTCCACCGTCAACAATTTTGGCATATGATATTTTGATGGGGGCTCATAAACACAAAATATTTCTAGGATAGTATATTTATATGTGAATCTTCTCTTCCCTTATTAATTCTTTCATGAGTTGCATCATTGAACAATGCTAAGTTTGTCAATCTCTAATAAAATTTTCTCCTTATAACTTTCCTTATGTGGTGCCATCACCTACCATAAGATTAGCATATGTTCATCTTAATTTATTTCCAACTTTTTTATTCACACAACTATAACTTTTTCTTTTTATTGCAACAAGAAAGTAAAACTCAAAACTAAACTTTATTATATATCTGGCACACGATTACATAGATAAATCACTAAGCAAGTTCAAAGGGACAGAAATGACCTAACTTTCATTTATTCTAAAGCAAAAGATCAAACTAAGATAAGTAAATGCAAAAGGATAGTAGGGATGATACGATACTGGGGCACCTCCCCCAAGCTTGGCAAAAGCCAAGGGGAGTGCACATACCCGATACTCAGTTTTCTTTTGGTGATGAAGAAGATGGTGGTGCTGAAGTAGATGTGATCTTGTCATCGGGTTTCCATGACAGAGGCCCACCATCAAAAGAGGAAGAATGAGTCTCACGGGTCCTGCAACTGGCAGCCAAACTCATACCTTTGAACCTTGCCTCATATTCAAAGACTTGGCTCTGAAGATCATAGATCTAACTTTGGAGGTAGTGGATTTGCAAGTTAAGGGTGAAGATGATATCCTTCATGGACCTGCCATCCACCTTGAGATCACGGGATAAGTCGGTAATCATGAGGTGATTGGCGTTGAGTCCACACTCCACCATCTTATTGCATCGGAAGACTTCTTGCTCCATAGCCTCCAACCTAGCTTCCACGGTTCCCGTCCCCTTAGGTCCTTCTTCATCGTGGATGTGCAGCAACCCCTCACGCATCTGGATGACTTGGGGGTGCTGCACCACCTCCCGCAGAAATGGGTTGATGAATTCTTGAAGAACTCTTCCTTGGAGGAATTTGGGTGGCCATGATAGATGGGATCTGCCAGAAAACTGCAAGAAAAGAAAACAGAAGATTTCTCCACGATACAGTGGTCAAAAGGTTCGGGAAGTATATGTAGATTTTATATCTTGGAGGACAAGTACATGGAATAAAAATGGAGTCTGGGAGGTATCCCAGGTGGGCACAACCCACCTGGGCGCGCCAAACATGCCCAGCACGCCCTGGTGTCTTGTGCCTACCAGGGTGCGCTTCCCGGTGGTTTCTTATTTTCCTATTTTTGTAAATATTCCAAAACTAGTAAAAAATATTATTTCGGAT
This sequence comes from Secale cereale, assembly GCA_902687465.1. Lineage (NCBI taxonomy): Eukaryota > Viridiplantae > Streptophyta > Magnoliopsida > Poales > Poaceae > Secale > Secale cereale. The sequence continues at coordinate 248,279,509 of LR738713.1, forward strand.
TTTTTGGAGACCGTTTACTTACCGTATCACGTACCTCCTTATCTTGACAATTATGGAGTGTTCCGGAAGGATTCTTTTAAGTGTTCCTCCGGTGTTAAAGTTTGGATAATATTGCTTTCAACATTAATGGGTGTACCTGAGATATAATGCTTTATTCGTTGCCCGTTAACAACCTTTGGATTAGTTCCTTCGGAATTATTTATCTTGATGGCTCCAGACCGATAGACCTCCTCAACAACATAGGGGCCTTCCAATTTTGAGAGGAGTTTGCCTGCAAAGAACCTGAAATGAGAGTTGTACAAAAGAACATATTCTCCGATTTTGACCTCACGCTTTTGGATTCTTTTATCATGCCATCTTTTTATTTTTCTTTAAATAACTTGGCATTTTCATAAGCTTGGGTTCTCCATTCATCTAATGAGATGATATCAAATAACCTCTTTTCACCAGCAAGTTTGAAATCATAATTGAGTTCCTTGATTGCCCAAAAAGCTTAATGGTCTAACTCAAGAGGCAAATGACAAGCTTTACCATAAACCATTTTATAAGGAGACATACCCATAGGATTTTTATAAGCTATTCTATAAACCCAAATTGCATCATCTAATTTCTTAGCCCAATTCTTCCTGGACCTATTAATAGACTTTTGCAAAATTAATTTTATTTCTCTATTACTAAGCTCAACTTGACCACTAGACTGAGGATGATAAGGTTGTGCAATTCTATGGTTAACAACATATTCACCAAGAATTTTACGGAAAGCACCATGAATAAAGTTTGAACCACCATCAGTTATTAAATATCCGGGAACTCCAAACCTTAGGAAAATAACTTCCTTTCGCATTTTAATAGTGGTGTTGTGATCAGCACTACTGGTTGGAATAGCTTCTACCCATTTAAAGCGAGTTCTTTTGGGCGGCTTAAAAAATAAGCTGCCTCTCCCCAGTTTAAAAAATAAGGCGCTCCTAAAATTTGTTGAGGCTTCTATATTACTTATCCCATAACTAGCTCAGAAGCCCCAATGAATGAGAGAGATGGCTTATGGAGAAAGCTGAGGAGGATGCGGCTTATTTTTTAAGCCGCCAAAAGAACTGGCCCTTAGTAACATAATCAACAGCAACCAAAATATGTATATACCCATTGGTGGAAGACAATGGTCCCATGTAATCAAATCCCCAAACATCAAATGGTTCAACGGCAAGTGAATAATTCATAGGCATTTCTTGACGCTTACCAATATTACCAATCCTTTGACATTCATCACAAGATGAGACGAACTTACGAGCATCTTTGAAGAGAGTAAGCCAACAAAATCCAGACTGCAATACCATCTGAGTAGTTCTATCTCCAGCATGATGTCGTCCATATGCTTCAGAGTGACACTTCCGAAGGATTTGTCCCTGTTCATGCTCAGGTACACAACGTCTAATAATACCATCTACTCCTTCTTTATAAAGATGTGGATCATCCCAAAAGTAATGTCTTAAATCATAAAAGAACTTTTTTCTTTTGTTGATAAGTGAAACTAGGTGGTAAATATTTATCAACTATGTAATTAGCATAGTTAGCATACCAAGGAGTACCATTAGTAACATTTATTGCAGCTAACAACTCGTCTGGAAATCTATCATCAATAGGTAGTGGGTCATCAAGCAAATTTTCAAGTCTAGATAAGTTATCAGCTACAGGATTCTCAACTCCTTTTCTATCAGTGATATGCAAGTCAAAGTCTTGTAGCAAGAGAATCCACGAATAAGTCTAGGTTTAGCATCTTTTTTTTCCATAATATATTTAATAGCAGCATGGTTAGTGTGAACAGTTACTTTTGAATCAACAATGTATGATCTAAACTTGTCACAAGCAAACCCAACTGCTAAGAATTCTTTTTCAGTGGTAGCATAATTCTTTTGAGCACTGTCTACAGTTTTGCTAGCATAATGAATAACATTTAGTTTCTTATCAACTCTTTGTCCTAGAATAGCACCAGCAGCATAATCACTAGCATCACACATAATTACGAAAGGTAAGTTCCAATCAGGTGGTTGAACTATAGGTGCATAAATTAAAGCTTTCTTAAGTGTTTCAAAGGCCTCAAAGCAATCATCATCATAAAAGGTAAAGGGTAATGATCTTTCTAGCATTTGGTCAATAAAAGGTAGAGGGTAATGATCTTTTCTAGTGGCTTTATTTAATTTTCTAAAATCAATAACCATTCTATATCATGTAGCAATTCTTTGTGGAATAAGTTCATTCTTATCATTAGGAACAACAGTTATACCTCACTTCTTAGGGACACAATGGACATGACTTACCCATCTACTATCAGCTATAGGATAGATTATACCTGCTTCCAAAAGTTTTAATATTTTGGTTCTTACCAGTTCTTTCATCTTCGGATTTAACTGACGTTGGTGATCAACAACTGGTTTAGCATCAGGTTCCATATTAATTTTGTGCTGACATAGAGTGGGACTAATGCCCTTTAAATCATCAAGAGTATATCCAATAACAGCTCAGTGCTTACTTAAAACTTTCAATAATCTTTCTTCTTCATGTTCTGAAAGGTTAGCACTAATAATAACAAGATATATCTTCTTTTCATCAAGATAAACATATTTCAGAGTGTCTGGCAATTGTTTTAATTCAAACACATGATCACCTTTAGGTGGAGGAGGACCTCCTAAAGTTTCAATAGGTATATTGGGTTTAAGCAGTGGACGTTGTTCAAAGAAAATAACATCTATTTCATTGCTTTCATGCATATGTAAATCATTCTCATGGTCTAGCAAATATTGTTCTAGAGGATCAGTAGGAGGCACAGGAATAGAAGCAAGACCAATAATTTCATCTTTACTAGGAAATTCTTTTTCATGAAGTTTTCTATTAAACATGGAGAAATTAAATACATGACATTCATTACCAAAACTGACACCAAGAGTTTGCTTCTGACAATCTATTTGAGCATTAACGGTGTTCAAGAAAGGTCTGCCAAAGATAATGGGACAGAAGTCATCTTGTGGGGAAGCAAGAACAAGGAAATTAGTCGGGTATTTTTTTCCCGCACAAGACTTCAACATCTCTAACATTCCCAATTGGTGATATAGTATCTCTATTAGCAAGTTTAATAGTGACATCGGTGTCTTCTATTTCTGCAGGTGCTATGTCATTCATAATTTCATGGTATAAAGAGTACGGAATAGCACTCACACTAGCACCTATGTCACATAAACCATGATAGCAATGATCTCCTATTTTAACTAAGATAACAGGCATGCTAACAACGGGTTTAAGTTTATCCTTTTTATCAGGTTTGGCAATTCTAGCAGCTTTTCATTAAAGCAAATAACATGCCCATCTACATTTTCTTCCAAGAGATCCTTGACCATAACAATATTAGGCTCTACTTTAATTTGTTCATCAGGTTTAGGTGCTCTAACATAACTTTTGTTAACCACAGTTGAAACTTTGGCATGTTCCTTTATCCTAACAGGGAAAGGTGGTTTCGCAATATAAGCAGAAGGAACAACTAGATCAACATTATAAAGTATAGTTTCTTCTTTAACTGGTACCGGTTCTTTAATTTCTTCTTTAATAGGTGGGTGTTATTTAAACCACTTCTCTTTAGGGAGTTCAACATGAGTAGCAAATGATTCACAAAAGGAGGCTACTATCTCAGAGTCAAGTCCATATTTAGTGCTAAACTTTTGAAAAGCATCGGTATCCATAAAAGATTTTACACAATCATACTTATGTTTAATACCTGACTCTTTACCTTCGTCGAGTTCCCAATCTTCAGAGTTGCGTTTAATTCTTTCCAAAAGATCCCACCGGAATTCAATAGTCTTCTTCATAAAAGAACCAGCACAAGAGGTATCAAGCATGGTTTGATCATTACAAGAAATCCGAGCATAAAATTTTTGGATAATAATTTCCCTTGAGAGCTCAGGATTGGGGCATGAATATAGCATTGACTTAAGCCTCCCCCAAGCTTGAGCGGTACTTTCTCCTTCACGAGGCCAAAAATTATATATATATAATTCTGATCACGATGAACTAGATGCATAGGATAATTTTTTTGGTGAAACTCCATTTTCAATCGGTTCCAATTCGAAGATCCAATATCATCGCATAGCCTATACCATGCTAATGATTTTTCCTTAAAATATAAAGGAAAACCCTTCTTCATAACTTTATCCCTTGGTAGACTTGCAAGCTTAAACTATCCACAAATTTGTTCCACATATATCAAGTGCATATCAGGATTTTCGGTTCCATCTCCTGCGTAAGGATTAGCTAGCAGTTGTTCAATCACACCTGAAGGAATTACGTACTCCATATTTTCAGTAGGTGCAGCGGGTTGAGGGGTAGCTAATTGTGGTTCCGGTCAAGGTGAAGATACCCCGAACAAAGCCCTCAAAGGATTGTTCTACATAGTAACAAGTGACAGTAAATTTAGCACACTATATGAATGTTTCCTTACCAATTTCCACTTACCAGAAGCGCTTCACTCCCCGGTGATGGCACCAGAAAATAGCCTTTATGACCCACAAGTATAGGGTATCAATTGTATCTCTTTTTGATAAGTAAGAGTGTCGAACCAAACGAGGAGCAGAAGGAAATGACAAGTTGTTTTCAAGAAGGTAATGTCTGCAAGTGCTGAAACTGTAAGTAGCGAGTTGTTTGGTAGCAAGATAATTTTGTAATGAGGAAGTAATGATAATAGTAGCAAGTATGCAACAAGATAGCCCAATCCTTCTGAGGCAAAGGACATGCCAAAACGTTCTCTTATAATAAGTAGAGCGTTCTTCAGGATACATGGGATTTCATCTAGTCACTGCCATCATGTTGGTTCGATTCGTGTTCGCTACTTCGATAATTTGATATGTGGGTGGATCGGTGCTGAGGTGCTGTTCTTACTTGAACAAACCTCCTACTTATGATTAACCCTCCCGCAAGCATCCGCAACTACGAGAAAAGTATTAAGAATAAATTCTAACCATAGCATTAAACTTTTGGATCCAATCGGTCCCTTACGGAATAGTGCATAAACTGGGGTTTAAGTTTCTGTCACTCTCGCAACCCACCATCTAATTACTACTCCACAATGCCTTCCCTTAGGCCCAAATATGGTGAAGTGTCATGTAGTCGACGTTGACATGACACCACTAAGGGAATCACAACATACATGCTATCAAAATATCGAACACATATCAAATTCACATGATTACTTGCAACATGATTTCTCCCGTGACCTTAAGAACAAAGGTAACTACTCACAAGTGATGAACATGATCAAGATCAAATAGGTAATATATAGCATAATGGATCTGAACATATAATCTTCCACCAAATAAACCATATAGTAATTGACTACAAGATGTAATCAACACTACTAGTCACCCACAAGCAAGAATCTATAGTTCGGGTAACAAGATTGATCACAAGAGATGAACTACGGTTTGCGATGAGATGGTGCTGGTGAAGATGTTGATGGAGATTGACCTCCCCAGCATGGGAGAGTGGTTGGTGATGATAATGACGATGATTTCCCCCTCCGGGAGGAAAGTTCCCCCGACAGAATCACTCTGCCGAAGGGCAAAAGTGCTCCTGCCCAAGTTCTGCTTCGAGACGGCGGCGTTCCCCGAAAGCCTTCTCCTCATTTTTTACTAGGTCAGAATCACTTATATACCAGAAGATGGGCACCAGAGGTGGGCCGAGGAGGCCACAACCCACCAGGGCGCTATAGGGGGGCTGGCGCGCCCAGGTGTGTTGTGCCCACCTGGTTGCCCCCTCTTGTGTTTATTGGCTCCAGTAATTCTTAAATAATCCATAAAAATATCTCCGTGAAGTTTCTGCTTGTGTGGAGTTGTGCAGAATAGGTGGCCTGATGTAGCTTTTTCAGGTCCATATTTCCAGCTGCCGGAATTCTCCCTCTTGGTGTATACCTTGCAAATTATGAGAGAAAAGGCATTATAATTACTCCAAAAAGCATTATTATGCATAATAACAATGTAAATAACAGCAAGAAAACATGATGCAAAATGGACGTGTCATGCTGCAGCGTCAGATTGTTTCGTCGATATCTTAACACTCCGGAAGAATTTGAAGGTGAATCAAGTTGGGTTGGAAAGAGCACGAAATCTCCTTTCCAACAAAAAAGAATCACCCAATTCGGAGTGCGTATGAAAGAGTTCTTGGCATTTCGAGTGAGGTATGTCTGTGCATTCCAAATATGAATCCAGAATGTGAGAGACTTGGACTCTGTGCATTCCAAATATGAATCCAGAAGTGACGTGAGAGGAATTTTTGATCAGGACCTAAACTTCTATTTTTCCCTTATCTTCATATGTGGATTGTACAAATGTCCCATACACCTGCAGTTAGACATGGCACAAAAGTCTGTGAAGTATTTTTGTCCTGGATAACATAAATAAATAATTGTATAGTTTGCATTAGAAATCACCTCACAAATATGCATGTATGCAATATTTTTGGTCGTATCCACGGTAGTCATGTCCTCATCACATAAAGAGATAACCTGGCCATGTGCTTGTGTGTGTTGTCCCACCACTCGTGACGGTGAAGATATATCCGTCATCCAAGAACTTCTATCACCATAACCTTTCATGATTAGTAGAAACTAGAAACAAAATTCAAGAATAATGTTCCTATGAACTACTAGGATGTGGTGGTAAAGCGCTCCTAGTAAAGCAAATATCAATATCTTACAAGTTCTTACCATGCAGCAGGTGGTGACAGGCAACCAGTGGTGTCAAATAACTCTAAAGATTGAGTAAAGCGATTGCTAGGGGAACATACATATACACGATGTAGAAATATGTGGATCTTGGAAGGCTTAAATATATGGTAGCAAAAGATTAGCGATAATCAATTGAGAGATGCAATGTTGAATAAACGTTCAACGATGGTACTGTGCTGGTCCTAGGCTAGACCAGACTAGAGACGCGAGCCTAGAACACTAATGAGGTCACGCCATAGCACAAGTAGCATCAATAATGGATATGAAGTAGCTCTGGACAGCAAGATAAAAGTGAAGATCACAATAGCACATAATGATGTGAAACAACTACCAAACAGGATATACCAACAACTTTCTCTCGAACTTTCCTCTGGAAAAGTTTGTGCCAATTTTCAGATAAATTTTCTCAAGAATGGCACTGACTCAAGCTTTCAAACGCAACAAGAATCACTCAATTGCAAGTTGATATAAGGAGTGAAAATATTCTAAAAATTGCCTAAAAAACTGGAACACGCTGTCTTCGCGAACTTCGGAGGGCACAAAGACCTATTTAGAAGCCGATTTTGACGTGTCAAATGTTGAAGTAGTTTATGCAACTATTTTGATGTGGCTCGTCGCTAGCTTTAATTTGAGTACTCACAGAGCCAAAACGTACTTCGTATGAGGAAGATATGCCTATTTTACTAAACAGTGTACAAAACAGATTCCAATCTGAATTCAGCTACGAGATTGACTCTAGATTGATTCGAGTTTTGTCTTTTTTCTCTCTTTTTTTTCCTCGCACTTTTTTTCATTTTATTTATATCCTTTTTCTCGAACTTTTTTAACTTTTTTCCCCTCTTTCTTTCTCTTTCTTTTCTCTCTCCCTCTTTCCAAAACAAACTAGATAAGATACAAATTGGATCAAGCGAAGATGTGAAAGACCTCAACTATGACTATGACAATGAATGGTGGGTAGCACGTGGTGGAAATTAATGGATGGGGTGGTGGACAGCAGAAGAGATAATGATGCAGCAGCGGCGTGACTAATGTGAACAGAACTTGAAACTCTAAATGAACTAGACACTAAGACCAGCAACTCAACACGACGATGCAACTGATAATTCAACTATGCAAGCAGTGAAAAGGAAATTGCAAAGGCTCAGACTGTCTTGGACAAAGGATGAATATATTTAACTTTTTGTGGCTTTTTCTTGGACAGTAGGTAGGAAAATAAATATAATATAGGGAAAACTAGAAATTCTCACGGAGCAACCTGTAAACGGATACCATTTGATAGAGGAGAGGGGCCCGATCTTTCGATGATATGATAACTATCGATTTGGTGGAGACGACTTTGATGATCCAACTACAAACATGCACGACATTGCGCCTTAGAAATCCATAAAGCAACTCTGAGAGGTTATTGACATGTCCAGAGCACGATCAACCTAACCACAAAGGTCCAATCCTACATGAAATCGAAGAACACGCAAGAATATGATAAAGCAATCTGAATATTGCAAATATAGATGAAGTATTGATAAAGGTGGGGATCCGGAAGCGGTCTTGGTCTGGTTGTTGGATACAAACGAAGTACATGATGTTGCGTTGGCTAACTTTTAACTAAACAAATCCCTAGGAAAAAGCTACTACATAGATCTACTTATATAGGAGCAAGGGGTGGCAGCCAAGGAGGTGGGAGGATGTCCCAAGACAGCCTAAAACTAACCCTAGGTCATACAAGGCTCATGGGACCAAGTGGAGGTTATGCAACACCTTTGGACTTGTAGTTTGACTCGGATTCTGCTGCAGCATCATATTGTTTCGTCGATATCTCAACATTCTGGACGAATTTGAAGGTGAATCCAGCTGGGTTGGAAAGAGCATGAAATCTACTTTCCAACAAATAAGAATCACCCAATTCGGAGTCCGTATGAAAGAGCTCTTGGCATTTTGAGTCACCTATGTCTGTGAAGTCCAAATATGAATCCAGAACATGAGAGACTTGGACTCTATCTTCTCTTGGCCCAAAAGTGACGTGAGAGGACTTTTGAACAGCACCTAAACTTCTATTTTTCCCTTATCTTCATATGTGGATTGTAGAAATGTCTCATACACCTGCAATTAGACATGGCACAAAAGTCTGTGAAGTATTTTTGTCCTGGATAACATTAATAAATTATTGCATAGTTTGCATTACAAATCACCTCACAAATATGCATGTATGCAATATTTTTGGTCGTATCCAAGGTAGGCATGTCCTCATCAACGTGGTGGAAATTGATGGATGGGGTGGTGGACAACGGAAGGGATAATAATGTAGTGGCGACATGACTAATGTGAAGAGAAATCGAAACTCTAAACGAACTAGAAAATAAGACCAGCAACTCAACACGGTGATGCAACCAATAATTCAATAATGCAAACAATGAAAATAAAATTGCAAAGGCTTAGACCGGCATGGACAAAGATCTAACTTTTTGTCGCTTTTTCTTGAACAATAGCTAAGAAAATAGATCTAATCTATAGAAAACTAGAAATTCTCACCGAGCAACCTGAAAACTGATACCACTTAATAGAGGCGAGGGGCCCGATCTTTCGATGAGATGATAACTATCGATTTGGTGGAGTCGACTTTGAAGATCCGACTACGGACGTGCATAACGTTGCGCCTTAGCTATCGCTAAACCAATCTCCTATGGTTACTGACGATGCCAGAAGCACGACCAGCCTAACCGGGAAGGTCTATTCATGCATGCAATCGAAGAACAAGCAAGAATATGATAAAGGAATCTGAATATTGCAAATATAGATGAAGTATTGATAAAGGTGGGGATCCATAAGCGGCCTTGGTCTGGTCATTGGACACAAACGAAGTACAAGAAGTTGCAATGGCTAACTTTTGACTAAGAAAACCCCAAAGTCTAAACGATGACCTAAGGGTTGTATATATGGAGGAGTAGGGGGAATTTCATGACCCCTTGGAGGAGGGGTCGGAAACCAACCCAAACTCTGTTTCCCCACACATACGGACTCTAAAAATAGCCTATATTGAAGTATTTCGAAATTACATGGGCCTAGCCCAATAATAAGGTGACGTGGCACCTATAGTAGCCTCTTTACAAAATATATGAAGTAGCATCTTGTATATTTTGTCCAAGCCTTTATGCACTCATTAGGGTGGCTTCTGAGTCCTAAAATCACCACTTTAATCTCCGTTCTTGTTCCCCTTGCGCATGCCCTCATCTCCATGCTTGGTCTTGCTCCAATGTTCATCCTTCTTGTCCAAGCTAGGCCCTTCATTTGTAAGAAAAACAAATGTATCCAATTTATGCAGCATCATATTCTCGTGAAAATTAGAATCGTTACCAAGAAACGGAAGTACCCGGTAATTTAATTGGCGTGTGCAAGCTCTAGTAATTGGCCCAGTATGTATAGCGGGCAGGGGCTATGGGTGTAACAATGGTATTGATGTCCTGATCACCAACGAGGAGTAGAAGGAAATGACAAGCTGTTTCTGGCAAGGTAATTTCTGCAGACAATGAAATTGTGGTAACAAATTGTTTGATAGCAAGATAATTTGTAACAAGTGACAAGTAGCAATAGTAGCAACAGGTGCAGCAAGGTAGCCCATTCCTTTTGTGGCAAAGGATAGGATGGAATGGTTTCTTATAATAGGCAAAGCATTCTTGAGGACACACGGGAATTTCATCTAGTCACTTTCATCATGTTGGTTTGATTCGCATTCGCTACTTTGACAATTTGATATGTGCGTGGTCTGGTGCTTGGGTGTTGTTCTTACTTGAACAAGCCTCCCACTTATGATAAATGCACTTTGCAAGCATCCTCAACTATGAAAGAAGAATTAACATAACATCTAAGCATAGCATTAAGTGTATGGATCCAAATCAGCCCCATAAGTAATAGCACATAAACTAGGGTTTAAGCTTATGTCACTCTAGCAACCCATCATCTAATAACTACTCCACAATGCATTGCCTTAGGCCCAAAGATGGTGAACTGTCATGTAGTCAACGTTCACATGACACCACTAAGGGAATCACAACATACATCATCAAAATATCAAACAAATATCAAACTCATATGATTACTTATAACAAGATTTCTCACATGTCCTCAAGAACCAAAGTAACTACTTACAAAGCATATGCATATTCAAGATCAGAGGGGTATTGTCATGGAGTTCTCGCGGGGGGAAGTCGCGTCACGGCAGATGCCACGGGGTGGCTTGAGGTGAGGGCTAGCATGTAGTGTAGATTCGGGGACGGGATTGGGCAAACAACATGTTGTGGTTTACCCATGTCTGGGGTCCTCGCTGGGAGGTAACACCCCTACTCTTGCATGTCTGGAATATATGTGGAGTATATGGTTGTACATAGTTACTCCTTGAGCTGTATCTAGATGAATCGGGAAGCTGGCTGAGCTCCTCATCTACTCGGCCTCATATGTGAGTGAGTGAGTGTGAAAGGCATGCCTGTACGAGCTTGAGAGTGTGAGCGTCATGGAAAATGGGCTCCTTGGGTCACCTTATAAAGGGGTGCCCATGGGACAAGAGGTGGTCCACATGGCCTAACTACACTGTTGAGGGACATAGGACATGGGAACAGCGATGGTTGATGTCACACCCCACATTTTGTAACATGTCAAATTGCATTAATCAAGCATGAAAATTTGGACCAACAAAAACTTTTTGCATCATTTGGCTTTTATTGGAGTTGGTTTTCTCTCTGTGATTTTCAAGTGCTCTTTAAGGTCAACATAACTTCACCTTCTATACTTCATCTCCTTGCTCCAGACTTCTGCCCAATGATCATACCATGTGTATAGAACAATATAGTATTTTCTTACAAAAATAATTTGGCCCAATAGTATTTTCTAAATTTAGTTTTCCAAAAACCCCTGAATTGAGGTTTGCACTACAAGTACTTGATTTGTGGTGTGAAAAATCTTTCAAAGAGTATATTTGGATCCTATTAGGTGTAGGACTCCCATAAACCACAAAAATATAATTTTAAAAGTTATTTCCTATTTTATTTAAAGGCTTTTTCTTTAGGCCAGAAATGGTCTTTAATAGGTTAAATTATTTTACTATTTCAAAAATATTTCAAAAAATTTAGGGAAACGCATAGGACATATATTTGTCCATATCTAAGAGTTTCAACACATGGTCATGTTCAAAATACTGGACAAATCCCTCAAAAACCCTTTCTGGATATTTCAAGCTTTTGAAAAATTTACAAAGGAAATATTCTCTAAAAATTCCAGGGAAATTCTAGCAAGTCACATATGCATAATAAGATGACCTTGCAAAGTTTCAGCTCAATACAAATAGTTTTGGTTCACAAAAGTGCCTCAAAACCATCCCTCTTTAGATTCAAATTTGAACAACTTTACATTGCCAACTTATTCCAAATGCCCCCAAACTTTGTGGACATACTCACAACCCCAAATGATGACACTACACCAATCGGTGCATCAAGGGGAATGGTTTTGCATGACTAGATCTTGGTAAATTCATTTCTATTGATTTCTAGGTTTTACAAAAGTTACATTGGCAACTTTGCCCAAATGAGCTCAAAATTGGTGGAAGGCCCTGATTATATGTGCCATTTCACCCTATGGAGTCTCAAGCCAAATGGAAACCATTTTCTTGCCCTAACCAGCAACAAACACTTGCTGCCCTTTTTCTAAAACAACTGCCTTGACCTCTTCCACTAATCCAAATGGGCTAAACTTTTTACCAGAGCACCACCAAGTCCTCCTCTACCTTCAGTAACAATGGTTGCATCTCAGCTCAATGATTGAGGGGTGAAACCACCTCATTTACCCCTGTGGACAGCCTTGTACCCCTCTTGCTCACCTCCCTCCTCACTCCAGTGGCCATCCATGGCATCCAAGGCACCATCCCCTTTCCTTACTATCTCCCAGAGCTGCCAGACACCAGTGGGCACATCCACAGGGCATAAAATATGACATGGCATGCCAAACGCATGCTCTGGAGCACCCTACAGTGCACTCTGGCACTTTAGCCGCCCACGGCCAACCACCTCCGGCCACCTCGGCCCTCTCCCTCATGCCCGACGATGCGCCTCGACATCCGCGACTTGCCAAGGCCCTGTCCCCTCCTCCTTATCCGTCCTCCTGCCCTAGCTGGCATGTGCGCTTGCCGCCTGAGCGCACTAGTGAGCACGCTCACACGCCCGACTCCTCTAACCCCTCTCTGCTCTCTCTCTCTTCCTTCCCCCAGCACTAGACTGACCTTATGAGCGCCGCAGACAAGCCGCAGCAAGCCCCTATGACCCGTGGAGACCACAAGAGGCTCGCCGGTGCACGCATCTTTGGTGGACCCCCGCCCGCCTATAAAGAGGCTACCCCGAGGCTCTCCCTCTCCACCACCCACCTCCACACACTCCAAATCGGCCCCCTACACCCCAAGCTCATCTCCAAAAGCTTACGAGCTCGGGATGGAGCTCGAGCTCCGCCGCGGTGGCTCGCCATCGACCATGCGGTACAAGCTCTCCCCGTTGTTCCTGAGCCTCGATCTGGAACCGTAGTAGCCCACTGACCCTTTCTCCTCTCTTTCCCCGCTCTTTTCCAGCCGGTAATGGCCGGAACCACCGACGCCCGAAGCTCCTCCGCCGTGCCTCCTCGTTGCCAGCGAACCAGGTAGCTCCGACGACCACCACCACCACCACTCGAACGATGACATCCTCCTAAGTCCAACGGTGGCACCTGCTCGACCTATCATGCCCTGTATCATTGTCGGTGAGCTCGCCGGCCGTGTGGACTCGGGGTTAGGGATGACAAGCGGGCCCCGCCTGTCAGCCTCTCCTCTCCCTCGCGTCTCTCTCTCTCACTGGCGCCTGGGCCCCACCCGCCAGGTTCAAACCTTGCATGCTCGCCGCTCGGCTCGCCCGAGCCAAAGCGCCTCTTGGCCTGTGCACTGCGGCTGTTCTAGCCAAGTTGCACAGTGGCCTTTTTCCTTTTTCTTTTCTGATAATTTTCAAATAAATCCACAGGATAAATAATTGTCCAAATTAAATAACTCCAACTCCAAAAATCTTGTAATATTCTCACCTATTTAATGGTGTATCTTGCATACATGTTCATCAAACTTTTATGTACTGTTCACATTTAAATTCAAATTTGAGCAATGTAATCTCTGTTTTCAAAATCCACTACTCTATCCCTCTAGCTCAAATTCCAAAACTAAGAATTTCCCCCTTCCTAGTTTTCATCCTAGTACTTTACAAAAATAAGTTGACATTATTTTCCCGTTGTTTCTTTTACGACGAATAGATCCCGTGTTTGACGAAGTAGTTGGAGAAGAAGAAGGGGAAGGATTTGAAAACTTTGAAGACCAAGCCAACCAAGGCATGCAGCCCTTTGACCATGACACCCCTCTTGCTCATCGATACCCTTTTTCCGATTGCTTGATGATGAAAAGTGACGGTGGTGAACTTGTTGTGAACCACCACATGATGCATACCCTACTCATAACTCTACCTTGTGCTTGAATGCAATGTCAAAAGATTAGTTGTTGATGCATAATGTTGCATGTATACCATGAACTTCTCATGGTTGCTTTCTTTCGAAAATCTCATCGGGTGCCCCTAATGCTCATGGGTGACGATTGAACTAAGGTCACCACTTGAGGAAGAAGTGGTGTACCAAAGCAAGCTTTTTGGTGTGTGTGTAAAATGATGGATTAGATTTATGTGTGATTACCGTCCCAACCAAACATGTGCAACCACTTTACCCCTTTATGGGATGGGGCATTATTGATTACTTAGGCTAATACTAGAATGGTGCCCATATTACTAGTGACGGGGGTGACTTGAGGTCACTCTCGGGGGTCGTGCTCAGATAGGCAGCCATAACTGTTTTTACAAGGCACCGGACACACCCTTGGTCCCTTCGTGTATGTCAGAATTTGAAAAAGGGCATAGGCCCGCGATCTTTTGCTTATACACGAGGGTCGTGCACCAACGAGTGGACCCTATGTTAGTGGCGTCTAGGGAAAGGTAATGATCGGGTGCTTTCACGAGTACTTGAGGTACTACGGGATTGTGGATGACATGAAAGCTTCCCGTATCTTGTGGGTAAAGTGTGCAACCTCTGCAGAGTGTCAAACTATCTAAGTAGTCGTGTCAACAGTCATGGACAGTTGGGAGGTGCTACTTAAACTATGTCCAGAAATTTTACAAACTTGGTGCATTTGTGTGTGGAAGAGAACTATTGGAGTCAAGGCAGTGACTTGACATGTTGAATGGGCTAGCATTGATCCAAACTCTATTTATGTTGATATATGTAACATTTTCTCTGGTTACCCAAGTTCATTGATGCATACCCTACAAGATGATAGAAAATTTCAACTAGCTTGAAGCTAGGTTGTTTATTTGTTGTTACAACTTGCATTGTTACTTTGATCCAAAACATGGGTTGCTTGCGAGTACATTCAAAGTACTCATTGGCTTGCCACTAGTTATTTAACTGGCCAGGCATGGAAGAACAGGAATATGAAGAAGAGTTCTTTGGAGACGAACATGCGAACTAGGACGCTTTCCCAGTCAGTATGCGTGTAGGGTTAAGGCGGATGGCATGGGTTCTACTTATCACCAAAGACTTCCGCTACTTAAGTTTATTTGATGTTCACCCCGTGAGGATTTATCTATGTAAGACTCGACCATATTGGTCATAATTTGTGTAAGACGATATGTATGGATGTAAGACTCCTGTTATTCAGCTTATGTGTGTTCAGTGAGCATTGATATCTGGGATCACTATACACGTGCATTCGGTGATCTCGACTTACGAGTCGGGGTCCCCACAGAGCTAGTATAAGAGCCATACTAATTGTAGGAAGCCTTAGTTAGCATGGGCATTAGTTAGGATGAGACCATTTTCATAAACCTTCTAAACTTACTTTCTTTTCTAAGACTTACCAAAACCTAAGATATTATCAACTTATTGAGCTCTCCCATTCAACCTTTGTAGATGGCCGTTGTACCTGAAGAGCTCCTGACCACCGGGTTCCCCTTACTTCTCGAGGATTGCCTCCAGGAGTGTAGGTTTCACTGAGCCCCCATCCTCACATATCAAGAGCACTGGCTTAGCGACACCGAGATAGAGTAACATGTGGAAGTGATCGTAAAGGCAAATGATCCTCCAACAAGTTGGTTCTTCGAGGGACCCCAGATGGCAACACTACACCTCGTTGTCGAGGCAGCTGCACTCAAGGAACTAACCCGCCTCCGAGAACTTCTTTCGGAGACGACAGTCAAGATGACAACCCGCTTCTTGCCTTACTGGAAGGAAGGTGAAGATGAGAGCAGCACGCGAGCCCCACCACTAAAGGAAGGACTTCCACTCCGATTCCATACCTACTTCAGCTTTTGTGCCGTCAGCTTGGCACAAGAGTTGGCCACGGAGTTGATGAACCTCCAAAAGGATCTCCACGAGACCAAGGCACTTCTTCGTAAAGCACATGAGAAGAAATATAGGATCAAGAAGGAAGGTGCGCCTCCTGGGCAACCCACTATCGCATATCGAGGCAGAAGACCCTCAGGAGATGTATCGTCCAAGGATGGAGAACCACCCCATCAATGTCATATGACAGCAAGGGATTATCGCAAGCTCTTCCCCGGACCACTGGTAAAGCAACACCGTGTTCAACTCCTCCACTCCTCCAGACCCTCAAGTGATAGGGAAGCCCAGACAGATGAGGACGAGGAGGAAGACCCAGAATAGCCAGAATACGCGACCGAGCAATCCACCACTTAGGCATCATTCGCAATATGGATATGCCAGCTCATGACCCCTATGGTAGGATAGGTCGTGTAACCCCTATGCAAAGTCGACTCCTTGTAATGGTTCATATGAAACCATCTAGTGTTGTGTTTGCTTTTTTTGTGTTTTGATGGAAGTCGTACTTTCCCTTCGGGAACATGTAAACGACCACATCACCCATTTGGATTTTAATGAAGTGTTTGGCCCTTTTGGCCCTTGTATGAAAACGACTAGTGTCATACCAACCACCTTACTAGGAACCCATCTTTATTGTTTTCCCTCATCTTTCCCAGTCATAAGACCTTGACCACTCCAACAGGATGCCTATTGTAACTCGTACTGGTACCTCTACTCAGCAGCCCGAAGCTAGAGAATCCACCCAAGAAGAGGCTAGCCAAGACCAAACCCATGATCAAGCTCCACCACCACCACCTCCCCCGAACATGGACATGGCTCAGCTTCTCCAAGCCTTCCGAGAGGAATGCGAAGCCAACACCGCATCCGTCCAGATGATTTCTCAAAATGTCACCAACAATCGCCAGCCGGCGGGGACCGGCAATGGATGTTCCACATTGGCGGAGTTCAAGGAGCATGCACCGCCAACATTCATCGAGACTGCTGAACCCCTGGATGCAAACAACTGGTTCCGCACCATTGAGGACTTGCTGGAACTAGTCGGCTGCACTGAATACCGTGAGAATGTGGATTATGCCACCCACTGCCTTGGGGGAACTGCTAGAGCTTGGTGGGATGGATTCAAGGTCATGCATGTTGGGCAAGCAATCACTTCGAATGACTTCAAGGTAGAATTCCGCAAGGCCCATATTCCATCCAAAATCATGGCTATCAAGAAGCATGAGTTCCAAACCCTGAAGCAAGGAAGTGGCACTATCAAGGAGTACATGCAGAAGTTCAGTGTTCTGTCAAGGTATGCCCCTGAAGATGTCAGCACTGATGCTGCCAAGAGGGAGCGCTTCATGGAATGCCTCAATCAGACTCAACAATACTCACTTGTCGTGTGTGACTGCCCAACCTTTCCTGACTTGGTAAACAAAGCACTCATGCTTGAAGACAAGCGGCGTGCTTTGGAAGACACTCGCAAGCGCAAGATGGTCAGCAAGGGAAGTTCCAGTAACCAGAAGCCTCGCCCGTGGCAGCCAACCCCGGTCAGGCCTACCTATCAGTAGCCAAGAGCTCCCACACCCTGCGCCAACTATCAGCTTCAGCAATATGCCAACACTAGGCCAGCTTTCAGCAACCCCAATAACAGTGGTTGCAACAAGATCAAAAACTTAAACCAAGTCACTTGCTTTGGATGTGGTCAGTCAGGACACATCTCAAGGGTGTGCCCCAACAAGAAGCCCGACGCCCCGTGCCCCAATACGCAGAACCCAGGACAAGGCCGCGGAATTCCACCAAGGAACCAAGCTCCTCGCAACCCTCCCAACAATGGCCAGGGGCGTGTGAATCACGTCACTGGAGAAGAAGCCCAGGAAGACCCGGACGTTGTGCTGGGTCTGTTCCTTGTCAGCTGAACACCTGCAACTGTTTTGTTTGATTCGGGAGCCACACATTCATTTTTCACCCAAAAGTTTGCATTAAAAAGTGGCATGACCCCTACACCCCTGAATATTCCCATGGTGGTACAAACTCCCGGAGCAGAGATGAGAGCCAAGATAGGTTGTAAGGGAGTCAAAATCTTCATTAATGCGGTAGATTTCCTAGCATACATTATCGTCCTGAGATCACAAGGCTTGGATGTGATCTTAGGCATAAATTGGCTCAGCAAGCACCATGGCTTGTTAGATTGTGCCTGCCGGACTGTCACTATGACCAATGACCAAGGAGTCGAAGTTAAATTTGCCTCCAAATCCTCTTCTACTCAAACCGCTCAACTCAATTGTCTGTCTGAAGTTGGATTGGAGCAAGTGCCAATAGTATGCGAGTACCCCGATTTCTTTCCTGATGAGCTACCGGGAATGCTTCCTGACCATGACATCGAGTTTGTCATCGAGCTCATGCCCGGAGCAGGACCCATCTTGTCACACCCTGCATTTTGTAACATGTTATTTGTAACTTTGAAGCATGAAAATTTGGACCAGCAAATTTTTTTAGCATCATTTGGCTTTTTACTTGAATTGAGTTTTCTTCATTTGCTTTTTCATGTGCTCATTAAAGTCAACTATGACCTCTTGTAGATTTCATCTCAATACCCAAAACTTCTGCCCAATGATCATGCCAAGTGTTATATAACAGTATAGTATTTTCTTACAAAATTAATTTGGCCAAAAAGTATTTTATAAATTTAGTTTTCCAAAAACCCCTGAATTGAGATTTGCACTGCAAGTACTTGATTTAGGGTGAGAAAATTATTTCAAAAGGTTTATTTGAGACCTAGTAGCCATAGGACTTCCAGAAACGACAAAGGTATAATTTTAAAAGTTATTTTCCTATTTTATTTAAAAGCTTTTTCTTAAGGCCAGAAATGGTCTTTAATAGGGGAAAATTATTTAACTGTTTCAAAAATATTTGCCAAAATTCAGAGAGACTCAGAGGACATATATTGTCCATATATAAGAGTTTCAACACTTGGTCATGTTCAAAATAATGGGCTAAACCCTCTAAAACCCTTTCTGGATATTTCAAGCTTTTGAAATATTTACAAAGGAATTTTTCTCCAAAAATTCCAGGGAAATTCTATCATGTCATATATGACATATTTGATGATCTTGCCAAGTCCCATGCCTTGGGAAGCAAGAAAACCTCCTCAAACCCCTTCATAACCATTCCGTCCATATTTGAAGTTTGAGCAACTTTACATTGCCAAACTTGTCCAAATGCTCTCAAACTTGGTGCACATGCTAGAAGGGCCTAATAAGGCACCTAGACCAAATGGCACAAGAATTTGAATAGAGAAACTTGATCAGATCACCTCAAAACCCTTTCTGTTCAAATGCAAATTTGAACAACTTTACATTACCAACTTTTTATCTGGAGCTTCAAACTTTGTGGGCATGATCAATACCCCAAATGATGATGCTACACCAAGTGGCGCATCAAAGGGAGATGATTAGCTTGACTCAATCAAGATGAAGCTGTTTCTGTTGATTGCTAGGGTTCACCAAAGTTACATTGGCTAGTTTCTCCAAATGGGCCCAAATTTGGTGAAGCACCCTATTTTCTCATGTCTTTCAACCCTGTCAAGTGCCATGTCAAGTGGATTTCATTTACTTGACCAAACACTGATCAAACACCTTCTGCAGAATTTCTAAAACCTCCAACTTGACCACTTTCACTTTTCTCCATGGCCTCAACTTCTTACCACAGGCTCATTGAGTTACCAGCTACCTCCAGTAACTCCCCCAGCACCTCAGCTCCATGATTGGAGGGTGAAACCCCTGTTTTACCTTGCTGTACAGTAGGTTTCTACCATTTCACCAACACTCTCACTCTCTCTTTGCATCCCCAGGGCATCCAAGGCCTCAGGGCATTTCTTTACTCCTCCCTCTACGTGCTGGACACTGTTGGACACGCTGGTTTGGACCAAACCGGCGAGAGCGCAGCGATGCCAGTCAAACGCACGCTCTGGAGTGCGCAACAGCGCACTCTGCACGCTGGCTCCAGCCAATCGCCGATCCCCGACAGCCTCGGGCCTCCCTCTCGCGCCAGTCGAGGCGACTCGATGTCCGCGACCTCCCCGGCGCTGTCCCCCTCCTCCTGCGCCCTCCAGTGAACGCCGTCGCACGCGCACCAGCCGCCCGCTTCGGCCATTCTTCTGCTTCACACGCGCGCGCGCCTCTGACGCTCCCCCGCTCCTCCTCTCACCTCTACTGGACGTGGAGCTCGTCCAGGAACTCCACGGACTCACTCCGCTGGCCTCCCGTGCGCTGTAGCCTCGAGCCGGAGCTCGCCGGCGCACTGGACCATGGGTCTCCATCGAGCCCCTATAAATAGGCCCTCCCGAGCTTCTCCAACACCACCACAAGCCTCACACCTCTCCACTGAGACCCCCAGCACCCTCCATTTCCCCCCAGGACGTCCCAGTGCTCGGGATCGACCAGAGCTCCGCCGCGTCGGGCCGCCGGCGATCTCGAGGTACGGGCCTCCCCTGCCTCTCCTTCCACCTGTTTCGGAACTGCCGCACCTCACTGACTCTTTCCCCCTCGTTTCCCCTCTCTGTTGCAGTCGGAAACGGCCGCAGCCACCACCCTCCGACAAGCTTCCGCCGCCCCACCTCGCCGCTGGTGAACCAGGCCTCCCCGCCGTGCCGCACTACCACCACTGCAACTGCAACACGACGCTGGTCACGTCCCTGGCCTCCGTTGCCGTCGCCGTGGCCGGAATCCTCGCCGGTGAGCTCGCCGTGGCCGGAATCAATATATCCTATTCTGTAACTCCAAAACTCCAACTAAGATTTTTTCCCCATCTTAGAAATCTCTCTAGTATTTTACAAAAATGAGTTGACATTTTTCTGAGCACTTTGATTTTTTTGTTTTGTTTGTATTCTTATTTTTCCGTGGTTATTATGCGACGTATAGATCCCGTATTTGATGAAGTTGCTGTCGAAGAAGAAGGAGAAGGATTTGAAGACTTTGAAGACCAAGCCAATCTAGGCAAGCAGCCCTTTGACCATGATACACTTGTTCCTCGGAACCCGTTTGTTTCCGATGCATGATATTAGGATTACGATGGTAACCTAGATGAACCACCACATGATGCATGCCTTATTGTTGATCTTGCTATGTGCTAGATGACATGCAATTAGTTGGTCATGATGCTTATATGATGCATGTGTGATATGAACCCTCGTAGTTGAAATCTTTGCATGAACCCATCGGGTGCCCCTAATGCCCGAGGGTGATGAAGTGTTAGGTCATCACTTGAGAAAGAAGTGATGTGCCGGTAGATCATGTGCATGGTGGAATGATGGATTAGATTTATGTGTGACTACCGTCCCAACCAAACATGTGCAACCACACTACCCCTTATGGGACGGGGCTTTATTGATTACTTAGGTCGATACTAGCATGGTGCCCGCATTACTAGTGACGGGAAGACTTGAGGTCTTTCCCGGGATGGGGTCGTGCTTGGATAGACGACCATGACTGTTTTCACAGGGCACCGGACACACCGTTGGTCCCTTCGGGTACGCGTGAACATTGAAATTAGGGCAAGTCCCGTGATCTATTGTTTGTACCCGAGGGCTGTGTGCCAACGAGTGGACTCTATGTTAGTGTCGTCTAAGGAAAGGTAATGACCGAGTGCTTACCCCGGGTACTTGAGGTACTGCGGGACGTGGATGACACGGAAGTTCCCCGGATCTTGTGGGTAAAGTGCGCAACCTCTGCAGAGTGTAAAACTATTCGAATAGCCGTGTCCACGGTCATGGACAGTTGGGTGGTGCTACTTAAACTATGTCCAGAATTTTACTTCATCAGTGTTGGTATGTGTGTGACAAGTCAAGGATGGTGACTTGACTCGATGAGTTGAATCATATTCATGTTGATATCGGTAACCTATCTTCGAGGTTACGCGAGGTTATTGATGCATAAACTTGATGATAGCATATTGTTCTAGCTTCCTGCTAGATTGTTCATTATTGTTCCATTGCATTGTTACCACATCATGGGTTGCTTGCGAGTACATTCAAAGTACTCATTGGCTTGCCACTGGTTATTTAATTGGCCAGGCATGGAAGAGCAGGATTATGAGGAAGAGTTCTTTGGAGACGACCATGCGAACTAGGACGCTATCCCAGTCAGAATGCCTGTAGGGTTAAGGCAGATGTCATGGGTTCTACTCGTTTATCGAAGACTTCCGCTATTTGAGTTATTTCCTATTCAGCCCGTGAGGCTCTATCTATGTAAGACTTGGCCATAATGGCCCTAATTCGTGTAAGACTATTTGTATGGATGTAAGACTCTTGTTATTTCAGCTTCTGTGTGTTCAGTGAGCATTGATCTCTGGGATCATTGTACACGTGCATTCGGAGATCTCGACTTCTAAGTCGGGGTCCCCACAGAGCTGGTATCAGAGCCATCCTGACTGTAGGAAGCCTTAGTTAGCATGGGCGTTAGTTAGTTGAGACCCCTTTTCAAAAACCTTCTGAACCTCTCTTCTTTTCTAAACCTGAGATTTCCTCAGCTTATTGACCCCTCCTATTACACCATTGTAGATCGCCGCTGTTCCCGAAGAGCACCTGACCACTGGGTTTCCCCTACTTCTCGAGGATAGCCTCCAGGAGTGTCAGTTCCACCGAGCACCCATCCTCACCTACCTTGAGCATTGGGTGAGCGATACTGAGGTGGAGTACCATGTGGAAGTGATCGTGAAGGCAAACGATCCTCCCACAAGTTGGTTCTTCGAGGGACCCCAGATGGGAACACTACCACTTGCTGTCGAGGCTGCTGCACTCAAGGCACTAACCCGTCTCCGCGAGCTTCTTCCGGAGATGGTAGCCAAGATGGCAACTCGCTTCTTACCTTACCGGAAGGAAGGTGACGAAGAAAGCAGCGCACTAGCCCCTCCACTGAAGGAAGGACTCTCGCTTCGGTTCCAGACCTACTTCAGTCTATGTGCCGACAGCTTGGCACAAGACTTGGCCTCGGAATCAATGAAGCTTCGAGAAGAACTTTACAAGACCAAGGCACTTCTTCGTCGAGCACAAGAGAAGGCAAACAGGATCAAGAAGGAAGGAGCACCTTCTGGACAATCCTCTATCGCATATCGAGGCGCAAGGCCCTCCGAGGATGTGTCTTCCAAGGGTGAAGAACCACCTCGGTGACGCCGGATGACGGCAAGGGAATATCGCAAGCTTTTCCCTGCACCACCGTCGAAGCACCGTCGTATCCAACTCCTCCACTCCCCCACTCCCTCCAGCGACAAGGTAGCCCAGACAGATGAAGACAAGGAGGAAGACCCAGAAGAGCCGGAATACGCGACCGAGCATTCCGGCGCTTAGGCATTATTCGCTACTCGGATATGCCAGTTGTAACCCCTACGGTAGGATAGGTCGTGTAACCCCTATGCGCAGTCGAGTCCTTGTATGGTTCATATGAAACCATCTAGTGTTTGCTTTTGTTGTGTCTGGATGTAAGTCGTAATCTTCCTTCGGGAATGTGTAAACGACTACATCACCCATTTGGATTTTAATGAATGTGTTTTGGCCTCTCGGCCCTTGCATGAT
The DNA here is from genome assembly GCA_902687465.1 of Secale cereale. Classification (NCBI taxonomy): domain Eukaryota; kingdom Viridiplantae; phylum Streptophyta; class Magnoliopsida; order Poales; family Poaceae; genus Secale; species Secale cereale. The sequence continues at coordinate 248,303,247 of LR738713.1, forward strand.
TTGATTTAGTGTCACACCCACCCCCTTACCAGGCACCCATCTTTCTTGCTTTCCCTCTTCCGAGTCATGAGACCTTTTACCGCTCCAACAGGATGCCTGTTGTAACTCGTATTGGTACCTCTACCCAGCAGCCCGAAGCCGGAGAATCCTCTCAGCCAGAGGCAGGCCACGACCAAACCAACGACCAAGCTCCACCACCACCTCCTCCAAGCATGGACATGGCTCAGCTTCTCCAAGCTTTCCGAGAGGAACGCCAAGCCAACACTGCAGCTCTCCAGCTGATTGCTCAAGCTGTCACCAACAACCGCCAGCCGGCGGGGAATGGCAATGGACGTTCCACGTTGGCAGAGTTCAAGAAGCATGCACCGCCAACCTTCATCGAGACTGCTGAACCCCTGGATGCAGATGACTGGGTCCGTTCCATTGAGGAAATCCTGGAACTAGTCGGATGCACCGAAGATCACGAGAAGGTGGCTTATGCAGCCCACTGCCTCAGGGGAACTGCTAGAGCTTGGTGGGATGGATTCAAGGTCATGCATGCTGAACAAGACATCACTTGGGTGAACTTCAAGGCAGAATTCCGCAAGGCCCACATTCCTTCCGGAATCATGGCAATCAAAAAGCGCGGGTTCCGAGCCCTGAAGCAAGGAAGTGGCACTGTCAAGGAGTACATGCAGAAGTTCAACATTCTGTCAAGGTATGCCCCTGAGGATGTCAGCACTGATGCTGCCAAAAGGGAGCGCTTCATGGAAGGCCTTAATCAGACTCTGCAATACTCGCTTGTCGTGTGCGACTGCCCATCTTTCCCTGACCTGGTGAACAAGGCACTTATGCTTGAAGACAAGCGGCGTGCTTTGGAAGACACTCGCAAGCGCAAGTTGGGCAGTAAGGGAAGTTCCAGCAACCAGAAGCCTCGTCCATGGCAGTCAGCCCCAGCCAAGCCAACCTATCAGCAGCCAAGAGCTCCTGCACCTCGTGCCAATCCTCAGCCTCAGCAGTATGCCAACCCCAGGCCAGCTTTCAACCGCAATACCAGTGGTGGCAACAAGGTCAACACTCCAAACCAAGTCACTTGCTTTGGATGTGGTCAGCCCGGACACATCTCCAGGGTGTGCCCCAACAAGAAGCCTGATGCCCCGCGCCCCAATGCGCAGAACCAGGGACAAGGCCGTGGTATGCCACCAAGGAACCCAGCTCCTCGCAATCCACCGAACTATGGGAAGGGGCGTGTGAATCACGTCACTGCTGAAGAAGCCCAGGAAGACCCGGATGTCGTGCTGGGTACGTTCCTTGTCAACTTAGCACCTGCAACTGTCTTGTTTGATTCTGGAGCAACGCATTCGTTTGTCACTCAAAGATTTGCATTAAAAAGTGGCATGACCCCTACACCCCTGAATAACCCTATGGTGGTACAAACCCCTGGAGCCGAGATGAGAGCCAAGATAGGCTGTAAAGGAGTCGGTATTACCATTAATGGTGTAGAATTCCTAGCAGACCTTATCATCCTGAGATCGCAAGGCTTGGATGTGATCTTAGGGATGGATTGGCTCAGTAAGCACCAAGGCTTGTTAGACTGTGCCAATCGGACAGTCACTGTGACCAATGACCAAGGAGTCGAAGTCAAGTTTGCCCCCAACTCCTCTTCCGCTCAAGCCGCTAAAGTCAACTGTCTGTCTGAAGTTGGGCTAGATCAAGTACCGGTGGTATGTGAGTATCCTGATGTCTTTCCGGATGAACTACCGGGAATGCCCCCTGACCGTGACATTGAGTTCATCATTGAGCTCGTGCCCGGAGCAGGACCCATCTATAAGAAGCCTTATAGAATGGAGACGGAAGAATTAGCCGAGTTGAAGAAGCAGCTAGAAGAGCAGCTAAGGAAGGGATTTATCCGCCCGAGTGCCTCCCCTTGGGGATCTCCTGTTCTGTTTGTGGCAAAGAGGGACGATACAATCCGCTTATGCATTGACTATCGTTCCCTCAATAAAGTTACAATCAAGAACAAGTATCCACTTCCCAAGATCGAAGATCTGTTTGATCAGCTCAGCGGAGCCAAGGTATTCTCCAAGATCGACCTCAGATCTGGGTATTACCAGCTGAAGATCAGACCCCAAGATATTCCGAAGACAGCATTCGTAACCAGATATGGCCTGTACGAGTGCACGGTCATGTCCTTTGGGTTAACCAATGCCACAGCTTACTTCATGTATCTCATGAATAAAGTCTTCATGGAATATTTGGACAAGTTCGTTGTTGTCTTCATTGATGACATTCTTGTGTTCTCGAAGTCGGAGGAAGAGCATGAGCAACATCTGAGGATGGTCCTAGACAAGCTTCGTGAGCACCAACTATACGCCAAATTCAGCAAGTGTGAGTTATGGCTGCACAAAGTTGGATTCTTAGGTCATGTCTTGACCGAGGAAGGATTATCTGTTGATCCTGCAAAAATCGAAGCTGTGACCCAATGGCAATCTCCAACGACCGTCAAGGAAGTCAGAAGCTTCCTCGGATTAGCGGGCTATTACCGCAAGTTTGTGGAAGGATTCTCTAGCATTGCACGACCAATGACTCAGCTCCTCAAAAAGGACAAGAAGTTCGAGTGGACGCCAAAATGCGAAGAGAGCTTCCAAGAGCTCAAGAAGAGATTGACCACCGCCCCAGTTCTGGCAACACCTGATATTCACAAGGAGTTCATGATATATTGTGATGCCTCTCGAACCGGATTGGGAAGCGCTCTGATGCAAGAAGGCCGCGTCATAGCATACCTCTCCAGGCAGCTACGACCCCATGAGGAGAACTACGCTACTCACGATCTTGAGCTAGCGGCTGTAGTTCATGCCTTGAAGACATGGCGGCATTACCTCCTAGGGAAACGGTGTGAGATTTACACAGACCATAAGAGTCTGAAGTATATTTTCTCCCAAAAGGAATTGAACATGAGGCAGCGGAGATGGTTGGAACTCATCAAAGATTATGACCTCAGTGTTTAGTATCACCCTGGGAAGGCTAACGTGGTGGCCGATGCCTTAAGCAGGAAGGCTTGCTCTTTGAATGTCATTATTCGAGAAAGGCAGCCAACCTTGTTTAAGGAGATCGAACAATTCAGTTTGGAATTGGTCACCCCCGGATATCTGGATCATTTGGAAGTTAGACCGACCCTGCTGGACGACGTCAAGAAGGCTCAAGATGGACACGCAAGCATCGAAGGCATCAAGAAGAAGACGAAGCTGGGCAAGGCCCCAGGATTCTCCGAAGACGAGCACGGGATTGTTTGGTACAAAGGTCATCTCTGCGTACCAAACAACACCGAGCTGAAGACGCTGATTCTGCAAGAAGCCCACGACACTCCGTATTCCATCCACCCCGGAGGAACCAAGATGTACCAAGATTTGAAGGCACGATTCTGGTGGCACGGGATGAAGAGAGAGATTGCAACCTATGTTGCAAAGTGTGATGTGTGCCAAAGGGTCAAGGCTGAATATCAGTGACCTGCTGGATTGCTTCAACCACTCCAAGTTCCTGAGTGGAAGTGGTATAAAGTCGGAATGGACTTCATCACTGGACTACCAAGGTCGAATAGAGGACATGACTCCATCTGGGTCATAGTCGATCATTTGACCAAGGTGGCTCATTTCATTCCTGTCAAGACCACTTATGATGGCAACCGGCTGGCAGCTCTCTACATCGACCGAATCGTAAGTCTTCACGGTGTTCCCAAGGAGATTGTGTCAGATCGAGGAACCCAGTTCACCTCAAGATTCTGGAAGAAGTTCCAAGAAGCCTTGGGAACCAAGTTGTCTTTCAGCACAGCTTTCCACCCACAGACCAGAGGTCAGACTGAGCGAGTCAATCAGATTCTCGAAGATATGCTCCGAGCCTGTGTCCTGGCATATGGAGCCAAGTGGGAAGACTGTCTCCCTTTTGCCGAGTTCTCTTACAACAACAGTTACCAGTCAAGCCTTCAGATGGCACCATTTGAGGTGTTGTACGGACGCAGATGTCGCACACCCCTCAACTGGTCAGAGACTAGAGAAGGACTAGTCTTTGGACCGGATAATCTCCGCGCAGCAGAAGAGCAAGTCCAACTAGTCAGAGAGCGATTAAAGGCAGCCAAGTCAAGGCAGAAGAGTTATGCTGACACTCAACGCCGAGACATGAGTTTCCATGTCGGGGACCATGTGTACCTGCGGGTAACTCCTCTGAAGGGAACCAAGCGTTTCCACGTCAAGGGGAAGCTCGCACCAAGGTTCATTGGACCCTTTGAGATCACTGCACGACGAGGAGAAGTGGCTTATCAGTTGGAACTACCACCTGAGCTATCCGATGTGCACAATGTATTCCATGTGTCACAACTCCGGAAATGTCTCCAAGTTCCAGACAAGCCCAATCTCTACAAGGATGTGGATCACCAAGCCATTGATCTGCAGCCTGATTTGACCTACCGCGAGAAGCCCATTCGCATTCTGGACGAAGCAGAACGACGTACGCGGAGCCGTACCATCAAGTACTTCAAGGTCGAGTGGAGCAACCACACCGAAGCAGAAGCAACCTGGGAGCGAGAAGACTATCTTAGATCCGAGTTTCCCAACCTCTTTTAAGCCCTAGTTTAGGAATCTCGGGGACGAGATTCTTGTAAGGGGGGTAGGTCTGTCACACCCTGCATTTTGTAACATGTTATTTGTAACTTTGAAGCATGAAAATTTGGACCGGCAAAAATTTTTAGCATCATTTGGCTTTTTACTTGAATTGAGTTTTCTTCATTTGCTTTTTCATGTGCTCATTAAAGTCAATTATGACCTCTTGTAGATTTCATCTCCATACCCAAAACTTCTGCCAATGTTCATGCCAAGTGTTATATAACAGTATAGTATTTTCTTACAAAATTAATTTGGCCAAAAAGTATTTTATAAATTTAGTTTTCCAAAAACCCCTGAATTGAGATTTGCACTGCAAGTACTTGATTTAGGGTGAGAAAATTATTTCAAAAGGTTTATTTGAGACCTAGTAGCCATAGGACTTCCAGAAACCACAAAGGTATAATTTTAAAAGTCATTTTCCTATTTTATTTAAAAGCTTTTTCTTAAGGCCAGAAATGGTCTTTAATAGGGGAAAATTATTTAACTGTTTCAAAAATATTTGCCAAAATTCAGAGAGACTCAAAGGACATATATTGTCCATATATAAGAGTTTCAACACTTGGTCATGTTCAAAATAATGGGCTAAACCCTCTAAAACCCTTTCTGGATATTTCAAGCTTTTGAAATATTTACAAAGGAATTTTTCTCCAAAAATTCCAGGGAAATTCTATCATGTCATATATGACATATTTGATGATCTTGCCAAGTCCCATGCCTTGGGAAGCAAGAAAACCTCCTCAAACCCCTTCATAACCATTCTGTCCATATTTGAAGTTTGAGCAACTTTACATTGCCAAACTTGTCCAAATGCTCTCAAACTTGGTGCACATGCTAGAATGGCCTAATAAGGCACCTAGACCAAATGGCACAAGAATTTGAATAGAGCAACTTGATCAGATCACCTCAAAACCCTTTCTGTTCAAATGCAAATTTGAACAACTTTACATTACCAACTTTTTATCTGGAGCTTCAAACTTTGTGGGCATGATCAATACCCCAAATGATGATTCTACACCAAGTGGTGCATCAAGGGGAGATGATTAGCTTGACTCAATCAAGATGAAACTGTTTCTGTTGATTTCTAGGGTTCACCAAAGTTACATTGGCTAGTTTCTCCAAATGGGCCCAAATTTGGTGAAGCACCCTATTTTCTCATGTCTTTCAACCCTGTCAAGTGCCATGTCAAGTGAAATTCATTTACTTGACCAAACACTGATCAAACACCTTCTGCAGAATTTCTAAAACCTCCAACTTGACCACTTTCACTTTTCTCCATGACCTCAACTTCTTACCACAGGCTCATTGAGTTACCAGCTACCTCCAATAACTCCCCCAGCACCTCAGCTCCATGATTGGAGGGTGAAACCCCTGTTTTACCTTGCTGTACAGTAGGTTTCTACCATTTCACCAACACTCTCACTCTCTCTCTACATCCCTAGGGCATCCAAGGCCTCAGGGCATTTCTTTACTCCTCCCTCTACATGCTGGACACTGTTGGACACGCTGGTTTGGACCAAACCGGCGAGAGCGCGGCGATGCCAGTCAAACGCACGCTCTGGAGCACGCAACAGTGCACTCCGCACGCTGGCTCCAGCCAATCGCCGATCCCCGACAGCCTCGGGCCTCCCCCTCGCGCCAGTCGAGGCGCCTCGACGTCCGCGACCTCCCCGGTGCTGTCCCCCCTCCTCCTGCGCCCTCCAGTGAACGTCGTCGCACGCGCACCGGCCGCCCGCTTAGGCCATTCTTCTGCTTCACACGCACGCGCCTCTGACGCTCCCCCGCTCCTCCTCTCACCTCTACTGGACGTGGAGCTCGTCCAGGAACTCCACGGACTCACTCCGCTGGCCTCCCGTGCGCTGTAGCCTCGAGCCGGAGCTCGCCGGCGCACTGGACCACGGGTCTCCGTCGAGCCCCTATAAATAGGCCCTCCCGAGCTTCTCCAACTCCACCACAAGCCTCACACCTCTCCACTGAGACCCCCAGCACCCTCCATTTCCCCCCCAGGACGTCCTAGTGCTCGGGATCGACCGGAGCTCCGCCGCGTCGGGCCGCCGACGATCTCGAGGTACGGGCCTCCCCTGCCTCTCCTTCCACCTGTTTCGGAACCGCCGCACCTCACTGACTCTTTCCCCCTCGTTTCCCCTCTCTGTTGCAGTCGGAAACGGCCGCAACCACCACCCTCCGACGAGCTTCCGCCGCCCCACCTCGCCGCCGGTGAACCAGGCCTCCCCGCCGTGCCGCACTACCACCACTGCAACCGCAACACGACGCTGGTCACGTCCCTGGCCTCCGTTGCCATCGCCGTGGCCGGAATCCTCGCCGGTGAGCTCGCCGCCGCCGTGGCCGTGGGGTTAGAGATGACAGGCGGGCCCCGCCTGTCATCCCCCCACCTCTCTCCCCCTCCTCTGTGCCGCTGACCCACGGGCCCCGCCCGTCAGGTTTGAAAACCTGACGTGCGCGCGCAGGCTCCCGTGCGGTTGGGCTGGACCGCATGGGCCGTGCACTGTGGACCCTTCTGGCCCAGTGCACAGGACCCTTTTTCTTTTTCTTTTCTGTTGATGATTTAAACCTTTATACAGAAAAGAATATTGATCCAAATTAAATATTTCCAACTCCTAAAATCTTGCAATATTCCAACCTATTTAATGGTACCACTTTCATTCAAATCCATGAAACTTTTCTGTACTGTTCAAATTTAAATTCAAATTTGGGCAGTAATACTCCTGTTCAAAAATCAATATATCCTATTCTGTAACTCCAAAACTCCAACTAAGATTTTTCCCCGTCTTAGAAATCTCTCTAGTATTTTACAAAAATGAGTTGACATTTTTCTGAGCACTTTGATTTTTTTGTTTTGTTTGTATTCTTATTTTTCCGTGGTTATTATGCGACGTATAGATCCCGTATTTGACGAAGTTGCTGTCGAAGAAGAAGGAGAAGGATTTGATGACTTTGAAGACCAAGCCAATCCAGGAAAGCAGCCCTTTAACCATGATACACTTGTTCCTCGGAACCCGTTTGTTTCCGATGCATGATATTAGGGTTACGATGGTAACCTAGATGAACCACCACATGATGCATGCCTTATTGTTGATCTTGCTATGTGCTAGATGACATGCAAATAGTTGGTCATGATGCTTATATGATGCATGTGTGATATGAACCCTCGTAGTTGAAATCTTTGCATGAACCCATCGGGTGCCCCTAATGCCCGAGGGTGATGAAGTGTTAGGTCATCACTTGAGAAAGAAGTGATGTGCCGGTAGATCATGTGCATGGTGGAATGATGGATTAGATTTATGTGTGACTACCGTCCCAACCAAACATGTGCAACCACACTACCCCTTATGGGACGGGGCTTTATTGATTACTTAGGTCGATACTAGCATGGTGCCCGCATTACTAGTGACGGGAAGACTTGAGGTCTTTCCCGAGACGGGGTCGTGCTTGGATAGACGACCATGACTGTTTTCACAGGGCACCGGACACACCGTTGGTCCCTTCGGGTACGCGTGAACATTGAAATTAGGGCAAGTCCCGTGATCTATTGTTTGTACCCGAGGGCCGTGTGCCAACGAGTGGACTCTATGTTAGTGTCATCTAAGGAAAGGTAATGACCGGGTGCTTACCCCGGGTACTTGAGGTACCGCGGGACGTGGATGACACGGAAGTTCCCCGGATCTTGTGGCTAAAGTGCGCAACCTCTACAGAGTGTAAAACTATTCGAATAGCCGTGTCCACGGTCATGGACAGTTGGGTGGTGCTACTTAAACTATGTCCAGAATTTTACTTCATCAGTGTTGGTATGTGTGTGACAAGTCAAGGATGGTGACTTGACTCGATGAGTTGAATCATATTCATGTTGATATCGGTAACCTGTCTTCGAGGTTACGCGAGGTTATTGATGCATAAACTTGATGATAGCATATTGTTCTAGCTTCCTGCTAGATTGATCATTATTGCTCCATTGCATTGTTACCACATCATGGGTTGCTTGCGAGTACATTCAAAGTACTCATTGGCTTGCCACTGGTTATTTAATTGGCCAGGCATGGAAGAGCATGATTATGAGGAAGAGTTCTTTGGAGACGACCATCCGAACTAGGACGCTATCCCAGTCAGAATGCCTGTAGGGTTAAGGCAGATGGCATGGGTTCTACTCGTTTATCGAAGACTTCCGCTATTTGAGTTATTTCCTATTGAGCCCGTGAGGCTCTAACTATGTAAGACTTGGCCATAATGGCCCTAATTCGTGTAAGACTATTTGTATGGATGTAAGACTCTTGTTATTTCAGCTTCTGTGTGTTCAGTGAGCATTGATCTTTGGGATCACTGTACACGTGCATTCGGAGATCTCGACTTCTAAGTCGGGGTCCCCACACATCTATAAGAAGCCTTATAGAATGGGGACAGAAGAATTAACATAGTTGAAGAAGCAATTGGAAGAGCAGTTGAGGAAGGGATTTATCCTCCCTAGTGCCTCCCCTTGGGGATCACCTGTTCTGTTTGTGGAAAAGAGGGATGGTACCATCCGCTTATGCATTGACTATCATTCCCTCGATGAAGTTACAATCAAGAACAAGTATCCACTTCCCAAGATTGAAGATATGTTTGATCAACTCACTGGAGCCAAGGTGTTCTCCAAGATCGGCCTCTGATCTGGGTACTACCAACTAAAGATCATACCCCCAAGATATTCCTAAGACGGCATTTGTAACCAGATATGGCCTTTATAAGTGTTGGATTGACCAATGCCCCAGCTTACTTCATGTATCTCATGAATAAGGTCTTCATGGAATATTTGGACAAGTTTGTTATCGTCTTCATTGATGATGTTCTTGTCTTCTCGAAGACGGAAGAAGAGCACGAGCAACACTTGAGGATGGTCCTAGACAAGCTTTGAGAGCACCAACTATACGCCAAATTCAACAAGTGTGAGCTTTGGTTACATAAAGTTGGATTATTGGTTCATGTCTTAATCGAGGCATGATTGTCGGTAGATCCTGCGAAGATTGAAGCTGTGACCCAATGGTAATCCCCAACTAACGTCAAGGAAGTTAGAAGCTTCCTCAGACTTTCGGGCTATTACCGCAAATTAGTGGAAGGATTCTCCAGCATTGCTCGACCAATGACTCGGCTCTTGAAGAAGGACAAGAAGTTCGAATGGACGCCGAAGTGCGAAGAAAGCTTCCAAAAACTCTAGAAGAGATTGACCACCGCCCTAGTTCTGACAACACCCGACATTCACAAGGTGTTTGTGATATATTGTGATGCCTCTCGAACCGTATTGGGAATCATTCTGATGTAAGAAGGACGAGTCATAGCTTACCTTTCAAGGTAGCTACGACCTCATGAAGAGAACTATGCTACTCATGATCTTAAGTTAGCAGAAGTGGTTCATGCTTTGAAGATATGGTGACATTACCTCCTAGGGAAGCGGTATGAGATATACACAGACCATGGAAGTCTAAAGTATATTTTCACTCAGAAGGAATTGAACATGAGGCAGAGAAGATGGTTGGAGCTGATCAAGGATTATGACCTCAGTGTTCAATATCACCTCGGGAAGGCTAATGTGGTAACAGACGCCTTAAGCAGAAAGGCTTGCTCCTTGAATGCCATGGTTAAAGGAAGGTAGCCAGCCCTGTTTGAAGAGTTGGAACAATTTGACTTGGAATTGCTTACCTATGGATATCTGGCCAACCTGGAAGTCAAGCCGACCCTGATGGACGAAGTCAAGGAAGTGCAGAAGGGACACGTAAGCATTGAAGGCATCAAGAAGAAGATGAAGCTAGGGAAGGCTCCAGGATTCTCCGAAGACGTGCACTGGATTGTTTGGGACAAAGGTCGTATCTACGTACCGAACAAGAAGGAGCTAAAGAATTTGATCCTGTAAGAAGCCCACGACACTCCGTATTCCATCCACCCTGGAGGAACCAAGATGTATCAGGACTTGAAGGGAAGATTTTGGTGGCACATGATGAAAAGGGAGATTGCCACCTATGTTGCAAAGTGTGAAGTATGCCAAAGGGTCAAGGCTGAATATCAGGGACCTGGTGGATTGCTCCAACCACTCAACGTTCCCGAGTTGAAATGGGATAAAGTCGGAATGGATTTCATCACAGGACTACCTAGGTCAAATAAAGGACATGGCTCCATCTGGGTCATAGTCGACCATTTGACCGAAGTAGCCAATTTCATTACTGTCAAGACTATGTATGATGGCAACCAGCTGGCAACTCTATACATCGACAGAATCGTAAGCCTTCATGGTGTTCCTAAGGAGATTGTGTCAAATCCAGGAACCCGGTTTACCTTGAGGTTCTAGAAGAAGTTCCAAGAGGCCATGGGAACCAAGTTATCTTTCAGCACTGCTTTCCGCCCGCAGACCGGAGGTCAGACAAAACGAGTGAACTAGATACTCGACGACATGCTCCGGGCATGTGTCTTCACCTATGGAGCCAAGTTGGTAGATTGCCTCCCTTTTGACGAGCTCTCCTATAGCAATAGTTATTAGTCAAGCCTTCAGGTGGCACCATTCGAGGTGTTGTACAGACGCAAGTGTCACACACCTCTCAATTGGTCGGAACCGGAGAAGGGCTAGTCTTTGGACCAGATGTTCTCCGCGAAGCAGAAGAGCAAGTACTCAGAGAGCATGTGAAGACCACTGATACGTCCAAAATGCATCACTATTTTATATCTTAATTTATCCTTATTCATTGATATATTTCACGTTACGATGATGTTCTTATGTTGTTTTGGCCTATTTTACACAGTTTGCAACTTTCCGGTGCCGAAGCAGCAGACGCAGGATTCAGCAGTAAAAAGTGGACGCTGAGTTGCTGAAGAAGAATACCTCCAAATTACCTGAAAATTGACGGAGGGTATTTTCCAGATGGATCACGAAGGCACGCAAAAGGGCAACCAGAGGGGGGCCACAGGGTGTCCAGGCGCCCTGGGGGCGCCCCCCCCCCCCTGGTCGCGCCGGGGGGCGCCTGGAGCCCCTGGCCCACCTCCGGCTTCCCCCTTTTGCCTATATACTCCCCGTTATCCGAAAACCCTAAAAACGAGAGTTTTGACGGAGTTCCACCGCCGCTCCATGGCGGAAACCAACAGAGAAGAAAAAGTCATCTCCGGCGGGCAGATTTCGCCGAGGAAATCACCTCCCGGAAGGGGAGATCATCGCCATCGTCATCACCATCGTCACGGGCATCATCAAGATCATCATCAACATCATCCCCAACATCAGCACAATCTCCATCTTCATCCAAATCTCATCTTACAATTGCAACTTGTGTTGTAACCCGTACTACCTATCCTCTCTACTCCATCGGTGTTGATTACTACTTTGTGGTGAATGCTATTGAGTTTTGTTGGAGAAATATCATTATGTCCAGATTGTTTATCATACATTTATCTCCACTGATCATGATCTCTTTTATGTCTTGTGAGTAGTTACCTTAGTTCTTGAGGACATGGGAAAATTATTGTTGTTAGTAGTCATATGCTGTTGAAGTAATATGTGTTGTTTGATACTTAAGTTGTGTTGTCATTCTACTAGTGGTGTTGTGTGAGTCGAACACTCAACACTTCGCCTTATTAAGGACCTAGGGGAATACATTGTGTACAAAGAATGCTTACGGTGGGTTGCCGGAGTGACAGAAACCTGAACCCCAGTTCGCATGCTTTTGCACAAGGGAACGATGGATCATCGATCGTATTGCTATGGTTATGCTTTTGCCTTAAATACTATCTTGTATTTGCGGATGCTTGCAAGGTGTTTAATCATAAGAGTGCACTCATCTTAGTCTAGAGAGTGTACTAGCATAGATCCACCCACTCAACACTTATCAACACATAACATAGTACCGATACGGAATATGGCGAAAGCACATGACTACCTCTCCCGTGTGTCCTCAAGAACGCTTTAGCCTTTATAAGTTCAGTTGCTAGGCCTCTCCTTTGCTCAGAAAGGATTGGGCCACTTGTTACTCTCAGTGCCTTTTACTTTGCTTGCTTTTACTTTCCTGTTGCTTATATAAAAAAAACCCCTAAAAAGTTATCTTTCAGTGCTTGCAGTAATTTCTTGCTCAGAATCGCTTATCAATACCTTCTGCTCCTCGTTGGGTTCGACACTCTTACTTATCGAAAACGGTGCAATAGATCCTTACGGTTGTGGGTCATCAAGTACCGTTTTCTGGCGCCGTTGCCGGGGAGCGTAGCGCTATTGGTAAAGTGAAACTGGTAAGGAAGTTTTAATAATTCTGTTTTTATTTTTGCTGTTGCTGCTCTTTATCCTTATGGACAACCTTGCTATTGGATCGTTGCTTGTGGGAAGACGCCCCACACCTGTGGTGGTTGCTCCTCCCCTACTGAAATTGTGCCCTATAAAATACCAGCTGGTATTATCGATTATGTTTTGGCTAATCGTTATGCAGGAGACAGACATCCCGGCGAACACTTGCTATATCTGTCACAACTATGTTCATTATTTAAGCTTGCAGGTGTATCAAGGGAGTTTTTCATGAGGAAATTGTTCGCCGTATCACTTATAGATAAAGCTTCAGATTGGTATAAGCTTCTTGATAACTCGCACTTGCTTGATTGGCAAGAGCTTATGTCTCTCTTTTATACTAAGTTTTATCCTCTTCATGAAATTCATCGAGACAGGAATTATATCTATAACTTTAGGTCTCGTGACGGAGAAAGCATTGCTCAAGCTTGGGGGAGATTGAAGTCCCTAATGCTCAAATGTCCTATGCATGAGCTCCCCAAGGAAATTATACTTACAAATGTTTATGCCAGGCTTCCTCGTCAGGATAAGGAGATGCTGGATGCCTCCTCTAGTGGGGTATTTCAGATGAAGAGTGTTGAAGAAAGGTGGGATCTCATTGAAAGGATCCAGAGGAATACCGAAGATTGGGAAATCGATAAAGGTATTGAACCCGCTATAAATTATGAACATGATTATATTGAGAGCTATGTGAAAACTGATTACTTCAATACTTTTTGCTCTAAGATTGGTCTTGATTCCCATCTAATGATTGATTTCTGTAAGAATTTTGCCTCTCACGTTGATTCTTTTAAAAAGAAAAGAGACCAGCATCACGAACCTTTCAAAGAGCTACCTGTTGATATTCATGTTGCTGACCCTATTTTGCCTGCAGTTATATATGAAAAGCCTCCTTTTCCCGCAAGGATAAGGGAGCACTCTCTTGTGAAAGGCGTAATAAATAAAAGTGAGAGAAGAATTGATGAGCCTGAGGACCAGATCAAGGTCGATCCTCAAGTTGCATTGGTTAAAGACCTTGTTACTAATGATGTTTTGGATTCCAATGTAAATTTTTGTGCTGTTTCCACTAACCTAGTCACAACCAAGAATAAAGGCCCAATTTCAGGTACTCCAGTAGTATCTGTTAAAATAGGAGATCACAATTATTATGGGCTATGCGATTTGGGATCGAGTGCTAGTGCTATCCCCTATTCACTTTATGATGAGATCATCGGTGAGATTTCCCCTTGTGAACTTAAAGAAGTTGATGTTACCATTCATCTTGCAAACAGAACAACTATCTCTCCTGTCGGAATTGTGAGGGACGTTGAAGTCCTATGTGGAAAGGTAAAATACCGTACCGACTTTCTAGTACTTGGTTCAAAGAGGGACAATTTTTGTCCTATTATTTTTGGTAGACCTTTTCTTAGAACTTGTGGAGCTATAATAGATTGCAAGAAAGGTAAGGTTTCTGTTGAATTCAATGGTGAGCCATATGAATTTAATTTTTCTAAGTTCTCTAAGCAGCCTCGTGGTACCGATTTACCTAGTGATGATAAAATTATTGAAAGAATTGCTTCTATTGCTATTCCCCCTAATGATCCTTTGCAGCAATATATGGAGGACCACGAGAATGATTTGCATATGCAGGAAAGAAATGAACTAGATGAAATATTCTTGAGGCAACCTGCTATCCTGAAGCACAACCTTCCGGTTGAACCTTTGGGAATTTTATCAAAACCAAAAGAAGACCCGGTGTTCGATCTTAAACCTCTTCCCGATACGCTCAAGTATGCTTACTTAGATGAAAAGAAAGTATATCCTGTTATTATCAATTCTAACCTTTCAGGATATGAAGAAGAGCGACTATTGGAAGTACTTCGTAAACACCGAGGCGCAATTGGCTATACCCTTGATGACCTTAAGGGGATTAGTCCATCTATCTGTCAACATACTATCAACCTTGAGCCTGATGCTAAACCAGTTGTTGATCATCAACGACGATTGAACCCGAAGATGATGGATGTTGTAAGAACTGAGATTCTCAAGCTTCTAGCCGCAGGTATTATCTACCCTATAGCTGATAGTAAGTGGGTAAGCCCGGTACATTGTGTTCCTAAGAAAGGAGGTACAACTGTGGTTCCTAATGATAAGAATGAACTAATACCTCAGAGAACTATTATTGGATATAGAATGTGTATTGATTACAGGAAGCTGAACAAGGCAACTAGGAAGGATCACTACCCGCTGCCGTTCATCGACCAAATGCTTGAAAGGTTATCCAAAAACACCCACTTTTGTTACCTCGATGGCTATTCTGGCTTCTCTCAAATTCATGTTAACACTGCTGATCAAGAGAAGACCACTTTTACTTGTCCCTTTGGTATCTATGCTTACAGGCGTATGCCTTTTGGTTTATGTAATGCCCAACTACTTTTCAAAGGTGTATGTCTGCTATCTTTCATGGTTTCTGTGAGGAGATTATGGAAGTCTTCATGGACGATTTCTCCGGCTATGGAACTTCCTTTGACCATTGTCTCCACAACCTTAATAAAGTTTTGCAGATATGTGAGGAGACAAATTTGGTACTCAACTGGGAGAAGTTCCACTTCATGGTTAACGAAGGAATTGTTCTTGGTCACAAGATTTCCGAAAGGGGAATTGAAGTGGACAAGGCCAAGATCGAAGCAATTGAGAGTATGCCCTATCCAAGGGACATCAAAGGTATTCGCAGTTTTCTTGGTCATGCTGGTTTCTACAAAAGATTTATTAAAAACTTTTCTAAGACTTCGAGGCCCCTCACTAATCTTCTCCAGAAGGACATTCCTTTTGTATTTGATGAGGATTGTAAGGAAGCTTTTGAAGTCCTTAAGAAAGCTTTAATAACCGCTCCTATAGTACAACCGCCTGACTGGAATTTACCTTTTGAGATTATGTGTGATGCTAGTGATTTTGCTATTGGAGCTGTTTTAGGACAAAGAGTTGATAAGAAAATGAATGTTATACATTATGCTAGTAAAACCCTTGATAGTGCTCAAAGGAATTATGCTACTACTGAGAAGGAATTCTTAGCTGTAGTATTTGCTTGTGATAAGTTTAGGCAGTATATTGTTGATTCCAAAGTTATTATTCATACTGATCATGCTGCCATTAAGTACCTTATGACAAAGAAGGATGCCAAGCCAAGGCTTATCAGATGGGTACTCCTTCTTCAAGAATTTGATTTGCAGATTGTTGATAGGAAAGGAGAAGACAATCCGGTGGCGGACAATCTTTCAAGGATGGAAGATATACCGCATGATCCCATCCCAGTCAACGACAGTTTTCCAGATGAGCAACTTGCCGTTGTAAAAGTACAATCTCTTTCCGATCCTTGGTTTGCAGATTATGCTAATTTTATTGTTGCAAAGTATTTGCCTCCAGGTTTAACATTTCAGCAAAGGAAGAAGTTCTTTCATGATTTGAGGCACTAATTTTGGGATGACCCACATCTTTTGAAAGAAAGCCCCGACGGGATCGTGAGAAGGTGCATACCGGAACATGAGCAGAAGGACATTCTCAGACAGTGTCATGATAGTCCCTATGGAGGACATCATGCTGGTGAGACGACTGCACATAAGGTTCTTCAATCAGGTTTTTATTGGCCTACTCTCTTTAAGGATGCTAGAAATTATGTTTTAGCCTATGATAAATGTCAGAGAGTTGGTAACATTAGTAGAAGGAATGAGATGCCTATGAATTACTCACTAGTGATTGAACCTTTTGATTGCTGGGGTTTTGATTTTATGGGTCCTTTTCCTTCTTCGCACAAGTACACTCACATTTTAGTAGCTGTTGATTATGTGACCAAGTGGGTTGAAGCAATCCCCACTGAAAGTGCTGATCACAAGACATCTTTGAAAATGCTTAAAGATGTAATTTTTCCTAGGTTTGGTGTACCTAGGTATCTCATGACTGATGGAGGATCACACTTCACGCATGGAGCTTTTAGGAAAGCTTTAGCCAAATACGATGTCAATCATAGAATTGCTTCACCATATCATCCTCAAACTAGTGGGCAAGTTGAGCTCACCAATAGAGAGATTAAGTTGATCTTGCGGAAGACAGTAAACAGAAATAGAAAGGACTGGTCAAATAACTTAGGAGATGCTTTGTGGGCATATAGAACTGCTTACAAAAACCCCATGGGCATGTCCCCCTATAAGATGGTGTATGGCAAGGCTTGCCATTTGCCATTGGAGTTAGAGCACAAAGCTTTCTGGGCTGTTAGAGAGCTTAATGCTGACCCA
The DNA here is from genome assembly GCA_902687465.1 of Secale cereale. Classification (NCBI taxonomy): domain Eukaryota; kingdom Viridiplantae; phylum Streptophyta; class Magnoliopsida; order Poales; family Poaceae; genus Secale; species Secale cereale. The sequence continues at coordinate 248,320,442 of LR738713.1, forward strand.
AAATTAGCTGGTGAGAAGTGTCTCATGAACTTGACTTCTCTAGATGAATGGAGAAGTGAAGCTTACGAGAGCGCTAAAATGTTCAAGGAAAAGGTAAAGAAGTGGCATGATAGGAGGATTCTGAAACGTGAATTTAATGTTGGTGATAAAGTTTTGTTGTTTAGATCCCGTTTCAGGTTTTCTCCAGGCAAATTCTTTCCAGGTGGGAAGGGCCATTTCATATTGAAGAAGTCTATCGGTCTGGTGCAATTAAGATTAACAATTTTGAAGGCACCAAACCTCAAGTTGTGAATGGGCAAAGACTTAAGCATTACATAGCAGGAGATCCTGTCAATGTTGATGTGAATATGATATACACAACAACTCATGAAGAACATGTTGCAGCCCTGTTTCAGACGCCAGCAGAAGCAGAATAAATAAAAGGTATGTACTACGGTAAGGAAACATCGCAAACCGCCATAAAAGTTCTATATTACGAGTTTTTGCAAAATTAGTAAAATTATAAGCCTAAGTGGAGCCGGAGACGAGCTCCAGGGGGTCCAGGCGCCCCCCTGGCGCGCCCTACCTCCTGGCCGCACCGGGAGGCCGCCTGGACACCCGGGAGTCCGTCTCCGACCCCGTTTTAGCCTGTTACCTTCCTTTCTGTGCATAAAGTTTTGCTATATATTTGCCCGGATTGTTCCGGCAACGTATCTTGCGATTTCGTGTGTTTTCTTTTTGATCTGTTTCTGCCAGGGAATCTTTCAGCTGAATCTAGGTGCCATGGCTTCTCCAAGTTCCCCCAAGGACAAGTTCGTCGTCAATGTCATCAACCCTTACCTCGCTGAGGTGAAGAAGCACCCTCAGGTTGTTCGGATGGAGGACGGTGTCCTCCATCAAGAAGATCTGAAGGGACATATCAAGGAGGGGAGCATCCAGGCCAGGCTAGAAGAAGTGGAGCAAGAAGTCTTCAAGTACAAGAAGATGATCGAGCGTGGTGATGAAGCTAACTTTGACATCATCAACGAGCTGAAGACCTACTTCCTGAAGGAGATGAAGGAGATGTGGAAAAGCATCACCGCATCAGAAGAAAGAATTGAAGAGCTCCAAGGGCAAATTTATGATCTACATCACCAGAACTGTGAGTATGAACTAAGGTTTATGCGCATGGGTATGGCTGCTGCATGCAGGATTCAGGAGACAAACTTCTCATATGAGACTGGAGAACCCCTTCCATGGAAGCGCTTCGCCGAGGACTACGTGATCAACACCAACAAGAATGAGGAGTGAAATATCCTTGGGTAACGACATTCCCTTGGCTTGTTCCAAGCTTGGGGGAGTGCCCGATATCTTTATCTTTATCTTTTGTCTTTTAGAGTCAAGTAGAGTCGTATCATGTCTAGGGAGGTTATTATATGAAATAGGTGTGTGCATTGAGGTCTATCACTCCTTCGGTGGAGAGATTGTATCCGTGAGTGTGGAGTCGTCTATGATGGAATATTAATGAGAAGTCTATTGGTTCCTTTGCTGCACTCGGTATTCTCTTCGCGCTATCGGCCTTATATGATAATTCTTATGGGGAGTATTGACCTTATATCAGGTATGGCTGTGAAAACTTTATTTAATCTTGGCAAACATAGCTTTGGTCATAACAACAAGCATGATTTTCTTAAAGTATCGACACAGCCAAAACCTTTATGTTATTATGCTTGAAGTGATATGCTGACAAGGAAGACAACTTGATGTGTTATGCTTACTTCAATGTTTATGCTTTATATTGCTTTGCATCTTAGTCATCATCAATTGTCTGTTCTCTCAAAACCTTTGCTAGCCTAACTCTGTACTAAGCGGAATTCTGCTTGTGCATCCATACCCTTAAACCAATACCTTCCATATGAGTCCACCATACCTTCCTATTCGTGGTATTCCACTACCACCTCCTAAAGTACAGAATTTATGTGTTATCCTTAAATGTTCAAAATCTTTTATTTTGTGCCTCTGTTTTAGCTCATGAGGAAGTAATAGTTAATTCATGGTCTTTTTGAGTTGGACAAGTTTCACCCCGGGAGTGCATGTCTAATCTGCAAACCCCTAATACGAGAAGGAACTGGCAAAGAGTGCGCCCGGCTCATTAAAAAAATATACAACAAACAAACCCTCCTTCACGCTTTGTTCATGAGAAATCAGAAAACTTTGGCAGTGATAAACAAAGGAGATTAAGAGGATGTGATCGTCCTCGTGCGGGAGCCGTTCCTCGAAACTTGTCCAGCTCGAGAAGTAATTGAGTTATCTATTAGCATTCGTTGACAAATCATGCACCTCTCAAAACTAGTTTTCATTCTGTTTGATTTAAGGATAGCACATGAGTTTTCCCTACTTCCCTAGAGCAGGGCCTATCTCTTAGTTTTAGGTTGAGTCAGTTATTCCTACTTCCTTTTATTTCTTAAAGAGAGCAGACATTTGATGTTGACAAGGATTCATTCATATAAAGTTGCATTAAGATTTGCCATATCATATCCTTGTTGACATTATCATTTGATAAGTAAGTTGTTTGTCAAGCCCAGCTAAGGCAAACATCTTCCTTTGTGTTAACACTTTCACTTCTTGCCTAATAACATGTTCTTTCAAAAGCTTTAATTAATCTCATCAAAACATAAGAGAAATAGCAAAAGTTAAAGCAATTTGTTGTTCTTTGACCAAAGGACATGTTTGCCATGATTTGATAAGTTTCCTTAGCCCTACTTCCGAATATAAGTGTTACCACTCTTTTATAAGGGCCTTATGAGTTGAAGATTGCTGTTGAGGATATTTGAGTTGGTGAAGAAACTGTGATGCTCCTTGTCCGTAATCTATTTATCGACACTTCACTCTCTAAACTTGTGGACAGGTTTACCGAGCTCAGTATTCGCTTGGGGACAAACGAGGTCTAAGCTTGGGGGTGTTGATACGTCCAAAATGCATCACTATTTTATATCGTAATTTATCCTTATTCATTGATATATTTCACGTTACGATGATGCTCTTATGTTGTTTTGGCCTATTTTACACAGTTTGCAACTTTTCGGTGCCGAAGCAGCGGACGCAGGATTCAGCAGTAAAAAGTGGACGCTAAGTTGCTGAAGAAGAATACCTCCAAATTACCTTAAAATCGACGGAGGGTATTTTCCAGACGGATCACGAAGGCACGCAAAAGGGCAACCAGAGGGGGGCCACAGGGTGTCCAGGCGCCCTGGGGGCGCGCCCCCCCTGGCCACGCCGGGGGGACGCCTGCAGCCCCTGGCCCACCTCCGGCTGCCCCCTTTTGCCTACATACTCCCCGTTATCCGAAAACCCTAAAAACGAGAGTTTTGACGGAGTTCCGCCGCCGCTCCGTGGCGGAAACCTACAGAGAAGAAACAGCCATCTCCGGCGGGCAGATTTCGCCGAGGAAATCACCTCCCGGAAGGGGAGATCATCGCCATCGTCATCACCATCATCACGGGTATCATCGAGATCATCATCAACATCATCCCCAACATCAACACCATCTCCGTCTTCATCCAAATCTCATCTTACAATTGCAACTTGTGTTGTAACCCGTACTACCTATCCTCTCTCCTCCATCGGTGTTGATTACTACTTTGTGGTGAATGCTATTGAGTTTTGTTGGAGAAATATCATTATGTACAGATTGTTTATCATCCATTTATCTCCACTAATCATGATCTCTTTTATGTCTTGTGAGTAGTTACCTTAGTTCTTGAGGACATGGGAAAATTCTTGTTGTTAGTAGTCATATGTTGTTGAAGTAATATGTGTTGTTTGATACTTAAGTTGTGTTGTCATTCTACTAGTGGTGTTGTGTGAGTCGAACACTCAACACTTCGCCTTATTAAGGACCTAGGGGAATACATTGTGTACAAAGAATGCTTACGGTGGGTTGCCGGAGTGACAGAAACCTGAACCCCAGTTCACACGCTTTTGCACAAGGGAACGATGGATCATCGATCGTATTGCTATGGTTATGCTTTTGCCTTAAATACTATCTTGTATTTGCGGATGCTTGCAAGGTGTTTAATCATAAGAGTGCACTCATCTTAGTCTAGAGAGTGTACTAGCATAGATCCACCCACTCAACACTTATCAACACATAACATAGTACCGATACGGAATACGGCGAAAGCACATGACTACCTCTCCCGTGTGTCCTCAAGAACACTTTAGCCTTTATAAGTTTAGTTGCTAGGCCTCTCCTTTGCTCAGAAAGGATTGGGCCACTTGTTACTCTCAGTGCCTTTTACTTTGCTTGCTTTTACTTTCCTGTTGCTTATATCAAGAAAACCCCTAAAAAGTTATCTTTCAGTGCTTGCAGTAATTTCTTGCTCAGAATCGCTTATCAATACCTTCTGCTCCTCGTTGGGTTCGACACTCTTACTTATCGAAAACGCTGCAATAGATCCCTTACGGTTGTGGGTCATCAACCACCAAGTCAAGACAGAAGAGCTATGCCGACACTCGGCACCGACAAGTGAACTTCCAAGTCGAAGACCATGTCTACCTGCGGGTAACTCCTCTTAAGGGGATGAATAGTTTCCACGTTAAGGGCAAGCTCGCACCAAGATTTATTGGCCCCTTCAAGATCATCGCACGATGACGAGAAGTGGCTTACCAGTTGGAATTACCACCTGAACTGTCTGATGTGCACAATGCATTCCACATGACACAACTCCGGAAGTGTCTCCAAGTTCCAAACAGGCCCGATCTCTACAAGGATGTTGATCACCAAGCCATTGACCTTCAGCCTGATTTGACCGACCGTGAGTGGCCCATCTACATTTTTGATGAAGTAGAATGACGTACACGAAGCTGCACCATCAAGTACTTCAAGGTCCAGCGGAGCAACCACACTGAAGCAGAAGCAACCTGGGAACGTGAAGACTACCTTAGATCTGAGTTTCCAGATTTCTTTAGAGCCTAGTTTAGGAATATTGGGGACAAGATTCTTGTAAGGGGGTAGATGTATCACACCCTGTATTTTGTCACATGTCAAATTGCATTAATCAAGCATGAAAATTTGGAACAGCAAAAACTTTTGCATCATTTGGCTTTTATTGAGTTGGTTTTCTCTCTGTGATTTTCAGGTGCTCTTTAAGGTCAACATAATTTCACCTTCTATACTTCATCTCCTTCCTCCAAACTTATGCCCAATGATCATACCATGTGTATAGAACAATATAGTATTTTCTTACAAAAATAATTTGGCCAAATAGTATTTTCTAAACTTAGTTTTCCAAAAACCCTGAATTGAGGTTTGCACTAGAAGTACTTGATTTGGGGTGTGAAAAATCTTTGAAAGAGTATATTTGGATCCTATTAGGTGTAGCACTCCCATAAACCACAAAAATATAATTTAAAAAGTTATTTTCCGATTTTATTTAAAGGCTTTTTCTTTAGGCTAGAAATGGTCTTTAATAGGTTAAAATGATTTAACTGTTTCAAGAATATTTCAGAAAATTTAGGGAAACTCATAGGACATACATTGTCCATGTATAAGAGTTTCAACACATGGTCATGTTCAAAATATAGGACAAATCCCTCAAAAACCCTTTCTGGATATTTGAAGCTTTTGAAATATCTACAAAGGAAATATTCTCTAGAAATTCCAGAGAAATTCTAGCAAGTCACATGTGCATAATATGATGACCTTGCAAAGTTTCAGCTCAATCCAAATAGTTTTGGTTCACAAAAGTGCCCCAAAACCAAATTTGAATAACTTTACATTGCGAACTTATTCCAAATGCCCCCAAACTTTGTGGAGATGCTCACAACATCAAATGATGAAACTACACCAAGTGGTGCATAAAGGGGAATGGTTTTGCATTACTAGGTCTTGGTAAATTCATTTCTGATGATTTGTAGGGTTTACAAAAGTTGCATTGGCCACTTTGCCCAAATGAGCTAAAAATTGGTGGAAGGCCCTAATTATATGTGCCATTTCACCATGTGGAGTCTCAAGCCAAATGGAATCCATTTTCTTGCCCTAACCAGCAACAAACACTTTTTGCCCTTTTTCTAAAATAACTGCCTTGACCTCTTCCACTAATCCAAATGGGCTAAACTTTTTACCACAGCACCACCAAGTCCTCCTCTACCTCTAGTAACAATTGCTGCATCTCAGCTCAATGATTGAGGGGTGTAACCACCTCATTTACCCCTCTGGACAGCCCTGCACCCCTCTTCCTCACCTCCCTCCTCACTCAAGTGGCCATCCATGGCATCCAAGGCACCACCCCTTTCTTTACTACCTCCCAGAGCTGTCAGACACTAGTGAGCATGCCCACAGAGCATAAAATATGCCATGGCATGCCAAACAAACGCTCTGGAGTGTGCTACGGTGCGCTCTAGCACTGTGGCCGCCCACAGCCAACCTCATCGGGGCTCCCCCTCAAGCCCGTCGATGCGCCTTGACGTCCACGACATGCCAAGGCCTTGTCCCCCTACTCCTTCTCCCTCCTCTTGCCCCAGCTCGCACGTGCGCCGGCCGCCCGATCGCACCAGTAAGCACGCTCGCACGGCTCCTCTGACCCATATCTGCTCTCTCTCTTCCTTCCCCCAACACTAGCTAGACCGACCTCATGAGTGCCGCAGACAAGCCGCGGCAAGCCCCCGTGACCCGTGGTGACCGCAAGAGGCTCGCCAGCGCACGCATCTTCGGTGGAACGTCGCCCGCTTATAAAGAGGCCACCCCGAGCCTCACCGTCTCCATCGCTTGCCTCCACACACTCCAGATCAGCCCCCTACACCTCCAGCTCATCTCGAGAAGCTCTCGAGCTCGGGATCAAGCTCGAGCTCCACCATGGTGGCTCGACGTCGACCGCTCGGTACAAGCTCTCCCCGCTGCTCCTGAGCCTCGCTCTGGAATCGCAGCAGCGCACTGACCCTTTCCTCTCTCTTTCCCCAGTCTTTTGCAGCCGGGAATAGACGGAACCACCGGCGCCGAGGTTTCTCCGCCGTGCCTCCTCATGCCCGACGAACCAGGCAGCTCCGGTGGCCACCACCACCACAACTCGAACTACGACATCCTCCTGAGTCCAACGGTGCCACCTGCTCGACCTGCCGTGCCCTGTAGCATCGTCGGTGAGCTCGTCGGCCGTCTGGACTCGGGGTTAGGGAAGATAGGCGGGCCCCGCCTGTCAGCCTCTCCTCTTTCTCGCCTCTCTCCCTCTGGCTGGCGCCTGGGCCCCGCTCGTCAGGTTCAAACCTGGCGCGCGGGCGCCGCTCGTCCCGCCCGGGCCGAATCGCCTCTGGGCCTGTGCACTGCGGCTATTCTGGCCGAGTTGCACAGTGGCCTTTTTCCTTTTTTTCTGATAATTTTCAAATAAATCCACGATATAAAATAATTGTCCAAATTAAATAATTCCAACTCCACAAATATTGTAATATTCTCACATATTTAATGGTGTATCTTTCATACATGTTCATCAAACTTTTATGTACTGTTCACATTTAAATTCAAATTCGAGCAAAAAAATCTCTGTTTGAAAATCCACTACTCTATCCCTCTAGATCCAAATCCAAAACTAAGAATTTTCCCCTTCTTAGTTTTCATCCTAGTATTTTACAAAATTTAGTTGACATTTTTCTGAGCACTTTGACTTTTCTGTTTTTATTATTACCTTATTTTCCCGTTGTTTCTTTTGCGACGAATAGATCCCGTGTTTGACGAAGTAGCTGGAGAAGAAGAAGGGGAAGGATTTGAAGACTTTGAAGACCAAGCCAACCAAGGCAATCCGCCCTTTGATCATGACACCCCTCTTGTTCATCGGTACCCTTTTTCTGATTGCTTGATGATGGAAAGTGACGGTGGTGAACTTGTTGTGAACCACCACATGATGCATACCCCCACTCATAACTCTACCTTGTGCTTGAATGCAATTTCAAAAGATTAGTTGTTGGTGCATAATGTTGCATGTATACCATGAACTCCTCGTTGTCGCATTCTTTCGAAAACCCCATCGGGTGCCCCTAATGCCCATGGGTGATGATTGAACTAAGGTCACCAGTTGAGGAAGAAGTGGTGTACCAAAGGAAGCTTTTTGGTGTGTGTGTGTAAAATGATGGATTAGATTTTTTTGTGATTACCGTCCAAACCAAACATATGCAACCACTCTACCCCTTTATGGGACGGGGCATTATTCATTACTTAGGTTGATACTAGCATGGTGCCCACTTTACTAGTGATGGGGTGACTTGAGGTCACTCTCGGGACGGGGTCGTTCTTAGATAGGCGGCCATGACTGTTTTTATAGGGCACCGGACACACCGTTGGTCCCTTCGTGTATGTATGGTAATGTGAAAAGGGTAGAGTCCCACAAACTTTTGCTTTTACACGATGGTCGTGCACCAACGAGTGGACCCTATGTTAGTGTAGTCTAGGTAAAGGTAATGATCGGGTGCTTCCCCGAGTACTTGAGGTACTATAGGATCGTGGATGACACGAAAGTATCCCGGATCTTGTGGGTAAAGTGCGCAACCTCTGCAGAGTGTCAAACTATTTTAATAGTCATGTCCACAGTCATGGACAATTGGGAGGTGCTACTTAAACTATGTCCAGAAATTTTACAAACTTGGTGCATATGTGTGTGGAAGAGAACTATTGAGTCAAGGCAGTGACTTGACATGTTCAATGAGCTAGCATTGATCCAAACTCTATTTATGTTGATATCTGTAACATGTTCTCATGGTTACCCAAGTTCATTGATGCATACCTTACAAGATGATAGAACATTTCAACTAGCTTGAAGCTAGGTTGTTTCCCTATTGTTACAACTTGCATTGTTACTTTGATCCAACACATGGGTTGCTTGCGAGTACATTCAAAGTACTCATTGGCTTGCCACTAGTTATTTAATTGTCCAGGCATGGAAGAACATCAATATGAAGAAGAGTTCTTTGGAGACGAACATGCGAACTAGGACACTTTCCCAGTTGGAATGCCTATACGGTTAAGGCGGATGGCATGGGTTCTACTTATCTACGAAGACTTCCGCTACTTAAATGTATTCGATGTTCAGCCCATGAGGCTTTATCTATGTATTACTCGACCATAATGGTCAATTTGTGTAAGACGGTATGTATAGATGTATGACTCTTGTTATTCAGCTTCAGTGTGTTCGGTGAGCATTGATCTCTGGGATCACTGTACGCGTGCATTCGGTGATCTTGACTTACGAGTCAGGGTCCCACATTGCTCCTCTACAGTGCTAGCCGCTCCTCTGCAGTGCTCCAGTGTAGAGCATGGCTATCATGTCTCTGCAGGACCGACGTGACGTCTTAGTTGACTTCACCAGATTCCACCCGGACAGGCTCCACCCGGACGGCTCAACCTAGAGGGCTCTACCCGGATGGATCCACATGGACAACTCCACCCGGATGGCTCCACCCGAACAGCTACACTCGGATGGCTTCAGCCAGCCAGGTTCAGCCGGCCAGGTTCAGCTGGCCAGGTTCAGGCATCCAAGTTTAGCCTGTCAGGTTCAGCCGGCCAGGTTCAGCCACCCAAGGGGGCACTACCCTGGCCATGTTTTGAAGCGGCATTTGCCGTCTTGGGCCTACCCGGGGGGTGATCCCCCCGACAGTAGCCTCTAAGCCTCCAGGCAACTTGGAAAAGTTGGGTGGAGGGTTTTAGCGGTCGTCGATGACAGCTGGTGTGGCTTGCTTCCAGTTGGGGCGTGCTAGAGCACCCACTTGGTGTAGCCTCCGAGCCACTGCGCGACTCAAAGAGTCGTGCGGAGGGTATCCGCGGGCGTTGATGTAGATGATGGCGTCGAGGATGCTGGTTGCGGGTTTGCAGCCTGCCCGACTTGCTTATAGTGGGGGCACACTAGCGGACCCATTCCGTGTAGCCTCCGGGCGACTCGAAGATTTGTGCAGAGGGTTTCCGCGGGCATTGATGTAGATGATGGCTTCGAGGATGTCGGTGGCTGCCATGCGAAATGCGTGATGTGTTCCGAGTAGGGGCGCACAAGAGCACCCACTGGGAGTAGCCTCCGAGTCTCCGAGCGACTCGAAGAGTCGGGCAGAGGGTCTTCCCGGTTGTAGTACAAGAGGTTGATGACGGCAGCGTCGAGGATGCCGGGCGTGGACGCAGAGTCCACCAGCTGGTGGATACGGGGCCCTGCCGTGCACGGATGCGGAGTTCGCTGGCTGATGGGTGTGGGGCCCTGCCGGGCGCGGACGTGGAGTCCGCTGGCTAATGGGCGTGGGGCCCTACCGGACGCAGACACGAAGGCCATCGGCTGATGAGCGCGGACACGGAATCCGCCGGCTAATGGGCGCGGGGCCCTGTCAGGCGTGGAAGCCGAGTCCACCAGCTGATGGGCGCGGGGCCCTGTCGGGCGCGAACACGGAGTCCGCCGGCTGGTTGTTTGCAATGGGGGCGCGCAAGCGCACCCACTGGGTGTAGCCTCTGGGCGACTCGATGAACCAGGCGGAGGGTTTATGCTGTTGTTGAAGCAGAGGTTGATGATGGCGACCGACTACGCGCTGCAGCCGGCGTGGCTTGCTTCCAGTCGGGGCGCGGTAGTGCACCCACTAGGTGTAGCCTCCGAGCCTCCGGGTGAGGAGGGGGGGCCATGGAGATGATCGTGCAAAAGACAGGGTTAGTCTACACAGATATATCAAATGTTTCCTTTTAGTAGTGCAAGTGTTATGCAGAGGGTGCCGACTCGGTTTCGTCTGAGCCCCCTTCAATCTTTTTCATGTCCCCTCTGCTCTTTGGCTTTTCCTCTTGCGAGCAAGGGATCCGGGAGCCGGTCTGTGGCTGATGTGAAGAGTGGTCGCAGAGTGGAGCGTACAGTACTCGGACTCTGGGAGAATATTCTATCGAGCAGATGCTCATAAAGGAAACGACCGGGTCGCCCAAGCCATTTTCTCTCGGACGTTTTTAGCATGGGATGACCTCCAGCTTTTGCTCTCGCTAGACGGACAGCCGGGTGGCGGTTTGTGTCTGAGAGTGAGCCTACGGTACTGCATGTGCTACTAAGCCGTCTACAAAAACGAATGTATCGGGCCGAGCGGCCAGCCCCAGGGCTGAGACTAGCTAGCATCTGGGTGAATAGTACTGTGAGTGTAAAACAAAGGAGGTGGTCCCCGAGGGTCACTCGGGGTTATCCATGTTTGCATGTGGTGCGAAAATATGCGTGTGAGGAGCTCACATTACTTTGACGTAGATGATGCAGAGGTTGTCGAAGACAGCCTGCTGGAGGCTTGCAGCCGGCGCGGCTTGGTGTTTGCATAGCGCGCCGGCACACCCACTTGGTGTAACCTTCGATCCTCCGAGAGCTCGAAGGGGCTCCACCCGGTTGGGCACGACTACCAAGGAGGAGGAGCGGGACATGGCCAGGCCGGCTTGGCATAACCCGCCAGTCATCGTGGCGGGCGAGACCGTCGGCGGCGCAGGGTCACTTGCGGGCGGGGGAAACTGACGACCACCTTTTTTGCACCCGACCACTTTTTATCTGCTTTCTTTTGTCTATTCTCTCTTCTTGGGGTAGCCGGCTGAAGTGGAGCAGCGGGAGCTAGCGCGGGCGGGGGTCCTGCTGGCGATGACCCGGCTGGGGTGCAAGTGTGATGCCGGTGCGCGTGAAGCTAGACGAACGGGAGAGCCGGCGCACGCAGACAGCAGCGACCGGCAGCATCAGGCAAGCCGGCACGCGCGGATGGCAGCGGCGGTTAGCCATTGAGCATGCAGGGCCAGAGTCGGAGCCGACGAACGACGGGCGACGAGCAGAGGCGGCGGGCGACTCAGAGCCAGGTGACGCAGCTGGAATTAGCCAGGCGCGGGGCGGCAGGAGCCGGACCTAGCACTGTGGGCAAAGACGGTAAAGCGGCGCGGGAGGAGCCCGGTGCTTTGGGTGGAGTTGACGCAGCAGGGCGGGGGTCGGACCACTGGAAGAGGAGGCAGAGCAGCTTGTTGACTTCCAAGTTCTGGGATTCTTTTTAGTCTGCCATGGGCACAAAGATTCGTTTCAGCACTGAGTTTCACCCTTAGACTAGTGGTCAAGTCGAAAGAGTGAACCAGATCCTTGAAGATATGCTAAGAGCTTGTGTCATCTCCTTCAGTATGAAATGGGAAGATTTCCTTCCATTTGCCGAATTCTCCTACAACAACAGCTTTCAAGCAAGTGCCGGCAAAGCTCCTTTAGAAATCCTCTATGGCAGAAAGTGTCGTACCACTCTCAACTGGTCCGAGACTGGTGAACGTCAGCTTCTTGGAAATGATTTGATCTCAGAAGCCAAAGAAATGTGCAAAGTCATACGTGAGAATATCAAAGCCGCTCAATCGCATCAAAAGAGCTACTATGACGGCAATCATCGTGACTTGGCTTTCGACATTGGAGACCATGTCTATCTCCGTGTTACTCCCATGAAGGGCACTCACAGGTTCGATATCAAGGGCAAGCTTGCTCCAAGATACGTGGGCCCTTTCAAGATTCTTGGCAAGAGAGGCGATCTAGCCTACCAACTCGAGCTTCCCTCCAACTTTGCAAATGTGCATGATGTGTTTCACGTGTCTCAACTCCGCAAGTGCTTCAAGACGCCTGAATGCACCATTCTGTTCGAAGAGATTGATCTTCAACAAGACTTGTCTTATTGTGAGCACCCCGTTGCTATTCTTGAAGAAACTGAGCGCAAGACCCGCAACAAGTCCATCAAATTCTTGAAAGTGAAGTGGTCACACCATACCGACCGAGAAGCTACGTGGGAACGAGAAGATCATCTCCGTTCCGAGTATCCTTCCTTCTTTCACTCCTAGATCTTGGGACGAGATCTTTTTGTAGTGGAGGAGAGTTTGTAACACTCCATATGTGATACTTTCCAATTATGGCAATAAAGAATTTATCATTTTGATCCTTGTCCTTATCCTTGGGGGTTCTTGTCATTTAAGCTTTATTTTTGTTTTGCATTGTCATTTTATTTTCTTATGCATCCATGCATTGCTTCATCATCATCATGGCATCATATTCATCTTAGCTTCTTTTCATTTGTCTTTGGTTCTGAGGTGAGTCACCTTGTTGATGTTGTGTGTTGTTGGCATCTAGACATGGCCTTGCTCAAACCCTAAGTCCCCCTCCTTCTTCTTCACCTCTTCTCCTTCCTCCTTTTCTCCCTTTCTTTAATTATTTTTGCAAGTGACTTAGCCTATTCCATTAATGTTCAACTCCTCCCCACTTCCAAGTTACACTGTCATGAGTCACCTTGCAAAGCTACACATCTGTTAGAATTATTTTGGTTGGGTTTTAAAATGGTTCAAGTTTGATTTATTTTCGAACTTGAATTATTTTATTTCCTCTAAAAATGCCCGAGGTAATTTTATAAAATAGTGTGCAATTCCAGGAGCTTGAGGATATTTTATATCCTCCAAACTCCTCACCTAGCCCCCTGTACTTTTATTTTTATGCAGCTCTTTATTTATTAAACAGAAAATGTATAAAATGGAAGAGCCAGCCAGCAGCAGTAGGTGGGCCTTCCTCCCCTCCTGCACCAGGCCCAGCAGCCCCTCCGCAGCAGGCCGCGGCCCAACCAGTGCCCATGCGAGCAGTCTTCGCACGCAGTCGCGTCGTTCCTTTTCCTCGCGCTAGGCCCGCACGTCATCCTCTCTCCCCCTCTGCTATGTCTTCCTCCGTCGCCCGTGTCCAGAGATAGTGCACACACACGCCGTCGCGCCATGATCACGGACGTCGAGGCCACGCGATCGGCCGCTCCTTTTAAACCCAAGCAACTGCAGCCCCTAGGGTTCCTCCTCCTCCCTCTTTTCCCCTCGCGCCGCCGCCTAAGGTAAGCAGGCACCCACGCGCACCTGCACCCGCACGCCATGGCCGACCCGAACGAGAGCCCATCTCCGGCATAGGAGTCGTCGCCGGCCTCCTCTCCGTCATCCATGAGCACCGCAGCGCCTCCCCGAGTCCGTTCTAAAGCAGATCCGAGCCCCAGGTCCCCAAGCCGGCGTCCACTTTGTCATCTTCTTCTTCCTTTGTTCGTGGATAGCAACCTCGCCGAGTTCAGAGCTCGTCTGCCTCATCTCTGGCGCGTCTCCGTCGTACTCTCCATGTCCTAGGGTAAGGAGGTACTTCCTACTCCTCCCTGCATCTTCTTCGCCGCCTGTGGATCTCTGTACGCGTCGCTGGAGCAGTGTCTTCTCCGTGCTCTCGGTGCCCCGACGTTTCTGAATTTTGTTGATCTCGCGCGCGTCAGTAGTTGCCGTAGGCCTCGTGCTTCGTCTGCTCTGGATCTGCCAGTTCGTGCACGTCGCCAGCGCTCGAGCGCAAGCTCATGCACCACCTGCACTGGCCTCCGTCTCCACCTGCACATCTGCACATTTCCGACCACCTACCTCGCCATGGCCGAGCCGAGCGCAAGATCATGCTCGAGCCTCTGCCCGTGAGCACCCACAGCAGCCCCGCCGCTCGATCCCGCACGCCCGCAGCCAGTCACCGTACTACCTCGCCCTGTCTTGCTCCCGCCAGCGCCGCCGCTGTCGTCACCGTCTTTGTGCTCGCAGAGAGGCCAAATCCTCTCCGGGTCAGCTCTTAAGGAGCCATGCCCCCTTTCTGTCAAGAACACACACATAGCCAAGTGGCTTGGTCCTTCGTCAGATAATAGAGAGGTCGTGCGTTCGAAACCCATCGGGGGCAGTGGGATTTTCCCCCCTATTTTTTGCTCCCTGTGAGGCTGACAGGTAGGCCCCACCTGCCAGCCTCACCACACTATACACCCTCACGCGCACACAGCCGCTGCCACCTCAGCGCCCATGACCCCACAGGTCAGTGGCTCCGGCTAGGATGGCCTGGGTCATTTTGACCTTTTGCGCCTGTTTTTCTTTTTCTGTTTTGTTTTCTTTTTCTTTTTCTGCATTAACTTTGCATAATTAATATCTGTTTAAATATGCATCTGATGAAAATGAGTTATGTATGAAAACTGCTTAGATTTTCATGTAGAATATTTATATGTTGTTTGTTGCCATGTTCGAAACATTTAAAATGCTGTTTGAAATATTTTGTGTTTTAAATGTGCTTAAACTTGTAAAAATCATAACTAAATATCTACAACTCCAAATTTAACAAACTTTATATGCATTAGGGGTGGAAAAATGTGTAGAATAATGTGGTGCTATTGTTTTACATGTTTAGCAACTTTAAAATATGAGTTTCACAGTTCAGTCCCAAATGCATTTAAATGAATATGGGAGTTTCTGGAAATTGTTGTTTGTTCTTTCCAGCCCATTTAAAAATGCTAGCATGTTGATGTAGTCCTAGTTGCACCCTTACCATGTTAATCAACTCTTTTAAACTTGTTGGGTGCTTGTTTAAATAATCTACATACCCTTGTGAACATGTTAGTTTTGTTCATTGCTTGTTTTCATGCATGTGTTGTGATCTTGTTTGCTATGATGCTTGTGCATTGTTTGTGTCCCTAAGAGATGCATCATGTCCTGCCATGTCCATATGCATCATATTCATGCAACATGTGTTTGAGTATTGCATGATGATTGATTGTGTTCCGGTGTTGCATTGTTGTGTTGGTTAGAGCCCGGTGACGATTCGGAGTTCGAGGTTCCTACCGAGGCTGAGTTTGAGGATCAAGGTTACGATCCCTCCGTGGAATCAACAGGCAAGATGACCATTTCCAGATATAACGACTATTCCAGTTTGTTAGCCCTCCTATTGTTGCCATGAAACTCTCTAAGCACCTTCCTAGCAAACCGTTGTTTGGCTAAGTATGCATCGCTCAGCCCCTCTTATAGCGTTGTTAGTTGCAGGTGAAGTTTTGAAGATTCTTGCCCCGTGATGAAGTTATTGTTGGGATATCACAATATATAATCTGTTAAACTAATTCACCTATATATCGGTAATGGGTGGAAGTCTAAGCCTCTTGCTTGGTGTTTTGTTCCACTCATGCCACCCTAGGAACCGATAAACTGGTATTTTGTTCCTTGCTTTTGCGTCCCTAACACGGTTGGGGTTTAAGGGCCCCCTTAATAATTCACTCTGTGTTAAAGCTTTTCCAGCAAGGCCCAACATTGGTTTTACATTTTCCTAATAACTAAAACTTGCATAGGGCGTTGCAAACCCGAGTTCTTAATTAACAACCTGGGCCAGTGCTCCTCATGAGTGTTGGTCAAAACCGGGGGTTCTGCGGGGCCACCATGGGGGAACCCGAGGTTTGGTATATACCTGTAGAATCACCCATTCGGACGTGACCTGAGATGAGATACGCGCCGCTACTATCAGGGTGTCGGCACGCCAGGAGGTCTTGCTGGATTAGTTTTACCTTTGTCGAAATATCTTGAGCACGGGATTCCGAGAATACTCGGGTCTTCCCACCTTGGAATTGCGACTCCGCAGATCATGAGCTTCCTATGGGATAAATTGGGACGCCCCTACAGGGTTTTGATCTTTCAAAAGCCGTGCCCGCGATTATGTGGCAGGTGGGAATTTGTTAATATCCGGTTGTAGATAACTTGACACCATGTTCATGAATACACTACCTGCGTGAGTAGCCGTGATGGTCTCTTTCCGAAGGGCTTCGGGAAGTGAACACGGTGGGGTTATGTTTGATCGTGAGTAGCTGGGATCACTTCTTGATCAACTTGGCAATCGTTGGCACTTGTTCTCTTCTCGCTCTAAACTCGTAAGCTAGTGCTTAGTGCTTCCTGCAAGCTTTGTTTACAGCCTTTTCCACACCGAAGGCTTTGGTAGTTTTGATATCCGTGAACAAGATTGCTGAGTCCTCTGTGGCTCACAGATTCAACAGACACCAGATGCAGGTACCGTTGAGAACTATACAGGAGATGGTTCAGTGTTTTACTAGGAGCTCGATGAAGAGCGTGGACGTTACTATGTGTCTTATCATGACGATCAGTAGTGGTGGTTCATACTAGGAGGATCCGGGCTTGTGTTATTTATGGTATCTTTTCGTTTGGATTTTCATCCGTAGTCAGACCCTGATGTTATTTGGATGATGTATGTTATTGTATTTCATTGTGTGACGTGGCGAGTGTAAGCCAACTATCATTTTACATTTTCATCCCTGAATTTTACATGAGTTGTGCAAAGATACCATACTTGAGATCATTCTAGTATGCGTTTATCTCCTTAAGTCGTGCCTCGACACGTGGGGGACATAGCGGCATACTGGGTATTACAAGTTGGTATTTAGAGCCTTCTCCCACCTAGGAGCCCCCTGATTGATCAAATCGTTGACGGTTGAGTCTAGGCACACACAAAAAAAATGTTTTGAGTCCTATATATATATATATATATATATATCGGAGAGTAGGATTTATGTTTACTCCTCATCACTTCATCGCTCCGGTGAGGACTCCTAACATTGTTCTATCTCCTGTACTCCCAAAAATTCACTTTTTAGGATCACGCGAGTATTGTTTGGATTGTTCCGATATCTTTGTGGCGAGAATATTGTTCTCGATGCCCCCTGTCATTTAGGGGTTGTGGCAGTGTCCCGGGGAGTTGAGCTCCGAGGTGTTGTCCTCACAAATGTATCGTAGCGGTTCTAGAATACTTAAGACGGCCGACATCGAAAACTCTTCTCTGCGGTTAGTGGTGAGATAACCCCGACGTCACCCAGTACTGGTGGGATAGTTCGGGAGTATTGCCACAGCAAGTATAGCGGATGCGTTTCGAAGGTCCGAGGTAAACAGTTTCTGAGGCTGACTGGTTATGTGTTGACGGATGGATACAGCTGGATGTAGGTTTAGAGTTGAGTGCGCGATGCTTCCCCTGTATCCCCAACACCAGATTGCATAACCGGAAACCTTCGGGAATTAATAGGTGGGTTCTTCAAGTATCTCGTAGGCATTCTTCTAATGGGTGCATGGTATGAGGTTTGGGGTTCAACATCGAGTGAAGAGGTTTCATGGGCGTTGTTCCAATTGGGAGTTGCATCTTAAAGGGTCCTTGCACTATAAGAAATATGTCAACTTATGACCTTCTGTTAGTGACCCTGGAAGAATTGGTCATTGATCTATGACCATTTCAGACCAATTGGTCAAAAGCTGTTCGGGGGGCTCCAAACCCTAAACTATAACGAACATTTTGGCCAGAAAGGTCATAATTTCCTTACACGAAATGGTCATAAAGCAGATAGCACTGGTCCGCTGCCTTATTTCTAGCTGATCATTACCAATATAGATGGTCATAACCTTGTAAATTGTGGTGGGTTGCTACGACTAGGCGCCACCTCATCAGCTTTGCCTATGTGTCATGTCCATGTGGCAGTTTTTGCCCTAGGTTGTGAAGCAACCTATATTTCTGCCATTCCCAAAATTCCCCAAAAAATCTCATAAATTCTTTGGGTCATATCTTCGTCAAATATGTAAAAAACCTTCCTTGCCTAGTTCAAAAATAATTCAAAAATATTCATTTTCCTATTCTGTTCAAAAAACACTTTGTGAAGGAAGTACCACTTTGGCATGTCCAAATGGTATCCATTTTCTACAGTGCTTTCCTATGCCCAAATAACTATCCTCCACCAAATACCAACTCAATCCATTCATTATTTTGAGCCCATCTTCAACATTCGTATTTATGTCCAGTGTGGTACTTTGCAAAGCAAGTACCACCTAGACTCCTCCTTTTGAGCTGAAAATTTGTGAAGACAGTCTTCTTAGTAACTGATCATCCTCAACCAAAACTCACGCCCATTAGCCATGAGCATTTCCCGTACCGCTAATCAAACACTTGGCTGCTAATTCATGTTCGAGCATCGATCGGTCTCATCGTGAGAATCTTATGTTGTAATTTTCTTCCTAGCACCTACCTGGGGAGTGCCCAACCCACTAGACATGCCTAGGCTGCCCAGAACACATGTCAACGCCAAAGTCACGCGGTGACCACGCGGCGGGCATGCGAGTTTACGCGCTCTAGAGTTGGGGCCCTCGACCACCGCCCAAACCTCGACGTATCGCCACCAAACCATGTATTTATGATTAAATAGGTACTTATGTAACTAGAAATAATTTTTAGAAAAAATAAATAGCAAACTATGAGGCAGCTGTAGTTCAAATTTGACCCGCTTCCAAGTGAATCGGCGGAAATTTGTCTTTTTCACGAGAGGTGGATCAAAACTTTTTACACCCAACAATTTTGTCAATTGTGCATTAAATATGTCCTAGTATTTTAGAAAATTGATTTGGTCCAATTTTGCAACAATTATTTGGGAGGTCCTTCACAAAAAAACCTCCATTTGGGCACTCGAAAAATGGAAAATTATTTTTTCGTCCAAAGAAAATGAAAACTTCCTTAGGCAATATTTTTTTCCATTCCAAGATGCACCCTTGTGCAACAATATGAGATCATTTGAACAAACTATGCCATGAATGTGGCCATAGGATTGATCAATTGGCTTGAAAGCCATGAATCTTCACGCATGATAGCTCATTTCTGAGAACACTTTTTTAAATTAATTGTCGTATTACAACTTTATTATTTTTCCTGGTGACTTGATCACATATAATGACACAATGCGAGGGTTTTCCAATTTTTTGATTTTTTTTTGAATTTTTTATGCCCGTTTCAAAATGCGGTCAAAACGGCGGGAATGACCGTTCCTAGCTAGTGGTTGAATCTTGGAATATTTTTGGTGTTTCTCTGATTAAATAGATACTTATGTACCTACAAATGATTTTTGGAAAAAATAAAAAGCAAACTACGAGGTAGCTACAGTTCAAATTTGACCCGCTTCCAACTGAATCGGCCGAAATTTGTCTTTTTCACCAGAGGTGGATCAAAACTTTTGACACCCAACCATTTGGTCAACTGTGCATTAAATTTGTCTTAGTATTTTAGAAAATTGATTTGGTCCAATTTTCCAACAAATTTTTGGGAGGTTCTTCACAAAAAACCTCCTTTTGGGCACTCGAAAAATGGAAAATGATTTTTTCGTCCAAAGAAAATGAAAACTTTCTTAGGCAATATTGTTTGCCATTCCAAGATGCACCCTTGTGCACAATATGAGATCATTTGAACAAACTATGCCATGAATGTGGCCATAGGATTGATCATTTGGCTTGAAAGCCATGAATCTTCACGCATGATAGCTCATTTCTGAGAACACTTTTTAAAAAGAATTGTCGTATTACAAGTTTATTATTTTTCCTGGTAACTTGGTCATATATAATGACACAATGCGAAGGTTTTTCAATTTTTTAATTTTTTTAATTTTTTATGCCCGTTTCAAAATGCGGTCAAAACGGCGGGAATGACCGTTCCTAGCTAGTGTTTGAATCTTAGAATTTTTTTGGTGTTTCTCTGATTAAATAGATACTTATGTACCTACAAATAATTTTTGGAAAAAATAAAAAGCAAACTACAAGGTTGCTACAGTTCAAATTTGACCCGCTTTCAACTGAATCGGCCGAAATTTGTCTTTTTCACCAGAGGTGGATCAAAACTTTTGACACCCAACCATTTGGTGAATTGTGCATTAAATATGTCCTAGAATTTTAGAAAATTGATTTGGTCCAATTTTGCAACAAATATATGGTAGGTTCTTCACAAAAAATACTCGTTTGGGGCACTCGGAAAATGATTAAAAATAGCCACAAAGATTAGAAATGCATACAAATTGGTGCTCGCCCATAAAATGTGGTCTAACTTGAGTGAAAATTTGTGTGATGCCCTTTTGCAAAATATTTTTGATAACTGCTTCACGAAATAGCTCTATCTTTAGTACTTGGAAATTATTTTAAATCAGAGATTCTTGGACGAATCAGAACACTTCCCACGGATCGATGACATGGCGCCCATCCATCCATCCATTAGAATGTGCGTCCCACATCCATCCATCCATCTATCTACGGTAAAAAGAAAAAGAAATACCCCCCACCCTCCCGCAGCCCAAACCCTAGATCGTCCCTCCCATAGCTCCTCTCACCCGCCGCCTCCTTCCTTTCTTTCTCACCCGAGCCAATCCCCTCCCTCGTCTCCCACATCGCCGCC
>LR738713.1:248341540-248382184 GCA_902687465.1 Secale cereale
CTAGCTCGTCCCTCCCAACATCTCCTCTCGATCCCATCCCACGAAAAAACCTCCAACAGCTCAGCTCTCGATCCAGATCCCCCTTGCAGCCGCACCTCTCCCTCTTCACCACCCAACTCTCCCCTCGTTGTCACCTCCCTCTCCACCCACCTCACCCCTCGCCGCCGGTCTGCCACATCCGACAACGTCGAGGCCAGTGCACGCTGGATCCAGCACCGTTCTGGCCCCTCCATCAGCAACTCGAATAGGGGGCGGCGGCGCCATGGCTTCCCCCAACCCCATGGCGTGGGCCTGAGCCACCTGCTGGCCTCGGCTTGGTCTCGGACAAGCAGCCGCGCGGGATGATGCTGATGGCGCTGCGTCCGCGGCCCTCGACCATCCCGCCGACGCTGCGGCCCGCGGAGGCGGCTGCCCGCGAGGTGCTGCTGCGACTACACCCAACGGAGGAGGCGGAGCGGCGCCGGCACAGGGTCCAGATGGAGGCGGGGTCCTTCTTCCTGCGTCAAGGTAGCCACTATCTCGCCCATCTTCTCCCCATCTCTTCCATTCCCTTCGCTAACGCGTTTGGTTTCCAAGGGAGTAGCTCGTGCGCCGGGGCATGTGTTTGTCTTCGTCGTGGGCATGCTCCCGCTAGTGCTGGATTTGGGATGTGGGGGGAGAGCAGAGAGGGAGAGGCCACCTTCGTCGTGCTCACGGGCCTCGTCTTCAAGGAAGGTACTTCAATAGCTTTCTCTACTTATGACTGAACTATCGAACTGAGAGTGGTTCGTTTTAGATTGACAATACTAAATGTGTGACCTGATTTCATCGATAGCAGATATCTTGGTAGTGTTCACTGGATGCATTCTGATTGATTAGTTCATAGGCCGAATGCTTGCACTGAGTGACTGAAAATAGTTCAATTTTGTACAAATGCGCTCCCACAGGTCACTGATGGCTTGTTAAGCATGAAACTGGGATTTCTAATAAAGTTTTCCATGAACATATATGATTGTGTTATATGAATTGATTGCATGCCCTCTTGGATTCTGTTTTTGGCTCCTGCATGTGTGCTGATGAATGCTTCAGTTAACCATTCACTAGTATATATATGTACATAAATATGTGTGTGCATCTTGTAATCAATGAGAACAAGTGCAGCTATGTACTGACTATATTACAGTTTAATTATATTAAGCTCGTGAGGTGATGACGATGAACAAGGATACGTACTTAAGTGTATGTATTACATGGTCCATACTAACTCATTGCAATTTTTGTTTGTTTGGTATACATTTATCAATCTCGCTGCTAAAATAAAAATGTTGGGTGCTTTCGTTGCTTGTATGTTCACTTACATGAGAGCCAACTATCTGCAAGGTTGTTAGCCGGTCTAATGATGTGTGCTCATCTAATTGCAGGGACTTGCTAAGCAATCTTATGCGAGGAACAATACCGGTGTCGTTCGGAAGCCGAACTCACCTGCCGCAAAACGGCAGCAGTGCCATGAAGCAGGTCTATTTCTTGTTCTCTACTCTGCTTTGAACTGAACTTATTTCAGTTAGCAACTGTATACTAAATTTGAGAGTATGGGTGCTTGCTTGTGAATTGTGATGTTGTTCCCATCACATTAGATTAGGTCAATTACATCCACAAGTATAGTAGATTCTGTCCAAGTGCTCTTCATCTTGTGTGTCATCTGCAAGGCAATCAAGTTAACTAGATGTTGTTCTTTTCATGTTCTGCTTCATACATACATGCATATGTGATTAACCTAAAGGAGATACTATATATGCACTAAATCTGAAAAGGAAATCTGAAAATTGTACTATGCTTGCTAAGACCAGGTTCCTGTTCTTTTTGGTATTACTTTATCTTTTTTGACAATCTAACTAGATGATTGTTTCCAGCCTTTGAACTCCTAGGAGATTTTAACACAAATTGTAACAGATACTGCCCTGCTAAAGGAGGTTGAGGATGAGGGGCACACCTAGCCGTCGGCCCTACTCTGCTTGAGGAGGAGGGGCATGAGAAGCCTTCTCCTCTGCCCCTAGTGTGACCAAGAGGTCCTGCTGGAGATCAAGCACGGCCATGACGACCCACCGCAGCAGGTAGCATCCCCATCTCCCTCCCCCTCCTTTTTTTCTTACTAATGCCGCTAAATTAAGGAATATTAGATGCAAATCCTGGTTATGTCAAGGATTTCAAGAGGGATTTGTATGAATAAGTCCAACTTTTTATTTAGTTTCTAGTGTGGATATGTAATGTGACTTACAATTCCTAGCTGTGCATACTGTAGACTGTTGACTGTAGTGTGGTACACTTCCTGGAGCATAGTGATGCCTTACCAAGTAGCAATTACATGAAGAGAGTCCACAACACAAAAACTATGTGTAATGGATCCATGACTTACAATCTGTACATGAATACCATGTGTAATGACTTATTTTTTGCATAGTCTGAACATTTTTTTGCTGCTGTATTGTTTCTCACTCATGATTGATCTACTGCCAGGTGAAGGTTTTCAAATGTTGAAGGAGGAGGACAATAGGAACTTCTGTGATGTCTTGTCATCTATTTTTTCTTTGCTGTAGAATAGTTTTGCTTGGCACTTACTGGTTCCTTGGATGCAAAGATATGTACTGCTAGAATGAATGCATGTAAAGATATTTTCGGCTCCTATAATATTCCATGTTGCTTTGAAAATGTATTGGAACTGGGCTAGGCCCAAGATAGCTTGTAGTGTGATGTTTTGTAATGTCAATGGCATAATAAAAGAAGTTGGATTGGATCAATTATTTCGGCCCAGCCCAAGATATATTGAACAATTATTTCTGAGGGAAAAACTTGAGAGGCCCAGCAAAGAAATGGCCCAAAAAAATACGAGACCAAAAAAATCTGTCAAAAGGAATAGGCAAAGAAATTAAAAAGGCCGAATTACTGGGCCAAACCCATGTAGCTAGCGAAAATTAACAGAAAAAATATATATTAAAAAGGTTGAATTAATGGGCTCGGCCCATTTAAAGCACAGAAATGGACTGGGCTGATTCTTGTGCCACATCAGCTTGCCACGTTGGATTCCTACGTGGCGTGGGGAGGTTGCCAGTGACCAAAACAAGACAGTAGGCATATTTTGGTCATAAACGTCTATGACCTTCTCACAAAGAAGGTCGTTAATTTTAGTTTACGACCCTCAGCTTTTGACCATCTGTTTTTGGTCAAAAAAGGTCACAAATGAAAAACAATGACCTTTTAGTGACCAATAGTCAAGGTCACAAGTTGACATATTTCTTGTAGTGTTGGCTATGCTAATCCAGGGATTGCAACACCCTTTGTAACACGTTCCATGGGGCATTCAACACGAACATGTGGGACGGAGCTTCTATCATGTATTTGTTCCATCTGCACTATGTTGTTTTTATTTACCTTTTGTTCTCCCAAGTGGATTCTCGAGAAGATTGTTGTACCATTAAACTGTGGAATTCATTCGTTCATTTTGTTCGAATGTTCGTTGTGAAGACTAATGTTGCAAAATATCTAGCTGTTGATTAAGCTTATCTATTTTGCATCAATGGCTATCGGTTGTCATCATATTCAGGATGGCTCCTAAGAGGGTTCCCAACCCTAACCAAGAGGGCGAAGAAGAGCGTCCTCCTGAACGTCCTCCTTCCCCTCCTCCTCCAGCTGAGGCATGGAGAGCAATTATGCATGAGACCAACCAGAACACTCAGATGCTCATGCAAATGATGCAGAACTTTCAAGCCAACCAAGCTAATCAAGGCAATCATGGGAACGAAGGCCAAGGCAATCTATTCAATCAACCTCACTTTGCGACACTGAACCAATTCCTGGCAAACCAACCGAAGTCTTTCAGTTACTGTGTGGACCCGCTAGATGCTGAAGACTGGATCACAGACATCAAAAAGCACTTTGAATGCAGTAACGTGAGGCCTGAGGATTATGTCAAGTTTGCCACTTTCCAACTCAAATATCAAGCTGCTGATTGGTGGCAACAGAACAAAGATTCCAGAGGTGATCGTGAGATCTCGTGGACTAACTTCTGCAAAGATTTCCGCTCTCACCACCTTCCAACCAGTGTCATTGAAGGCATGCGTGAGCAATTCCGCAACCTAAAGCAAGGCACCATGTCCGTCTATCAATACAGTGTCAAGTTCCAGAATCTTGCCCGTTATGCGAAGCAAGACATCCCCGATGCCAAGAGCAAGCTTTATCAGTTCCGAGGTGGTCTGAAAGATGAACTCCAACTTGCTCTCACCTTGTTCGAGCCGGATGAATTTAACCAATCTGCAATATGGCTCTCAAGCAAGAGGCAGCTCAACTCAAGAGTGAAGCTTCCAAAAAGAGGATCAGAGATGTTGTTCACTCCTCCTCTTCCTCTCAAGTGGCTGCCAAGCAGCAGAAGTTCTGGCTACCGCCTCCTCTAGTACTCCGTCCTCCAAACAACAACAAGCACTCAGGTGGTCGTGGATTCTCCCACCCACCAAACCCAAGAAACCAGTCCAAGCCTCAGTTTCAAGCTTCAAGATCAAGTGGTCCTTATCATCGGCCTCTCTCAGAAGCTACTTGCAACAAGTGTTCTCAGAAGGGTCACTATGCCAACAAGTGTCCCAACCCAAGGCGCCTTCTGCCTCCTCCACCTGTCAGCACTCCTATTGTCAAGCACAATCCCAAGCTTGCAAGAGTGAACCTGATGAGTGCAGCCCAAGCAGAGAATTCTTCCGATGTGATAATTGGTAGTCTTCTGGTTAACTCTATTCCTGCAAAAGTCTTGTTTGATTTGGGTGCATCATGCTCTTTCATATCTCAACCTTTTGCATCGAAGCACAATGTTGACATTAAAAGTTTGCCAAGGGAATTATCAGTTGTATCTCCCGGAAAGATAATGCATTCTAGTGTGTTTGCTCCAGATATATCTATTTGTATGGGTGATTACAGTTTTCTGGTTTCTCCGGTTATTCTCAGCAATTCCGACATTGATCTTATTCTTGGGATGGATTGGCTCTCCAAGCATGATGCAAACTTTGATTGTGCAAATAAGGAAGTCAAACTTACTCATCCTGATGAAGACGTGATTATCTTTGCCTCTCGAGATAACACAATTAGGCTATTCTCTCTCAATGACAAGGGCGAGATTAATGCCATTTCTCATATTCCGGTGGTTAATGAATATGAGGATGTATTCCCTGAAGAGCTTCCAGGCATGCCTCCCCATCGTCAAGTTGAATTCTTCATTGAACTCGAGCCGGGTACTGAGCCAGCATGTCGACGTCTGTACAAGCTTTCTCCTGATGAGTTGAAGGAGCTGAACAAACAACTCGATGAGCAAGAACGTATGGGTCTAATCAAGCCTAGTACTTCTCCTTGGGGCTGTGGTGTTCTATTTGTCAAGAAGAAGGATGGCACGGAATGCCTTTGCGTTGATTATCGACC
Organism: Secale cereale; assembly: GCA_902687465.1. Classification (NCBI taxonomy): domain Eukaryota; kingdom Viridiplantae; phylum Streptophyta; class Magnoliopsida; order Poales; family Poaceae; genus Secale; species Secale cereale. The sequence goes on from LR738713.1 coordinate 248,346,971, forward strand.
ATTGAACAAGAAGACAATAAAGAATAAGTACCCGCTCCCCAATATCAATGAATTGTTCGAGCAGCTCAAAGGAGCAAAAGTGTTCTCAAAGCTCGATCTCCGGATGGGTTACCATCAGATTCGTATCCGTGAAGAGGATATTCCTAAGATCGCATTCAGAACAAGTTTTGGCTCTTATGAATACACGGTCATGTCTTTCAGCCTTGCAAATGCTCCACCCACTTTCTCTCAGATGATGCACTTCATATTCAACCCCTACACCAATGAATTTGTTCTCGTCTATCTGGATGACATCTTGGTATTCTCCAAGAATGAAGAAGACCATGCCAAGCACCTCCGTTTGGTCCTTGACAAGCTCCGTGAACACAAGTTCTATGCGAAGTTCTCCAAATGTGAATTCTGGCTGGATAAAGTCCTCTATCTTGGCCATATTATCTCTGCCGAGGGCATTTCTGTGAACCCCGAGAAGGTTGAAGCTATTGTTAACTGGGAACCCCCGCAGAATGTCAAGCAACTCCGAAGCTTCCTTGGTCTCGCTAGCTATTGCAGACGGTTCATTGAGAACTTCTCCAAGATTGCCAAGCCTCTTTCCAACCTATTGCAGAAGAATGTCAAGTACTCCTAGAATCCTGATTGTGATGTGGCATTGAAAACACTCAAAGAGAAGCTCATTTCTGCTCTGGTTCTTACTCCTCCGGATGAGTCCAAGCCTTATGAAGTCTTTTGTGATGCTTCATTGCAAGGTCTTCGTGGTGTTCTCATGCAAGACAAGAAGATTGTGGCATACACTTCACCTCAGCTGAAACCAAATGAGAAGAATTACCCCACACTTGATCCCGAGCTAGCAGCAGTTGTACATGCCTTGATCACATGGAGACACCTTTTGTTGGGCAAAAAAGTGGACATCTTCACCGATCACAAGAGCTTGATGTACATCTTCACACAGCAAAACCTTAACCTTCGCCAGACTCGTTGGGTTGAGATGATTCAAGAGTATGATCCAAGCATTGAGTATACTCCTGGCAAGGCCAATGTCATTGTAGATGCCTTGAGCAGAAAGGCGTATTGCAACAGTCTCCTCCTTAAACCGTTCCAGCCTGAACTTTGTGAATCATTCAGGAAGCTCAACCTCCAAGTTGTTCCGCAAGGTTTTCTTGCAAACCTTCAAGTTGCTCCTACCTTGGATGATCAAATCCGTGAAGCCCAACTTAGTGATGCTATGGTGCAGAAAGTGAAACATGGTAGTGCTAAGGGTACCCCCAAGTACAAGTGCTATCGCATTAATGAGAAAGACACCTTGTTCTTTGACGATAGGATTGTGGTTCCTAAGGGTGATCTCAGGAAGCTCATAATGAACGAAGCACATGACTCCCTCCTCTCGATTCATCCCAGAAGTTCTAAGATGTACCAAGACCTCAAGCAATCATATTGGTGGACTCGCATGAAAAAGGAGATTGCCCAATTTGTGAATGAATGTGATGTCTGCAGAACAGTGAAGGCAGAGCATCAACGTCTAGCCGGACTCCTTCAACCCCTACCTATTCCCGAGTGGAAATTCGATCACATTGAGATGGATTTCGTCACTGGGTTTCCCAAGTCAAAGAAGGGAAATGATGCTATCCTTGTGGTGATTGACAAGCTAACTAAAGTAGCTCATTTTCTTCCCATCAAAGAATCCATCAACGCAGCTCAGCTAGCAGAGTTGTACACCTCCAGAATTGTTTCTTTGCATGGCATTCCTCAAGTGATCTCCTCTGATCGTGGAAGCTTGTTCCCTTCCAAGTTCTAGGAAAATTTTCAGTCCGCCATGGGCACAAACATTCGTTTCAGCACTGCGTTTCACCCTTAGACTAGTGGTCAAGTCGAAAGAGTGAACCAGATCCTTGAAGATATGCTAAGAGCTTGTGTCATCTCCTTCGGTATGAAATGGGAAGATTTCCTTCCATTTGCCGAATTCTCCTACAACAACAGCTTCCAAGCAAGTGCCGACAAAACTCCTTTTGAAATCCTCTATGGCAGAAAGTGTCGTACCCCTCTCAACAGGTCCGAGACTGGTGAACTTCAGCTTCTTGGAAATGATTTGATCTCAGAAGCCGAAGCAATGTGCAAAGTCATACGTGAGAATCTCAAAGCCGCTCAATCGCGTCAAAAGAGCTACTATGACGGAAGCATCGTGACTTGGCTTTCGACATTGGAGAACATGTCTATCTTCGTGTTTCTCCCATGAAGGGCACTCAGAGATTCGGTATCAAGGGCAAGCTTGCTCCAAGATACATGAGCCCTTTCAAGATTCTTGGAAAGAGAGGCAATCTAGCCTACCAACTCGAGCTTCCCTCCAACTATGCAAATGTGCATGATGTGTTTCACGTGTCTCAACTCCGCAAGTGCTTCAAGATGCCTGAACGCACCATTCCGTTCGAAGAGATTGATCTTCAACAAGACTTGTCTTATCGTGAGCACCCCATTGCTATTCTTGAAAAAACTGAGCGCAAGACCTGGAGCAAGTCCATCAAATTCTTGAAAGTGAAGTGGTCACACCATACCGACCGAGAAGATACGTGGGAACGAGAAGGTCATCTCCGTTCCGAGTATCCTGCCTTCTTTCAGTCCTAGATCTCGGGACGAGGTATTTTTGTAGTATAGGAGAGTTTGTAACACCCCATATGTGGTACTTTCCAATTATGGCAATAAAGCATTTATCATTTTGATCCTTCTCCTTATACTTGGGGGTTCTTGTCATTTAAGCTTTATTTTTGTTTTGCATTGTCATTTTATTTTCTTATGCATCCATGCATTGCTTCATCATCATCATGGCATCATATTCATCTTAGCTTCTTTTCACTTGTCGTTGGTTGTGAGGTGAGTCACCTTGTTGATGTTGTGTGTTGTTGGTGTCTAGCCATGGCCTTGCTCAAACCCTAAGACCCCCTCCTTCTGCACCTCTTCTCCTTCCTCCTTTTCTTCCTTTCTTTAATTATTTTTGCAAGTGACTTAGCCTATTCCATTAGTGTCCAACTCCTCCCCACTTCCAAGTTCCACTGTCATGAGTCACCTTGCAAAGCTACACATGTTTTAGAATTATTTTGGTTGGGTTTTAAAATGGTTCAAGTTTGATTTATTTTCAAACTTCAATTATTTTACTTCCTCTAAAAATGCCTAGGGTAATTTTATAAAATAGTGTGCAATTCCAGGAGCTTGTGGATATTTTTATATTCTCCAAACTCCTCACCTAGCCCCCTGTACTTTTCTTTTTATGCAACTGTTTATTTATTAAACAAAAAATGTATAAAATGGAAGAGCAAGCCAGCAGCAGTAGCTGGGCCTTCCTCCCCTCCTGCACCAAGCCCAGCAGCCCCTGCACAGCAGGCCGCAGCCCAACCAGCGCCCACGCGAGCAGCCGTCGCGCGCAGTCGCGACGATCCTTTTCCTCGCGCTAGGCCCGTACGTCAGCCTCTCTCCCCCTCTGCTCCGTCTTCCTCCGTCGCCCGTGTCCAGGGATAGTGCACGCCCACGCCGTCGCGCCGTGATCACGGACGTCGCGGCCACACGATCGGCTGCTCCTTTTAATCCCAAGCAGCTGGAGCCCCTAGGGTTCCTCATCCTTCCTCTTTACCCCTCGCGCCGTCGCCTAAGGTAAGCAGGCACCCACGCACACCCGCACTCGCATGAGCTCATCTCCGGCGTAGGAGTCGTCGCCGACCTCCTCTCCGTCGTCCACGAGAACCGCAGTGCCTCTCCAAGTTCGTTCTGAACCAGATCCGAGCTTCAGGTCACCAAGCCGGTGGCCACTTCATCATATTCTTCTTCCTCTATTCGCGGACAGCGACCTCGCCAAGTTTAGAGCTCGTCCGCCTCATCTCCGGCGCGTCCCTATCGTCATCTCCATGTCCCAGGGTAAGGAGGTACTCCCTACTCCTCCCTGCATCTTCTTCACCGCATGTGGATCTCTGTACGCGTCGCTGGAGCAGTGTCTTCTCCGTGCTCTCGGTGCCCCGACGTTTCTGAATTTTGTTGCTGTTGCGCGCGTCAGTAGTTGCCGTAGGCCTCATGCTTCATCCGCTCTGGATCTGCCAGTTCGCGCACATCACCAGCGCCCGAGCGCAAGCTCGTGCACAAACTGCGCTAGCCTCCGTCTCCACCTGCACGACCGCACGTTTCCGACAATCTGCCTCGCCATGGCCGAGCCGAGCGCAAGCTCATGCTCGAGCCTCTGCCCGCGCAGACACCGCAGCACCCCCGCCGCTCGATCCCGCACACCCGCGGCCAGTCGCCGCACTGCCTCGCCCTGGCTTGCTCCCGGCAGCGCCGCCGCTGTCGTCGTCGTCTCTGTGCTCGCAGAGAGGCCAAATCCTCTCCGGGTCAGCTCTTAAGGAGCCATGCCCCCTTTCTGTCAAAAACACACGCACAAGCTAGTGGCTTGGTCCTTCGTCAGATAACAGAGAGGTCGTGGGTTTGAAACCCATCGGGGGCAGTGGGATTTTCCCCCCTATTTTTGCTCCCTGTGAGGCTTATAGGCAGGCCCCACCTGCCAGCCTCACCCCACTGTGCACCCTCACGCGCACACAGCCGCCGCCACCTCAGCGCCCCTGACCCCACAGGTCAGTGGCTGCGGCTAGGATGGCCTGGGTCATTTTGACCTTTTGCACTTGTGTTTCTTTTTATGTTTTTTTCTTTTTCTGCATTAACTTTGCATAATTAATATCTGTTTAAATTTGCATCTGATGAAAATGAGTTATATATGAAAACTGCTTAGATTTTCATGTAGAATATTTATATGTTGTTTGTTGCCATGTTCAAAACATTTAAAATGTTGTTTGAATTACTTTGTGTTTTAAATGTACTTAAACTTGTAAAAATCATAACTAAATATCTACAACTCCAAATTTAACAAACTTTATATGCATTTGGGCTGGAAAATGTGTAGAATAATGTGGTGTTGTTGTTTTGAATGTTTATCAACTTTAAAATATGAGTTTCTCAGTTCTGTCCCAAATGCATTTAAATGAATATGGCAGTTTCTGGAAATTGTTGTTTGTTCTTTCCAGCCCATTTAAAAATGCTAGCATGTTGATGTAGTCCTAGTTGCACCCTTGCCATGTTAATCAACTCTTTTAAACTTGTTGGGTGCTTGTTTAAATAATCTACATAACCTTGTGAAAATGCTAGTTTTGTTCTTTGCTTGTTTTCATGCATGTGTTGTGATCTTGTTTGCTATGATGCTTGTGCATTCTTTGTGTCCCTAAGAGATGCATCATGTCCTGCCATGTGCATTTGCATCATATTCATGCATCATGTGTTTGAGCATTGCATGATGATTGATTGATTGTTCCGGTGTTGCATTGTTGTGTTGGTTAGAGCCCGGTGACGATCGGAGTTCGAGGTTCCTACCGAGGCTGAGTTTGAGGAGCAAGGTTACGGTCCCTCCGTGGAATCATCAGGCAAGATGACCATTCCCAGATATCACTACAATCTTTGCCTATGCTAGATGGCTCGCTCTTTAGATTTTGCCTCGATGCCTATTCCTGTTTGTCAGCCCTCCTATTGTTGCAATGAAACTCTCTAACCACCTTCCTAGCAAACTGTTGTTTGGCTAAGTACGCATCGCTCAGCCCCTCTTATAGCGTTGTTAGTTGCAGGTGAAGTTTTGAAGATTCTTGCCCCGTGATGAAGTTATTGTTGGGATATCACAATATATAATCTATTAAACTAATTCACCTATATATCGGCAATGGGTGGAAGGCTAAGCCTCTTGCTTGGTGTCTTGTTCCACTCATGCCACCCTAGGAACCGATAAACCGGTGTTATGTTCCTTGATTTTGCTTCCCTAACACGGTCGGGGTTTATGGGCCCCCCTTGATAATTTGCTCTGTGTTAAAGCTTTTCCAGCAAGGCCCAACATTGGTTTTACATTTGCCTAATAACTAAAACTTGCATTGGGCGTTACAAACCCCAGTTCTTAATTAACAACCCAGGCCAGTGCTCCTCATGAGTTTTGGTCCAAATCAGGGGTTCTGCGGGGCCACCACGGGGAAACCCGAGGTTTGGTATATACCTGTAGAATCACCCATCCAGACGTGGCCTGAGACGAGATACGCGTAGCTACTATCAGGGTGTCGGCACGCCGGGATGTCTTGCTAGATTAGTTTAACTTCGTCGAAATATCTTGAGCAGAGGATTCCGAGAATACTTGGGTCTTCCGACCTTGGAGTTGCGACTCCGCAGATCGTGAGCTTGTGATGGGCTAAGTTGGGACACCCCTGTAGGGTTTTGATCTTTCGAAAGCCGTGCCCGCAGTTATGTGGCAGATGGGAATTTGTTAATATCCGGTTGTAGATAACTTGACACCATGTTCATGAATACACTACCTGCGTGAGTAGCCGTGATGGTCTCTTTCCGAAGGGCTTCGGGAAGTGAACACGGTGGGGTTATGTTTGATTGTGAGTAGCTAGGATCACTTCTTGATCAACTTGGCGATCATTGGCACTTGTTCTCTTCTCGCTCTAAACTCGTAAGCTAGTGCTTAGTGCTTGCTGCAACCTTTGTTTACAACGTTTTCCACACCTAAGGCTTTGGTAGTTTTGATACCCGGGAACGGGATTGCTGAGTCCTCTGTGGCTCACAGATTCAACACACACCAGATGCAGGTACCGTTGAGAACTATACATGAGATGGTTCAGTGTTGTACTGGGAGTTCGATGAAGAGAGTGGACGTTACTATGTGTCTTATCCCGACGATCAGTAGTGGTTCTTACTAGGAGGATCTGGGCTTGTGTTATTTATGGTATCTTTTCGTTTGGATTTCGTCCGTAGTCAGACTCTGATGTTATTTGGATGATGTATGTTATTGTATTTCATTGTCTGACGTGGCAAGTGTAAGCCAACTATCATTTTACACTTTCATCCCTGAATTGTACATGAGTTGTGCAAAGATACCATACTTGAGATCATTCTAGTATGCGTTTATGTCCTTAAGTCGTGCCTCGACACATGGGGGACATAGCCGCATACTGGGCATTACATTCTAACAGTATAGATCAAGTTCATCAACACATGAATGAGGAAATGAAAGGTTGAGGTAATGAAAGGGTTGAGGAAATATAACCAGTAGGCTTGGTGAAGATAATGATTTGGTAGACCAGTTCCAATTGATGTGACAGTTGTATGCCTAGTTAGGGCGGCTAGATATTCAAAGCTGAGGACACACAGTCCCAGACACCCAGTCCTGGACACCTAGACCAGGACACTTAGTCCTCACCGTATTCCCCTTGAGCTAAGGTCACATTGACCTCGCCCAATCACTCTTGGTAAGTCTTCATAGGTGACTTCCAACCCTTCACAAACATGGTCCCCAGCGATCCACAATTCCTCTTGGATGCTTGAGGGAGTCCTGGATTAAGGGGTCCTCAGGTGGTCGGATCATTTACTATGGGTCAGACTGGTGGGCCGTGAAGATTATCGATGAAGACTATCACCCGTATCCGGATAGGACTCCCCGTGTGTAAAATAGCAAGGTTAGAGTCCGGGTGTAATACTTTCCTTCCTCTGCAAGGTGATCACGTACAACCCTGGGTCATTCCGGTGCATATATAAACCGGAGGGTTTAGTCCGTAGAGACAAGATATAACAATCTCATAGGCTAGACTTTTAGGGTTTAGCCATTATGATCTGGAGCTAGATCAACTCTTGTAATCATATTCATCAAGATCAATCAAGCACGAAGTAGGGTATTACCTCGATCGAGAGGGCCTGAACCTGGGTAAACATCGTGTCCCATGTCTCCTTTTACCATAGTTCAGGACCCCCTACCCGAGATCTGCTGGTTTTGACACCGACATTGGTGCTTTCATTGATAGTTCCACTATGTCATCGACGGAAGGATCAATGGCTTGCTTCATCACCAACGACGCCACCATCGAGGGAGCTTTTCTCCCCGGCCCGCTTGTTGGCTTCGTGCTTCACGCCAACACTGAAAGCCACCTCGAGCTGGTTGAGAGCTATGCCCCTGGTCACCAGATCAGGTTTGGAAGCTTAAACTACGTTGCTGACATCCATGGAGATTTGATGTTCAGCGGATTCACACCCATGGCAGCTGCTCCCTGCCACCATGATGAACATGACTTAGATTATTCATCAGACCCCGTACAGGGGGTAACACTTACACCAGCTCTAGCCTTAGATCCGGAGCAGGTCCCTTCATCCGAGGACAGGAAGATGAACCCTGCCACAGCGATCGTAAACTCATCGGCGCTTGAGCCACACACAGGTCCGGCCTTGAGCGGGACTTCCCACATCGGATCTCCGGACTCGTTTCCATCTACAAGTTTCGAACTCTCTAGATCTGCATCTTTTGGGCTCGATCGAGCGGCTGTTGCCGAACTCAGCCCTGCCAATATCCGAACACATGCCCAACACTCGCCTTTACACGAAGCGCTGGTCCTACTAAAATTTCTCTCTCTAAACGAGGATCCTTAGCCGAATTATGCCCAGTTCAACCTGGGGGCTTAGGAAAGGGGATTTCACTCCCCACCCACCATCCACTTGGTAACCACGGTCGAGGACTTAACAGACCTAGTAGATTACGCTTCTGAAGACATCGACGGGATGGACCACGATGCCGAAGCCGATCTAAGTACAAACCCGCCCGCTACCAGGGGGTGGATGGCTACTTCTACATACGATGTATACATGGTGGACACACCTCATGAAAATGAGGGCGACGGCGACACCAATCCATAGCAGGACAAGCTCGTCGATGAACCTCCCAAACGCCGGTGTCAACGATATCGATCCCGTAAAGGGAAAAGGAGCAACACTGTCACTGATGACAATGACGATCCGGAACAAGCCGATGACACCATGGAACCAACAATAGAGCAGGACGAACGGGAGGATGGTGAACATAGTCCAAACGAATCGCTGACCGGTCATAGCGACGCGGACGGCAGAAGTTATCGACCTTTCTCGGAAAAGGACATCAGTCTGGGAGACGAAGAATACATCGTCCCAGAAGAACCGCTCGAACAGAAGCGCTTCCAACAGCAGCTTATTGCTACCGCACGAAGCCTGAAGAAGCAGCAGATGCGGCTTAGAGCCGAACAGGATATGCTCAACGATAGATGGAATGATGTGCTAGACGCTGAAGAACTATATGCATCTAAAGGCCAAACAAAGAGCTATCCTAAGCGCAAACTGCTGCCCCAATTCGACGACGATGCCCCAGCGCCTATTCCGCCGAAGTATGATCAGGCCGATCAACCAGATCGACCACCCCGTGGACGGCACAAAGCGGCCAGTAACGCCGTACACAAGCCCGCACCTCCTCACCGTCAAGGCAAGAATACAGCGGCGCAGGCCCATAAGTACGACCTACGCCAGGACCTGAATAAAAAGGCTGGCCAGACTAGATCAATCTACAGACCAAGGGAACATAGACACATACGGGGCGGTGGCTATCAAGCCAAACTGACCGGTCACATCCCAGTTCGGACTCAACACCGGACACCAATACCATCTGATCTACGCCACGAAATCGCAAAATACAGGGGTGCCTCACACCCTCTGTGCTTCACCGATGAGGTGATGGATCATGAATTTCCAGAAGGGTTTAAACCCGTAAACATCAAGGCGTACGATGGAACAATAGATCCAACCGTATGGATACAAGACTTTATTCTTAACATACACATGTCTCAGGGAGATGACCTCCATGCCATAAAAACTTACCCCTCAAGCAGAAAGGACCAGCTCGGCACTGGCTAAATAGCCTCCTGGAGAATTCTATAGGAAGCCGGGAAGAACTTGAGGATGCTTTTTGGGCCAACTTTCAGGGGCCTTATGTCCGGCCATCGGATGTCGATGATCTAAGTCATATAATCCAGCAGCCCGGGGAGTCAGCCCGCAAGCTTTGGAATCGGTTCTTAACTAAAGAGAACCAGATTGTAGACTGTCCGGACACCGAAGCTTTAGCGGCATTCAAACACAGCGTCCGGGATGAATGGCTGGCTAGACAACTTGGCCAGGAGAAGCCAAGAACAATGGCATCCCTAACTACACTCATGACCCGCTTTTGCTCGAGTCCTTATGGACGGTGGCAGCGGTCTCAATTTGATATATCAGGACACTCTCCGCAAGATGGGGATCGACCCGTCAAGAATTAAGCCTAGCAGCACTACTTTTAGAGGATTGATTCCAGGCGTCAAAGCCCGTTGCACAGGGTCATTAACATTGGAAGTTGTATTCGGTTCCCCCGATAACTTCCAAAGCGAAGAGCTAATATTGGACATCGCTCCATTCCGCAGTGGTTATCATGCACTACTCGGAAGAACGGCCTTCGCCCACTTCAACGCACTCCCGCGTTATGCCTACCTCAAGCTCAAAATGCCAAGACCATGTGGCGTTATCATGGTTAATGGAAACATGGAGCGTTCCCTCCTCATGAAGGAAGAAACTACGACCCTAGCGGATGAAGTCAAGACTACAGATACGGCTAAACATGCCCGGTCCGCACTAGAATGCGGAAGCTTAGAGGAACCTGAGCTCGATTAGTAGTTGTGCCCCGGTCGACTGCCCCATAAGGTAGCAGCTTACGTACCTCACATACACAATTATGCCCTTAAAATACCTTGGGCGGTGATAGGGGCATACAACACTTCGTTATTCTAGTGTTCGGCTTGACCCTATTCGTACTCTCCCATATAACTTCTTTAGGTTTATTTAAAAACCAGCATTGTTTACGACCGAACAGTGTACTCTTTTCCTTGCTTCTTTTTTCTTTTTTACAGCGGCCATTACAACTCTCCTTCTCAAGGACAAATTACCATGGAGAAAAAGGCGCAGACGTGTAGCAGGGCCACTGGTTGAAATTCCTTTCCCATAGATTAGGGCTCTGCGTAAACCTTTTTACACTTTTATTGTTGGCATGTCAAATGCCAGAGGCTGTTATCGGTGTTATCTGTAACCCCACGGCTCGCCGTATTAAACGGGATATAAAAGAGGCGATTTGGTTCCAATTCGTTTGGGCTATTATTTATTTTCACCACCTATATTCTCTGCCCCCAAGACAGATCGCCGCGTATGCTCTAATACCTGGACTTCATACCAGGGGATGTATTCAGCCTGTCACGCCTACAAAAGTCTGAACACCTATAGGGAACTGTTCGGCGTCCCGAATATTGCATTATATGCATCGGCTCTGAATCATGTCTTTGGTCAATAGTTGGGTTGCCCAGATCCTGTGCTTGCTACCTTACGTTCCGCATTGTTCGGCTAAGGTAGTAAAGGGAGAACTACTACAATTGTACTTCTGGTTCGTTCGGTCAAGTACCTCAGTAGAGAAATCCGAAAACTGACTGTCATGATGAAGCGAGAGCTGGTCAAGTGATTGGGTGGCCTAGTGTTATACTATGATCGATTGTGATCCACTTTGTGTTATACGAGGGGCTGGTCTTCGCCCAGCTCCATCAAAAAGGCACTATATTTTGAAAAGCCTGGTACGCACCAAGGGCAAGTACTTAGCCCCACATGTCAAGCTCCTATGGCTAAGTGAAAGCCATAAAGCCTCATAGTTTGGTTGCCTCGTTCGCTATGCAAACACCTCCTATACGGACCAAGATGTTGGATAAAGAGTGTTACTGTGTTTTACCGAACACCCCTGTAATATTTACATGGGGGCTGAAGCGGACGACTAGAAACTTTCAGATTTACATAAACATACGCACAGGAGGAAAGAGTCGCTCATTAATATGAAAGCGCAAAATTTATATACATCGGCACATTGGCTTAGTCCTTCCAACCCGAATACAAATCACTCAAAGGCTATATCCTTTGAGCACTATCACTCTACAAGATGGGCTCCTTCTAGGACATCGTCAAAGTACCTTTCCGGCGTGCGATGGTCCTAGCCTTTTGCAGGGCCATCAGTGGCTATTTCCGCGGCCTTCATCTTCACGCAATGCACCTTCATGCGGGCGAAGGCCATCCAAGCACCCTCTATGTAGGCCGAACGCTTGACAGCGTCGACCCGCGGACTCGCATTGACGAGCCTCTTCACCAATCTCAAGTAGCTATTCGGGATCGGATCAGCGGGCCATAGCCGGCCTATCAATTCCTTCATGGCCAAACTTTCCATGTTGTGCAGCTTGACCAACTGCTTCATCTGGTCGTTAAGGGGCACTGGATGGTTGGACGGAAGGAACTGCACCCAAAACAGCTTCTCCGTGATGTTCCCCTCTTGAGCTTGGAAGCATTGGGTAGCGTCGGCAATGCTCCTTTGGAGATCCGCAAACACGCCTGGAGAACTCCACAATCATGTCAGCTCAAGATACCTCCGACCTCCAAAGATGCTCTGCAAGAGAAAAACCATACCAGCTGCTATCTGACGCACTTGTTTAATCTCCTTCGGAGCACCGCGTGATGTCGTTCACGCATCCTTGGCAGCATTAACTGCCATAGCGAGTTCGGCCGATTGCTCCGAATTCGCCTTCTCCAAGCTGTCGCACTTGCCAATCACATCTTGGAGCTCGGCCTCGACATCAGTCACCCGCGCCTCGTGCTGTTGACGTAGGGACTTCTCGGTCTTCACGTCGGCAGCCGCTTTATCAGCGGCTACCTTACTTGCTTTGGCCTCCTCTTTGGCCGTGGCAAGTTTGCCCTTTAGAGCCTCAACCACAGCTGCGTAAGCTATTTCACAAGAAGTATATGACATGTATTAGCTCATGTTCAGACATATAGTGCGTCCAAATTCAGATTTCCTAAACCCGCATACCTTGTGCTTCGTCAAAACGCTTGTTGACGCGGTCGAGATCCTCATTGGCTAGTCGAAGATTTCCGATTTAGCTCGAAAACCTCTTTGTCATGGGCAGACACCGTAACTAGCGCAGCCTGCTCAAGCACCAAATTCACAGTTCAGTTCTGTCATTTGTTATAACATGGATGCTTTGTTTGATTCTGTTCAGAATCAAAAAAGCATCAGGGGCTACTGTGTGTGTGTGTATGTGTCTAAAACAGAATAAAAGTTCTCCTTATAGAACATTACATTGCATACCTCAAAGCCCGTTAATAGGCTGTTGAAGACTTCATTCAGTCCGCCTTTGACGGACTGAATCTTCCCCATGACCGCACTCATCAGAGTGCGGTGTTCCTCCATGATGAAAGCACTTTGTTGTGATCCCTCCAGAGTGTCTGATGCCTCCGAATTGATAGTAGGCGCCGCAAGAGCAGTCACTCCCTCCCTCGTTATAGGGTGCTGGACTCTGGATTACGGAGCTATATGGGACTCCGAAGCAGTGTTCGGTGGGGCCCCGGATTGTTTGGGCCCCTCAACTTCGTTCTCCATGGGGATTTCTCCCCCTGGTCGATCGCGGCTGAGGGATTGACCTTGGCCGCTCTCTCATCTGCCCCACTCCCACCGGCTGGAACAGGTGGAGTTGGTAGGGAGGATACTCCGGTATCCCCTACGGTGGGCAATGAGCCCCGCGGAGGCGTACCGCTCTCTGTCTCTCTGGGCGCCAGGGAGTTCCCCGGGGACAATGAAGCCACAGGGATGTCGCGCGGAGGGCTATATAAAGGTAAAATACATGTCAGATGCCAAAAGAAAGAAAATCTTTCGAACATAGGCAGTTCTGAATTCTTACAATTCGGTTGGAGGCTTGATCCTGGGCTAAACTCAATAACTGTGTTCGGACGATGAGTCCAAACTGACAGGAAGTGTTAGCTTCTTCCTGGGCGCGGTCGTGCCTGTATCAGCAGGGGCTGCTCTTTTCCTCCCCTTAGCTAGGACGAGGGAGTCTTCTTGTTCCTCCTCCTCCTCTTCTTCTTCTTCGAGAGAGTTGGGAGCATGTTTCCTCAGACCTTGTGTCCGTAGGGCCAGCGGGGCGGGGATCGCTCTTGACCTCCTTGCCCTCCTCCTTGCCCTTCTTCTTGGCCTTCTTCTCCGGCCCTTGAAGCTGGAGAGGCGCTTTAAGGGCCGGGGCCCCTCCGGATTGAACTCCCATAGATAGGAGCCCCGGTGTTGGCAAGGGAGGACGAGATGGGCAAGCATTACCTAGACCACGTTGGTAAGCTGGGTGCCCTTGGAGATCATATCGGAGATGCGTTTTTGGAGGGCAAGCACCTCCGTCTGGGATCCCCAATTCGGACCCTCATCAGTCCAGGATGTTAGCCTCTTCGGGGGTCCGGATCCGAATGCAGGAGCGGCCGCCCACTTGGTATCGCGGGGCTCTGTGATATAAAACCACTCCCGCTACCATATCTTGTTCGTCTCCACAAATGCCCCCTTTGGCTAGGTAGCATTGGGGTGTTTGCTTATCATAGCACCTTTGCACATAGCATGCTGCACGTCGACCACCTTCGGCTTCAGATTGAAGGTTTTGAGCCAGAGGCCGAAGTGTGGGGGGATTTGGAGGAATACTTCACACACCGCTATAAAAGTGGATATGTGAAGAGTTGAATTTGGGGCTAGATCATGGAAATCTAACCAGTAGAAAAATAGAAGGCCCCGTACAAAGGGGTTAAGGGGAAATCCTAACCCCCAAATGAAGTGCGAGAGGAATACAACCCTCTCACCCGCCTTAAGCACGGGAATCACTTGGTCCTTTTCGAGGACCCGATGTGCCACATCATCGGCTAGATACCCCGTGCTCCGGAGGCTCTTCACGGTCTTCTCCGTGATCGAACATGCCTCCCACTTGCCATTGGAGGATGTGTTGCTCTAATGACAAGTCTTAGTTTCTCTCGGAGCAGCCAACCAACTAGTGGTTGTAGGGGCCCGCTATTTATAGCCTAGGAAGCAGCCCGAGATGATAAGACATAAATGCCCTTCAATGATATGACCGTTAGGTGGATAGGATATTTTGGGACAGCTGGCGCATAGCACAGCAACGATCGGAAATTTGAGCTCTCAAATTCCTCAGGGCTATCATGTTACTCACTTGTAGGCAATCCGCACTGGCGAATTCCTAACTCCTCTGTCAAAACAAATTCCTCGGAGAACAGAAGAACTTTGTCTCTTTCACTAAAGAAATTGACTGGACTGTATAAGATTTCCAATGGGTTCACTCGAAAGGATTGGTAGTGTAGGCTTTGAGATGAGCATCACTTGGAAATATGTTTCCTTAGTTTTACCTCAAACCCCTTTAACAGTACGGTGTTTCCTATGACTCAAGAAAGAGAAAAAGAAACTACGAAAACAAAAGTCTGCGCGCTTCACAATCCTCGCATGATTATCCAAGTCTTTAAGGTCACACCAATTTCCTCATTTTCAAAGTCTTCAAGAGAACCAAAGTCTTCAATTGAAGACATACATTTTAGGGGCCGACTTTCTTCGTAAATATCAAATTCCTCATAGACTTATAGTACCTGTGTACACTCACAAACACATTAGTCCCTTCACATATAAGTCTTCAATACACCAAAATCACTAAGGGGCACTAGATGCACTTACAATCTCCCCCTTTTTTTTGATTGATGACACATAGGTTACGTTTTCAACGGGGTTAAACATATGAAGTGTAACAACTGATATTGAGGAATTTGATTACAAGATATAGAAGAACTCCCCTTGAAGATGTGCATGTTTGATGATTTTGCTTGAGTAGAAAATGCACATTGTAGAGTAATATCATGGATATCTCTCCCTATATCTTGTAATTCATACACGCATTTAACATATGATATGAAGAATTTGAAATGCATGATGAAATATGGTGTCTGACGAAAATCAGCATGCGTGCATTAAGGTACTGAGGAAATATGCATGCAGAAAGTAGTTCAAAAAGTGTCAGACCACCATTGGACTTAAGTTTACAACTCATCAGAGCAAACACCTCAGAAGAGCAAGAGTTGTAACTTAACAAAAGTATAGCCCATATAAGAGACCCGCTTGAAGACTAACACAAATTTCTCCCATTTGTCATCAAATGACCAAAAGGGACGAAAAATGAGGACTAATGCCCCTGAGGAATATCATCATGATGTATATGGAGGAGCACCAACATTGTTGGGGTCGTCCGTTGAGGTAGGGCCTACCGTAGTGTCATCCAATTCTTTAGCTTCACCCGTCACGCGCGATAAAGAAAATGAACTTGTGACCAGCTGAGGAACTTTGACCTTCTTGAATTTCTTCGAATGTGGCTGAGACCAGTCAAAGTCCTGTTGGAAGTCCATCTCATTGAGTTCTTCAGCTTCATCGTCACCAGACGGTACTGTAAAGCCACTTTATTTTGAGGACTTGGCCTCTTTCCTCGTCCAGCAGTGGTCTTCACTTTCAGCAAGGTTGGACCTGGTGAAGTTTATGGTGGAGCTAATAAGCTTGCAGAGGCTCCTGAAGCAATTGAGAGCCCTACGGTCCGTTGACACATCGCAATGTGCACGGGTGTTGAGGACTTTGCAGCAGCTCCTAAGGATTATGCAGCAACAGAGGGAGTAGTGGCAGCCCATGAGGAATTTGCCTGAGGAATGTGTCCTGAAGGCTTTGAGGAGCTTGGCCGTGAGGGCATTGCTGTTGAGGAACTTGGCTTGGCGGCTGATTTATTCAGCATAGCCTTCTTTGGCTTGCTGGCAGAGGCCTCAGCAGCAGTAGCAGCAGTAGTGTCTTCATTGAATTTCCGCACTGCTTCTCTAGCTGCCCTTTGAAGCTTAGCTTGGCGCTTGGCCCATTCCTTTGGAAATTCCTAACCACGTCTGACAATTGAGGGATCTGCAACTTGGCCTAGAACCAATGGAGGTCATGGTCATGGAGGATTTACTACGAATATCTTCATGTACTTGGGAGTAACATAGCGGTATTCCCTCCATTCTTTTGCCCATCTCCTCTCAATCCTTTGAATGTGCACTTTGCATTTATTCTTGTTCTCTTTGCCATGAGTTTCCTCATCGGAAGTGCAATACTCAGCATAAATATCTTTAGGGATTTCAGAAGCAGTATTTGTCTCGGGTCTCTTTCATCCCTTCTGCGGTCTCTTTCCTTCAGCCATTTTCCTCACTTGAGGATTTTGAACAATTGAAGTTTCTGAGGAAGTGTCTAACTTTTCTACGAGGAATGATGCAAATGAGTTAAGTTGATGAGAACCTAGAGATTCAGCAACAGAAATTTGTACCTACGAACAGAGTATAGGTGCGAAGAATTTGGAGAGGTCATATGCGTTCTCGGATTTCTTTCAAAAGAATCAAGTTTGAGGAATTTGACCACGGGAGTCTTGAAGAATTTCACTAAGCATTCTTGCTTTAGGTTTCAAAGTTGTATAGATTGGAAATCCACACAATGGAGGAATCATGATGAAAAACACAACTTAGAGAAGTAAATCAAGAACAGATTGACTTAGGTGTTTAAGTAGTGGGGAGTTGAGAATAAAACACCTTTTGAAGAAATTTGGGAAAACGTGTGAATCAAAGAAGGGCAGTAAAATTAGATTATAATTACCCTTGGTGAAGAACACGAGGAACTAGATGAAAGTTGAAGAAGCTCATCAGTCCATATCTCCCATGCCTGAGAGCTTGAGCATGAAGGAGGTTGAGTGGAGTAAATGAGGTAAGGAGAAGGGGAGGGGTTATTTATAGCCACTGTGAAAAACCACTTGTTCGAATAATGTGGACGAATGTGGCCCTGCCCTTTGCTATCCTAGCGACATGTTTTACACACGTTCTGAGGAGTGGAGATAGTGGAGATCATGGGAGAGTTGCATAATACATCGTGGGATGCGGAACGGTTTGAGCAGCAAAAGCCGAAATTTTGGATAAGAAAATATTATCGTTTCGTTCACAAATTCCTCAGTTGTGAAGGACACAATGAAGATTTTGAACGGGTTTCAAATAGAACACACATGAAGAATTTGTGAATAGACTGGATTGAGTTAAGCATAGAGGGGCAACGGGTCTGATCACATTCACTTAGAGGAAAAGCCCACTTGAAGAATTAGCAATAAGTGAATGATGTAGGACATAAAACTCAATACACACACACACACACAATATATATATATATATATATATATATATATATATATATATTCAACTTTGGTTGGTGGCATGACCCATCGTATAAAAATGATGATTTCAGACACCGCGTACAAATGTCGTAGGGCTTTGAGAATCAATTTCTTCATTAATTTATTCACACTTAGAGGGTTAGTCTTCATTGATTGAAGAAAAACGTTACTTCGTGTGTTGCACATCAAAGTCATCAATTTTGCATAAGTGTTAGGATGTGTGTCTTTTCAAAGAACATTTAAAGATTCTAAGATATTTACCTCACACCGCAACTTGCAAAATCTCTTTTCATCCAAAGGCTTAGTGAAGATATCTGCCAGTTGTTCTTCAATCTTCACATCGTAGATAGAGATGTCGCCCTTGAACACATGGTCATGAAGAAAATGATGACGGATCTGGATGTGCTTAGTCTTCGAGTGCTAAACTGGGTTGTGAGCAATCTTGATGGCACTCTCATTGTCACAATAGAGTGGAACATTCTTCATGTTGATGCCATAGTCCTTAAAGGGTTTGTTTCATCCACAGCATGAACCAGTAGCAATGTACTCAACTTTAGCGGTAGAGAGTGATACACAGTTCTGCTTCTTCGAGGACCAACATACTAAGGATCGTCTGAGGAAATGGCATGTGCATGATGTATACTTGTGATCCACTCGATCACCAGCATAGTCAGAGTTGGAATATCCAATGAGATCAAAATCAAAGCCCTTGGGATACCATAAACCAAGTGTTGGAGTGTGAGCTAGATATCAAAGAATATGCTTCACAGCGTTATGGTGTGATTCCTTCGGTGTAGCTTGAAATCGGGCACACATGCAAATACTTAGCATAATATCTAGCCTAGATGCACATATTCAATAAAGATCCAATCATGGAGCGGTATACCTTTTGATCGAAGTCTTTACCATTTTCATCAGTGCATAGATGGCCATTTGTGGGCATAGGAATTTTGACGCCTTTGCAATCTTGCATGCCGAATTTCCTCAGAACATCCTTGAGCTATTTCTCTTGAGATATGAAGATGACATTGCATTGTTGATGAATTTGAAGTCCTAAGAAGAATTTCAGTTCTCCCATCATGGAAAATTGATATTCTTCACGCATCATGTAGCCAAATTCGTCACTATAACATTCATCAGTACAACCAAAAATAATATCATCCACATAGATTTGACACACAAATAATTCATCGTCATATAATTAGGTGAAAATAGTTGGGTCAAATGAACTGGGTTTGAATCCTTTCCTCATGAGGAATTCCTTCAAAGTATCATACCACGCCCGAGGGGGCTGCTTGAGGCCATAGAGGTCCTTGTTGAGTTTGAAGACTTTGTCAGGATGTTTAGGATCTTCAAAACCTGGGGGTTGAGATCCATATACTTCTTCCTCAAGCTTACCATTGAGGAATGCACTTTTCACATCTAGTTGATATAATATGATATTATGATGGTTAGCATAAGCAAGTAATATGCGAATAGCTTCAAGTCTAGCAAAAGGTGCAAAAGTTTCATCGAAGCCAATTCCTTGAACCTGTGTGTAGCCTTGAGCTACGAGACGAGCCTTATTCCTCGCCACAAGGCAATTTGCATCTTGCTTGTTGCGATAGATCCACTTGGTGCCGATGATATTGTGCTTCCGAGGATCTAGTCGGTTGACGAGTTCCCACACATGGTTGAGATTGAATTGATGTAATTCCTCTTGCATAGCTTGAATCCACTCAGGTTCCAGAAATGCCTCATCTACTTTGGTGGCCTCTGTAATAGAGACAAAACCAAAGTGCCCACAAAAGTTAGATAATTGTGAAGCTCTTGAGTGTGTGAGTCTGGTGCATTGATGTCGTCGATGATTTTCTCGATCTGCACTTCTTTTGCCACTCGAGGATGAGCTGGTTGACGACTTTGATCTGGCTAAGCATTTTCTTCAGCAGCTATTTCTTCAGGAGCACCAATACGATTTTCTTCATGGTTTGGAATGACTTCTTCAGCAGATTCTTCAGTGGGGATGATATCCTCAGTAGCTTTAAACTTAATGGATTCCTCAGGAGGTATTTCACCTGTCACAGTAGGCATGTGCTCTCTTTGCGAGCCATTAGTTTCATCAAATCGAACATCTATAGTCTCAATAATCTTGTGAAGATGATTGATGAAGATTTTGTAGGTGTGTGAGTCCTTTCCGTAACCAAGCATGAAACCTTCATGTGCTTTCGGTGCAAATTTGGAACTGTGATGAGGATCTCTAACCGAGCATTTAGCACCAAAAACTTTGAGATAACTCACATTGGGTTTCTTGTCAGCGAGGAGTTCATATGAGGTTTTCTTGAGGAGTTTGTGGAGATATACCATGTTGATGATATGGCACGTAGTGTTGATAGCCTCAGGCCAGAAACGGAGAGACGTCTTGTATTCATCAAGCATAGTGCAAGCCATCTCAACTAGAGTCATGTTCTTGCGGTCCACGACACCATTCTGCTGAGGAGCGTAAGGGGTTGATAGTTCATGTGTAATACCAAGTTCATCAAGATAGTCATCAAGACCAGTGTTCTTGAACTCGGTCCCATTATCACTCCAGATATGCTTGATCTTCATAGCGATATTCGTTGAGTCTCTTGAGGAAAATCGCTTGAAGATTTCCTGCACTTCATGCTTAAATGTGATGATATGCACCCATGTATAACAAGAATAGTCATCAACAATGACAAAGCCATAAAGAGATGCTGCATTTGTGAATGTAGAGTAATGTGTAGGGCCGAAGAGGTCCATGTGAAGTAATTCAAAAGGACGAGTGGTAGTCATGATAGTCTTCGAGGGATGATTGGATTTGGTCATCTTTATAGCTTCGCAAGCCCTATAAAGATGATCTTTGAGGAATTTTTAGCACCCTTAATACCAAGGATATGCTTCTTCTTCACAAGTGTGTGCAAGTTCCTCATGCCATCATGACCGAGTCGTCGATGCCATACCATCCTCCTGAAGCTTTTGCGAGTAGACATGTGGGAGGCTATGGTCCCGTAGAGAAATCAACAATATATAGGTCTCCTCTCCTAAAGCCTTCGAAGACTTTGGATGTGTCAGATTCTGAGATTACAACACAGCTGTATTTGCCAAAGACAACAAGCATATCAAGATCACAAAGCATTGAGACAGACATGAGGTTGAATCCAAGAGACTCAACAAACATGACTTTGTCCATGTGTCGATCTTTTGAGATTGCAACCTTACCTAGAACCAATACCTTGCTTTTTTCCTTTGTTAGCGTAGGTGATATACTTCGAATGAGGTGGAGATAAAGAAGAGTATATCAATAGGTTCTTGTCACCGGTCATGTGATTTGTACATCCACTATCGAGGACCCACTCAGTGGCTTTGAGAGATTCATCCTGCATATGAATTAGTGCATCTTACAACTCATATGCTTCATAGTGAAGAATATGACATCAATTTCATCAGAATGAATTTCATCAATAAGAGCAATATATGAGGACGTGAGAAATGAATGAATCATTTCTTCATGATTAGCTTGCGTCCTTTCTAGTATTCTCAGGTCTCCAGCAAATTCTTCAGACGTTTAAGTTCGTCTGGAGACCTCACCCTACATAAGAGATTAGTTCTTTTTCTTCACCACCCACATCTGAAGGGGTGGGAAAGAGTTCATCATTCTGTGAGCACCAATTGAGAATGCTGACATTGAAGCTAGTGCATTTCGTTTCACAGGCGAGGGGTTAGAGTATGAATATGAGTAAGCAAAGAAATTTTTTAAGGATTATGAACATAATGATTTGAAGAATGATGCACATATTCATAAGCCTTATACTTTCCGTGCGAAACAGAAGCATTAGCACGATGATTGTCATATGAGGAATTTGATCCACTTGAGGAATTTGGTCCATATGAGGACTTGGATCCATATGAAGATTTTGATCAATATGAAGAATCTGATATGGGGTTCCTGTTCTTCACAGGTGGTGTCATGAGGACATTCACTTGAAGATTTTCATGGCGCCTTTTGGGAACCCAGATTTTCTTCATAGGGGGACCATCTGTGCAGTTAGTTCCAACATATCTAGCAAATACTTTGCCATTCTGATTTTTGAACAGTTTATAGTTGGAGTCAAATGACTCATCAGAAGAATGTGAAGATTCACAAGTAAAGCCAGATAATGTAGATGGATCTATTGGAGGTCCTTTTGCAGCAACCCACGAGGTTTTGGGATACTGCTCAGGTTTCCGAACATTGAGTTTCTTATCAAAGGCAATACCCTCTTTTCTAGGGTTCTTGTTCAAGATCTACTTTTTGAGCACATCGCAAAGAGTCTGGTGACCTTTGAGGCTTTTGTACATGCTTGTCACATACAATTCCTTCAACCCTGCATTTTCGTCAGTAGAATCGGTGGTTTCCTCAGTTGAGGAAATTGTCACCACAGAAATAGTAGAAGAATTTACAGCAATAGAAGCATTTGAACTTTCAGGTGAAGAATTAGTAGTGTCACATTCGATGCATTTCAGACATGGTGGAATGAATTCTTCCTGAGCGGAACTGATCTGTTGAGCAAGTAATGAATCGTTTTCCTTCTGAAGATCTTCATAACTCACCCTAAGCTTTTCAAGATCTTGCTATCTTTGAAGAAATTCAAAATAAAGTTTCTCATGATCGGTTACGAGCGTTTATGAAGACCCTGAAGGTTATCAAACTTTGACTATAGTCTCTGAATATTATCATTCAAAATTTTAGCTCGATCTAGTTCTTCACCCAACAGGTCATCGCTTTTGACTAGATGATTTTGAACCTTTTCCAAATCCTTTTGTTGTTTAATGGCAATATTAGCAAGTTTGGAATAGCTAGATTTGTGGTTTTCATCAGATTCATCTTCACTAGAATCAGAGGAGGGACGTTTGAGTACCTTGGATCCTTTTGCCATGAAGCAATAGGTGGGATTGTAGTCATCATTGTCTTCATCAGTAGTGTTGGGGAAGTCATTTTCCTTAGTGTCAAAGATGGACTTGCTTACGAATGCAGTAGCGAGAGCTAAGCTCGCCACACCAGAGTGTGACTCCTCATATTCCCCCTCTTCCTCATTTTCTTTGGATTCAGCCTCCGAGTCCATTTCCTTGCCAATGAATGCTCAAGCCTTTTTTGAACTGCTCTTCTTGTGGAAGGAAGACTTTGAAGATTTTGATTATGAGAACTTTGAAGATTTCGTCTTTTTCTTCGAGTCGTCTGAGCTATCTGTCGAATTTTGAGTTCCGGCAAAACCCTTAAGGTTCGAACTCTGGGGTGCGCACGAAGATCTCTCCTTCCACCCTAGCTCATCTACTCAACATCCCTAAGCCTAGCTCGTCAGATCCAATGAATAAGAGACACAAGATTTATACTGGTTCGGGCCACCGTTGTGGTGTAACACCCTAATCCAGTGTGGTGTGGTAGATTGCCTTGTAGGCAGAGGAAGAACTAGTACATGGATGAACTGCCTCCTGGGGAGAGGCCTTCTTGAGCTCGGGTGAGCTTGTAGTGTGTGGCCTTCTAGCTGATCAGCTAGACATGAAATCAACTCCGTCTCCCATGATCCCCCTACCCATGGTGGTGGCTAGTCCTATTTATAGTGGCCAGGGTCCTCTTCCCAAATATTGAGCGGGAAGGAATCCCACAACGGCCAAATTTGAAAGGGGGGTAGCTAGTACAAGCTATCCTGACAAAAGGTGGTCTTCGCTGCCAAAGGCTCTGGTGGTGACGCCGGCATGGGCTCCGCGATGACCTCTGTCATGCCGTCCTCCTGGTCTTGGTCTCGTTGCACCGATATGGAAACCTTTGCATGACGCCTCAGGACTCTTCGTCTGCACCTGCTCCTTTAGCACCGAAGGGAAAACTGGCACTCTGCGCCCGCTGGCACCCGCCTGGCCTCGGTGGTCACTGCTCACGTCACGAGGGCCTCGCGAGGTGCCCCTCGCCTTGATGTCTCCGATCCTCACGAGCCGTCCTGGCGAGGCCGCCCCAAGGGATGTCATGTGTCGTCCACCTCGCGAGGCCTGGACCCTAACGAGGGTCTTGAGTGATTGCTGAATGTGCTGGGCCGTATCGGCATGCCTTGTGAGCTACGCTCCGGGCCACAGGCAGGCAAGTCTGGGCACCCCCGTTCCCAGAACACCGACATTAGCCCCCGGGCCCAAGGATCGCTTGGGCTTGGCTTCGCGGCGAAGCCAAGGGCCAAGTGCGGAGCGCCGCGGGCCCCAAAGCCTGCGGTCCTAACATGCCGCGTGGCTCCACTACAGGCCCGCGCACGCCCCCTGTGGATGCTTGGAGACGAGGGTGACAACCTCCGGGTGCGCTATGATGCCTTGACTGCTGATCAACTTGAGGCAGCCCTTCGTCTTCTAGTTGGGGCGGACCTGGGGTATCCGCCTGCTTCCTTTATTCCCTTGTATCTCCGCCAAGACGGGGTAGCGGTGGCGGCCTCCATGCCTACCTTCGATGCGCGCGGGCTTGTGCCTCCAGCGGCTCCTGAAGCTCAAGTAGTGGACGCGCCGGTGGAGGTGTCTTCGAGGGATCCCAGTCGGGAAGATGGCTCGGAGGCCACTGTGGAGGGGACAGGAGAGTTCTCTTCCCCGCGCACGGCCGAACTCCTTTGCTCCCTGCCTGACGATGATGGCGACGATGACCACCCGGTGGAGGAGGTGCCTCCCCCGACCGGAGTTGTCACGAGATCCAAGCACATTCCCCCAAAGAAGCCGTCGGCAGGGGTCCCGATGAAGAGCCGGTCGGCGCTGATCGCCCGAGGAGGTACCCCAACCACTACATCGCCAAGCACCGCTCCTGTGCCGCCGGTCTTGGGGTCCAGCACTCCCACGACGCAGGTCGCGAGACTATTGGGCCCCATGGTCCTGAAGAGGTCCCAGGGCGTCGTCGTAGTGGATCGGTGGGTACCTTGGCCTGTCTTTGTCTTCTTTCTTGATTCCGTTGCTGATTCACGGTATCTTGCCACGTGCTTGTAGGTCTGCGCCGCCGAAGAAAGCGAAGGGGGAGGCGTCTGCGCTAGAGGCCCCGCAGCCCGGCTTGGCCTCATTCCCTCTGGCGCAGACGGACAATGGAGGAGCTTTAGCTTCCAGTGCAAGGGTGTCGACGCAAGGCCTAGAGGTCCTGCCTCAGGCGGATGTCACGATCCCAGCTCCGTCCACATGGGTTGCCATGGCTCAGGAGACCATGGCCGCGCCCCAGCCTCCTGCTGCGACCATGCCATCGGCTCGTGGCCCTCCTGCTTCGCCTGGCGCCTTGGAGGAGGCCTTCATAACACTGAAGCAGCTCTAGGATGACCTGTAGGGTGCTGATCATCGTCTGGTGGCCGGGCACCTGGAGCTGGTCTCCGGATGGCTAGGCTCCAACGTGTCTGTGCGAGGCTTCCACGGAGGACAAGCGGGCTGCTAACCAGGCTGCAGCTGCCCGCGAGGCAGCACAGCTAGACGCTTGGGCTGCCCAGGAGCGCTGCCAGTCAATGGAGGCCGAGCTAAGAGACCTACGTGGGAAGTGCAAGGCGGACGAGGAGAAGATGAAGGCTTGAGAAGATGTCGTGGTCAGTCGCGATGTCGAGCTGGAGCATTTGTCGAAGGAGTTGTCTGCAGAGCGCGAGCAACCGGAGGAGCTGAAGGGAGCGACAGAAACTAGGGAGGCCCAGCTGGAGGCCAAGGTGAAGGTCCTGGCTGAGGACCACGCGGCCTTCAAGTCCCTTGAGGTGAGGTCCCGTCTGGTTCTGAGGGCACTCTACGACAAGGGCTTGGAGAGGCCATTGGCGACGGACGATGAAGGCCTTGCCCAGCTGCTTCCTTTCCTTGTCCTGGCACTCAAGGATGTCATGCACGAGATCAACCCTCTAGCGAAGGAGGAAGGTCATGTACTTTCTTCTTCTGCCTTGACGCGCGTCCTCAGCTAGCTGCACCTTCGCGACCCCAACACTGATCGGGGCGCTGATCCAGCCTGTGAAGGCGGAGCACCACAAGGCCGCCGCTGAAGCTATGAAGGACCACATCGAGGCCCTGCTGAAGGAGTTCCTCATCGTCCACCCTTCCCCTCCTGCCGGTGGCACCGCCGATGCCGTGGACGAGACCGCTTCCCCAGGGCGTGGTGGCGCCGTCAGGGGGATGTCCCCTTGGGCAGCAGCGCCCAAGGCTGAGGGGAAGGCCTGCAGGTTGGTGATGGTGCTTCCCTTTTATCTTCATTCTCCTGCGACATGAGTAAGCCTCGTGGAGGCATAAAAACTTTCGTTTGATGTTGCGAAGGACAACTTGGATTGTAATAATTGCTAGATATTTGCCCTTCTTTTCTTGTTTATCGTTCTACGTCGGCAGGGCCCGACCCCGCGCATACCTCAGTCGTCGGCTGGCTTGTCCAGGTCACCGGGTCAAGACCAGGAGGTGAGGGGCTACGTGGCCAGTTAGGCTCCTGAGTCACAATGCTCAGGAGTCCCCCTTAACGTGCAAATGATACCCAGGCATGAAGCGCTAAGCAGGGCTTTGGTGTTCTGCGTCAGCAGGGCCCGGCCCACGTGTACCTCAGCCGCCGCTGGCCTTGAACGGAAACCAGGAAAAGAACAGGGAGTGAGGGGCTACGGGTCCAGTTAGGCCCTTGGGTCGCGATGCCCAAGGGTCCCCCTTGACGTGCGAACAACCCTCAGGGAAGTGAGTACTGGACTAAGGCCTTGATGATCTGTGTCGGCAGGGCCCGGCCCGCGTGTACCTCAGCTGCCACTGGCCTTGACCGGAAACCAGGACAAGACCAGGGAGGGAGGGGCTACGGGTAAAGTTAGGCCCTTGGGCCGTGATGCCCAAGGGTCCCCCTTGACGTACGAACAGACCCCATACATGCTCTCGTCGAGCTTGCGCTTGGGAGGGTTGCGTGTCGACCAGGCCCGGGGGACCTGGTGGGGCGTGCACCAGGCGTGACCTGAACGCAGCCCCCGTGCCCAGCCCCTGTCGCATTCAGGGCTCCTCAAAACCCGTTAAGTTCGAACACAGTGGCGTGAACAAAGATCTCTCCCACTCTCGTCTACCTAGCGCCTCGCTCTCGTCGCGGTGGGAACAACGGACAAAGCACACAAGAGTTTATCCAAGTTCGGGCCACCGTGTGGTGTAAGACCCTACTTCCTGCTTGGGTGGATTAGCCTCGGGCAAGCCGGGATACAAGCTAGTACAGAAGTTCCTGGGCTCAGGATGCGAGCTCAGGAGGGTCAAGAGGCTAATGTTCTTGCTCCTTGTGTGGTAGCAGAGTGTATCCATCCCTTTTGAAGTGGGAGTCCTAGCTACTTATATAGGCGGCCACAGTCCTCTTCCCCCGAAATGTTTAGGCGGGAAGGGATCCCACAACGGCCATTTTTGAGCGGGAACACAAGGACGTTCCTACCCTGACAAAAGTAGTCTTCGCCTGCAAAAGGATCAGGCCATGACGCGGTGGTGGGCTCGACGATGACATCCTCCTCGCCGTCCTTGTGGTCTTCAGTCTCGTTGCACCAATCAGGAAACCTTAGCCCCGCTCCTCGGGAACTTGCAGCTACGTTGTCCTCCTTGCACCAAAATGGTAACTGCGCCGCTAGCGCGCGCTGGCACCCGCTGGCGCGATGCGTCACTACTGATATCCCTGCCTCCTCCTGAGATAGGTTTGGCCTTGGGTTCTCCGCCCCTCCGAGCACCTGGCTGAGGCCGCTCCTGAGGGGGTCCTGGCATCGTTCTCCTCGGGAGGTTTAGTCCCCTCGCGATGGTCTTGGGCAGCCAGCCGATCAGCTGGCCCGTACCAGGCCATAGTAGGAGCGTGTTGCGGCCCGCAGACAGGCAAGTCTGGGTACACTGGTTCCCAGTACGCCGACAGTAGCCCCCGGGCACAAGGCGCGCGCGGAGTTGGCTTCGAGGCGAAGCCTTAGTCGAGGACGAAGCGTTGCAGGCCCTAAAAGGCTGTGGGTCTGGCCGGCGTGCGATTGTTGGATGGGACGTGGCGGCTCCGCTTCCCATGCAGCCTTGGTGATCGTGCGACTTGACAACTCCTTGGCGCAGGCGACGAGGGAGTAATGGCTGCGACGCCATTGGCCGGCAGTTGGGCTCCTCCGCCCTATAAATGGGACTAGGGTGGGGAGCCCCCAGGCCGTTTCCAAGCCAGCGCCGTCTTCTCCTTGCTTGTCCTTCGCTCTCTCTCTTGTCGCAAGATCCTCATGGCGCCGCCGAGGAAGCCATCCGACGCGGAGAAGGGGAAGACCCGGAGGATCCAGTCCCATTGCCACCGAAGAGGGGTCGCGGTCGTCCCCGCAAGTATGCCGATGCGCCCGCAGCGGCTTCTCGGGGAGGCGGGCGCAGCCTTCTGAGCTCCGCCACGGCCGCCAGTGGACGGCGCGGGGCGTCCTCCCATGGCGAAGGTGGTAGCGGCCGCGGAGGAAGAGGGAGCGTGCAACGGTGCCTGCTGGTCGTGCCCTCTGCGCCCACAGTTCCATTCCTTCGATGTCTCGTCGGAGTTCATGGTGTGGGCGGAGAAGCCCGGCGGCCCGTGGCTCAGGCTTCCCCGCTTGTTTGGCGACGTGCTACCGGCCGGAGGCCTTTGAGGTATATGGCTGTAGGCCGACGGTTGCTGCAGTGGTGCATCCTGGGTGGAGGTTGATGTGGCTCCCTCGGGCGATGTGCTCTTGGAGCGTGGTTGGCAGTCGTTTGCCCGCGCACGCCGGATGCAGGGGAGGTGTGCGCTACACTTCAGGTACGATGGCGTCTCCATGCTGTTCGTTAGGGTCTTCTCGGAGGAAGGGAGGCGCCTTGGGTGCTGTCCCGAGGCTGACGACGAGGAGGACGAAGACGTCCGGAGGAGCGGCTCCTCCTCCGGAGATGACCTCAGTCCCAAGGGGCGCCATGGGGCCCCCCTCTGTGGCAGCAGCAGCTCCTCCAGCAGTGGCGGCCACGACGAACCACCACGCCGCCGAGCTCGGTATGGCTAGGGGAGGGCATCGCTGCGCCGCTGCGGTTCGGTGAAGCCAGAGTTACCGGAGGATTCCGACTGAGCGGGAGCAGCTTCTGCTTCTTCTCTTTCTTTTCCTTTATGTCCTTTCTACATCAAAATTTCAAGTTGCCTTGAGGAGGCCTGTATTGGGTTGTGATGTATGTGAGAAGCGAGAACTCGCCGTCATGCTTTTGTTGCCTGAATGAAATCACTTAGCTTTTATGCATCCTGCCGTCCTGAGGCTGAGTCCTCCTGACTCTGGCATCATGAGCCCCATTAGGTCGTGAGGAGGTGGCCGAATCTGATAGGCTCGTATAGCCCCCGAGTGGGAGTCAATCGCTGAGATCTGCTGAGAGTGCCGAGCGCGGGTTAGAGCACCAAAGCCTGAGTGGCTCGGTACATAGGTTGCGCGGACTGAGCAGCCCGACGCCAGAGCCTGAGCAGGCTTGGTCAGGCGAGGTCACGGGGCCACGGCAGACGAGGACCGGTAACCGACCATGCCCCAGCCCCCACTCGTGAGGCGCAAGAAGGAGAGCGAGTGGCATAGCTGAACTTAAAGCTGGCGAGAAAGATCCAAAACACAAAACTCTCAACAAAATGCAGGGAGCGCGAGAAACACGAGAACTTCATAGCATGGGGTAGAGGAAGGGCTGATAGCCTAGAAGTAGAAAAGGCTAACAGCCAAACACCAAGCAAAAAGGAAAAAAGGTCGCGTCCGACCCCTACACTACGTCTTCTTCCCAGCGCGGAGCTAAGGACTGCCACTGGGGCGTGGGTGGGAGCCCCGTCTGAGGGCCCGTAGGCAACACACAGGAGACTCCGAGGCGTGTACAGCCCCAACTCATTATTACGTGAGAGTGTCACGGGCAGAGACCTTCACGGGCACGGAGCCTTGATTATGGATAGAACCTCCTCAGGTGTTCGATGTTCCAGGAATTCTGGATAGGTATCCCATCCTGTGTCTGCAGGCGCACAGCACCAGGCTTAGAGACACGGGCGATTCTAAATGGGCCCTCCCACATGGGCGAGAGCTTGCGTAGCCCCTCACGGGAGAGGACCCGCCTTAGGGCCAAGTCACTAACTTCAAGTGTTCTTGCGCGGACGCCGCGGTAGTGGTACCGCCGCAGCGCCTGCTGGTAACGCGCCGCCCTGAGGGCAGCTCGGCGGCGGCCCTCCTCGCCGAGCACGAGGTTCATCCGCCAGGCAGCATCCTGGCATTCCTCATTGAAGGCCAAGACCCGTGGGGAGCGATGCTTGACCTCGTGAGGAAGGACTGCCGCCGCCCCATAAACGAGAAAAAAGGGATTCTCCGTCGTAGGTCTGGTGGTAGTGGTTCGGATTGATGATAACCCTCAACCGTAAGGGATCGAGATAGTCTTCGCGGGTAAGAATAACCCAATTTATAGATTCGACACACGGGGAGCCAAAGTGTATTTATAAGCTTTGACAGTTGAGTTGTCAATTCAACCGCACCTGAAATATACTTACTTGCAGCAAAAGATAAATGGTAACAGTGATATGATAGTGATGGTGGTAACAGCAAAAGTAAACAGCAAAAGTAACAACTAATAACCAGCAGGATCTAAAACACTGTAGGCTAGGGAGATGGATGGTTGGGCGCTGCATGGATGAAATATATCATGAATCTAACTTGGGGCAAGGCACACAGAAAAGTAATGATCATCTGGGCAAGTATCAAACATTAGGCATGTATCCCACTGGTAGTTGTACGTGCTTGCAATAAGAACTTGCACAACATCTTTTGTCCTACCATCCCACTACGAACGGGGCCAAAAGGAACTTATGTAGATTAAGGTGCTCCTGTCAAAGAGCACCGGAACAAAGCAATAAACTCAATGGATACATGTAATCCTCAAACTATGGACCATCCCCTTTGGTTGTCCCAAGATGTCACTTTTAGGATCGCCGGTTCCGGACCGTAATAGGTGCAAACAACTCATAGATAGGATCAAGAACACAAATATATTCATGCAAACACATATGGTTCAGATCTGAAATCATGGAACTCGGGCCCTAAGTGACAAGCATTAAGAGCAACAAGTTGAAGCAAAGATGATAAACACCATAGTAGATGATAGGCAACATGCCCCCAACAATCTGATAAACTATTACATGATCTAACTCATCCAATCCCTACCATCCCCTTTTGCCTACAGCAGGGAATTACTCACACATGGAAGGAGAAGTCATGGAGGGAGGATGGAGTGGTAATGATGATGACGATGGCGACGATCTCCCCTCTCCGGAGGCCAAATCAGCCTCCAGATTAGCCCTCCCGAAGAAGAACAGAGGGTGGCGGCTCCGCGACAGAAACTGGGAAAACGATTTCTGTTCTGGGGTTTTCTTGTCACGGGGATAAATACGGGTCAAAGTAGGGCACCAGAGGGGGAAGGGCCCACCCAGGCGGCCTCCCAGCGAGGCCAGGGGTGGGGCCGCGCCACCAGGGCGCCTGGGGCCCCCCTGGCTCCCCTCTGGCCCATCTTCTGGCACAAGGGCCCTTCGGGTGCGTGGATTTTCTGTGATTTTTCTTGGAATTTTCTGAGATACCTAAAAATATGTTTTCCTGCACACAATAAAACCATACAGGCGGCTCTGCTGAAAATAGCGTCAGTCCGGGTTAGTTTAGTTCGAATCATGCAAGAATGAGGTCAAAACAATAGCAAAAGTGTTAGGAAAAGTAGATACGTTTGAGACGTATCAACTCCCCCAAGCTTAGCATATTGCTTGTCCTCAAGCAATTCAGTTCAACGAACTGGACGCGACAAAGAAAACTTTGACAAACTCTTTTGCTTCATTAGATGTATATAAGCATGTACTACGAAAAGAGTCTAGCAAGTATTGAAACAATTCTATGAGGACAATGCACGAAGCAATCCTTCTTTCAAGTGACCAATCACAAATACCTAAAAGTAATTAATATACTACCGAAAATCAAGACAAGATTACATTGCACATAGCTTGAACATACTAGAGTGGTATCTCGCTAGCCTCCATTAATGAAGCAAAACATAAATGCAGAAACTCCTCCAGAGTTTTTAAAGGAGACTAGAACTAAGAATTTCTGAATAAATAATACCACAAGCATGCAGAAGACAATGTAATACTTTGGGACAATGCACATTACACTCAGAATGACAATTATGCTCTTCTAGTTGGTGCTTTGAAGAAAGAAGGTGGAGACTCTCGAACCGTGGAATTTGATGGCGAGGTTGAAACCCCGTGGTTGGAAACAAAGACTAAACATGTACCAGAGCTCTTGGTTTTGAAAACAGAGGTAAAAATGATTTTGGGAGGTGCATATTTCGTCAACGAATGTTAGTAGACAACCCAATTACTTCTCGAGCTGGACAAGTTTCGAGGAACGGCTCCCGCACGGGGACGATCACATCCCCTTAATCTCCTTTGTTTATCACTGCCAAAAGTTTTCTGATTACTCATGAACAAAGCGTGAAGGAGGGTTTGTTTGTTGTATTATCTTTTATGAGCCGGGCGCACTCATGCCAGTTCCTTCTCGTATTAGGGGTTTGCAGATTAGACATGCAATCCTGGGATAAAACTTGTCCAACTTAAAAAGGTCATGAATTAACTACTACTTCCTCATGAGCTAAAACAGGGGCACAAAATAAGAGTAAATTTCAATAATTTCGAGATGGTACAAGAAAGTCTTCGTTAGGATGGCAGGTAAATACCACATAGGAAGGTATGGTGGACTCATATGGAATAACTGGTTTGAAAGGATTTGGATGCACAAGCAGAATTCCGCTTAGTGCGAGCGAAGGCTAGCAAGAGACTGGGAGGCGACCAACTAGAGAGCAATAACGGTCATAATCATGCAGAGCGACAAAGCAACATTGAATTGGGCATGAAAGTGATATAACTATTCTGAAACTCAAAGATCATCAAGGCAAAGCAGACTTTTTAGTCTTAAACACATGTAAACATGTGCCAAGTCAATCCAAGAATTCTCCAAAGGGAAATACCACCTTAGTATATCAAACTATGAACAGTGCAATGCATGTAAATCATTTCAATAACACATTATATACTCTAGCTATTTGAGACTAGCCACAAGGAAAGCATGAACCACTGGGAAAGCATTGTAAACATAGCACTATGTCGCTACAAGCTGGTCTCTAGATCATAAGTACAGGCATATGTACAAAAGTAGAAACAAGAAGAGTTCATACCGGTTTTCCTTGTTGCTTCCCTTCAGTTGATCTTCGTCATTACTGCCTCGTCACTTGCACGATCGATCGTAAGAAATATAATCAAATGCCATCACGGTCTCGAGCTGAACTCTGAAAACAAAGCAAACTAAAGAGAGAAAGGGAATCTTTTTGGGTTTTTTCAAAGGTTGAACGAAAGCAAAAGAAAGAGAAAATATTTTTGTTGTTTTTGCAAAGAAAGAACAAAGAGAACGGGAAAAAACTTCGAAAAGATCAAAGCGAACAAAAATAAAACGGATAATACAATGGAAAAGTGAGAAGGGCACGTACTCCCCCAAGCTTAGGCTTTTGGCCTAAGTTGGTAGTAGCTACTGCTCCCAGGAGTCTCCTGCTCCGGGGGGTGCTGGTGAGTCCAAGGGTCGTAAAAGGATTCCGGCGCGTACACCGAACTCCTTGGATCCTCCCACGAAGAAGGGTCCGTACTCCAAGCACAGGAAGACCCTTCACCAAACTCAGAAGTCATGGTAACAAACTTATGCCTTTTCATAGCAGCAAGATCAAAACTTAAATAAGTAAAAGGCTTATCATCAAGGTGTGGGGTGCCTTTAAGATGTTCTAAGATAAGTGTGGCATAAACGCCACCAAAAAAATCTCCCCTGTTACCGTTCATAGCAAGGCGTCGAGCAATTAAGGCACCCAAATTATAATCAAACCTCCCTGAGAGGGCGGTTGCCAGGATAGCAATATCCGGCGCAGAAGTGTTGCTCGTGTTGTCACGAGCTAATACCCCTCTAGCAACATAATACGCAAATTACCTGAGGTGAGGGAATAAGATGCTGGAGATTTTTGACCGATGAATATCCCTCGTACCCATGCGCAGAGAGAGTTGAAGACGGTTTTCAGCTCGGAGGGCTGAGAGGTCATCTTTGCCGTCCCCCAACGTTTGGCACACCTATTATTTCACAAAACATTTCCAAGGGCATGGTGATAAGATCATTGTAAATTTTAAACTCAATAGCACCAGTATCAAGGTTATATCTAAAACTGTTACTGAAACCGGAGGTGAGTTTTTGATACTGAGTAACACGGCACGTGACGAGCCATGTCAGACCTGCATTAGCACAAAGATTATAAAACTTATCCTTAATTCCCGCAGCTTCAAGGAATTCATCACATGGGAACATCATAGCACGTGCTGGACTTGTGTCTTCCAACAACTCTAGGGGCAAATGATCTTCATTGTAGCTCACCCTAGCAGTCGAGGGTGAAGCTGCGGCTCTAGTAACTCGATCGGAGCGTGCGGGCTTCTTCTTCTCAAGCCACCCCTTTGCCCTTCCTAACAAACTCATTTCTGAATTTTTTGGCAAATTAGAAAAACAAGGATTTAAACAAAGTGGGTTAAGGCAAACTACTCAACTCACTTACCTAAGGCATAAACTTGCATCAAAACTTGGAAAATAAATTTCTACACATGCATGCAAGCTCATCTACACAGCACCAAGAACTACTAAATACTCACAAATGAAGCCACCAACCAAAAATCTAATTGGAGGGGTGGAGGAGTTACATACCAGGGAGTATTTGTTCAAAATCTCAGCTCGAATGATAGGCTGTAGAGAGAGATCGAAAATCGCCTCCAAGAGCAGCAAGAACGCAAGAACAGGTGCAGAACTCGTGTTTTTGGAGAGAAAGAGAGAGAGAGGAAGAAGACTCACCTGGAGGTGGGTCCTGTGGGCCCCAGGCGCCCTATGGGCACGGCCAGGGGGCAGGCCGCGCCAGCTGGCCGCCTGGGCCACTGGTGGCCCCCCTGGTCAGCCCCAGGTGCCTCTGGGTCACTCCCGGCATGGAAATTTTTATTTTTATTTTTCTGGAGTTTTTCTGAAAACTTCACTGTTGAAATTTTTTCGAAGTTCAAAAAGCTGCAAAACTTTCTGAAAACTTAAAGCAGTGATTAGTATTGTGAAGCTTCAAAAACATAAACACTTGGTACAGCAAGGAGAACAAAAGCTAAAACAAATGAAAACATAACAAGCTCAACTTTTTACCTATATAAAACATGCTCACTAGTAAGGTTTATCAAGTCTTACCAACAAAC